>CM022949.1:78170166-78778106 GCA_012931725.1 Litsea cubeba | reverse complement strand
CAGTGATGGCATTTGGGTGATCGTGGATAGACTGACTAAGTCAGCTCACTTCTTGCCAGTGTCGATGAGAGCAGGACTCGACGTCCTTGCTAAGCTGTATGTGGATAAGATCGTCTCTTTGCACGGAGTTCCAGCTTCGATTGTTTCAGACAGAGATCCACGCTTCACTTCTCACTTTTGGGATAGTCTTCAGCGAGCTTTGGGTACCAAGTTGAGCTTCAGCACAGCCTATCATCCTCAGACAGACGGACAGACGAGCGCACCAATCAGACCTTGGAGGATATGTTGCGAGCTTGTGTCCTAGACTACAAGGAGAACTGGGAGGATTCCTTGCCACTCTGTGAGTTTGCCTACAACAACAGTTACCACTCGAGCATCAAGATGGCACCGTTCGAGGCGTTGTACGGCAGGAAGTGCAAGACCCCAGTCTGTTGGAGGAAGTTGGTGTCAGGAGTTTCATGGACCATCTATTGTCGGCGACACCAGTGAGAAGATCCACCAGATAGTGGAGAACCTGAAGGTTAGCCGCAGTCGACAGAAGAGCTACGCAGACAATCGGCGCAGACCACTCGAGTTCCAGAAGGGAGACCGTGTCTTCCTGAAGGTTTCCCCAGCTCGAGGCACCCTCAGATTCGGCGAGAAGGGCAAGTTAGCACGGAGATACGTCGGACCCTTTGAGATCAAGGCCAGGATCGGAGATGTCGCCTACAGACTTCAGTGCCAGCAGAGCTATCAGGTGTGCACGACGTCTTCCATGTCTCGATGTTGAGGAAGTATGTGGAGGACCTACCCACATTCTGCATCACACAGCCGCTCGACATCCAGCCCGACGCGTCCTACATCGCCAAGCCAGTCGCCGTCATCGACACCAAGGAGAAGGTGCTTCGGGACCGAACCATCCTTCGTGAAGGTTCAGTGGGAGCATCACACTCCGGAGAGGCTACTTGGGAGCTACGAGACCAGGTGGCAAGAGATTATCCACATCTTCTACCGCAGGTTTCCCTACTTTGTTTTACATTTGGGGACCAAATGTTTTAAAGGAGGGAGGAATGTGAGACCCCACCCCTGGTGGCCCTCAATGTGAATTTGAATACTATTTATTAGCCTAAGTATTTTAATTATACTAATTATGGGACTTGTGAGGGTAGTTATGTATTTTCCTAGGGTTAGACTAGTGTGTAATTAGTAGAGTCAATAGGGTGTCTTTTGTTATTCTAGAGTTAGTTAGTTTGTTAAGGCCCTAGCTAGAGTTTGTATTTACCATATGGGGTTTGCACCAAAGAATCTTCTAGAAGCTCACCTAAAGACCCAAATACCCTCTACCCCTAACCCTAATCCTATTCTAAACCCCAAGGGCAATTTGTCCCTAACCCAAAAACCCAACCTATATAAACAAAACCCTCCCTGCCCTAACAACTACTGTTCATCTCCTTTTTCCTTTCTCTCAAGTTTCACTCTCTTCTCTCTTCTTCTTCTTCTTCTTCTTCCACCATTCCCTGCATACGAACCCTCGTCTCCCCCTCCAATCTCTCTTTTCTCTTCCTCGCCCCAAGAAATCCCTTAACAGAAGGCCAGCCGAGATCGACCTGCACCATAAGAGCTACTGTCGAAGACCTTTTCTCTTTTCCCTGTGGTTTTCTTTCTTTTCCTTCTACCTTCAATCGATCAAGGCAAGTGCACTGTGCTGGTAGTTTAGAATTGCATGTGTCCTTCCTTTGATTGGCAGTAGAATTTCAATTGTAATATATATGTTTAGATCGATCCTTGAGCATGTTTGTTCGGTTCCTTTGGCCATTGATGGATGGGATTACCTCATTTGGATGATCAATGGCCGGTTGATGATGGGGGAATGATGTAGGAATGATTTATTTTGCTTCTGTAATGGTCTATGGAGAAACCCAGGAGAATTGGGTCACAGGAATGAGTTTCTGGAGATGGGTTCTTGTCATCTCGCAGTATTGAGATCGGAATCGAAGAAGGACCACCCTTGGTAGATCAGGACCCTACGTCTATGTGAGGGGGCCTGTGCGACCATAGGGTGCTACTTGATCTGGATTCTGATCAGAGGTGGACCACCATTCCTGTGTTTAATGAAGAGAAGTTGTGTCCTGTCGCAGAACTGGGTTCTGTAACAGAACACAACACTGATAGGAGAGATGGACAGAGTCCAGCGATGGCCGAGCTCCGCACCTGCAGAGCCCAGCGGTTGCCGAGCTCAGCGTTAGCGCAGCTCAGCAAACTGCCGAGCTCAGTACTGGCCGGACTCAGCGATGGCTGGATTCAACACTAGCTGAACTCAGAGTTCTGCCGAGCATAATGGTTAGGATGAGATTCGCGTTTAGCCGAGCTAAGTGTCTAGGCCGAGCTCAGTGCTCAAGGCCGAGTTCAGTGTTACGGCCGAACTCAGTGTTATGGCCGAACTCAGTGTTTTACTGAGCTCAGCGCCAGACCGGGTTCCGTGCCAGACCGGACTTCGAGCTTAGCCGAACTCAGTGCTTAACCGAGCTGAGAGCTAAACCAATCTCAATGCCTAGCCGAACTCAATGCATTTTCTGAACTCAGTTTGGTGGCCGAACTGAGCTAGGCCCTTTGCCGAGCTGAGCTGGGTGGCCGAACTGAGTATCAATTGAGCTCCATTGCTTAGTCCGAACTCCGAGATGGATTTCCAAAAAGGCGGGGATTTCAACAAAGGAGACTAGAACCTGGGACATTCCCTTTAGCCAGAATTCTTAGTGTGCACGGCCAACTACCCAGGCCAGGGAGTTAGCCGAACTCACAGGAAGTTCTGGACAAACAGGCTTTGCCTGTAGGGTGTTTTTCCTTCTCTGATCATAGTGTGCCGAGCTGACCGCCCAGGCCAGGAGGCCGGCTGAGCACACTGTGTACAGTGACACTTCCCAGATTCTAAATTCCATTGTTGCAATCATATGTAGGACCCATTGACCATTCAAATAAACTTCCATCACTGTGCCAGCCACGAGTCAATGGTACGGCTCAACCTTGACTCGTGGGGTCCACTAATTAAAGTCCTGGTTATGTAATCTTAGATGATTCGACCTTTATACGTTACCAAATGATGCACACAACTTCTAAGCACCAAACACAATATTCCTTAGCATCTATGGTTTCACTTAAAGATCGAATTACCTGAGATGGACCTGTATCCGAAAGTGGACCATTTACCTAGGTTGGACTGTTGCTATCTCCCTATGATTCGTATACTTGGAGATTCATCTCCCTCATACTATGACTATCACTCTATTGTCCTTATTATTGCTCATACCTGTTAATTAAATGGAAAATGGAGGACCTAAACCTAGGAATACGTAGAGGTGACCCGGTAATCTGATTTGGTGGATCATTGACCCGTGTCTGTGGCTAGGCGGGCCCTTTTTATGGCCTAAGTTGGATGTGAATTACCCTAGAATGGAGAGGTTAGATTGTATGGGCTTGTGACCCATTAAGGTTGTAAATGGATCATATGTCATTGAATATGGACTTGTATCTCATATGGACTGTTATAGATCAGGCCATGTATTTGGTGGGCCTTGGTATGGATCCAATGATGGGATTGGACTTGGACTATGATCCACAGTTTATATTGAGTACTTGGACCTCTTAGGGACTTTTGTTAGGACCTTGTTCACGCAAGGTAAAGCCTAGACAGACACAGACCTTTATTGTTTCCGAGTCGGCATAGACATTCACTGAGTTGATTTAAGCTCAGCCAGCTGGACTGATCATCACTGGTAGGAGCTATTGAGATTTGTTGTGTGGCTATCATGATGAGCACTGTTGGGACGGACGGTTGTGATGCCGGTTCCGGTCGTTGTGGATGATGTTGATGATGTTTTGCAGGGTTAGTAATCCCTAGCATTAGCTTAGGATCCCTACCGCGACTGTGTTCAGTATGGGAGGGCCGCGGCATAATATCCCGCGGTGACCAGCTTATGTGGATGTGCCATATTGTGTAGGTTTATTACTGTTATACTTATTATGATTCTACATGGTTATCTTGCACGACTGCATAGCATATGTACCTTTGTTACTCTCTTAACTTTATACATGTCTCTACTCATTTGATGCATACATTCTAGTATTATCTGCATATTGTGACTTGCCAGATCTTTAGATCTGACCCACTCTTGGTGCTTAGGTCTTGACCCCGAGTTCGAGGGCGATGCGTTCGCACTCGTTGAGGTGCCCGTAGCAGGCGACTACGGATGGGGGCCGGCCGACCATGAGGTCGAGCCGGAAGGTGGAGAGCCGACACTAGCTGCAGGGGTCTGAGTGTTCTTTTGTTCTGGGTTTTGAGAGACATTTGTTGTGAGTTGGGTAGTAATGAAAAATATGTAATTAAACTTTGATTTGTTATCTCTATACATTTAGGCTGGACATCAGCCCATCTACATTTGACATATATACGATGATACCTTATGCTTCCTGCTATCTCTGTATGGCTTCCGCTTATAATACGCTTCCGCAATAATAACTGTTGTTACACATTCGTTCAAAAAGTTTTAAATTGGACCTCACTGCGGACCTACGATCTTGGAAGTTCTCGGATTTTCCGGGAAGTAGCGCGCCAACTTCGGTACTTTGACGATTTTCTCGGTATCCGGAATTGGGGCGTTACAATTTTATGGTATCAGAGCGGGCAAGTCTCTAGGAAATAAAATACACTAGAAACTTTAGGACGTAGTGAGGATCTCAGTGTGGGGGTACGTATAGGGTCGATGGATCGGGTAGAATCAGTGTAGTCCTAAGTGTTGGACTTAAACTAACTTAATTTCTTTCTCTTAACAGATGTCTAGAGAGGGTTCTCCATCGCATATGATGCCAGCAGCCGGTAGTCAGCCAGACTTCGAGCAGCGTTTCCAGAGGTTCTTACAGGCCTTCCTCGTTTCCCAGGAGGCCCAGGCGTCGGCGCAGCAGCAGCAGGCCGAGGATTTTGCCCAATTCCAGACGCAAGTCTTGGACATCATGGACAGAGTGGCTCAGCCAGGCACAAGCAGCGGCATCCGTTCGGGAGGCAGACCCGAACGTCATATTTGAGAGGTTCCTCAAAAGAGGACCGCCTGAGTTCACTGGCGCCGATGACCCGCTGGTGGCTGACGAATGGATCATGCGGATGGAGAAGATCTTCAAGGTCTTCGAGTGCACCGGTCAGCAGAGAGTGCAGTTAGCCGCTTACATGTTCCGGGGAGTCGCGGAGGACTGGTGGAGGACGATTCAGCGTCATTTCGAGACGATAGGAGATGAGATCGCTTGGACTGCATTCAGGGCGGACTTCCTTCGGAAGTTCATACCATCTCACGTCAGAGACCGCAAGCTGCGGGAATTTCAGGCGCTGGTGCAAGGCAGCATGACTGTCTACCAGTATGAGGTTCGCTTCACCCAGCTTTCTCGTTTTGCAGAGGCTCTGATCACACCTGAGTCCGAGAGGATCCGTCGGTTCGTCGATGGGCTGAGAGACGACATTCAGCTTAACATGTCTTGCATTGAGATTCACACTTATGAGGAGGCTTTGAGGAGAGCTTACTGGGCAGAGGAGCGTCTGCATCGGATAGAGGCCAGTCAGCAGCAGAGGCGAGTTAGAGCCGCCTTGGTCAGACCGCAGCCCTTGCCCATTACAGCAGCAGCCATTTTCAGAGACAGAGGCCAGCAGGCCAGGCCAGGCAGCATCAGTATCAGCGGCAGCCTCAGCAGCAGCAGCAGCGTGGGCCCAGAGTATGCTATGACTGTGGGGAGACAGGACACATCTCCAGATTTTGCCCATTCAGAGGGGGACAGCCTCAGGCCCCGATGCTTCAGCTTCCAGCACCACCGAGAGCACCAGCTCCAGCTCCACCCGTTCAGCAGATTGCACCAGCACCCCAGCCACCTCAGCAGCAGTACCGTGCCCCGCAGCAGGCACGTGGACCCCAGCAGCCCAGGGGACAGCACTACCAGAGGGGACGATACCAGAGGCCCCATGGACAGCAGCGACAGCAGCAGAGACCTCAGGCTGTAGGTCAGGCATTCGCACTCACACATGAGGAGGCCGAAGCTGCAGGGAACGTCGTTGAAGGTACTCTTTCTATTTGTGATCAGATTGCTAGAGTATTGTTTGATCCTGGTGCGACACATTCATATGTGTCTTCTGCTTTTGCTTTAGTTCTTAGTGGGGTAGGAGAGGAGTTGCCTTGGACGCTAGTTGTGTCTACGCCCGTGGGTAAAGAGGGTAGTGTGTCAGACTTACCACCCCAGATGCCGAGTGCAGATCGGGGAGTACACTATGTTTGCAGATTTGATCGTGTTACCCATGCATGACTTCGACGTTATCTTGGGGATGGATTGGTTGGCCAGATATCGAGCGGTGATGGATTGCTACGAGAAGATAGTCAGACTCACCATCGACGGTTCAGACGACACAGTCGAGTTCGTAGGCGAGAAGAAGCCACGCAGTACTAGGTTGATTTCAGCACTGAAGGCAGAGAGGCTAGTGAGATCAGGTTGTGAGGGCTACATCGCATTCATCTCAGAGGACAAGAAGTCCAAGGGAGTCGAGGGGATCCCAGTTGTTTGCGAGTTTCCAGGCGTGTTTCCTGACGAGATCCCAGGATTGCCTCCAGTGAGAGAGATCGACTTCACCATCGAGCTTGTGCCAGGCACCGCCCGATTTCCAGAGCTCCTTATCGCATGGCTCCAGCAGAGCTGCGAGAGTTGAAGACCCAGTTGCAAGAGTTGATAGACAAGGGCTTCATCAGACCGAGCATGTCACCTTGGGGAGCACCTGTGCTCTTCGTGAAGAAGAAGGATGGATCGATGAGGATGTGCATCGACTACAGGCAGCTGAACCAGGCAACAGTGAAGAACAAGTATCCTCTTCCCCGGATCGACGAGCTTTTCGACCAGCTTCAGGGAGCGCAGTACTTTTCGAAGGTGGACCTGAGATCGGGATATCATCAGCTGCGAGTCAGAGAGCAGGATGTGCAGAAGACAGCATTTCGTACTCGTTACGGGCACTATGAGTTCCTTGTAATGCCGTTCGGGTTGACGAATGCACCGGCAGTGTTCATGGCCCTGATGAACAAGATCTTCGCCCCACACCTCGACAGTTTCACGGTGGTGTTCATCGACGACGTGTTGGTCTACTCCAAGTCCAGAGAGGAGCACGAGCAGCATTTGAGGACGTCTCTACAGTTGCTACGTGACAACCAGCTGTACGCAAAGCTCAGCAAGTGCGAGTTCTGGTTAGAGCAAGTAGTCTTCCTCGGACATATCATCTCCAGAGACGGCCCTAGCAGTGGATCCAGCGAAGATCGAGGCAGTAGTGAACTGGGAGAGACCAAAGAATGTTATAGAAGTTCGGAGTTTCCTTGGCTTAGCAGGCTACTACCGCAGATTTGTCAAGAGTTTCTCTTCGATTTCAGCCCCTTTGACCAAGCTGACGAGAAAGGACGTACCGTTCGTATGGACAGATGCATGCGAGGACAGCTTTCAAGAGCTGAAGGAGAGACTGACGTCAGCACCGATCTTATCTTTACCTTCTGGTACAGGCGGTTTCGTTGTCTTCACCGATGCTTCAGAAATCGGTCTTGGTTGTGTTTTGATGCAGGAGGGCAAAGTCATTGCTTATGGATCACGCCAGCTGAAGGAACACGAGAAGAAGTATGATACTCACGACCCGGAGCTTGCAGCAGTCGTGTTCGCACTGAAGATGTGGCGGCATTACCTCTACGGAGAGAAGTTCGAAGTCCATTCAGATCATCGCAGTTTGCAGTACCTGTTCACTCATCATGATCTCAACAACCGTCAGAGGCGTTGGATGGAGTACATCAAGGACTACGACTTCCCTATCAAATACCATCCGGGTAAGGCGAACGTCGTAGCAGATGCTTTGAGCAGGAAGACCGCCCTAGTCAGTTTCCTAGCAGCAGAGGGCGTGTGGACCGATGTCTTCAGTGACTTGGATGTCCAGTTTCAGCCGCTCAGCGACAGAGTTGTGCTTGCCACCATGTCCGCATGGGAACCAGAGTTGCTTGGAGAGGTCAAGGACAGTCAACGCAGCGATCCTAAGCTTGTCAGAGTGATCGAGCAGATTGACCAGAGGCCAGAGTTCAGACTGATTGGTGGAGTACTCTACTATCAGGACAGGCTGTGTGTACCAGACGTCCAGGAGCTGAAGGACCAGATCTTAGCAGATGCACACCACAGCAGATATTCGATTCACCCGGGCAGCACCAAGATGTACAGAAACCTGAGGAGCTACTACTGGTGGAACAACATGAAGAAAGAGATTGCAGGCTATGTGTCCAGATGTCTGACCTGTCAGCAAATCAAAGCCGAGCACCAGAAGCCACCAGGGCTACTTCATCAGCTCGAGATACCTCAGTGGAAGTGGGAGCATATTACCATGGATTTTATTGCAGGACTTCCAGCTACCAGGAGACGCAGTGATGGCATTTGGGTGATCGTGGATAGACTGACTAAGTCAGCTCACTTCTTGCCAGTGTCGATGAGAGCAGGACTCGACGTCCTTGCTAAGCTGTATGTGGATAAGATCGTCTCTTTGCACGGAGTTCCAGCTTCGATTGTTTCAGACAGAGATCCACGCTTCACTTCTCACTTTTGGGATAGTCTTCAGCGAGCTTTGGGTACCAAGTTGAGCTTCAGCACAGCCTATCATCCTCAGACAGACGGACAGACGGAGCGCACCAATCAGACCTTGGAGGATATGTTGCGAGCTTGTGTCCTAGACTACAAGGAGAACTGGGAGGATTCCTTGCCACTCTGTGAGTTTGCCTACAACAACAGTTACCACTCGAGCATCAAGATGGCACCGTTCGAGGCGTTGTACGGCAGGAAGTGCAAGACCCCAGTCTGTTGGGAGGAAGTTGGTGTCAGGAGCTTCCATGGACCATCTATCGTCGGCGACACCAGTGAGAAGATCCACCAGATAGTGGAGAACCTGAAGGTTAGCCGCGGTCGACAGAAGAGCTACGCAGACAATCGGCGCAGACCACTCGAGTTCCAGAAGGGAGACCGTGTCTTCCTGAAGGTTTCCCCAGCTCGAGGCACCCTCAGATTCGGCGAGAAGGGCAAGTTAGCACGGAGATACGTCGGACCCTTTGAGATCAAGGCCAGGATCGGAGATGTCGCCTACAGGCTTCAGCTGCCAGCAGAGCTATCAGGTGTGCACGACGTCTTCCATGTCTCGATGTTGAGGAAGTATGTGGAGGATCCTACCCATATTCTGCATCACCAGCCGCTCGACATCCAGCCCGACGCGTCCTACATCGCCAAGCCAGTCGCCGTCATCGACACCAAGGAGAAGGTGCTTCGGGACCGAACCATCCAGTTCGTGAAGGTTCAGTGGGAGCATCACACTCCGGAAGAGGCTACTTGGGAGCTACGAGACCAGGTGGCAAGAGATTATCCACATCTTCTACCGCAGGTATGTCCCTACTTTGTTTTTACATTTGGGGACCAAATGTTTTAAAGGAGGGAGGAATGTGAGACCCCACCCCTGGTGGGCCCTCAATGTGAATTTGAATACTATTTATTAGCCTAAGTATTTTAATTATACTAATTATGGGACTTAGTGAGGGTAGTTATGTATTTTCCTAGGGTTAGACTAGTGGTGTAATTAGTAGAGTCAATAGGGTGTCTTTTGTTATTCTTAGAGTTAGTTAGTTTGTTAGAGGCCCTAGCTAGAGTTTTGTATTTACCATAGGGGGTTTGCACCAAAGAATCTTCTAGAAGCTCACCTAAAGACCCAAATACCCTCTACCCTAACCCTAATCCTATTCTAACCCCAAGGGCAATTTTGTCCCTAACCCAAAAACCCAACCTATATAAACAAAACCCTCCCCTGCCCTAACAACTACTGTTCATCTCCTTTTTCCTTTCTCTCAAGTTTCAATCTCTTCTCTCTTCTTCTTCTTCTTCTTCTTCCCCAATTCCCTGCAACGAACCCTCGTCTCTCCTCCAATCTCTCTTTTCTCTTCCTCACCCCAGAAATCCCTTAACAGAAGGCCAGCCGAGATCGACCTACATCGTAGGAGCAACTGTCGAGACCTTTTCTCTTTTCCCTGTGGTTTTCTTTCTCTTCCTTCTACCTTCAATCGATCAAGGCAAGTGCACTGTGCTGGTAGTTTAGATTGCATGTTTCCTTCCTTTGATTGGCAGTAGAATTTCAATTTGTAATATATATGTTTAGATCGATCCTTGAGCATGTTTGTTCGGTTCCTTTGGCCATTGATGGATGGGATTACCTCATTTGGATGATCAATGGCCGGTTGATGATGGGGGAATGATGTAGGAATGATTTATTTTGCTTCTGTAATGGTCTATGGAGAAACCCAGGAGAATTGGGTCACAGGAATGAGTTTCCGGAGATGGGTTCTTGTCATCTCGCAGTATTGAGATCGGAATCGAAGAAGGACCACCCTTGGTAGATCAGGACCCTACGTCTATGTGAGGGGGCCTGTGCGACCATAGGGTGCTACTTGATCTGGATTCTGATCAGAGGTGGACCACCATTCCTGTGTTTAATGAAGAGAAGTTGTGTCCTGTCGCAGAACTGGGTTCTGTAACAGAACACAACACTGATAGGAGAGATGGACAGAGTCCAGCGATGGCCGAGCTCCGCACCTGCAGAGCCCAGCGGTTGCCGAGCTCAGCGTTAGCGCAGCTCAGCAACTGCCGAGCTCAGTACTGGCCGGACTCAGCGATGGCTGGATTCAACACTAGCTGAACTCAGAGTTCTGCCGAGCATAATGGTTAGGATGAGATTCGCGTTTAGCCGAGCTAAGTGTCTAGGCCGAGCTCAGTGCTCAAGGCCGAGTTCAGTGTTACGGCCGAACTCAGTGTTATGGCCGAACTCAGTGTTTTACTGAGCTCAGCGCCAGACCGGGTTCCGTGCCAGACCGGACTTCGAGCTTAGCCGAACTCAGTGCTTAACCGAGCTGAGAGCTAAACCAATCTCAATGCCTAGCCGAACTCAATGCATTTTCTGAACTCAGTTTGGTGGCCGAACTGAGCTAGGCCCTTTGCCGAGCTGAGCTGGGTGGCCGAACTGAGTATCAATTGAGCTCCATTGCTTAGCCGAACTCCGAGATGGATTTCCAAAAAGGCGGGATTTCAACAAAGGAGACTAGAACCTGGGACATTCCCTTTAGCCAGAATTCTTAGTGTGCACGGCCAACTACCCAGGCCAGGGAGTTAGCCGAACTCACAGGAAGTTCTGGACAAACAGGCTTTGCCTGTAGGGTGTTTTTCCTTCTCTGATCATAGTGTGCCGAGCTGACCGCCCAGGCCAGGAGGCCGGCTGAGCACACTGTGTACAGTGACACTTCCCAGATTCTAAATTCCATTGTTGCAATCATATGTAGGACCCATTGACCATTCAAATAAACTTCCATCACTGTGCCAGCCACGAGTCAATGGTACGGCTCAACCTTGACTCGTGGGGTCCACTAATTAAAGTCCTGGTTATGTAATCTTAGATGATTCGACCTTTATACGTTACCAAATGATGCACACAACTTCTAAGCACCAAACACAATATTCCTTAGCATCTATGGTTTCACTTAAAGATCGAATTACCTGAGATGGACCTGTATCCGAAAGTGGACCATTTACCTAGGTTGGACTGTTGCTATCTCCCTATGATTCGTATACTTGGAGATTCATCTCCCTCATACTATGACTATCACTCTATTGTCCTTATTATTGCTCATACCTGTTAATTAAATGGAAAATGGAGGACCTAAACCTAGGAATACGTAGAGGTGACCCGGTAATCTGATTTGGTGGATCATTGACCCGTGTCTGTGGCTAGGCGGGCCCTTTTTATGGCCTAAGTTGGATGTGAATTACCCTAGAATGGAGAGGTTAGATTGTATGGGCTTGTGACCCATTAAGGTTGTAAATGGATCATATGTCATTGAATATGGACTTGTATCTCATATGGACTGTTATAGATCAGGCCATGTATTTGGTGGGCCTTGGTATGGATCCAATGATGGGATTGGACTTGGACTATGATCCACAGTTTATATTGAGTACTTGGACCTCTTAGGGACTTTTGTTAGGACCTTGTTCACGCAAGGTAAAGCCTAGACAGACACAGACCTTTATTGTTTCCGAGTCGGCATAGACATTCACTGAGTTGATTTAAGCTCAGCCAGCTGGACTGATCATCACTGGTAGGAGCTATTGAGATTTGTTGTGTGGCTATCATGATGAGCACTGTTGGGACGGACGGTGTGATGCCGGTTCCGGTCGTTGTGGATGATGTTGATGATGTTTTGCAGGGTTAGTAATCCCTAGCATTAGCTTAGGATCCCTACCGCGACTGTGTTCAGTATGGGAGGGCCGCGGCATAATATCCCGCGGTGACCAGCTTATGTGGATGTGCCATATTGTGTAGGTTTATTACTGTTATACTTATTATGATTCTACATGGTTATCTTGCACGACTGCATAGCATATGTACCTTTGTTACTCTCTTAACTTTATACATGTCTCTACTCATTTGATGCATACATTCTATATTATCTGCATATTGTGACTTGCCAGATCTTTAGATCTGACCCACTCTTGGTGCTTAGGTCTTGACCCCGAGTTCGAGGGCGATGCGTTCGCACTCGTTGAGGTGCCCGTAGCAGGCGACTACGGATGGGGGCCGGCCGACCATGAGGTCGAGCCGGAAGGTGGAGAGCCGACACTAGCTGCAGGGGTCTGAGTGTTCTTTTGTCTGGGTTTTGAGAGACATTTGTTGTGAGTTGGGTAGTAATGAAAAATATGTAATTAAACTTTGATTTGTTATCTCTATACATTTAGGCTGGACATCAGCCCATCTACATTTGACATATATACGATGATACCTTATGCTTCCGCTATCTCTGTATGGCTTCCGCTTATAATACGCTTCCGCAATAATAACTGTTGTTACATATTCGTTCAAAAAGTTTTAAATTGGACCTCACTGCGGACCTACGATCTTGGAAGTTCTCGGATTTTCCGGGAAGTAGCGCGCCAACTTCGGTACTTTGACGATTTTCTCGGTATCCGGAATTGGGGCGTTACAGACTTTGTAGTCCTTGATATACAACCACCAATCAGAAATGTCATGAAGATCCCGGTAATTTTAGGGAGACCATTCCTTGCCACTTCCAATGCCCTGATTAATTGTCGAAATGGTGTGATGCACCTATCATTTGGGAATATGACAGTCCAGATAAACATTTTCAACGTTGGCAAGCAACCCAGAGATGAGAGTGATTATGAAATTTGTGAGGTGAGTTACCTAGAGGAGCTTATTGAGAGTGTAAGATCACAGTTAGTTTATTGAGAGTGTAGGATCACAGTTAGTTTGTGAGTACCCACTAGAGGCATGTCTTGCACATTTTGGAGGTAACATTGATGTTGAGAATAACATTAAAGAAGTAAATGCGTTACTGAATTCTGCCCCTGCTTTTGAGAGGAGTCAATGGCAACCCAAGCCAGAGATCTTGACTCCATCGGCTGCCCCACATGTTCCATCAATTGAAGAACCGCCCAAGCTCGACCTAAAACCACTACCTGACACCCTCAAGTATGTGTTTTTGGGCCCAACTAAGACTCTCCCTGTCATTATAGCCTCGGACTTGGAAAAATTCCAGGAACAACAATTGATTGAGATCCTGAAGAATCACAAAGAGGCTATAGGGTGGACAATTGCTGATATAAAAGGAATAAGCCCATCTGTGGTTCAACATCGGATCCATTTGGAAGAAAATGCAAAAACTTCCAGAGAACCACAGAGGCGTCTTAATCCATCAATGAAGGATGTCGTAAGAGTGGAGGTTCTGAAACTACTGGATTCAGGTATCATTTACCCTATTTCGGATAGCTCATGGGTGAGCCCAGTCCATGTTGTGCCAAAAAAGTCCGGGATAACTGTTGTGAAGAATGAGGGAAACGAGTTAGTGCCCACAAGGACCCAGACGGGCTGGCGAGTGTGCATTGACTATAGAAAGTTAAACTTGGCCACCCGTAAAGACCATTTTCCCCTCCCATTTATGGACCGAATGCTTGAGAGACTAGCCGGTCATGCCTTTTATTGTTTCCTTGATGGATACTCAGACTATAATCAGATACCCATAGCACCTGAGGACCGGGATAAGACAACTTTTACATGTCCTTTTGGTACATTCGCCTACCGGCGCATGCCTTTTGGGCTGTGCAATGCACCTGCGACATTCCAACGGTGTATGATGAGCATATTTTCGGACATGGTCGAGCGATTCTTAGAGGTGTTTATGGACGATTTTTCGATCCATGGGAGTAGTTTCCAAGAATGTTGCATCACCTAAACCTTGTTTTAATGAGATGTCAATAGAAGAATCTTGTTTTGAATTGGGAGAAGTGTCATTTCATGGTGAAAAGAGGAATTGTCCTGGGCCATGTTATTTCTGAGAATGGCATCGAGGTCGACAAGGCCAAAATTGATCTCATTTCCAACCTGCCACCGCCAAAAATGGTGAAGAACATCAGATCCTTTTTGGGCCATGCAGGTTTTTATAGACGGTTCATTAAGAATTTTAGCAAGATAGCTGCACCTTTGTGCAATCTGTTATCTAAGGATGTGCCTTTTGTCTTCAATGAACCTTGTCTATAAGCATTTGAACAATTGAAAAAGGAGTTGACCTCTGCTCCGATAATAAAGCCACCTGATTGGACAATTCCCTTCGAACTCATGTGTGACGCTTCTGACCATGCTCTTGGGGTTGTGTTAGGACAGAGAGTGAACAAATCGCCCCATGTCATATATTATGCCAGTAGGACCTTGAATGACGCTCAGCTGAATTACACAACCACAGAGAAAAAGCTGTTAGCTGTCGTCTTTGCCCTGGAGAAGTTTAGACCCTACCTGATTGGGTCTAAGGTCATAGTTTACACCGATCATTCGGCCCTTAGGTACCTATTGATGAAAAAAGATGCGAAAGCCCATTTGATTAGGTGGATTCTGTTGCTACAAGAGTTTGACCTTGAGATTCGGGACAAGAAAGGTTCTGAAAATGTTGTAGCTGACCATCTCTCCCGATTACCTACTGACCTCGAGCATGAGAGCATCCCATCGAGTGAGGGTTTCCCGGATGAATAGTTGCTGAGTGTCTCCCATTTCCCTTGGTTTGCGGATATCGTTAACTACCTGGTCATTGGACAGATGCCCGATCACTGGTCCAAACAAGATAGGTCTAAGTTTTTGTCTGAGGTTAAGCACTTCTTCTTTGATGACCCATATCTGTTCAAGTATTGTCCGGACCGGATCATTAGGAGATGCATTCCAGAAGAGGACTTTTTAAGTGTGATATCATTCTGCCATGACCATGCCTGTGGTGGGCATTTTAGTTCTAGGAAGACCGCTGCAAAGGTGTTGCAATGCGGATTTTACTGGCCCACTCTTTTCAAGGACTGTCACATGTTTTGTTTGCACTGTGAGCGTTGCCAGAAATTAGGCAGAATTACGCGGAGGAACATGATACCTTTAAATCCAATGCTTATTGTGGAAATTTTTTATGTTTGGGGCATAGACTTCATGGGTCCATTTCCGAGTTCCTTCGGCAACTTATACATTTTGCTTGCTGTAGATTATGTCTCCAAATGGATAGAGGCGATTCCAACTAGAAAGAATGATCCTCACGTGGTTATCAAATTTATTAAAGAAAACATCTTTCTAGATTTGGTACCCCCAGGGCGATTATCAGTGATGGTGGGAGTCATTTTTGTAATAGCACCTTCGAGAATCTGATGAAAAAATATTCTATCACTCATAAAGTTACTACTCCGTATCACCCACAGACTAGCGGACAGGTGGAAGTGTCCAATAGGCAAATAAAGCAAATTTTGGAAAAGACAGTCAAACCTACCCGAAAAGACTGGTCTTCAAGATTGACAGATGCTTTATGGGCTTATCGGACCGCCTATAAGACCCCGATCGGAATGTCTCCATATCGAATGGTCTTTGGGAAAGCATGTCATCTGCCCGTAGAATTGGAGCATAGTGCTTACTGGGCCATCAAAATGTTCAATTTTGATTTAGCTAAAGCCAGTAACCTACGCAAGTTGCATCTCAATGAGCTGGAGGAACTTAGAAATGACGCCTATGAGAATGCCAAGATTTATAAGGATCGGATGAAGAAAGCCCATGATCAATCTATTTTGAGGAAATCCTTTGTACCAGGCATGAAAGTTCTTCTGTATAAGTCTCGCCTGCATCTCTTTCCAGGAAAACTGAGATCCCGTTGGACTGGACCTTTCATCGTGCGCACTGTCTATTTTCATGGGGCAGTTGAGATTGAGAACCCCAAGAATGGGGATGTTTTTAAAGTCAATAGCCAGAGGTTGAAACCTTTTCTGGAGCTTAAGGGCAAGGATGTCGAAGAAACCCTTCTTCAGGACCCTGTGTATATTGCATGAGTAATTTTCAGGGTCGCTGACAACGTGAAATTTATAGCTGGTTGGTAGGCAACTCAATAATCATTTTTTGCATTAACCCATGGTAAGGCATTCCAATTTTTTTCCCTTGTCCATTTATCATTTTACATTTTACATTGCATATCATTGAGGACAATGTTCGGTTTAGGTTTGGGGGTGTTGCACTGCATTGCACACATGTATTTGCCTGTAAATATTTAGATTTTAAAAAAAAATTCAATTTTTTTTCTCAAAAAAAAATCCAAAATTTTCCATGGGATTTTAGCTTGTTAATATGTTTCGATATCTTAGTTTAGTATACTATCCAAATCCTAAAAAGAGTGTCACAAAATCAAGTCTTGGAAAATTTTTTGCACATTTAGCCACATGAAGTGTAGTCTAAGTGAAGAGTGGGCACATCCGAGTGACCCTGACAAATCACTAGTAAAGACTAAACCAATTGAGTGTAGAGCCTTTCTAGTCCTCCAGGGTAAGGACTCTTCTGCGCTAATTCCGAGTAGAATGAAGAGCTACTCAAACTCGTAGTTTTTGGCACATTTCTTTTATCTCATTAGTGCCTATTTCTTTCCAACCATTGAGGGTGTCATCAAAATTGTGAACTAACCTTGACTTGTAGCTTGTGAACACCTTTCTAGACCTGGTAAAGTGATGATAGGCAATCTAAAATTAAAACCCCATAGCCATTAAAACCTACCTATAAAAATATTTCCCTAGTAACCCTTTTTGAACCTTTATCCTTTATGCATTTTTCCTTAAAAATTCTCAAAGCCTCTCCACCCAAATGAAAAGCCTTCAACCCATTGTTTTTGAGAAGTGTAAGGAAAAGATGAAGAAAGAAGAGAAGGAAGTGTGCATTGATGATACTTCACAAGATATAAACAAGGAAAAAAAAAAAAAAAAAAAAAAGAAAGGAAAGTTGAAATTCATGGGAAGACAAGAAAACAAAGAACTAAAAAAAAAAAAAAAAACGGTGAAGAGGAATCAAAGAAAAATCCTTCAAAGAAAAACTTAAGACTTTACCTTCTCAGAAATCCTAAAACCTCATTTTCCATTTTTTTTACCAAACCATTTCCCCTAACCCCATTACAACCAATAAAAGACCTATTGGATTTCAGGAAAAGTTAGGATGTTCAACAAGTGAGAAGTTGAGTGAGCATTTTCACCCTCAGTTAAATGGTTGTTCTTTCCATGAGATAAATTCTTTGTTCTCAAAAGATTTGTTAGTCCTTTTGCCTTGCCAATACTCACATATAGAGTGATAAGTCAGAAAATCTAAGCGATTTATTTCCGAGAGTATGACTGTGAGGCTTGAGTCAAAACGAATGGATTTAGAAGGTGATCAAAGTTGTGTTTTCTCAGAACCCAAAACCGCACAAGTGTTGGCTAAACTCACTCAAATACACTAGTCCGGGACTTGAGCATCATTGAAAGATTTTTAGCAATTGGATAGTGTTCAAAACTTTCTCTCATTTTTATTAGCTTGCTAAAAACCCGAGGATATAAATAAAAAGAATTTTGTGGGATTTATTCGCTGAAAACCCTCACGAGACAAAACTCGTCCACTAAGGGAAACTTAGGGGTTTAAATGGCTTGTTGCACGAGCTAAGTGCAGCCGCGATTCCTGCGAAAGTGAGTTAGGATTTTTTTTATCGTTTTCTGCATTTAGTTAGTTTTCTTTTATTTTGCTCGGGACTAGCAAAATGTAGGTTTGGGGGTGTGATGAGTTCACAAAAGATACACTTTCATAATATTATTTTATGAGTTTTCAAAGATGAAAGAACTCAAAATATTATTTTTAGCATAAAAATCATAAATTTCCTCCCCATCATGCTTTGCTCATATCTTTCCATTATAGATGGTCATTTGTATGCATATGAGTTCCAATGGCTTCCATAGAAAATATGTTAAAAAATACTCTCAATTATATTAATTTCTCTTTGTAGGTGTTAATTGAAGATTAATTTGAAGATTAAAGTTGAGATTCAAGAGTTAAAGAGACTAAGAATAAGTTTGGAAGATAATTGCATGAAGAGATGACAAAGTTAGGCCAACAATAAGAAGAAAAATGAAAGACCTGGGTTGGTATTTTGACCGTATCTTTTTACTCGGGTGTCCGATTGAGGTGATCTCAAAAGCATTGGAAAGCTTGTTCTAAGATCTAGAAATCATATTTCATGACATTTATTCATTTGATAGTCACTTAGTGGATTCTAGATGATTCAGTCATCCATTAGTATTACTTGTTTCTTGTTTTACTTACTTTAGTTTGATTCTATTCACTTTCTCACACACTTATTCACTTGTTTTGATTCTCACACTCCATTTCTTCTATTCACACCATCAATTCCACATTTGATTTTACACTACTTTAGTATATTTCTTTATCTCTATCCACTCATTTTCTATCTTTCACTTGTTATTTTCACACATTTATTCTTTTGATCTATCTAACATTTCTTCATTGTTCTTGTATTAACCTTGTTATTTTTTTTTTTTGTCATTAACTTTGTTACTAACTTGTTACTTAGCTTGTTCTCACTTGAGTTTTTTTCTATTTTTACTAACATCTCGTTGTTATCCAGTTCTTGTTTTCTTTTAGTTTGTATTTTTTTTATTTTCCTTGTTATTATTATTATTATTTTTGTTTCCATTGTTTTTGTTATTTTCATTTGCATTTGTTAGCTATATTTGAGTTGATACTCCTTTTCATTGATCATTATTAGTTTCCTTGTAACAATCCTTGTGGGAACGATATTCGGACTTCCATAGTCTATATTACTTGAGACAACCGTATACTTGTGGAAATCGCCATCATCATCCAGCTAAATAGTTGGACCCACCATGATATTATGGAAATTACAAGTTTTATGTGATGCTAAATATGATGGTGGGCCCACCTCCTATTTGATTGAATTTTGCTAAAGGCTAATAACAGACAGGCCATTAATTTTGAATGGGCTAGATTTTTTTTTAAAAAAAGGTCACTTAGAAAGATGATCTAAATGGTTAGATTGATGAAAGTAGGCCCTTCATCATGGTCTCATCAGCTGACAGGTGCAACCTAAGCTTTTGGAGTAAAATGATCATTAATTTGGCCCCCACATTGAGTAAATTGACCCAATGTTAATTAATAAATTGTTGCATAAGTGGGACCCATGCATGGAGTTTTAAAAGTCCTCTTCATATTTAATGCCCTAAAAGGGTGCACTGGACCGTTGGATCGATTGTGTACCTATCTGAATGGACTATTGACCATTAAACTTTTGGAGCTCAGATGGAGATGATAGAAACAACGGTTTGGGGTCCTTGGGGATGATTTTTCTTAAAGAAGAGAGTCCTAGGGAGCCCTTGAAATCCCCCTCATCCCCATCCCCATGTAGGTCCCCAGGTGGGCCCCACCACACACTTGAGCTTATCTTATCTGAAGCTTTAGCCTATGAGAGCTATCCCCATATATATATGAGATTATGAGTAAAGCTTCCCTTACCATCTTACAGTACAAGGCATCTCGTGGGGCCACTTAATGATCCATTTGAGTGGATCATCCAAACTCACCCCTCCTATATACATAGGTCCCACTAGATTTTGTGATATATCTGAATGGAGTGAACCACTAGATCGGGGTGGGGGACGCTTACATGGCTTTTCCTCTTTGCACATGAGCATTCATCTTCTATATATGACTATATATAGGGATGGATGCACATGAATATTTTCATATAAATATATATATGAAAATTCTAAAAAATGCCCCACTTTAAAAATGCTCCTTCTGACATGCTCAAAGCCATCCTCAAGCTGGGGCTATGAGGTGGCTACGGTAATGTTCAAGTGAAGCTCAAGATGGGCTTTGCCCGCTCAACTCGATTGGGCTGGGAAAACCGAGATGGCTATTGTTTGTGCCACGTGAGGTTCGAAGACCTTGCAGCTCGGTTAACACCGTTTGTAAGGCAGCGTTAACCTGATTGAAGCTTGACTCGTGTTGTGCTAAGATTTCGGTGACATCGTTGCGGAATTCAGCATTCGTTTTGCCGCGAGTGTCCATGGTCGGAACCGCGCTCTGATACCACTGATAAGAATGAGTTTGAGTAAAAAAAGAAGTGAATTGGAGGAAGGAGAAGGGAGGAATTATTGGGCAAATAACTGATAATCTTTACTTAACTCGTTCAGACTATATATAGCCTTACAACTGGTAGGAAAAATATAACAATAATACTAAAGAATAGGAAATGCTGAAGAATAGGAAAAAGAATAGCAACCACTCATACCACTCGAGCTTATTCACTAACAGACTAAAACAAACAAAACAAACTTGACCAAGACCAAGTCCCACGTTGCCACTTTCACTTCTTGCTCCACGTTGCCACTTCCACCTCTTGCTCCACGTGCATGGCATGCATTCAAAGTGGCACATATCAAATGGCTGTTCCTTGTGCTACTTATGAGTTCGAGCTCAAATCTTGGATGATCTTGTTTTCCAGATGTTTGGAAATTGTCAATACTTCAATGCATTGGCAAGTGCTTTTATTCATTTTTTTAGTTGATCTGGTAAATGACCTAATCTTGTCCTCCCAACCATTCATGTTTACCGCCAATCAACGGCTAATTAATTGTGGCCAAATCAATTTATATGTATTCAATCGAACATGAGTCCTACCTTAATTGGACTGAGCCAATTCTGAATGCTCCCACGAAAGTAAAAATAAAATAATAAAAAGGAGAAAGGATTATTTTGAGCAGGTTTAATTCATTGTGGTGTGTGTTTGTGTGGGTTTAGTGAATGCGAAACGGGGGATTAGTTTTGTTAGGTCGAAGACCTCGGAGATACCCACGCCATCATAAAAAATAAAAAAAAAACTAACCAAATTTCGAGAAATTCTTTCTTAAGGATGTTGGAAACTTTCAAATAAGATATTATTGAAAAATCTGAAAAAAGATTTGTTTTATTAAATGATTAGAAATAAATCAATAAGTGCAAATATTACAGGTCAGCCATCACCTGCCCCAACAAGAAAATCCATCCTCCGCAGGAGCGCATACAAAAGAGAAGACTTTTCCAAAGGGGTTGTTTGGTTGGTGGTGTGAAGATGGCAATGGTTGTGCATTGGTCATGCTTTGTTGCACTCATTTCTGCATCACATGCGTGAATTTGGTGTGAAAATAGTGTAAAACTGATGTGGATTTTTAGCCCCAAGTTTTCACACCTGGATAGGTGTAAAATAGAACCACATAAGATGTGAAAATGGGCAGCGAAAAAGTGCTTCTTTAGTAACATGACGTCCTCAATAGGCAGTCTGTATTTTTCATATTTTTTACTCGCGCGGGCCCCTTAATCAAGACCTGTACCATTCATACTCTTAAAAAGATAAAAAATGGCTATGCTTTTAAATTTCAACCGTTGATTCATCACAAATTTTGAGATAATTGAGAAAAAGTCCAAACCCTAAAAACGGTCGTTTTAGACTTCTATGGGGAAAAATGTAAATGACATGTTATGGACATCACTCCAATATCAGTCTATTTTTTAAAATATGTTGAACTGTGTGGCCCTTAATTAAAAACACCCATGTGGTAAATTCTCATCCATTTATTCGTAACAGGTTTTGGGATATTTGTAAAAAAAAAGTCCAAATCCTAAAATCCGCCATTCTGCATTATTGTGGGGTCCATTTTCATGATCTGAACCGTTTATCGTATTTGGAAGGCCAAAAACTACTTGGAAATCAAAGGTCAAGTTTTGATTCATCATAGATTTTGATGAATCTTAGAAGAAAAAAAAATGAGAACCATTAAATAAAAATGACCCCTTTTCCATGTAGTTTTGAGGCAACCTATTTTTTCAATTTTTTTTAAAAATCGTGTGGGCTTCTATCTCATGAGCCAAACCATTCATCCTCATTACAACGCTAAAAAGATCGATATTTTTTTTTAAATTTTAACCATTGATTTATCATATTTTTTTAAGAAGATCGATAAAAACTATAGACGAATAAATCTAGTTCTTTTTACTTCTTGGGCCACTGAATCACGATTCGAGCCGTTCAACCTCTTTGGAAGGCAAAAAGCATTTATGAGCTCAAGCGTTATTTCTTGAGTTGTCGTTGGTTTTAAGAAATTCGAAAAAATGTGGTGAGCTGTTTGACTAATTGAGATTCACATGTGAAAATGACAAACAATGGAAAATGTTTTCATGGGGCTCAATTGCATATGGAAATAAATCAAATGTTCATTATTTGCACATTTGAGTCATTTTTCTATCAGGTGTAAAATCCAAACAACCCCTAAAAGAATATAAAATTTTCGAGCGTCATTGCTGGTGGGGCCATGATATGATGTCAAATGTTATTTCTTGGTTCTATAAACTTTATAAAAAAATATTCTCCTACAAGCAAAGTGCATACAGTGCATATGCAACCTAGCTCATGGGGCCCACGAGGATGCTTTCCTATCATTATGGGTAGGATGGATGGAAAGATCTCTTTACAGTAAGGATTGTGCAAAAACTAAGGCCCATCACATTATCTTGATGTGTGATCTAAGAGCTAGGCCGGATCCTCTAAGGGTTTAACCTAGAGAAATCGTGAGGTAAGGAGTGGAACTCCACGATGGGGCCCATCCACTAAAATCCGGACCTTTCCAAATAAATTCCATCCACGCATACATGGTATCCTCAATTTTGACATCAATTTGAATCCTTTTCGCCGTTTGATTGTCCGTTTAATTAGAAACGTGATAGTGAATATGCATAAGATTGTGTTTATCATGTATTTTATCAAATGATCAGTCAAACGGTGAAAAAAAAAAAACTCCAATTGACGTAGAATTTAAGGATAGCCCATATAGAAAAATTAAATTTATTTTGAATGGTTTGGATTGTCGTAGATGTGATCCACTCTGGAGTTTCCCTCATTTAACTCAGGATATGACGGGGGGAGATTTCTTCTATAATGTCCTTCTGGTTTCTAAAAAATAGGAAAAATTTTATTTTGGCTCATTTTCATAAAAGTACTTGAATTCTTGAATATTACAAAAGATTATAAATTTTTTTTTTTTTTTTAGTGGAGTAGTTGGGCATTTTTTTGAGTGGAGTGGCTGGGCATTATAGACTTGACTTGACTCGTACCTAAGTTTGGGCCAATAAAAACGTTGTAGGCTTGACTTGACTTGAGTGGTGTGGTAGGCAAATCAACTCAACGCCACATGAAATGAAAGCACTCACTAGTTATATCCTTTCCTCAATGGGAAATTTTCACCAATATCCATGGAAAAGATTAGTATAATTAATTATCAGTTTTGCAAATGTGGCTGGGGTCTGGAAATAATGCTGTTAATATCATGATATTTAATTAAAATGATATTCTCCATCCCCATGTTATTGTTATATATCTAAATATTGAGAGATCAACAAAATGCAAGATAATCAGGAGAATATATCTGAATTATATTCTCCATCCCCATTCAGCTGGCGTTAGGTTTGAACAATAACTTACTTGACCCACCCAATTGCATCCCTGCCCATGCGGAATGAAGGACTGCAGCATATGCAAGCAGATCACCCACATGCCAACTTGTGAAGTCAATTCAAAACCAATTGCAACAAAATCTTTGATATTTTTCAAAGTGTCACAGTAAAAATATGTTTTATTCCTGATTTTCTAATGTTATATTAATATCTCTGTAGTTTGTAGGATTATATTCTTAATTTCTCAATATGTTCTTTTAGCATTCTTTTTATTAAAACTATTTTAGTTTGTGCGGCATTTTTCTTTTAATTAATAAAAAAAAAAAGATAAAAATCTGATCCCAGTTTGTGGCAACTTCATTCACCTAAAGTCCCATCATCATAAATTCCACGGTTAGACGTCGTTTAAAAGCATTCAAGAAAGAGAACAGCCAGGACAGCACTAAGTTGAGTTAAGTGGTTTTCATATTTGGAATTGCATTGGCTTGTAACGGCCTCTGGTTATGGGATGACTACTTCACCCATTCTGCCCTGCTTTCTTTTTTTTTTTTTTAGATAACTAATAATTTAGCCCCTCTGCAATTGATGAATTCTCACTCTCATGACAGGAACAGTAACTCATAATTCACACTCACTATAATAAATATGAGAGTTGTGGTGCCGATAATGGAGCATTGCATTCACTTGTTCTGTGGTCTGATAACCCTCCTAGTAACAGCAATAAAACTGCTGCCACCCATACCCATGAGTGATAATTGTGTGATTTTGTTTTGGTTGTTGCTCCTAATTACCTCCATCAACCTTATATGCTTTGTAGAATCTGTGACTTTCTTAAAAAATGAGAGTGATCGTCTCGCGTTGCTCGCCTTCAAAGATGGGATATCCGATGATCCCAACAGAGTCTTGAGCTCTTGGAACAATTCTCTCCATTTCTGCATGTGGGATGGAGTCACTTGCAGCAGACGACATCCTCAAAGGGTCGTGGCCTTGAACCTCTCTTCTCAAAGCTTGAGGGGCTCCTTGTCACCCCACATCGGTAACCTCTCCTTCGTCAGGACTATTGCCCTATCAAATAACACATTGGAAGGGCACATTCCACAAGAAATTGGTCGTCTTTTTAGGCTTCGGTATCTCTCACTTATCAATAATTCTTTGGATGGAGAGATACCAAATAATCTGACCAACTGTTTGCAACTCGGATTCCTAAGCTTTACTGGTAATAAGCTTGTTGGCAATATTCCGTTGGATATTGGCTCTCTGTCAAAGCTCTATTGGCTGAGTCTTGCCAAAAACAACCTCATAGGCCACATCCCTCCATCGCTTTGGAACCTTTCATCGCTTACAGATCTCGACCTATCAGAGAATAGTTTAGACGGAAGCATTCCTCAAGAACTAGGCCAATTGGTGAGCCTACAAAATCTTCTAATCAACCAAAATAAATATTCGGGTATGATTCCTTTCTCTCTTTATAATCTCTCATCAATTCGTACACTTGATGTCGGATCAAACCGTCTAAACGGGAGGCTTCCACCTGAGTTGGGCCTCGTTTTTCCAAATCTTGAACAGCTTTTTGTGGGAGGCAACAGATTCACGGGACTCATACCAGTTTCATTGGGCAATGCTTCAAGGTTATCCGATCTCGACTTTGATTCAAACGACTTTACTGGGTCAATGCCAATGAATTTGGGAAGGCTAAAGGGCCTCGAGTGGCTTAGCATGAGTAGGAACCAACTCGTCAATGAGAAGAATGAGGAATTCACTTTCATCACTTCTTTAACCAATTGCAGTGGCTTAAAATTTTTAGATCTATCCTTTAATCAATTAAGTGGTAAACTGCCCAACTCAATAGCTAATCTCTCTACTCAGCTGACAGAGTTAAAATTAGATGCAAACCAGTTTTTCGGAGCCATCCCAAGAGGACTTGAGAATCTTACCAACCTGATTTCATTGACCTTGGCGCTGAACCTTTTCAAAGGTACCATTCCCATCCATCTCATGAAGCTTAAAAGGCTGCAAGGGCTTTCTATGTATGGAAACAAACTTTCGGGGAGAATCCCAATTTCCATTGGAAATCTCGTTCAATTATCCAAACTTGATTTAGGCGGAAATGATCTACAGGGAAGCATTCCTTTGAGTCTTGGAAACTGTCGGCATCTAGAATACTTATATCTAGATGACAATAACCTCAGTGGGACAATTCCAAATCAAGTTGTAGATATTCCCACCCTGTTGGAGATTAATATAGGCATGAATCACTTGACTGGCACCTTACCATTGGATATCGGTCAGTCTAAAAATCTTGTATGGCTGAACATTTCTAATAATAGATTGTCAGGGGAAATTCCTCCTTCCTTAAGTGCTTTAATAGCTCTACAAGAGCTTGATCTTTCACACAATAAGTTAACTGGGCATATCCCTAGCAACTTGGTGCAACTTCTTTCCCTACAATATTTAGATTTGTCTTTCAATAGTTTGGAGGGTGAAGTGCCAGAACATGGAATTTTTCAAAATTCATCTGCAATATCAATCCTTGGAAATGCCAAGCTTTGTGGTGGAGTTCCCAAATTACAATTGCCTAAATGCCCCAAACAGCATTTCAAGAAGAAGCAAGAGAGGCCTTTTTCGCGAAGAGTAATTATCATAATTGTTGTTGCTATTATTCTCTTTTCATTTCTTCTACTATGTTTATTGGTTTTTCGGTCAAAGAAGTTGAGAGAAAAACTTCTTTCTACTTCTTCTATGAGAAAGAGTTTCTTACAAGTAACTTACCGAGAGCTTTTTAAAGCGACTGATGGGTTCTCATTGGCCAATTTGATTGGGGAGGGAAGTTACAGTTCTGTGTATAGGGGGATTATAGATCGCATGGAGAGGATTGTTGCAATAAAGATTCTCAATTTACAACAAAGAAGAGCTTCTAAGAGCTTTACAGCAGAATGTAGAGCCTTGAGTAGCATTTGTCACCGGAATATTGTCAGAGTCTTAACTGTTTGCTCAAGCATCGACTTTTCTGGCAATGATTTCAAGGCATTAATTCTTGAATACATGTCTAATGGGAGTTTAGACAGTTGGCTGCATCAAAATGCAAATGAATACCACCAATTGAGATTTGTAAGCCTTATTCAGAGGCTAAATGTAGCCATTGATATAGCTTGTGCATTGGATTATCTTCATCATCATTGTCCGACAACAATTCTTCATTGTGACCTCAAACCAAGCAATGTACTTCTTGATGATGACATGGTAGCACACGTTGGTGATTTTGGCCTAGCAAGGATACTTTCAAATGATATCAATGATTCTCAGACTGAAACCAATTCGCTTGCTATAAGGGGATCTATTGGATATGTTGCTCCAGGTAACACTTCTATTATTTAACCTGTTCTTTTAGTCTTTGGCTCTTTTGCATAGTCCTTTTATTCTTTTAGTTCCTTAAATATACCAAACGGACCTCAACAAAACCATAATTCAATAAATTAGAAATTACACTCAAATTAAACAGTACCTGGTTTTAAGTGGGCTTTAAGGCCCATGCGATAAACTTGGGCCATTTTTCTTGGCCAATATTTAAATGGGCTTTGCAGAGGTCTGCAACCTCTTAGTTCTACCTGGCCTGACAACTTAATTAGCACAAAGGCATACATGTATTTTTGCAAATAAGCTGAAGTTGAGCTTTAATTCCAAGCTTGTGCAGATAGAATATTAGGCTCCATAACAATCTAATGGGCAGGCTCTCCCCAAGCCCATGAACACCTGTAATGAATGCATTTACCACTATGGTTATACAAATATGATGGTCCAGTCTGGATTTGTAATTGACTGGGCTGAGCTATGGACAAGAGTCGTTAGAAAAGTTGTAGTAAATGTTGCCCATCGTGAAATTGATCACATTTCAAAAAAAAAAAAAAGTGTTGAAAATTCATGTTTGCTATATAAGCAATCATTTTTATAGCGAGCCCAACTCATGTTAGATGTTTTAGGACTCACCATCTAGAGTTGAATCACCTATGTATGGAACTAGGGCCCAAGCTTCCAGCCTTACCTTGTGGCTCTACAATGGCTAGGCCCTCACTCCACCCTAAGAGCCAGGGCAATAGGAAGTAAATATTTGGGTAGAATTTATATACATAGGAATTCATTTTGACATGGGTCTGTTTTCGGATTGAATGGAATACATATCTACACACATTTATTTTATAGTATATATAAATTATATATTAATCAATAAAAGGCCCGCCCCCTAGGTCGTGGGTTTTTTAAAATGGGTCATATCCTACCCTCAAGCTTTAGGACAATAAAAGAAGCCCTCAGTTTTTTGCGAGCTTGTGTCCCACAAAAAATATATATATATATATATATATATATGGGGCCTTCAGTCAAGTATGTTGATAGCTGTACATATCATCATTTAAGAAGGCATCCTAATGAGATGGAGGATGGATTATTAAGCTTATTAGTGGTCAAGCCTTAACATAGACTTATGGGTTTGATGGCCTTAATTTCTAATATGAGGCTAGCGCAAGATGGGTCATAAGATCAATTGTTAGGGTCTTCTGCATAGGGATGTAGATTGAGTTGAGACAAGTTGACCATAACAAGCTGCCCAACTCAAGTTCAAGCTCAACCATAACAAAGCCGTGGTAAGTTAACCTTGATTTTGGCGTGATTTCTTTCTTTATTTTCCTGTTTGGTTATAAGTATGTTTGTATCACATGTGAACTTGAATCAGTATATAAAACATATATAATTAAAAATCAAACAAGCTGAATTGAGCTTGAGCCAAGCAAAGCAGGCGTTGGTGCAAGCTTAGCTTGTGAGCTAATCAAGACAACACAAGCTCAACTCGTTGACATCCTTGCTTATACAGAAGAGCTATAATCTTATGTCTCAAGAACATTTTATATCATTGGTGTCATAAATACTCATATCATGTATCTATAAGCAAGGGTGAAATACTTTTCATAGTAATGCTAGTTATTGTTTTATTTGAATGAATAAACAACAAATCTGAAAGTCTTGATCATTAGTTTATTTGAGCTAGTAAAAGTTTCACTTCTTGCTTACTGAAAACATAACATATATGAATTGCAGAGTATGGCATGGGTGCCAATCCATCTACATATGGGGATGTGTACAGCTATGGGATCCTTCTGTTGGAAATGCTCACTGGAAAAAGACCTTCTGATGATATGTTTAAAAACAATCTCAACCTTCATCAATTTGCAAAGATGGCCTTGCCTGAACGCGTGATGGAGATTATAGATCGTCAATTGCTCTCACATGAAAATGAAGTCATTAGACATAGTGAGATTCACAACAAACTCAAAAGCATAATGCATGAAACCCTAGTTTCATTGTTGAAAATAGGTGTATCTTGCTCCAATGATTCCCCAAGAGAACGAATGGAGATGAAAGATGTTGTCATTGAACTGCATAAAGTTAGGGACTTTTATCTCGCTGCTGAAAAGTAGTAAGATGCACATGATAGACTCTCATTGTTAATGATTTTCTTCTTCTCTTCGTTATATTGAGGTTTTTGTTGGCTTCCACGATGAGAGTATAGAAACTGTCATCTTTAGGAGTGAATTTTTTTTTTTTCCTTTTTCTTTTTTAATCTATTGTTGTTTCCCTTTTATGTATTTGCTTTGTCATCTAGGAATGAAGAATCTCTCTCTCTCTCTCTCTCTCCCCTGTGTATTTTGGATCCCTCATATCTAAACCGGAAGAATTCTTCGAGCCCAACACCAGAAATTCATGACTGGTGTCCACCTTTGAAATCCTAACTGCTCAAAATAACTTTCATCTTCTTTTACAACCAATTAAAATGTTTCTTCAATCATAGTTATCTGTTACCTTATTGTAAAAGAGAATAAATGTCCTACTTCAAAATTTCTCTACACAGCTCTGTGGGGCCCAAATGGCCGATAGTCTCTCTCTACACCACCTTAATTAAAAAAAAAAGGAAAGGAAAGGAAAGCTTCACTCATTGAGGATATCAGGTGGTGAAAATGGAAAGATTGCAGAGGATATTCTCAGGAAAAGGTAGAATGGGTGTGGGATGTCCTACATCTCTTTTCTCACTCTTCTCAAAATTCTCAAACAAGATATAGTTTTTCATCTCTCTCTAAAAACGAAATCTCAGTTTGTTGTCATTGTTTGCAGCAATTAGAGTTTTGTAGTGTCACAAAGATGGAGTTTTTTTACTTTATTTTTTCAATCTATTGTAAATCCAATTCTAGCACAAACACCACTCACTAGCAACAGATAAATGACCCAATTATAAAATCATCTTACAAAAGGAAGCCCAAAACAATTAAAAAAAAAAAAAAACACCTACATCACCTCATCTTAAATAATAAAAGCACTACAACCTTTAATATTCTTTAGAGTGTGGACAGTCATATTCCAAAAGAAATCTGTTGATGTTTTTAACTTGCAGGCTAAGTTGCGATGATGAAAATTGATTGCAGCAAATCTAGCATCATAGAAGCAAGTGACAAAATCACATATAGATAATGTGCATAAAAACAATTATAACACGAGCACATACATGTACTAAGAAGAAATTAATTATGACTACAAAAAAATCCATCAATTAAATCCATTGAACCAGTGTACCATTCCACCAGCACTGACTGTTAATAAATAGTAGTCATTATTTACACAAGTTGGGTTCTTAATTGCATGGCAGAAGTATCATTTCAACCATGGTATCTACAGAGACCACACATATGGAGCTACCAATCTTTCTACCATTTACACAGTCATTCATTTCGAGGACTAGTTCACTTGAAAATTTGCAGTCATTCATTATTTATGTGATTTTTATGATTTCTGATTCTAATTGACGTACTGACTTCAATGTGGAAGGATTTTGATAGAAACATGTTCTAGTTAGTCATAATTGGTGAGGGCTTGGTACTGCTCCATGTTATAGTTCTATCTATTCTTAAATTCAGGAGGGGTACAAAAAAACAAAAAAACAAAAATTTAATGGAACACTTATATTTTCTAGCAAGCTTATGCGGCTATCATTGAAGGAATTGTCATTTTTGGTACATGAATTAAAATTTACATTGGAGCTAACTCTAGTATCTGCATATACAGATAAAAGAGTGAAGTGAATTATTTATTTTAGCAGTTGGGTGAAAGGTACTTGGCAAAAATTTCATGAGAATAGCTCGCGACAAGGTTATAACATCAAAATAGCCCAGCATGGTTAAAGCCAGGCTCAAGCTGGGCTAACCAGACTTGCCTCGAACGCGAGGTGGCTAGTTTAATGCTCAAGTGAAGCTCAAGATGGGATTCGCTTGGCTCGCCTCAGCTCGTTTACATCCCTAAGCCAATCAAAGAGGGTATAATGGATCCCACTGGCAAATCCTTGCAAAATTGGCAAGAAATACACAGGACCCCCTGAATTGCACCATAAGATGAGGGACACATAGTGGGGCTGGCTTTATAATCCATCCAAACCATCCAAACACACAGGACCCCTGAATTGCACTGGATCTATTGAGTTTTCACCGATCCGAATGGACTGGACTACTGGATCGAAGGTCAAGTTTTTTTTTTTTTTTAATATAAAGCCATTAAACTGGTGGGCCATGGATGAAGGGGTTAGAGGCATATGAACATCCTTCCATTTACAATATCCACAATTTATATAGTATCAATCTCTTCGTAAAGCAATAGAGATTATCAAAATCTGTAGTTAGATAAATAGTGGCCAGATCCTACTTGTATCTAGTTGGAACCATCATCTCTTTTTGGTTTGGGAGTGGATTTGAAGATAGATTTTTAAAGGATTAAGCATAGAGGCCGTCTACATGGGACTTTCTTATTTGGATTGGTACATATTCATATATGGATGAATTCCCAACTCAATAGACTTCTCTTCCTTCAGGTTATAACATCAAAATAGCCCGGCAGGTGTAGTGTGTATGGCGCGCAATTCAAGTTGGGTTGAACTTGATTCACACTTTGGTTCTTACTTTTGTACTATCGAGAGTACCCTTTTCCCTTCTCTCCCCCACTTTACACGAATGATTCATCAACCCTCTTGAGGTTTCAAAGATACACTAGCAAAGGAGGCCCGTGCAGAGCCCGAGCAAAGAAAAAATAAACTTTCTCCATGAAGATATTTTTTTTACTCTGAATGAAAAATAAATAAAATTTTAAATCAAATACAAAGTAAAGTTAAAACTTACGAATAAATATAAAATGAAAATTTAGAATAAATTAGAGTAAATTTCTTATATTTGCATCAAGGTTCTAATACTTAAATGTTCAAATTTCAATGAAATGAAAATATCAATGAAGAAGAAAATTATTTAATTAAATTATAACTTCTTAGCTGGTACATAAAAATATTTCTTTACAATTAGTTTACAATTAGCTGTTACATTTATTCGCATAACCACATCTCTCCATTCCTTAGATCATGAATGACTTGATTATATACCCAAGCTCTTTTTGTTATGTGTGTGTCCATGGAACCAACACCATTCTACATTTAATATGGCTGCATAAAATTAGATTTAGCTATATATGTCTTTATAGACAAATGCCTATATGTGTAGTTCCACCTATAAGAAAACTTTCAAATGAGAACCAGGCCATATAAACCTCCACGTGGAGCTAGCCTACGATCATTTGTGGGGCAGACCAATGATTAAACAGGTAATAATAAGTTTTACTTTTAAGCTTTCTATATAGTCTACTTTAATGTCTGCACTGTTCATGATGTTATGGAACATTTAGCATATGGTGTTTTCCATCAAGTATAAACACTCTATCTTAAAACATATTAATGTCGATTCTAAGAAACAATTAACATAACATAGTACTTATGCCTACCAATAAGGGTAAAAAATGCAGTATTCATGTCAAGGAAGCCAAGTAGACAACAACATAACATTTTTTGCAAGTAACAGTAAGTATTTGGTAAGGAAGTCAAGTTGACAAAAGTTATTGGAACAGATATGCCAATGGAGAAACTACAGTTTTTAAATTTTTATCATCTGTTAAGCCAATCAGACCATGTATATATTATATGTTAGATGGAGAAACAAAAGTTATTGCAGTAGTATCCAGTGGCTTAACATGTACATATTATATGTTAGATGTACAATTTTGCTGGATTCAAAAATAAATGAACTTACTAACATACCTGTTATATGACTATAGATGAGTTCACACATGCCAATACACAAACTACAGTTTTTCATCCGCAAATGAGGATTTCAAAGTGAAGGCTAGCAAGCTATGATGCCGAGATACAGCAGCTTAGAGAAAGACATGCCATCAATACATCAGGGACAATGATTTCACATTTTAAAAAATGAAATACTATAGATGAGTTCACACATGCCAATACACAAACTACAGTTTTTCATAAAGATAAAATGTAATCAAGGGAGAGAAAACGATAGCTGGGAGAAGGGAAACGCCTAATTCATTTACCCATAAAGATTTCCATTTGCACGTTACAAAATCGTTGAGGAGAAAGGCAAGGTAGCTTCTCCATTTTCCGGAAGAGAACGAAAACGCTGGTAACTGAAGAGAATAAAGAACAGAACGTAAAATGTATCTTCTCCATCCCGGGAGAGAAGAAAAGCGCCTGTGTAACGGAAGGGAGCAATTTAATTTAATGAGTTATCTTGGGTCAGGTTGTGTTGGGTGAGGTATCAATGGACCGGCAGTTTTGGATCTCAATTAATAAATATTCAAAACCATTTACACCTTAAATGGGTCAAAAACTATTATATTGGGTCAGGTATCAATGGACCAGCAGTTTTGGATCTCCATTAAAAAACTGTCAAAATCATTTAGCAGTCAAAATTGTGAGGCTGATTTCTCAATTGATCTCAATTGGAAATAGTCCCTTTCATATATAAGAATTAGGGAGACAAAAGATCAGTTGCATATCCCATGATTTAAGGGCTTCGAAATTCAACGGTCTCTCTTAACTTTGCTATTTCGAGACTCTTAATTCAATGATGAATACAAGTTGGATGAGTGTCAACTTGGGATGGAGTTAAGGTATTGAATGTGAAGAGGTGGGATGGATCTGGGTGGGCCAAATAATAGAAAACAGGGAGGAGAGCAAGAAAAGATGTATCAAAACAGAGTTATTTTTTGTTTTATCATAAGCAGATGGTTCCAAGATCCAAGGAAGCAAATACAGTAAATGTAGTAACATCTTATTTCAGGACAGAGATATCCATTTGACAAACATCGTTTGGAAAGGGTTCTGGTCATTTCCATCAAAGAAAAGAATAAAATAACGCAAACAAGAAATTGCACCCAACACTATGCTCACGTACAAGCACTTTTGGTATCCTTATTCCATGCCATTGAGAACGGTTGCATTGGCTATAAATAAAGGGTTCGTCTTTTGAGGTTCACCGTAAAAACAATGGAGTTCCAGCGCAACACTGTGTGCCTGAAATTGTTCAGGTCCTTCCGCCTTCATGCCACCTTTTTTACATGCATCAATGGTATGCACCAAGCAACCTAGAAATAAGTTACTAGTATGCACACTATTAAAAACTCGCAAGCGCACAAGATCACTATGTAGTGTAGTGAATTGTAAGTACGAGGTCGATCCCACGAAGACTTGTGATAAAATAATGTCAAAACTAACTAAAAATCAGAATATTAAATGGAATAATTGAATGATGAAAAGTGGAATTAAACTATTAAAAACAGTAATTTAAAGTATCAAAAGCTAATTGGAAAGTAACCTAAAAACAACTAGTATGAGAATTGAAAAACAGTAATAATGAATGAATGAACTAGGGTTTCATCCACTCCCCTAACCAATCCTACGCATGTCCCTTATTATCTTTTAATCAAAAATCAGATTTTATTGGTGACATCTATCAACCTAGACCATGGCATATGCGTCTAGATTATTATTCCCCTAAACCTAATTCATGAGTGGCATACTACATGAATTGCTCATTATGATGCAAAAACTAAGCATGGCATATGTCCTAGTCAAAACAAACATAATGCATAAAAACAATGGGAAAGATAAATGCATGAGTCTAAGCATGGCATATACTTAGATTATTCATGGTTCTAAACCCTAGATGCATAACATCAAGATCAATCAAAATTAAGTTAGCTACTCTTAAAATTAATTGAACATCACATGGTTGGCATGGCATATATACAACTCATCAATTAATAACATGGTTTAGAATCTCAACCAATAAAACTGGAATCTGAATTAAAAGACGCCAAAAGAGACTACATAGAACTAGGCTAGGGTTTCAATTACACCCTAGCCCTAAAAAAATTAGCTACTCATGTTTTTAATGAAAAATAAACTAGAAGTAGAGTCATAAGAATAAAACTAGAAGATGATGGTGAAGTAGTGGATGGCCAGCAGCTTTTCCCTTTTATTCCTCCTCCAAAAGCTCACCAAAGATGGCTTCAAAGATGCTCCAAAGGTGCTGTATGGCTGCTGTCTTATGGCTGGTTATATGGCTGGAATATATGGGATGAATGGTGGCTGGACGTGGCTTGATGGGGCTGGAAAGTACTGTTCACGTTTTTCCCTTGTATGCTATAAGTCTTCAAAACAGCCCCTTTTAGCAAGTAGTTCCTTGTAGAAATAGATCTTCAACCTTCCTTATAATTAGGAAACCTAATTAGATTGAATAAGGAGTCTTCTTTCTTGTTTTAGCAAGCTTTCTAAATCTGGTCCCACTTGTATCTTCTAGAAACTTATTCACATGGACCCACAAATCTGAGATTAATTGCAAGGAATTAAATCTGAACTTTTGACATAAAAGTTGGCCCTATTTGGTGCGTGTAACATAAGTATGGGACCCCTCTTTTAGGACTTCTATCTTGACTTGAATAAGACTTGCTTTAACTTTCCTTCTTTTTCTCCTTGTTTTTCTCCATTCTTGAACTCCACTTCTAACTTGAATGAGACTTTCTAATTTCTGAAATTCTTCTATTTGTAATAGATGTGGGCCCCCTTTGGGTGTTTAACCCTAGATTGGGTTTCTTCTTTCTTTCTTTTGCTTTTCTTCTTTGATTAGAATTGTAAGTTGTCCAAATTATTAGAAAGTCTTCTTGAAATCTGGAATATCTTGAATGGGACCCACCATGGTCTTTCTTTGGGATTCACGCCCATCATCATCTTCATTAATTCCTCTCTTTTTGCTCCTTTTGACCTTAGCATAAAAATTAATAATGTAAAATCAAATAAAATAACTATGACTAGCACAAGATGAATCAAATATTAGGGCTTAGATTGCAAACAATTAAGCACTTATCAAATTCCCCCAAACTTACCTTTTGCTAGTCCTCGAGCAAAACAATAAAATAAACAAGGGAGAAATTAAAAACACTAAAATATGAAACCTATCCTTCCACCATTTGTCTCAGAGATGTCTGATCAATACATGAATCAAAGAAGCAAGAGTCTCAACCAGTTCACAATCCACATGCTCAAAAGGGTCGTGTGTAAAATAATACCAACATAACTTTTAGTTTAGGCTTTCACACAACGAAACAATCATTTTTGCAACTCAGTTTAACTTCAATCCTCACCATGCATACACTCACAATAAAACACTCAATAATTGGCTAAGAGTGAACAGATAATGATCTCATGAAAAATACCACATGCTTGAAGTGAAATCACACACCATAGGCTCCCATTCCATCTCATCTCCACACTGGGACTACACTTCACCTAGAATCAAGTAGGACTTTTGCACATAGGTTATCATGGGGTTAGGGTGAAGGGTTATGAATGAAAGGAAATGGATAACAAGATCTAAGGAATTTGCGTAGAATTACACTTCAGGTTCCTTTAATTTATACACTTCTGATTTTTTTTTTTTTGGCGGTGAAGGCTTGCATTTTGAATTTCAACATTGCTGAGTCACACATGTACCCTCCTTTATTCTTTTTTTTTTTCTTTTCTTTTGTTTTTTTTTTCTGTTTTTTTTATGTTTTTTTTTTCCTCTTTTTTTTTTTTAATACACAATACTATGAAGATGCAGGGTAACGGCAACTTTTTTTTTTTTCTTTTTCTCAAGCCTTGCACACATTTTGTAATGAACCTTGAATTCATCTTTATACTTCCTTAGATAAGGTAAGGCTATACATATGGTAAGGTAACTCCCCCAAACTTAGGGGTTGGTATGGGTGCAAGAACTGACTTAATTAAGGCTCAACATGGATAACTAGCGGTAAACATCAAAGGGGATGGATAGAAAAGCACAAACTAGTCAAACATGGCCTAAAATCATCTCCTATGGTTCATGTAGTCGAAATTTGCCTCAATTGGATAAAAATGAGAGTTCTAGCATGTTTTTCCATATAAAAGTCAGAACATGTGATCAAAGAATGATAATGAAATCAATTGCATCATATAGATCAAGAAATGAAAGATCATATCACTCAGCATATAACCCTCTCAAGAATAAGCATTTAGGCTCAAATCTCACTAGGTTGCACAAGTTTTCACCAAAAGCATCTAATCATTCAATTGTGCGCGAGCTTTCAACTTCAGACTATATCAGCATTGTAATCCACACAATGATAGCTCAACATGCTTAAACGAGATTTACAACAATTGAATAATAAAAAGAACTAGCATAATTAAGTTCGATGAACCATGCCAGACAAATCATCATTTCTCATCATTGTGGTAGGAAGGAACTATATGACTCAAAGAAAAACAAAGAAAAACAAATATTTTTGTGATTTTCGAAAAAATTTTAAAATTTTTATGGATTTTTGGACTATAATGACTCTTTTAATGACTAATACTCTTCCCCCAAACTGAAATTAAACATTGTCCCCAATGTTGTAAAATAAAGTAAGAAGAAAACACTAATAACATAAAAGAAAAATAGAAGGACAAAGAAAAGGGTAAAAGAACTCAGCTGGATATGGAGTACATCGCCAGCTCTGAATCGCCATCCTCAACTTTTCCTTGCAAAGATCAGGGCTACCTCCCAGTAGTGCTTGCTTTAGAGTCTTCAGCCAGACTGTGCTTCTCTATCAAGCAGAAGGGGAATCTGTGAATGTAATCACATCCACATCCTTGTCAAAAATCTGGTCCCAATAGGGCTTGAGCCTATGTCCATTGACTTTGAACTTGTTACCATTCTTTGGATTATTGATCTCAATTGCCCCATGCTCAAATACCTGAGTGACCTCGAACGGGCCACACCATCTGGACTTTAGTTTTCCTGGAAATAATTTGAGTCTAGAATCGAAAAGTAATACCTTCTGGCCGACCACAAACGTCTTCCTTAATAGCTTCTTATCATGGAATATTTTAGTCTTCTCTTTATATAGCTTGGCATTCTCATATGCTTCATATCGTAGCTCCTCAAGCTCGTTCAGTTGTAACTTCCTCTTCTCACCTGCCTCCTTCATATCAAAATTAAATTTCTTGATCGCCCAGAATGCCCTGTGCTCCAATTCCACCGGCAGATGACATGCTTTCCCATAGACCAAACGATATGGAGACATGCCTATAGGAGTCTTGTAGGCTGTCCTATATGCCCAAAGCGCATCATTCAGCCTTAAATACCAATCTTTCCTGTTGGGCTGCACTGTCTTTTCTAGAATCTGCTTGATCTCTCTATTACTCACTTCTACCTGGCCACTAGTCTGAGGGTGGTACGGAGTAGCTATCTTGTGAGTTATCCCATATTTCTTCATTAATGCTTCAAAAGACCTGTTTTTGAAGTGACTGCCACCATCACTAATGATTGCTCTGGGTGTCCCAAATCTTGCAAATATCATGTTCTTCAGAAATTCCAAAACCACCTTGTGGTCATTTGTTTTACTTGGGATAGCCTCCACCCATTTCGACACATAGTCTACTCCTACCAGAATGTAGAGATAACCATAGGATGATGGGAATGGTCCCATAAAATCAATCCCCCACACGTCAAAGAGCTCCACCTCTTGTATGCCCTTCAGTGGCATCTGATTCCGTGAAGAAATTTTCCCCATTCGTTGGCATCTATCACAACTTAAACAAAAAGTATGTGCATCTTTAAATATAGAGGGCCAAAAGAAACCAGATTGAAGTACCTTAGCAGCTGTCTTCTTCCTCCAAAATGTCCTCCACACGCCTTGTTGTGGCAATGTGTTAAGATGCTTTGAACCTCTTCCTCTGGTACACATCTTCTAATGATCTGATCTGAGCAGTACTTGAACAAATATGGGTCATCCCAGTAATAGAAACGTGCCATGTGCACCATCCTCTTCTTGCCATGTGCACCATCCTCTTCTTATCTTGATTTGTAAAATGCATTGGGAACTCACCACAAACCTTGTAATTCACCAAGTCTGCAAACCATGGAAGCTTGGTAATCTGAAATAGTTGCTCATCTGGAAAAGATTCATTTAGCGGAATTTCGTCCCCTTTGAATGCCTCATCATTCAACAATCTGGATAAATGGTCTGCCACTACATTCTCACTGCCCTTCTTATCTTTGATCTCAAGGTCAAATTCTTGTAGTAACAACACCCATCTAATTAGCCTTGGCTTTGCATCCTTCTTGCTCATTAGATACTTCAATGCTGCATGATCTGTGTAGATTATTACCTTAGACCCAACAAGGAAGGATCTGAATTTTTCTAGTGCAAAAATTACAGCAAGAAGTTCCTTCTCAGTAGTAGAGTAGTTCAGCTGTGCATCATTTAGAGTCCTGGAGGCGTAGTAAATCACATGTGGAAGCTTCTCCACTCTTTGGCCAAGCACAGCCCCCAAAGCATAGTCACTGGCATCACACATGAGCTCAAATGGCAAACTCCAATCAGGTGCCATGATAATAGGGGCTGATGTCAAAAGCATTTTCAGTAGCTCAAATGCTCGCAAGCAATTCTCATCAAAAACAAACTCCACCTCTTTTTGTAACAATGAACAAAGTGGTCTTGCAATCTTGGAGAAGTCCTTAATGAATCTGCGATAGAATCCAGCATGCCCAAGGAAACTTCGTACTCCCTTCACGGATGTGGGTGGTGGAAGTTTGCTGATCAAGTCTATCTTAGCCTTATCCACCTGTATCCCCTTGCTTGTTACCACATGCCCAAGTACAATGCCATGTTTCACCATGAAGTGGCATTTTTCCCAGTTTAACACCAAATTACTCTCCTCACATCTCTTTAGCACAAACTCCAGATGATACAAACAGTTATCAAATGATGATCTAAAGACAGAGAAGTCGTCCATGAATACCTCAATAAAGCGCTCCACCATATCGGAAAAAAATACTCATCATGCATCTCTGAAAAGTTGCTGGTGCATTGCAAAGCCCGAAAGGCATCCTCCTGTAGGCAAATGTCCCAAATGGACAAGTAAAAGTGGTCTTCTCTTGGTCCTCTGGAGCAATAGGAATCTGATTGTATCCACTGTATCCATCGAGAAAACAATAATGTGAATGCCCAGCTAGCCTCTCTAACATTTGATCAATGAATGGTAGTGGGAAGTGATCCTTTCTGGTAACTGTGTTAAGTTTCCGGTAGTCTATGCATACCCTCCATCCAGTGGTAACTCTAGTAGGAATAAGCTCATCATGTTCATTCTTTACCACTGTCATACCACTCTTCTTAGGAACAACTTGCACTGGGCTAACCCACTTGCTATCGGAGATTAGGTAGATGATCCCAACGTCTAATAGCTTAAGAATTTCTGCTTTGACAACCTCCTTCATATGAGGGTTGAGTCTCCTTTGTGCTTCCCTTGGAGGTTTAGACTCTTCTTCTAACAAGATACGGTGCATACACATGGTTGGGCTTATACCTTTGATATCGGCAATGCTCCACCCCAATGCTGTCTTGTGAGCTTTTAACACTTTTAACAACTTGCTTTCCTCATCAGAACTCAAATCATTGGCTATGATACATGGCAAAGTCTCATGTTCTCCCAAATAGGCATATTTGAGATGTTCAGGTAATGGCTTTAATTCTAACTTTGGTGCGTTTATAATAGAAGGAACAGGTTGCTTTGTGGAAGAACCCAGAATTTCATAAGAGTTAGAATATTTACTTGGAATGGAGGGGAGTACTTCTAGCTGATTTACAATCTCCATAAGTGTTGCCGCAAGCTCATCACTATCATGCTCGATTTCAGATTTGGTGTAGCCTTGCTGAATGCATGTGTCCAACTCCTCCGTGCACCCATGTGCTCTTGGAAACACCTCTACTATAGCCTGCTCAATTACCTCAATCTGAAAGCAATCTTCATCTCTAGGCATTTTCGTAGCTTCGAACACTTTAAACTCAATTTTCTGCCCATTGACCTTCATTTCAATTGTGCCTTTCTGTACATCTATCTTTGAACCCGCAGTGGCCATGAAAGGTCGGCCGAGTATAATAGAAAGGTGGTGAGGCAATGATACACTCTCCATGTCCAGTACCACAAAGTCAGCAGGTAATATGAATTCTCCTACCTTCACCAAAATGTCCTCCAGAATGCCCCTTGGGTGCTTCACACTCCTATCTGCCAATTGCAATGTAATTGAAGTTGGTTTGAGCTCTCCCAAACCCAAATACTCATAGACTGAGAATGGCAGCAAATTGATACTCGAACCCAAGTCTAGTAAAGCTTTCTCAAAAGTATGCTCTCCTATCTTGCAAGGTATAGTAACGCTCCCAGGGTCCTTCAATTTTGGTGGAAGCTTTCTTGAAAGAACTGCACTGACTTCCTCGGTTAACTTAACCTCTTCATGATCTTTGAATCTCCTCTTGTTTGTACATAGCTCCTTGATAAACTTTGCATAAGAGGGTATCTGCTTGATAGCATCAATCAGTGGAATGTTAATCTCTACCTTCCTTAGAGTCTCGAAGATGTCTTGAGTGAACTGATTTTTCTTCTCTTGTCTCAGCCTCTGAGGGTAAGGTGGAACTGGCTTATAGACCCTTTCTGGCGCTATATAAGTTGTTTCCTGAATAGGAGTTTGCCTTGCTCTATCCTGTGGCTCAATTTCTACAGTTTTCGGATTTTCATGTGGCCCATTCACGCTGGTGTCTATGGCTGTACCATGCCGCCTCATTCTCTTGTAGACCTTCTCTGGTTCTTTGGTGACGGTAGTTATGGCCTTTAGATGCTCATGATTTTTAGGGTTGATTTCAGTCTGACTTGGAAACTTACCGTCCTCCCTCTTGCTCAAGGCATTAGCTATCTGACCCACTTGTGCTTCTAGCTTGGCCAAACTCTGTTGAGTATTTGTAATTGCTTGGCTATGTTGCTGGAAATTAGCCTGAGATGACTGAATAAACTGGGTCACCAAACTTTTGAACTCATCTTCTTGTGGCTTTTGTGCACTGTTCTAAGAAAAATTATTATTCTGGTAGCTTCTCTGCTGTCCTTGAAATTGGTTCTGATTCCCTTGATTTCCTTGATTGTTTTGATTCCCTCCCCAAGAAAAGTTTGGATGATTTCTCCATCCAGAATTGTAGGTATTGCTGTAGGGATTATTGTGCTTGGGAAAAGCGTTACCAACATAGTTGGTTTGTTCCTGGTCTGTAAAAGATGACATGGGGCAGCATTCAGTAGTATGGTTAGTGTGAGAACATATAGCACATACTTCCTTTGGTGTCTGTCCTTGCATGTTGTTGGAAGCCATTGCTTTGATGAGCATGTCCATTTTTTTATCCATTGCCGCCATCTGGGCAGCTATATTTCCTTGAGACTGGATCTCATATATTCCTTACTTCTTACCCATCTGTTTGTTTCGACAAGAAAATTGTTGTGAGTTTTCACTAAGAGTTTCAAAAAGATCATAAGCTTCCTCACTATTTTTCTCCATCAGGGCCCCTCCACATGCAGAATCAACTATTCCTTTATTTAGCTCGTTCAGTCCTTCATAGAAAGCTTGAACCTGATCATCTTTGGTGAGGTTGTGATGTGGACACTTCAATAATAAATCTTTAAAATGCTCCCACGCTTCCCAGAACTGATCTCCATCTTTCTGTTGATATGTTTGGATCTCTCTTCTTAACTGCCTTGTCTTTTGAGCCGAAAAAATTTCTTTAGAAACTTACTGGCTAGCTGCTGCCAATAGTTGATAGAACCAGCATCCAAGGAGTTTAACCATATTTTAGCTTTATCCTTAAGAGAGAAAGGAAATAGACGTAGCCTGATGCCCTCTGCAGTAACTCCATGTATCTGTTGTGTCGCGCACAACTCAAAGAATTCCTTAATGTGAAGATAAGGATCTTCATTATGTAACTCATGATAGTGTGGCACCATATTCAGCAGTTGTACATGGAGAGTGAAATTTCCAGCCGTATTAGGTGGATAAAGAATGGTGGACGGCTGTTCGGTGTGCAAGGGTATGTAAGATTCCTTCATTGGTCTCTTTTGATTATTTACTACCACTTCTTCTTCGTTTTCTTCTCTGTCAGCCATTTTACTTTAAGGACCTTGATTTCCGTTAACACTGGGTCAATTTAATTTAATGAGTTATCTTGGGTCAGGTTGTGTTGGGTGAGATATCAATGGACCGGCAGTTTTGGATCTCAATTAAGAAACATTCAAAAGCATTTACATCTTAAATGGGTCGACACCTATTATATTGGGTCAGGTATCAATGGACCAGCAGTTTTGGATGTCCATTAAGAAACTGTCAAAATCATTTAGCAGTCAAAATTGAGAGGTTGATTTCTCAATTGATCTCAATTGGAAATAGTCCCTTTCATATATAAGAATTAGGGAGACAAAGATCAGTTGCATATCCCATGATTTAAGGGCTTCGAAATTCAACGGTCTCTCTTAACTTTGCTATTTCGAGACTCTTAATTCAATGATGAATACAAGTTGGATGAGTGTCAACTTGGGATGGAGTTAAGGTATTGAATGTGAAGAGGTGGGATGGATCTGGGTGGGCCAAATAATAGAAAACAGGGAGGAGAGCAAGAAAAAATGTATCAAAACAGAGTTATTTTTTGTTTTATCATAAGCAGATGGTTCCAAGATCCAAGGAAGCAAATACAGTAAATGTAGTAACATCTTATTTCAGGACAGAGATATCCATTTGACAAACATCGTTTGGAAAGGGTTCTGGTCATTTCCATCAAAGAAGAAAATAATGCTAGCAAGAAATTGCACCCAACACTCTGCTCACACAAAGCACTTTTGGTATCCTTATTCCATGCCATTGACAAAGGTTGCATTGGCTATAAATGCAGGGTTTGTCTTTTGAGGTTCACCATAAAAACAATGGAGTTCCAGCACAACACTGTGTGCCTGAAATTGTTCAGGTCCTTCCTCCTTCATGCCACCTTTCTTACATGCATCAATGGTATACACCAAGCAACCTAGAAATAAGTTACTAGTATGCACACTATTAAAAACTCGCAAGCGCACAAGATCACTATGTAGTGTAGTGAATTGTAAGTACGAGGTCGATCCCACGAAGACTTGTGATAAAATAATGTCAAAACTAACTAAAAATCAGAATATTAAATGGAATAATTGAATGATGAAAAGTGGAATTAAACTATTAAAAACAGTAATTTAAAGTATCAAAAGCTAATTGGAAAGTAACCTAAAAACAACTAGTATGAGAATTGAAAAACAGTAATAATGAATGAATGAACTAGGGTTTCATCTACTCCCCTAACCAATCCTATGCATGTCCCTATTATCTTTTAATCAAAAATCAGATTTTATTGGTGACATCTATCAACCTAGACCATGGCATATGCGTCTATATTATTATTCCCCTAAACCTAATTCATGAGTGGCATGCTACATGAATTGCTCATTATGATGCAAAAACTAAGCATGGCATATGTCCTAGTCAAAACAAACATAATGCATAAAAACAATGGGAAAGATAAATGCATGAGTCTAAGCATGGCATATACTTAGATTATTCATGGTTCTAAACCCTAGATGCATAACATCAAGATCAATCAAAATTAAGTTAGCTACTCTTAAAATTAATTGAACATCACATGGTTGGCATGGCATATACACAACTCATCAATTAATAACATGGTTTAGAATCTCAACCAATAAAACTGAAATCTGAATTAAAAGACGCCAAAAGAGACTACATAGAACTAGGCTAGGGTTTCAATTACACCCTAGCCCTAAAAAAATTAGCTACTCATGTGTTTAATGAAAAATAAACTAGAAAGTAGAGTCATAAGAATAAAACTAGAAGATGATGGTGAAGTAGTGGATGGCCAGCAGCTTTTCCCTTTTATTCCTCCTCCAAAAGCTCACCAAAGATGGCTTCAAAGATGCTCCAAAGGTGCTGTATGGCTGCTGTCTTATGGCTGGTTATATGGCTGGAATATATGGGATGAATGGTGGCTGGACGTGGCTTGATGGGGCTGGAAAGTACTGTTCACGTTTTTCCCTTGTATGCTATTTATAAGTCTTCAAAACAGCCCCTTTTAGCAAGTAGTTCCTTGTAGAAATAGATCTTCAACCTTCCTTATAATTAGGAAACCTAATTAGATTGAATAAGGAGTCTTCTTTCTTGTTTTAGCAAGCTTTCTAAATCTGGTCCCACTTGTATCTTCTAGAAACTTATTCACATGGACCCACAAATCTGAGATTAATTGCAAGGAATTAAATCTGAACTTTTGACATAAAAGTTGGCCCTATTTGGTGCGTGTAACATAAGTATGGGACCCCTCTTTTAGGACTTCTATCTTGACTTGAATAAGACTTGCTTTAACTTTCCTTCTTTTTCTCCTTGTTTTTCTCCATTCTTGAACTCCACTTCTAACTTGAATGAGACTTTCTAATTTCTGAAATTCTTCTATTTGTAATAGATGTGGGCCCCCTTTGGGTGTTTAACCCTAGATTGGGTTTCTTCTTTCTTTCTTTTGCTTTTCTTCTTTGATTAGAATTGTAAGTTATCCAAATAATTAGAAAGTCTTCTTGAAATCTGGAATATCCTGAATGAGACCCACCATGGTCTTTCTTTGGGATTCACGTCCATCATCATCTTCATTAATTCCTCTCTTTTTGCTCCTTTTGACCTTAGCATAAAAATTAACAAAACTATGTAAAATCAAATAAAATAACTATGACTAGCACAAGATGAATCAAATATTAGGGCTTAGATTGCAAACAATTAAGCACTTATCAATCAACCTCTTAGCCTTTCCAGAATCAGCAGCCCCCTTAAGAAATGGAATGGATAGGCTTGTTGCCTTCAAGCATGGGATACTTGATGATCCTAAACAAGCCTTGACCTTGTGGAGAGATCTCCATTTCTGCATGTGGGATGGAGTCATTTGCAGTAAACAACATCTTCAAAAGGGTCACATCCTGACTATGATGCACAAATACTTCAAAATGGGCAACATATCGTATCCGATACTTCACTTTTTATGTATAATATCTATGTCATTGCCGTGTCCATCACGTGTCTTTGCCGTATCTGGGCATCATAGCATCCTGAACCTCAAGAGCCAGCACTTGGTCAGGTCCTTATCTCCCAACATCTCATACCCCTCCTTCCTTCCTCTTATAGATCTCTCAAACAATAATTTCCAAGGTCAAATTCCTCATGAAATAGGCCGCATGCACAAGAGCAGGTTACTCAATCTCAGTTCCAACTGCTTTGATAGAGAGATTCCCATAAATCTGACCCTAAGTAAGGAACTTAGAATTCTTGAATTGAATGACAATAAGCTTGATGGTAAATTTCAGTCGAGCCGGGCTCTCTAACAAGACTTGAATCTTTGACGCTAACCACAGCAATCTCATCGGCTACATCCCTCCATCAACCGGGAACCTTTCATCACTCATCCATCTCGATCAATCAATAAATAATTTGGTGGGAGATATTCCAGACAATCTAGGTTTCACAGTGAGCTTGGAGGTTCTTGTAGTTCATCGAAATAATCTTTCGGGTACAGTTCATTCCTCCCTATGCAATCACTCAACCATCATTGTTCTTGTTGTGGCAAATAACCCATTACACGGAAGCCTTCCACCTGAGCTGGGACTCACTCTTCCAAAGCTTGAGAAGCTTAATCTCATGAGTAACCAATTTACAGGACTCATACCAGTTTCTTTGGGCAATGATTCATGGATCCAACATCTTGATTTCATGTCTGAACAACTTCACTGGACCTGTGCCGACAAATCTTGGAAGGTTGCATGCTCTTAAATGGCTTAATTTTGGAGTCAACAACCTCACTGGTGACTTGGGTTTCGTTACAACTTTAACCTATTGCAGTAGATTAGATACTTTAAGTATATCCAATAACAAATATTTTGGCGTATTGCCCAACTCAATGGCTTGGCTTACCTCTCAACCCAGCTGAGGCAGCTATCAATGGGACAAAGGCAAATATATGGAACCATCCCAACAGGAAGTGGGAATCTACTCTAGTCAGCTTCACTTTCTTGGCTATGCAGAGTAGCCTTCTCACAGGTACTATTCCCAGTAATTTTGAGAAGCTTCAGAAGTTGCAAGCAATTAGTTTGCATGATAGGCAGCAAGCTTTCAGGGAAGATTCCATCTTCCCTCCGAAAAAATACTTGATTGTCTCGGCACCATCTAAAAAAAAAATGTTCAAAAAAATGTCTCCAAAACAATACTTGAGTGCTTTGAGGAATTCTTCTTAACTGAGATCCCACCATTCTCATTGAGAAGATCTTTGCGATTGGGTTATAGCGTGGAAGACTGCGAGGTTTGGGAGATCGTGTCTGTGAAAGAATTTTGTAGAGGCAAAAAGTTCAAAGACTCGATTTGAGCACAACAAAGCTCCTCAGTTATAGATCTGTACAAGTTGTTGTTTGTAGATCTAGTAGTTGCATTTTCAAATCTGTCTTCTTGACAAAGATCTGGGATCTTAATCCATTAAGATTAGGGCTTGAGATTTTGGGATTGGTTCATGGCCTTTTGGGCATCTGATCCATACATTAAGCGAATCAAAGTTTTTGAAATCCCGTCTGGAAGACACACCTACTTCCAACACTTCATGCCAATCCAACTCATCCATCTAAATAGACCCATTGCAAGCAAAGCCATAGTGCCGTATTCATGCAAGTCACTCGTCAAATTGGACATAGTTGTTTGTAGAAAAATGAGGGTTATGAACCAAGATAACAGAATGTGTTAGAGACAATTCCAGAAAGGTAATTAAAAAAAAAAACTGTAAAATAGGAGCAGAAATAATTCCTAGAAAATAAGATAAGAGGCGAGGCATGTTACAGAACAGATTTTGCCTCCTACATGAGATGAAATTTCCAGATGCTCTGGGTGCAGCTAGTCTATCCTTGGGATACAATGACTACCTATTGGTTAATGGCTAAGATGCAGTGCATGCTCAATCCCAGCCCACTAGTACACTAACAGCATTCTGATTTGCTCATATATCTGTACAGAAGAGACAAGAAAAATAGAAGAGTGGGTCATTTCAAAAAGTAGTAAAAGAAAAGAAGAGGGAAGTCATTTAAGAAAGGAGAAGAAGCTTCCTAAGGAAGCTAAACGGATGCTACGTAGCACCATTCCTTCACTGCCAATTCCACAACCAATGAGATAAAGGGCAAGTGCAGTAAAGTAGAACCAGACTTGTATTAGATGGGGTGAGAATAGAGAAATGGAAATTTTCAAATAAGGTTTGGAGCGAAACCAAGGGTACCCAATGATAGAAGCACACGCACACCTGCGCATACTACACTCGACCGGGCCTGGCTTGGCGCCGTGCTTGCATGTGTGTGAAAAAAAATCCCAGAGGCCCACACATGTGCCATCTTCTCAATTAAACCTAAGGCAATAAACTAGATATGAGAAGTTAAACTCTTTTAAGTTTAACCAATGAGAGACAGCTAAACAAGGAATTCCCCCTCCCACCACACACAAAAAGATAAAGCCTACCTTTTTTACTATATTACAAATTCCCTTCACGAACAATCCCTCAAAATTTTAAATATAGGATAACCAGTAAATAATAAAAAAATTAAAAACAACATATAGGCAAACCAGTGGAAACAGAGGGCATTGGTGGCAGTACCTTATGATTTGAACATTAACTGATTCCCCCATATATTGAGAATGTGAAACTTGAGAAATGGCAAGCGTTAGAGACCAAGGGCTTTAAAATTAGTTGTACAAAGGCAGAATATATTGCAACTTCAGTCAGGATGGCATAGAGATTAAATGCATGTGAGAATTAAAGCTCAAAAGATTGCACAAATAGATTCACTCCGATACCTTAGCTCGATAATTAGTAAGGATGTAGAGATTAAGGAAGATGTTGAACATAGGATAAGAGTTGGACAGTTGACTTGGAGACTAACTTCTGGAGTGCTTTGTGATTGGCGCTTACCAGCTAAATTGTGTTAAGTAGATTTGTCTTCTGCTTCCTAACAACTTAAGCTTTTGGGATTTATTGACTTAGTCGAACTTGACATGGTCTCAAAGCTACATCAAGTCACGAGTTCGAACCCCAAGGAGGTGTTATTCCCCAAGTCACATGGGACAAACATGTATCGCGTGGGTAGAAACTTGTGGACTGCGAAATCGAGCGGCGTCCCATTTGAGGGTGGGTGTTAAGTAGATTTGTCTTCCGCTTCCTAAACTTAAGCTTTTGGGGTGTAGACTAGTCGGACTTGACAGATTAAAGGAAAATTTTACAATATAGTGATCATACCAGTTATGACGTATGAAGCGAAATGTTGGTCAGTCAAGAAGGAAGACATGCACGAAATGAGTACGATAAAAATGAGAATGTTGAGATGATGTGTGGTAAAACTAGAAAAGATAGAATTAGAAATGAGCACATTTGAGAGCATTCATTGGGAGCATCAATAGGTGATAAATTAAGAGAGCCTCATTTGAGATGGTTTGGATATATCCAACATAGGCCAACAACATCACTAGTGATGAATGTTAAGTAGTTGTTTGTGCAGTTTCCTATCACCAATTGGTTTTGGGATTACTGGCTAGCAACTTTGACAATGAAAAATGTTTCTGTGCACATTGATGGCCCGCCAAAAAAGGGATAGGCCGAAGAGTACATGGATAGAAGTAGTAAGGTTAGATATGAAGAGGTGCAACCTATCCGAGGATTTAGCCCATGATAGACCAAAATGGAAAAACATAATTCATGTAGACGACCCCAACATAGTTGAGACAAGGCCCTAATGATGATGATGGCATATAATTCGTTGAAGGTGATGTAGTTTTATCGCAAAATCCATATCCAGTCTGGCTAAATGAAAATTCATTCTCTTTCCATCTCTTGAAACAATTCTTGTCAAAAGCCTCGATCTTGAGAGCATCCAGGAGGCAGCCATTGCAAGACAACTGAGACTTTTCTCTATAAAATTTGACTTCAAATTATTCAAAAAAAAAACATCTAAAAAAGGAAATTCGAAAATACTATCAATGAGGGATACAAACAATTTTAGAAAACAAAACAAGAGTCGATGTACATTATTAAAGAACATTGTCTTAAAGACAAACTTCATTCCACGGATGAAATCTAGATGTCCTAGGTCGAAACTCATCTATCCCTGGTATACAATCGCTCTCCTCAACTATCAATGGACCTTATGAGGTGCACGTTCAATCTAAACCCACTAGTACACTAACAACCATCTAGTTTGCCCACACAGTTGCAGTGAGTATAGGAGAAAAATAGAACAGTAGGCACATTATGGAAATAGTAAAAAGAGCCACTGAATTTAAGTGTCATAACTCATTATATGAATATGTTAGAAGATAATGTGGCTCAGGTCCACTAGGCCCAGCCCAAGGGCTTGTACACAACTGTATATCAGATCCTACTTAGATAATGTTCTGATTTGATGCTGATTTATTTTCTTGTATAGATTTGGAGATTAATTGTTATTTCCTTGTGTAGTTTAGGAGATTGATTGTTAATTATTCTGATTGCCCTTGATTAGGGTATAATGTTATTATAAATACACAAACGATCCTCCTATTGAGGTATCGGTTTATCTTCAACCTTCGTCTCTTCCTCTTTCTCTAATTACATGGTATCAGAGCTAGGTTTATGAAAGTTGGTCTGTTATTAGCCTAAGAGACATCCCAACCATCTTCGAATGCCTTTCTATTGGTGTATCTTCATCTCGTGCATTGTTTTTGCTGATACGTGCCTGGAGTTCAACTGATCAAACGTGGCCCACCTCTGATCAATCTCTGGATAACAGCAACCACTCTCATAGTGATCGACTATTCTTCAGGGGTATTTTGAAGATTTTTCTGGATTTTTCCATCAACAGTTGAGGTTCTGTTCTACCATTTCTTCACCTGACGAGTTTGGGTCCATTTTCTCAAATAGTTTTCATCACAACGGTACAGATTTGTGGATCTGTATCCAAATCTCATCAAACTTGGGACTAGAGGTCATACAATTGATCTCTTCCAAGATGATCAATCCTGATCTGTGATTGGACCACTTTGTGGGGCCCACATACAGCTTCTGCCCAGAAAAACCTGTTCGTCTGGCATTCTTTTTCCTGTATTTGGCAATGTATTGGATTATTGTCTTCTAAATGCATATCTCAGCCATACAAACTACATCCTTCATGCGTGGTTAGTACAATCATCTCAGATTACATCTTTTTATCAATTGTGATTGATAAATTCTTTATTGCTGGACTGTTTGAGTCTCTACTATTTTTCTACTACTGGACTTTGGTTCCTACACTACTGCTGCACTGCTTGGTCCCTGTCTGCACCTCTCTGGCTTACTGATTTGTGTGGTCTCTCTCTTTTTTTACGGATTTTGACAATAATGGAAAAATATGATGTTATTCCAGTTAAGTTTAATGGAAATAATTATATGGCCTGGTCTTTTCATCTGAAGAATTTTGTAGAAGGTCAAGGATTGTTTGGTTATCTTGATGGTTCGATAACTAAACCTACTACAACTACTGACACAAAAGCAGTAGCCACCTGGTCTAAAGAAAATGCTAAGGTCATCACCTATGATGCACGGATACGACATGGATACGGCAAGAACACGCCATAGACACGGATTTTACACATAAAAAGTGAAGTATCGGATACGATACGACACGATACGTTGCCCATTTTGAAGTATCTGTGCATCATAGGTCATCACTTGGATTCTTAACTCCATTGACCCTTCTCTTGCCATTGCTCTTCAAGCATATACTACTGCATCTGACATATGGGGTCATCTCAAGAATGTTTATCATCAAACAAATAAAGCTCGCAAATTTCAACTAGATAGTGAAACTGCAAATTTCAATCAAGGCGATAAATCTGTAGAGGAGTACTACAATGGATTTCTCACCTTATGGACTGAGAGGGATGCTATGATAATTCAGTCAGTGTCTGCTGGGTTTCTGTCTGAGGCTCTTAAATTACAAGAGGAAACCCACATCAGCCAGTTTCTTATGAATCTCAGATCCGAATTCGAATCTATTCGGTCGGCTCTCATGAATAGAGAAGTCACCGCGAACCTGGACACATGCTTCCAAGAAGTCCTTCGAGAAGAACTTCGCATCAACTCTCAGCGTGCCATTCTTGAAGAACCAAAGGCCTTCCTAGCTCCTCTTCAGGTTGAGTCTGCTCTTCTGGCAGCCCCCAATCAAAAGCCTACTCAATGCTATGAGTGCAAAAGCTTCGGCCATCTGGCCAAGGACTGTCGAAAGAAATTGGTGTGCAGATATTGCAAACGCTCTGGTCACCTTATTGATGATTGTCGCAGCTTACAGTGAAAGAATGGACCCCAGCAGAAGCAAAATCCTTCAACCGGGCCCCGACCGGCTGCTTTCCAAGTTCAAGCTTCTCTACCTGACACAGGAAGCGCTTCTTCTGGGGCTGTATCCATGACTCCAGCCCAGATTCAAGAACTGATTCAGAACACGGTGACTTCCGCATATGCATCCATGGGTTTTAATGGTGGTCGGTATCAAACTCAGTCTCCTCTCGCATTTCCTGCTTTTCATTCTTCAATCTCTAGGTCTTCCTCCATTACCCCATCTACCTGGTTTCTAGATTCAGGAGCATCAAACCACATGACTTCTGTGGAACATAGCTTTACAGCCTCTCACCCTTACCTTGGCAAAGACAAAATAACTACTGCTAATGGAGACCAATTACTCATTTCTGAAATTGGTACCATTACTTTATCTAGTGTCTCTGGCCAGTCCCTCCATCTTTCCAATGTCTATTTTGTTCCAAAATTATCAGCCAATTTACTTTCTGTCGGACAACTTATTGATGATGGGTACCATATTAACTTTTCTTCCACTGGTTGTGTCATACAGGAGCGGCAAACTGGGAAGGTGATCGTGACGGGGAGTAAACATGGTCGATTGTTTCTGCTGGACATTGGACATCATTCCCTATTTTCTTCTTCTTCTCCGAATTTAAATAAATTGTGGACTATCTGGCATAGTCGTCTTGGTCATGTGAACAATGCTTATTTACTTTCTTTGTTTAAGATTGGTTGTTTAGAACCCACTATTGATAATAAAATGATGTCCTCTTTACTTCAATCAAAGTGTTCAACGTGTTGTTTGAGTAAGAGTCATATTTTACCTTTTCCCATTCATCGTTCTCGTGCGTTATCATCTTTTGATATCATTCACACTGATGTTTGGGGAATTGCACCCACATTGAGTAGGACAGGGTTTAAGTATTATGTAACCTTTATTGATGATCATTCTCGATTCACTTGGATTTATTTCATGCGCTTCAAATCTGAAGTCTTTTCTCTTTTCCAAAAGTTTTACAATATGGTTCATACACAATTTCAGAAAAATATAAAAATCCTTAGGTCTGACTCCGGCGGAGAATACATGTCCCATGATTTTTCTGCCTTCCTTTCTGATAAAGGCATTATTCACCAAAAATCCTGCCCACATACTCCACAACAAAATGGTGTTGCGGAGAGGAAGAACAGGCATATTCTTGAAATTGTTCGTACTCTCCTTCTTGAATCCTTAGTTCCTCCCAAATTTTGGTGTGATGCTGCACAGACTGCTGTGTATCTTCTTAATCGTCATCATAGCTCCGTTCTAGGAAAGACTACTCCATATGAAGCTCTATTTGGTCATACCCCTTCATATTCTCACTTGCGTGTTTTTGGTTGTTTATGCTTTGTCCATCTTCCGTCTACAGAGCGCACTAAGTTGTCACCTCAAGCTGCCAAATGTGTCTTCCTAGGTTACAGTAGTGAACACAAGGGATTTCTGTGTTATGACCAATCTGAGAAACGCATGCGAATATCTCGTAATGTGATCTTCTTGGAACACATTCCTTTCTTTTCTTTGTGTTTGGATACTTATCCTGTTGCTGTATCGTATCTGCCACAATTCCCTGCGACTACTTCTCACCCACCACCTATTACCAATGTCTATGTCCGGCGTAACACGGTTCCTCCAGTGGGGCCTCCTACTCCTGATCCTCTCCCTATGCTGCCTCCTGCACCCTCAGGTATTCATACATCCTCTACTGATAGTGTCATACCCCTGCGACGCTCTAGTTGTCCTTCTGTTGCTTCTGACAGATATGGCTTTCCTGCCCTTTTCACTTCTTTGGATAGTGCTCCTATTCCCACCTCTTATTCACAGGCTTCGAAGATTGCATACTGGCAGGATGCTATGACTGAGGAGTTGCTTGCTCTAGAAGCAAACAACGCGTGGGATTTGGTACCGACTCCTGAACACGCCTCATTGATTGGCAGTAAATGGATCTATTCTGTAAAAGTTAACTCTGATGGGAGTCTTGATCGCTACAAAGCCCGATTGGTTGCGCAAGGTTACAAGCAGGAGTATGGCATTGACTATGAGGAAACATTTGCTCCAGTAGCTAAAATGACCACTGTTTGTACTCTCCTCTGTGTCGCTGCAGCACGCAACTGGCCTCTGTGGCAAATGGATGTCAAAAATGCTTTTCTTCATGGAGACTTGAAAGAGACTGTCTACTTAAAACCTCCTCCGGGATATGCTTGTCCTCCTCAGCATGTTTGCAAGTTGCGAAAATCTCTTTATGGACTTAAGCAGGCTCCCAGGGCTTGGTTTGATAAATTCCGGGCAGCAATTCTTCAAGTTGGGTTTCGTCAGAGTCATTCTGATAGTTCATTATTTCTTAGATGGACACCGAAGGGTTATATATTCCTTTTAGTCTATGTTGATGATATGATTATCAGTGGCAATGATATTTCAGGCATTACGGATCTCAAACACCATCTCACTCGCCACTTCAGAATGAAGGATCTCGGTCCTCTCACATACTTTTTGGGGCCGGGCTTGAGTTTTCACGTACCAAATCAGGCATTCGGGTCCATCAGCGTAAATATGCTACCGATTTGATCACCTCAGCAAGACTTGATGATGCTCACACTTTTGATACGCTGATGGAATTAAACAACAAACTCAGTGCAGAGGATGGCCTTCTCCTGGATGATCCCTCTATTTTTCGGCGGATAGTTGGTAGTTTGCTCTACTTAACTATGACTCGACCTGATATTTCTCATGCAGTTCATACAGTTAGCCAATTTATGAGCAATCCTCACAAATTCCACCTTGCTGCTGCTTTGCGTATACTCCGCTATGTTAGAGGCACTCTTACTCATGGTCTCTTCTATCCTTCTGATACTTCTCTGCGCTTACCAGCGTATGCCGATGCCGACTGGGCTGGTTGCCCTGATTCTCGGCGATCTACCACTGGCTGGTGTATGTTTCTTGGTGACTCTCTGATTTCATGGAAGTGCAAGAAGCAAACAACTATGTCCAAATCTTCTGCTGAGGCTGAATATCGAGCAATGTCGTCCGCAAGTGCTGAAATCATCTGGCTCCGCCGTCTTCTCTGTGAATTCGGTATCATTGTTGATCGTTCTACACCTCTTCATGGGGACAATACCAGTGCTACCAGAATTGCTAATAATCCAGTCTTTCATGAACGGACGAAGCATATTGAGCTTGATTGTCACTTCATCCGTCAGCATGTTGTCACTGAGAAGATAACATTGCCTCATGTCTCTACTCATGACCAGTTGGCGGATATCTTCACCAAAGCACTTCCCAAGCCACGCCATCATGAACTCACTCGCAAATTGTTATTTTCTGCATTACCACATCAATTTGAGGGGGAGTGTAGAAGATAATGTGGCTCAGGCCCACTAGGCCCAGCCCAAGGGCTTGTACACAACTGTATATCAGATCCTACTTAGATAATGTTCTGATTTGATGCTGATTTATTTCCTTGTATAGATTAGGAGATTAATTGTTATTTCCTTGTGTAGTTTAGGAGACTGATTGTTAATTATTCTGATTGCCCTTGATTAGGGTATAATGTTATTATAAATACACAAACGATCCTCCTATTGAGGTATCGGTTTATCTTCAACCTTCGTCTCTTCCTCTTTCTCTAATTACAGTCATGCCTATGATAAAATTGCATTTTGGGAGGGGAGAAAGTTTTATTATAGAAAGAAATATATTCACAATTTTTTCTAGAAAGGATCTTTTGGGAAAATGACAACCGAAAGCATACTATGGAGGTTAAATTTTCGTCATAGTATAAATTTTCCTCTGAAAGAACTTTTAAAGGCAAAATCTTTTTACATGAATAAATTCATTTGGTCAATGATTACCTTCCCCAACATGCCTTCTATATAATTTCAACAAATCATTTCATTAGGTAGGCCATGTGTATACGTTGTTGGTTTAGGACTTGGGGACATCTCTTTAACATCTCCATTGGAGTACCCAAAATGCATTATACTAAGGAGGAGGCTACGCATATAGTCCAGTCTACGGACACTCACATGAGTGATGTGGGACTTTACAGTTCCAACATTAGTAGCAAACTAGCGGCTGCCAAGTGGTGGATTTTGTCCTACTTTTCTTCTTCTTCTTCCTTAATAAAATACTTTCTTTTAGATGAGGCCATTTGGATAAAACCATATCTCAAGTCAAGCCCCATGAACCGTCAGCAACTACAAGATCATTGATCTAGACCATTAGTTACTGTTTTATAACCATTCATTTTATGCGCCGGAAAACTAAGGATCCTCCTGCTCACTAATATAAGGATTTACTAATATAGTTGTACACTCCACCTAATTTGTGTCTTGGATTACGAAAACATCTGAGCAGACGAGACATAATCCTACGGAAAGGGTGAGGCAGAAATTTTTAGTGGCCCTAGTACAACTTTTGCTCCTCACTAAAACAAGAATATTTGAATTGCGGAGTATGGTATGGGCGGTGAGGTATCTACATACGGGGACGCGTATAGCTATGGGATCCTTTTATTGAAGATTTTTAGTGGAAACAGACTTACAAGTGATATGTTCAAAGACAATCAAAGCCTTCATCAGTTTGCTAAGGTGGTGTTGCCTAAACAAGTGATGGAGATTATATATCATCAACTACTCTGAGAAGAAATCACAAGTTGTAACGCCCCACCCTACACACATACATGATATTGTCCGCTTTGGCCCACGGGCCTCACGGTTTTATTTCTGATTGGCCTCAACCCATCAAAAGGCCTCATGCAAGGTTAGAGTGTAGGCTCTAGGGCTGCACAACCGGAAATCCGGTCCGGTTTTTGGATCAGAATCCGGTCAGACCGGATTTCCGGTTGTGTCTAAAATGAAGGACTGAACCGGACCAATTATAAGTGGTCCGGCCCGGTCCAAAATGGTCCGGTTGGACCACTTATAAGTGGTCCAGACCGATTTCATACAGGAACTTCTCCATGCCCATTCCAGTTAAAATCAGTCTAAATTTGGCCTTGATCTATCCCATAGGACTAAAATTCAGGACCATATCGTCACTTTATGGTGGGTCCAGCTCATTGTATTTGCACCCAGCCCATGGGTTTGCCCGACCCAAGTTGCCAGGCAGTGGATAAGATTGACAACCCATCTTAATTTATTACAGCAGGCCAAACAGTAAAAGTCTAAGGTCCATTTCTGACATCACCATAGAAATGCTACCCATTTGGGGATTTTGTTGGTGGAACTGCAACACGACCTTCATCACCATCAGACCCATTCATGCCACGATTACCTGCAACTTGTTATTTAACTTCATCTCTTATGGTATCTGGGAAGATTCAGAACCATATTAATAAATCCGGTCCGGTCTAGTCCAAAAGGCCTGGACCGGACCGAACCGGATATAACCCGGATTTGTACCACTAAAACCACAAATCCGGTCCGGTCTGCAGTCCGGTTGTTCAGCCCTAGTAGGCTCCATGGATGAAAAAAGCGGCCGCCACGCTACAAAGCGCATGTTTTTGAAAAATGTGGCAATCAAGAAGACAAAAGGATCATATTTGACCATGATAGCTAAGACTCTTTTGCTGGTTGTCTTTCCATTTTTGTGCTTGGATGTCTATTATTATCATAACTTGCTAGATAAGATATTAAACATGTTTAATTATGTTTGAAATTGTATAGTAGTAAAGATATAGTTACCTATTACTACTAGATTTCAAATTGGTCTTAATTAAATTATTTTATAAAGAACCCTCATTGTGCTGGTGACTAAGGTATTCCTATTTCCTTCACTAACTCTCTACTCTGTCATTTTTAAATTGGTGTTGAATGTTGATTATTGATCACTTCATAACTTCATAGTTCATTCACTTCATTGAATTTGAACCTTGAATGTTGAAGTATTGATATTTAATTGTTCAATGTTCATTAATGAGTAATGACCTAACTCTTAAGTCTTATGCCTTTATTTCATGTTCTAGTTTTTTTTTTTTTTTTTTTTTTTTTGAGCTTTTCATTACTTTCTAAGTAAGTATGACTAAGAAACATGAATACATGTGAAAAAACTAATCATTACTATTATTTTCTATTTATACAGCGATACAAGACTTCATATATTGAGGGCACCGCTACGCCCCCCTTTTCTTACTTATTTTTGCAAAAGAATCACATATTCTTTTATTTTACAATTTTCTGGATTTTCTGAAATTTTTTCAGATTTTTTAGGCAATTTTTTCAAATCGCACCGCTACGCCGCTACGTATCCCCGCTACGCTACGTATCGCCCGCTTCGTAGCAGTTTGGCGGCGGGCCGCTACGCCCGCCGCTACCGCTATTTTCATCCTTGGTAGGCTCTATATAGAATCTCATTCACTTTGCTCTCTATAGTTGATGTGGGACTCCAGGGAGTCACATTCCACCCCCCTTAGGGACGTGCACTTTCCTCTCTATAGTCGATGTGGGACTCCGGGGAGTCACATTCCACCCCCCCTTAGGGCTGCACGTCCATGTGCAGTATTTTTATTTCTGATTGGCCTCAACCAATCAAAAGGCCTCATGCAAGGTTAGGGTGTAGGCTCTATATGTAATCTCATTCACATTCACTTTCCTCTCTATAGTTGATGTGGGACTCCGGGGCGACACACGAGTATTAGACACAAGTGAAATTACCATGAAATGAGATGCGGAATGCGTCAGACCTTAGTTTCATTGGTGAGAATATGGGTATCCTGCTCCACAGAATCACCAAAAGAAAGGATACAAATGAATTATGTTCTCATATAGAATTGCTTGAAGTTAAAGAGTTTTATTTAGGCGTTGGAAAGTATCAAGCTAATTGAAGGTCCATCTTATCTAAGTATTTATTGACATAATATTGATTTATGAGTAGATAAGAAGATAATGTTGAAGGTTGTCTTTTTTATGAATGTATTTTCTAATCAGAAGAATGTTATCTAAAAGAGTGTGTCTTGTAATGGCATCAAGAAAATGAAATCTTTGTGTAGAAAAATGTGGGCATTTGAAATATAGATCTAACATACATTCCAAATAGGCGCATGAAATGATCTCAACCATTTCATAAGTGATCTCATCATTCAAATCTATGTAGTTAAATATCACACTGAATGTAGGACAGTACACTCAATCTTGTAAATACATGTGGCCATGGGACTTAAGAACGGCATGTATTTGTATTTGATTGGATAGCCATTTCTACAGAGTAGCGATGTCAACTAGTCAAGCTAGCTCAGGTCTAGTCAATTAAGCTTGAGTTCAACCTTGGGTTGTTGTATCAAAAGCCAAGGTCAAGCTAGTGTTCACTCATCTCAGCTTGGGTCAAGCATAAGTTGTTATGACACTTGGCCAATTTCAACTCAAGCTTCCCCTTTAAAAAGGAGAAGTAGCTCCTTTTAATCATAAAGTTAACGAAGGATAAAAACTTGCTGGTTAATATAACATAATATCATGAATTTAAAAATTTTAATGATCAATTCAATCAGTATACTACTATATATAATAACACTATTTACAGATTAGTAACATCAAAAACAATCATACCCTCACAAGAAAACTATATTGTTGGCCTTCATGAACACCCAATATGTTTAAATGAATGCCTTTTTAGCACATGTTTAGTTATTTGATCTTTAAGGCCTTAAGATATAAACCTTTGAGACTCAATCAAGTTGATATTGGTGCACAAATGGTGCTCATATAAATGGTGTCAATGATATTTGGATATCTTTAGGTCGCGATGTACACGAGCTCAACCTTGGTAAAACTTGTTAAGCTGAGTTCAAGCTTTGCTTAGTTGGGCTTGATTGCCCCACCAGCTTGATTTGTTGCTATCAAGCAATATTCTACATGGTTAATGTCTAGCTCTCAAGCTGGGGTAACCTCGACTTGCCTCAGCTCGTTACATCTCTACTTCAAAGAGATTTTATGTATCCCACTGAAAGATCTTTGCTTTGCTGAATTGGAAAGACAATACACTGTAACAAGCAAAGATCATGATCCGGAAGAAATTACCCTTGTTGGCCATCTAAGTGACCGTGGAGCAGAGAATTCACCATGACTTGGTAATCGATAGATATGTTTGGACTTGGGTTGGCATTTCATCGTACATCTTGTCTGCAACCTTTGACTGAACTTATTCTCACATTTCATCGAACTCCTTCTATGCGACCCTTTTTGGAGACTGTCATTTGCAGAAACAGAAACAACGGTGTGCCGAAAAAGCATATGACAAAATAAACCGGAGATGAATCGAGTGGATTAAAAAATTATCTTTTGGTGCTTATTAAATCTATTCGGGTGGCCCACAGGATAAATCTGAACGATTACAATCACACATTTTGGGGCCATCTATTATACTAGTTGATATGTCACGCAATGATGTGTCAGTTTCGAAGAATGCTATTGGCTTTTTTTTTTCACCTTCTATGGGCAATTGGGCATCGATTTATAAACAAAATCATCTGAGTTAGATCGTTTACTCGTGATTTAGGACCTGTTTATTTACTTAGAATTCCTGTAATTCATATCTAAAGACCGTTTGGAAATTCCAAATACTAGAATTCTAAAATGCTATTAATTTTATCATTTCAAAATTCTTCATTTTGTTGCTATATGATTTCTTGTTTGAGAATTTTAAAATTCCTGAATTCAATAAACTTCATGTTTCATTGTTAGATAAATTTTTTACTGAAAATATATATTTTATGGATTGTAGCACATGGGTGATGGGACCATCATTGTTGTTGTGAATTTGGGGCTAAAACGGTAAGAATTACAATATGGACCCACCCCATGTATATGGTGCATGGGCCCATTTTTTAGAAACTAGGGAACCCAAATTTAAAAATCTAAATATGGGCCCATCTTGACAAGAACTGCATGGGCCCAAGTCTTGCTATTGTAAATATGGAGCCCACTTTTTGGTAGGTAAGATCAGTTGGTTTGAAAATGTTAACTCAAACCCAAAATTACCGGGTTAAGTTGGTGTTGAGTCAATGGGCCTGCCAAGAAATTGCGACCATGTGGCCGACTTCAAGCCCCACGTCCAACAATATATATCCATAGATATTCCTGCACTCACCTACCAAGCAATAGACAGTTGAAGTTTTCAAAGAAGTACTCCAGGTCTAATTGATTGGATAGCCATCAAAGGAATGGATCACAAAAGAGCTCATAAAATTTGCAGGGTCACGATTGATGTACATATCAACAGACTAATGGACTAATGGGTCTGCGTGTAGGAAAGTGGGGCTATAGGTGCAACAAAGATAGCCCACATATCCCCCATACAATCGCCATAAATTATGACAGTATTCACAGAGTAGTGAGACGGTGTTGGGTGCCGGAATTCTAACTAAATTTTTTGGAATTTCATAATTCTAAAATTCTCTTGGAGGGGCTAACACTTTCGAATTTTATTTTTTTGGCATTTAAAAAATCCGACTGTCTTGAATACTAGGAATTTCACCAAAAAAACATTGAATTTTTTATAGAAATTCTTAAATCAACAGACTGTCTGAATTTCTGTCAGAAATGCTAATAAAGAAACAGACCCTTAACAATCAAATAGGAAAGCGGGGTTCTAAATAGGTAAATATTATATATGAAAATATTACAATTATAAAATACGTTGTCCTATTTATCGAAATCAATATTTATACTAGAGTAAAATAAGCACATATGGTAGTTTAGTTATATTGGATATTTTGGTGTTTTCAAAAATTTTAAATATTAAAACTAAAGTATCGTCATCATTAATATGATAATATTGAACAGTTCAGATAAAAAAATTTGGTAACCCACAAAAGTGTAAAACATTAAACCTATAGGTTGAATTTTTTTCACAAGTTACTAAAACTGTAAGGAGATTTTAAGATAATCAACTTTAACTTTACATGTCTTGGGGTTTATGAGTTCAATAAACAAATTGAACACTTTCAATTACAAATATAGGGCCCAAATGATTGAAACAAAAAAAAAGGGTGGTTGATGGGGCCATGGGAATGCAATCACCGTGTGAAAACAAACTAGCTAACGATGCTTTTTACAATAGGTGTGGAAGTTTTTTTGTGTATGAATGGCCTTATCTAGACACCATTTTCATACTTCATTAAAGCGTCACATGTGTGTAAATATTGAAAACGATCAAATGACCCCTAAACCCTCAAATTAGATTCACTTTTTATGTTTTAAATATTTATAAATTTATAAAGGTCTTATTTAACTTTTAAATATTCACTTATGTGAAAATGATCGTTCCAAATAATGATAATATTGTGTTTCACATGTATAAATTCCATGTATGCAACATTAACATATGTAAATGGTATTTTCACATCACACATGTACAAGACAAACAAACCCTTAAAAACTTTTTGTTAGGTTTAAGAAAGAGTCTTATGAATTACTTATTTCATACCGTTTGGTAATTTTCTTGGAAAATAAAGTTAAAGGAAATCATCAAATTAAGAGAGAATAAAATATAAGTGAGTTATGATTGTATTTTATCATTAATTAGTTGTTTGGTAGGGAATTTTTTTTAATTTTGTGTGTAAAAAAATAGATATTTTTTGTCATTTAGCAGAAAAATGAGATTGCTTTATGGCTTTTTTTAAAGGAAGAAATTTTTTTAAAAATATGTACTTTTGATGTGACCCCTTGTTTGAAAAATGAAGGCATTACATTAATTTCCCAAAGGACTCAAACTCTCAATTCAGGATCCTTTGCGGCATTCCGGGATGGAATTTGACATAGGCCCGCTTAATTTAGGGCCGGGATTGGACAATCCCTGGCATGTCCGTTCAAAATTCGGAATAGAATTGGACAACCCATGCCCAGACCCGTCTCATTGACAGGCCTATTTTGAATTAATTTCAAATTTCAACCATCTAAAACCTGTAGAGAATATTTCTTTCCTTAGAATTTCTAATAAAAATTTACCATGTTAGAGGTTTCAAGCCCAAGATAAGTAACACGGAAAATATATAATGTTGGAGTATGGGTGAATAGTTTTTTTCTTTTTTTTTTAATATATATAGAGAGCGCATCATTGTTGTTATTGATTGATGGTACCATTTTGATATTAGGCTGAAACTAAGTGACTATTTTGAAAAATCCCAATTTATAGATAAATGGGAATTTAGAAATTTCATCCCTCAAGAAAAGATATTTTTCATCCTCAAAGACCACCCCCTGCTTCATTCACCAGCTGCAGCAATCTCTCTATCCGCAATGGCTTCTACCAGCGCTTTAACGGCTCAGATTTCTTACCTCCCAAGATCAGTTGATCGGAAAACCCCTCTCCCATCTTCTATCACCTTCTGTAACTCTCTCTCTCTCCTTCTCTTCTACTTGTTAGGGTTATTACTTGTTGATTTTAGTTTCTTCTGTTTCTTCAATCTTCAATCTGTATGGGAATAGATATATTATTTCGTTGACGAATCACGAGCTTTTTATTACATCTTTCGTAAAGTTTGGATTTTTCTCACTCCTGTTTGGATTGGGGTTTTTGGGATTCTGTCTTTGTTGTGAATTGTAGGAATTGCTGTAGTGTTTAATTTTGTAGAGAGCTCAGAAGCATTCTGACATTGTTTGGGTATTTGGGTCGGAGGTGATGCTTCTCATCGAGTGAAGATTGGAGCTTTGGTGGGGTTTTTAGTGTTTATGTTGATGGATTTTGGGGGCATTACAAGGTTATGGAAGGGGATTTTGCACTAGCATCACATGGGGTTTAGTAGGTTTCTATTTATCTATGTGTGGCCGCCTACATGTAATGTGGTGCTTGTTTGAGAATCCAAGCGGTTCAAGTGTTTGGCTAAGGTTGCCATGGCCCCAGAAATTAAGACTCTCAGGTTCAGCTCATCAAGTGGGTCCCTGCGTGTTGGATAAATGAAAGGTTGAAACTTTTTGAATGCTCATCATTGGGTTTATGTTGATGGAATGGCCTGCAAATGACAATGGATATTGCAGGATGTGCGATGCAGGGTTTTTGGACCTGTGGTCTGAGACGGAGGGTTTTGTTTCCTGCACTTGTAATGAAGGGTAAAGAGTACAAGATCTGTTGCAAGCAATTTGCTGCTGTAGTTGGTCCCGAAGGAAATTAAGTAGAGAGGAAAAAGGAAATTTGGAGGGGCGGAGGTGAAAACTAGATAGAAGTTGCAAATGCTATTTCTCCTAGCCTCCTACTGCAATGTGGGTTTAATTTTGCTCTTATAATGTGGGTTGGTTTTAGATATCTATTCCCCTTTAATTTTTTTTTTTTTTTTTTTTTACTGTTTCCTTTAACTGTTTCAACTTGTCCCAAAGGAAAAAAGAAAGGATTGTTGTGTCAAATCCCACGATTCAAGCAACTAGTTAGGGCAAGCATATACTAATGTTTCATATATTTGTTGATCAGCAATTGGTTTCTGTTGAAATGTCATTATTTTCTTCCAGTTGTTGGAATGTAAAAAAAAAATCTCATTATTTCTTCAAACATTATAGTTATGACCAAGTTGCATGATTATGGGTACTTTGCAGAATCTGACACTGTATTAGGTGTTTACTTCGGTGGATCCAGAATTTAGGATTTGGTGATTTGACGTGTTGTTCGAATCAATATGAATAGACGTCCACTTTTCTAAATAATTTAGGATTCTATAGTCTCCAGACATCTCTCAAGTTTTGCATTCACCCCATCTCTCAATTTGTCCACCAGCGCAATATCATTTGTTAGCAACATCCACCAAGGTATCTCCTCTTGAATATGACTAGTTAACTTGTGTAAAGAGTTAGGGCTTAAAACTCACCCCCAATGTAAACCTATGGTCTCTAGAAACTCAATGTCTCTTTACCAGTAGTTCTCACACTCATAACCGCTCCCTCGTACATGTTTTAATGATTTCAATATAACCTCTTGATACACTTCTTTTATCTAAAATCCATCAAATTAAATCTCTAGGTACCCTAGAATAGGCTTTCTCTAAATCGACAGATTATATGAAGTTTTTTTCCTCTTATCTTTGTATTTTCTATGTTTGTCTAAGTGATAAGATAGCTTCCATAGTTAAACTCCCTGATATGAAAGATGTAAAAGCAACACTTCAAAAGGAACTTCAAATATCCTATGGCATGCATCCTTTATAAGCAGATCAAGATGAGGGTATCCTTTCTAACTGATTGTACGTTAGAAGTTGGTTATGTTGCTCCTCAGGGGCGGACCTAGGTACAACCATGTGGGGGTGATCGCACCCGTTGTACCTCAGTCCGCTTTTAAAACCATAATGGAAATTCTAGCCTTGCTTTGAAAATTCACATTAAAATCCTAGGTCCACCCACATGAAAACTCTAGGTTTGTTGCCAAAACCCAATTGCTTATTTGGGTCTGCACCCCTCAAACGAAAATCTTGCCTTGGATGTGTGAAATCTCCATCAAGGGATCAAGAAAATTCTTGCCATCGAAGCTTTGTCTATTTAAAGTCATGCTTTCTTTAGTTTCAGAATCTAATTCATCTTTCTTCATTACTTCAAGGTCTTTTTTGGTCTTCCCTTTCTCCTAGTTTCTTGTATTTGTAACCAAAAACATGTAGTACACAAGCTATTCATAGCTTTTTGCCAACATTTTGGCAATGGCATTCCTTTGTTTTGTATTCTATTGAACCGCCTATAGGTTACTTTTTATGAATTCATTTCTATATTTATCCTTGTAATAACACATATCAATCTTAACATGCGAATCATAGTCATCTTAGCTACATATGAACTTCAGCCTATTTTCTATTCTCGCTGTCCAACATACAGTATCTCTTGGTGTTTCAAAACTTTCAGACTATAGATGAGATGGTACAACATACGATATAAACCAAAGAGATCGCTAACCATCAAGCTCGACAGTTCAACTCACTAAAAGGGTTCTGTCAATTGCCTTTATTGCTGCCTATAGGGACCCTAGTCAAATCAAGCCAACATACAGAATTAAGTTCCAAATAAAAAAAAAGAACCAAAGAAGGAAAAGGACAAATCTCCTCTGCGTTGTCATATCTAAGAAAGAGGTCATTTGTTATTTCAATATCTGCAATGCCAGCCAAAAGCTTCCATACTTGTGAGAGAAGAGTAAGACATTGAAGAACAAGATGAGCTAGATTTAGGAAGCAGTTGACCATAAGAACATAACAAGAAGAAAAGTTCGAGCAAGTTGATGTCCATGGCGACGCCAAAAGTAAAGCCCTGTGAATCAAAGGGTAGTACTAAAGGAACCCATGTCAACTGTTGAGAATAGATGGCTGCAGAATAACATCTTTAGTTCAACAGGTATTGTAGAGGGGCTAGTTTTCACTGTTAGGATTGATAGGGAAAGTTTTGACAACATTGTACTTCAAGTTCTTGTTTATCTCCCACCAGCATCATTACCCCTATTTTGTTTGTTGACTCATGACAGGTGATGAAGTGCAAGAACAATGTACTTGTCAAGTTACTTTTGCTGTTGGTGAAGACTATAAACTATACAGAGATAGTGTGGTGCGGAGTAGAACTGATGGATAGTGGATGTATTTTACTTGGAAGACCATGGATGTATGACAAGAATGGAACTCATGGGATGCGAGACAATACATACATGTTTATTCATGATGGAAAGCCCATCACACTACATGTCTACATCCTTTGAAACTAGAACCACCAAAGAGAGGATCAAGGGCAAGTGTACCAAAAGAATTGCTTCAAGTATGTTATGTCTCTAGAGGCAACACAAATAGACTCAAGTCCGAGGTTGAACTCTTTTGCACCTTCGAGAGAATGATGGAAAGCCAATGAAGCGATGCAGCCAGACCCTTAGCCCAATTGGGGAACCCAAGGAAGATTAGGAATTCATTTTATTTCCCTAATGAGTTGTAATTAGGATTAGCTTTCTAATTTCGAGGAGTCTTTATTTGGTATTTATTCCCCAATGAGTAGTAACTAGGATTAGTTTCCTAATTTCAGTAGGAGTCTTTATTTGGTTTTTTAGTTTGGTTATAAGTCTTATTAGATTATAGGGTTTACTTTCCTATTTATATGAGCATTTTAGAAGGTTAAAGACAATTCAAAGTTTCATAAAACTTCCTTTGTGGAATTATTTTCCCTTTGAGATTCATCCACCTTATGAAAGTCTCTTTGAGACATTGTTTTCTGTGCTTCAGCACTTTCTATCTGAACCCTTTGCTCGGGTTTGTTTGCAGAAGAAGACATGATGTCACTATATCCAATACTAAGATCATTTCAAACTCCAAGAAATAGGGTTGTTGCAAAATGATGCATTCTTCAATTTGAAGTAACAATTAGCAAGTTCTTAAGTAACGTACTTTTTTGTTATTTAATTTTTATCTATTTGATCTTTGTTTATGATGCTTGTTATCTTTTATCTGGTTGTTGGCTCTGTGGACAGTACTCCCATATAAGTGTCTTTTTTTGGGCCTAAAAATATTTTTTAAACTTTTCTGCTACTTATGGTGTTGCTTTTCAGGTAATAAACTGAACTCGATCACAAGTGGGAATGGCATGCATGTTTTGTCTTGGTCTTGTGGGAGGAATGTGCACATGAAGAGATCTTTCTGTGTTTATAGTTTATTTGGAGGGAAAAAGGAAAATAATGAGAAGAATGATGATGCACCCTCAAAGGTGTGCTCAGAAAACTTTGTTACTGCAGATATTCACAGATTTTGAATCTCAATATATATATACACATACATACATATTTTGTGACCTAATTTAAAGGATAAGATGCTTGCATTTCTTTTATTAACAGGTAAATGCACCTCCTTCTACATGACATTGTAGATTTTATTTGTTCTTCTATTCTGTGGTCTATAAATTAAACAACTTTTTCAACTACTTTATGTTTATTTCATTTCTTTATTTAGATCTTTACGTTATTGATGTTTCTAGAAATATGCTTCATGTCAATTATTCTGCATGAGACACATGCAAAATTGATATGATATTGTGACAATACATTAGTTGATTGACTTTGTAATCATTTCTAAATTATTGACACTAATTTATGTTATATCACTTCAGCTTCTTGCCATTTTATGCTAAACTCTCTCTCTCTCTCTCTCTCTCTCTCTCTCTCTCTCTCTCTCTCTCTCTAAGGTTAGCACTTGTTACCAGGAGTTGGGGAAATTGATGCAGGCCCTAAGGTTAGCACTTGTGTAACAAGTGCTGAAGCACGATAATGGTCTTCATAGATACTTTCACACATGAGGATGCACCTCAAGGGATAAAAATCCACACAATATTTTTAACACCAACTCATCAACTTTGAGAATTCCATCTCCGCAATGCCATATAAATAAGAAAAGGGAAAACCTAGGGACTTAGACTCCGAATCAAACTAGGAAAGCAAATTAGAAAGTATCCTAATTACAATTCTTTAATAAAAAACGAGAAACTAATAACAACTAATAAAAGTAGAAAATATCTAAGTTTTTTTGGGTCCCCCACGTGGATCATGAGTCTCCTTGCCACAACTCATTGGTGCTCCTGCATCAGAAACCTGGTTTAAATTCAGCAAACACGAGATTTTGGAACTACTACTGATGGATGAAACCCAGTATTGAATGGCTTTATGGATCTGAGTTTTTCTTGATTTCAGTTATTTTGCTCTGATTTATAAAATGCCAAAGAACTTCACATAAAATTTGTGAAGTTCAAGATAAGCACAAGATCACCAATCTTGACTGTTACATTGTTTTCTTAGTTCAACTGTCTTCTGTGATTTTGGCAGCATGCTGTGTTGAAGTGCTCAATTCAGCTGATAAATATGATGTATTTATGAAAAAAAATTTCTCATTGCCATGCTTTCTTAATTAATTTATTCATCCTCTCTATTCACTATTTATTGAATGATTCATAATTTTTTATTTGCTTTTAGTTAATTTCTTAACATAATTATATCTAATATTTTAAGTCATTGCCAGGCAGGCTTAATCATATATGTCCTGCTTTTGTTTTATAGGCAGGAATCTTTGGAAATATGCAGAATCTTTATGAGACTGTTAAGAAGGCACAAATGGTAGTCCAAGTTGAAGCAGTGCGTGTGCAAAAAGAACTTGCAGAGTATGTATTACTTTTGAAATCCCTTATTACAAATCTTTATTTATTTATTTATTTTTTTTTTTTGTCGCAACACTATTGATTACTTTGGATGCCCTTTGGTTTTGCAGAGCAGAGTTTGATGGTTACTGTGAAGGCGAGTTAATCAAGGTATGTTTTGACCATTTTGTGCTTACCAATTTAATAGAGGTCATTGAAGCAAAATTGACACAGTGAGTTAAGACTCAGTAATGTCATGATTCGATTGTTACTTAGAAATAGACTTGGCTTGATTTAAAATCAACAGATTTGTCCAGCCTGATTTGACTATGTTTAGCAATTGCATTGTAGATTTGGTAAGATGTTAAATGCTGACTATCTCAAAGGAATCCTATTTCTTTTTCATCCTTTACTCTTTAGCTATATAAATAGTGCTCCTCTGTTATTGTTGAATCCTTCATGATAAAATCAAGTGGTCGAATGTTGATCTCTTGTTCCACCTGAACTTCAGAGTCTAAACCTGCTACCCATGCAACTTGGATGTGGACTCATCCTGATGCTGACATGGTATTTGGTGTTAATATCTTCAAGAATGCCATACACATGTTATTATAGCAAAGAACAATATATCTTCAGAGAATCTTTCAATATGAATATATTCATATATATTATAATAGGGAGGTGCTCTAGTGAGAGACACTCTCACCAAGTTGGTGAGAGATAGGTGGGGGCCCTCGCATTTAAGTTGGGGGTCCTTGCATTTAAGTTGGTGAGAGTGGATATGGAAGTGAGGGACCCCACCCATCTCTCATAAACTTGGTGAGAGTGTCTCTCATAGGAGCATTATAATATATTGTAGAGTACATTCCAATGTATGTCTCTTATCTGTGTTGGTCCTTGTCTGCTTTAATCCACCCATCCAACTGCCTTGAGGATAGCATCTCCTTTGACGTCCCTTGTCTAATTGTCTTGTATTCCTTTTGTTCCCAAGCTAAAATTATGTGTGCATTGCATTGGTCCATGGCATGTCTTGTTTAGTAGCCACGTTCAATTATTGCTTTTCAGATGCTTCCTCTGCTATCTGTCCTCTCTAAGCCTCAACATATACTTATCTGATGCCAGCCCTTGAAAGTTGAACGGCTCGCTCTGATACCAAACTGATGTAGCCCCTTGAAAATTGAAAGGGCAGCCTCTAATATAGTTGAGAGCAAGTTGTATCCCTTTACCTTAGAACGGAAAAGGGAAACAGCAATTAATTTTATTCATTTTCAGCCCTTTCTGCAAGCCCCAAGCTGCCGAATTTCTTTAAAAAGGTAGAACACTCCCTGTTTTGGTGGAGTTGGAGTCCTTTTGGACAGTAATGATTGCATCACTATCCCAAGGCAGTAAGCCATAAAACTTGACGTGCCAAAATTTGAGTTTCCTTTAAATCATAAGTAGCAGTGTAGCACCGACCTAACCTGCATTGCTGAGAAGAAGGTTATAGCTGATATGAGATGATATATACAGCAGACTGTAATAATTAGTTATTATCTACTAAACATGTACGAGGACCAAAGAATTAGTGTCATATACTAATCATCTAAATCTTAGTTGTATGCTAACTTGAATCACTTCCAAATGAAAGAAAAATCTTAATTTAGAACCAAATTTTTATTTGTATTAATGCTCTATCTAGATTGTTGGATACCTTTGTTCATTTTGAGACAAAAACCCAATGCGTGTAATGCCCCGTCACACGTCTTTTTTTGTCAGCATCTATGGAAGAATATGCCAACTATGGTATTCCTACTATCCTCACTGGTGAATATTGTTGGTAATATGTTCTAGTAAAGATTATACAATGAATCACTATATTTGAATCAACACATTAGTATTCATATCTTGATACAGAGTGTTTATCTACCATGGTCAGTTGTTTCTGTAGCTGCTGCTTCTGCTTGTACAGTAACATCACAGTTATTAACATTAGTGCCACAAAGATAGTTACCTAGTTTGTTCAAGAGGCCTTCGAACTGCGAATAGTTCATTTCGAACAATTCACAGTTCAATTCACAAACTACTAGCGAATTAATCTCACGTAGTTCTCTAAGTGAATCATATAATTCTATTGTAGTGCTTACCTAAAAACACAAGCCACTCAAAAGCATTGCACCCTGATGTATTAGCGCTAATCCATATCTAACTCCGATCAAAGTTGGCCCCACATAAAGATTGATCACTAGTAAAACATGGAATCCTACTTTGATTTTTTATCATAACTATGTTTTCCATGTCGTCAATCTGATTGTGACCCAAACTATAATTGAAGTAGAATTTTGCCTTAAGGGTAAATGAATATAACAGTTTCTTTGAGTGGTTTGGATTTTAGACAAGGACCTTTAGTGAGGGACTTGCAAAATGGGTACACGTGAATTAGTTCATCAAATTTGTTGAACTTGAACTTCGAATTAGCTGAATTGAGAAGCAAATCAAATGAACCTACTCCATTGAATTTTATGATCAAGCTAAGTCTCGAATTACGAATTGCGAACTCGAATGCGAATTAGTCGAACTACGAATTAGGTAACTATGCGCACAAACTTGGTGCTTCTCCATTGTTCTGAAGTGGAATGATTGAGTGATTGACCATGTTCTTTGGGTATGTTTCTGTGCTAAAGTTTACAGATTGATGTAGAGATCAACTGCAATGTCAGCTGGTTAGGAACATCATGTAGTCTGCCAGGGAGCATGAGTTCGAGTCCCTTGTAAAAAAAAAAAAAAAAAAAAAAAAAAAAAAAAAAAAAAAAAAAACAGAGACGCTAAGAAAGTTGAAGGCTATAAAGCTTATGACAATCAAACATTCAATTTGAAACTAAAGGGGGGAATATGGGTGTCTAAAAGTTGTCTAGGATGAGAGTAAGAGGAACTAGGTCCATGATCTTTGAGGGTGGGTATGTGTAATTAGAGGAATCCACTCTCTATGGATTTCATTTTAAGCTGAAGAGAGGAATCCTCCGTTTCTATCCCTTTTATAGGAAATCAAAATCCTCTCTACTGAAGAAAATCGGACCGATTTTTTCCCCTTTTCACATGAAAAAAATGTCACCAAACGACAGAAGGGTGGACTGCATGGAAAATCAGAACAATTTTCCTCTTTATCACAAAATCCTTTCGTTGCACTAACGTACACTTAAAGTGCATTAGAGATGACAAATCAAAGGGACTTTGTAATTGAAATGGGATTAAGGATAATAAGAGATGATTTCAATTTCGTTTTTACTTCAACAATGATAATTGAGGTAAACCTGGTTGCATGTAATAAAAAAATAATAATAATAAGAAATGTATTTTAAAGATAGGTTTTGGTAAAGTCCGGGCTAGGGGTGTAATAAACCATATACCAACCTAAAAGCTTAAGCTCATAGGTGGAAGGCCCAAACAGGTATATACGAAGCGTTGCCAAAGGCATTACTTAGGCGATGTAGGATGTGGGGCTTTACTTTACCAACACTCCCCCTCATGTGTAGGCCCAGCAAATTTCATAGACGGGCCTTTCACGTGGGCTACACAAGAACGACGGGATCGAAAACCCACTCTGATACCATAAACTTTATTTATCCTTTATTAAGAACTGTTTCGAAATAATTAGGAGTGATGTGGTTGTTATGCTTGACGACTTATGTGAAAGTATTAATAGATGAACTAAATGCCACTTTCTTTGTCTTAAGGGGTCGTTTGTCAATTTCACATGTGATAGGAAAATGGTCCACATGTGTAAATGATTCACTTATGAATTATTTTCATATGCAAATGAGTCACATGTGAAACACATTTCATTGTTTGCCATTTTCACACCTCTTCAAATGTGTATCTAAGTGCATCCAATGGTCCATACGTTTCTCAAAGATTTTTTAAGATTATTGATGAATCAACATCTTAAATTTGACCCCATGATTGTATTTGTTCATATAGAGAGGATTAACCATTCGGATCGTAAAAGTGGGGCCCACAAAATCTGAAAAAAATAGTTCTAATGGTCTGAATTTTTTTGTGAATTCCGCAAAATCTATATTGATCCAACGGCTCAAATTTTGCATCAAAGCCGTTTTAGGCCCTACTATGATGATTAGCAGTCTAGATCCAGATTTAGGGCCCCACTTTGATAAAAAAAAATTGAAAACGGTGACGATGGCGTTTCAACGTCGTGGTTACTGTAGCTCCGCACTTTTTGAGGCTGGTGTGATTCGGTTTCACACCTATTGAGGTGTGAAAAGTTCTGCCACTTTTTGCACAATTGTTTCGCATGATTTTCTCACCTACTTTTCACACTTGGTGTGTAAATATCATAAACAAACATGGTGATGTGAAAGAATTACACATGGAGACCCATTTACACACGTAAATGTAAGGAAACAAACGACCCCTAAATCCCAAAGAGTGGGACCAATGGAACTTTATCCTTTCGGCCGAGAAGTTGCGATTGCATCTATAATAAAATACTTTCAAAAATGATAGAAAACACTCAAAACAGAATTTGGGAAGTGATGCCAATGACTGGTGGTCAATTTCAGGGAACTTTTGGCATATGCGGATGAATTTTGGTTGGCACACCTGTGCCAAATGGAGCTCTCTATACATTCAAGAGAAAATTTGAAGAAAGTGAGGTTCCTACCGAAATCGACTTGAAGGTTTATGATGCTGTCGATTACGAGTTAATTCATTATATGCTATTTTAATGTAATTTGGAAGGTGGAGGAGCCAACACACTCAGTTGAGTGGTGTGCTAATAGGCCAACCAAACCAAACCAAACCAAACCAAACCAAGCCTTTTCCCACTAGGTGGGGTCGGCTATATGGATTTGACGACGCCAATCAAATCTGTTTAGGGCCATGTCCTCCGTTAGATCCATGTAGGCAAGATCATGTTTAATAGTTTCTTTCCAACTTCTCTTGGGTCTCCCTCTCCCTCTCCTACTCTTGGCAAACTCCATGCTTTCACACCTTTTAACAGGTGCCTCTGTTGGACGCCTTCTAACATGGCCGAACCATCTCAGTCGATTTTCTCTCATTTTATCTCCAATCGGTGCTATTCCTACTATGCCCCTAATCTCCTCATTCCTAATCCTATCTCTCCTTGTGATCCCGCACATCCATCTTAGCATTCTCATCTCCGCAACTTCCATCTTCTTGACATGATTATGCTTTACTGCCCAACACTCTGATCCATATAACAACGCTGGCCGTACCGCCACCTTATAATACTTTCCTTTAACCTTGAGGGGGACTTTCCGATCACACAAGACCCCCGAAGCACTCCTCCATTTGGTCCACCCGGCTTGAATCCTGTGACTTACATCAGTATCAATCCCTCCATCCTGTTGCACCATAGATCCAAGGTACCTAAAGTTTTCTTTCTCTACTATCTTTTGTGTGCCCAAACTTACTTCTATGTTACCAGGTGTCCTACTTTGACTAAACTTGCATTCCATATATTCCGTTTTGCATCGACTTAGCCTAAACCCTTTTGTCTCTAATGTTTTCCGCCACAATTCAAGTTTAGCATTCACTCCTTCTCTCGTCTCATCCACTAAAACAATGTCATCTGCAACTAGCATACACCACGGCACCTCATCCTGGATATGTCTTGTAATCTCATCCATAACTAGGGCAAACAAGTACGGGCTTAACGCTGAGCCTTGGTGTAGACCAATCGTGATAGGAAAACTCCTTAGTTTCGCCGCCAGTCGTCCTTATAGATGTCACGACTCTATCATACATATCCTTATCGCCTCAATATAAGCGACACAAACTCTTTTCTTTTCCAGAACTTTCCAAAGAATCTCCCTAGGAACCCGGTCATAGGCCTTCTCCAAGTCAATGAACACCATATGTAAATCTCTCTTACCTTCTCTATACTGTTCCATTAACCTCCTCAGGAGAAAGATAGCCTCCATGGTTGATCTCCCAGGCATGAAACCAAATTGATTCTCTGAAATATTTGTTGTTCTTCTTAGTCTTCTCTCAATAACTCTCTCCCATAATTTCATCGTATGGCTCATCAATTTAATCCCGCGGTAGTTCGCACAGTTCTGAATATCTCCTTTGTTCTTGTATATGGGTATAAGAATACTTTTCCTCCATGCATTAGGCATCTTCTTGCTCTTTAGCACTACATTAAAAAGCTTTGTCAACCAACTAATACCATCCTCCCCCAAGCACCTCCAGACCTCAATAGGGATACCATCTGGCCCAACCGCTTTCCCATTCTTCATTCTTTTCAATACTTCTTTAACTTCTTCCCTACTGATTCTCCTATAGAACATATGATTCGCTTCTTCTCTAGAAATGGTAAGCTGCCCCAATTGTATGTCACTACTACTGCTTTCGTTAAATAACTTGTAGAAGTAGCTCTTCCAACGCTCCTTTATCTCCTCTTCCTTTACTAATACATTTTCATCCTCATCCTTAATGCATTTAACTTGGTTTAAGTCCTTGGTCCGCCGATCTCTAGTTTTAGCAAGCTTGAATATCTCTCTTTCGCCTTCCTTAGTGTCAAGTCGCCTATATAGCTCCTCAAATGCCTTTGCCTTGGCCTCAGTTGCCTTTTGGTTTCTCTTTTTGGTTGCTAATAGGCCAACCAAGATAAAAAAAAAAGGTAGGTGGAGGAAATAAACTAGCAAATGCATTTTATCGGCATTTCAGACACTTTTCGTAAAAGGGTCTTCTTTGAAGTTGTATAAGGGTTAAGGGGCTGAAGGCAAGGGGACCAACCAACCCATTTTCTATTCACAATTCTGGTGGAAGATTCGGGGAACCCACTCAAAAGGCCACATCAACTAACCTTGTGGAGAACTTTACAAGTGGCAAGGTCTTCAAGATGCGATTGAAAGGCATCACGGACGTCAAATACTTCCAGAGATGTTTTGAGGCAACATTAGGTCCAACTCCAAGGGTCAACTTGGGTAAAGTGTCATAGTGAGAGTAGGCGTTCGGATGGTAAGAACGGTGTATCTGACATCTTTCCTTGGTTGAAATATATATGTTTTTAGATCTGAAGAATATTAGGGCTTTCCATAAACTGTTTGAAAAAACCCATATTAGGGCAGCTCATTATTGTCATCATACCCTTGTTCCAACTATTTTGGAGAGATACTAGGGCAACTGTTTGTATAAAAACCCTGACATAAGGAGAAAGGGAAAACAGAAGAAAAGAAATGAATTTTGGAGGAACAATATTATAAGGTTTCATTGCTTAGGGTTGCGTGACCCAATCATATATTTATATTATTAAGTATTTCATAATTACAAGAAACCCTTGTGTATTTTCTAATATTATGGAAACAGTCCCCGAATTTCTTATATTTACAGAAAATCCCAACTTTGTTTTTGATCACTCCCTTAAGCTATTGCATAGATATCTACTATGCCTAGCTTGGACAATGTATGACAACTATCTTTTAATAATATCCTTGGTGGGGAAATTGGCCAACTGCTCATCTATAGACTATCGGTAATACGCCAGTTTGATTATCTTTGTTTCCAACCTTCTCCCCAATAAAATGTCAGTTAACTCTTAACATGTTTTTTATGCTCATGGTAGACTGGTATTGTTGCAATCTGTCATGCTAATGTGCTATCAGAATATAACACCATTAAACTTTTATGTATAAAGCCCATATCATATGTTAAAATCCGCGGCCAGGATGAGGAAATCATGGACCATCTTCTCTTGGGCTTCAAAATTGCTTTGAAAGATACAAATCACTACACCCGAATGAATCACAACTCAAATGTTGTACTATTTCATTAACACTTGTTGGATAAGTGCCTCTATTATTCTTTGCAACCTGGCCTGAGTTACAAATTGATTTCCTTAACATCACTCCCAAAATTAAAAAATTGGCAAGCCACTCCTGAGACTTTGAATTGACATATGCCCAAGATGTTGATGCCAAATTAACATTTTTTTTATAGTATATTTGCATCCCAAAATTGTTGGCCTTTTCTGTATATGCTTCAATGTATAATGATGATTATTCTCACAGCCACAACCAATTATGTGTCTTGTCCATAAATCCTGGAAATCACAATGAGATGGAAAGAAGGTGACAGAACAATTATTGGTTTTTATGAAAGTACTTATGGAAACAAAATTGAATGAAAATTGTGAATCATGCAACACTTTTGATAGGGATCTCAGGTAAAACATCAGTGGATCCTCCCAATACTTGTCTGAAAGTGCCACCGTGACATTTGAATTAGTAACCCAAGTAGGAGAACCAGAAATAGGAAGAAGCCATTCCAGAACTATTAGGCCATGTGGCTGATCCATGATAGACAATGCCAACTGATGAGCAGGCTGTTACCTTTCTAATTTCTAGAGTCTCTGACGTAGACTGATATTTTTTTCTTTTAAACTTTGCTGCTGACATTATCACCCTCAAACAGGTTTTGTGTACTGCATGTGCCTGAATTCTTAGTAATTGGAAAGAATTTACAGAACTTTCTCCTACCTTAAATCACAATAACCCCTTATTCAAGTACTCCTTACTTGAGAAAAATGGCTTTCTAAAACCACATTAATCACTCTTAAAACAGAACTTGAACAATTGATTTGATTAAATCCTAACCAAAAACCGAAACCGAATGTTTGCGTAAACACCGAAACACAATTGAGTGCTGTTATCCACAAAACAAACTAGAGGCTGCCTTTTAACCATTTGAGATTCCACTGTTACACACTGGCCAGGTCCTTTTAACAAATTAGAAACTGTCTCTCAAGTCTTAACCACTCAAGATTCCAATACACAGGCCAGAATCAAATTTTGAAAGGACCCCAAAATACACACTCCATAGACCAAGTACGGTGTTGACATCAACAAGGAAATGCTGATGTTAGCCCTGGTGCGTGAAAACTTGTGGAAGAAACCTCTTGTATTTTCTAAAATTACAAAACAGTCCTTGAATTTATATATTTACACTAAAGCCCATCTTTATTCTCAGCACCATATTCATCTCAAATGCAGTCTTTGGATTTAGCATGAATTTGCAGGTTCTAGTCATGTTACCAACAGAGAAAGGTTAAAGTGTCAGTGGGATCCATTGGGAAAGCTATTGTTGATGTAAAATCAATGCAATCCAAGACAATGTGGACCTCATGCAGTTAATTGGTTTGAATCCAGCTAGGGTTCAACCTATATCTGGGTCTGTTTACGCATCATGGATATGATCTTGGTCTAAAGGTCTGGACTTGGTCCATGTTCAATGTCTATAAAAAAAAAATTGATTGAGCCATATGCTCCAGGGGTTTCAGGCCCATTAGAATCCCATAGGCCCATTTATACATATAGGATGTGCATACATGCTAAATAATATACCGTTAGTTCTTATTTCGGCTTCAGATTTACAGTGAAAACCTTGTTTGAGCCTGAAATTTGATGGCAGCTTTAAATCCTAGTTTTTATTTATTACTTCCTTTAAAGTGAAGACTCGGGCTTGCCCATTTAACAATCGGGTGGAAACATACCCGACTCTTGTGTCTCTGTTTGACCTAGATCTAGATTCGAACATAAGTTTCTAATGGGGACTGGAGACAGGTGGGGCCAGCCCAAACCCTGGCCATTTGACAGACTCAAGTGTAGTTATTTTGTTATCTAGCTCAAAAAAATAGCACTGAGATGATTTTTGTATTCTTTGGTTCTTGCGTGTTGCACCTTGCTTTGAAAACTATCTTCAATATAGTGTTCATAAAAGGATTTCCGTCACCGTAAATTGAATTTCTTGATAGGTAACACTTTCTGGAAACCAACAACCTGTACGCACTGAAATCACTGAGGCAGCCATGGAGTTGGGACCGGAGGTAAGTTACTTTTTTGTTAATCATGTATCTTTAAGTTGCCTTTGACCTCTTCATTCCTTATGGATACTCGAAAGGATCCTATTCCTGGATCTCACTTGACATCAGCTGATATGGACTGCTCCCCTCCCCACTCTTTCAATCTTTATAAATATAAGAGGAACCTTATCATAGTAAGAGCCACATTGTGTGTCCCTTTAGGAACTTCCGCTGAATTGTAGGTGAGTTGGGAATAACTCACCAGGGATTGCAGATTAGCTCAAATGTCACCTAAATTGGTTGGCGGGAACCATTTGAAAACAGCTTGTAAAATTGAAGGTTCCAGCATGTTGTTTCACTTCTTAATTTGAATGGCATTAAATACCACTGTCCATTTTGGGCAACTATTTTTCATTGTTATCCTTTTTTGTACAACTTTTGGGCACAATCTATTGTAAGAGAGGTCTACCTGATACGATCAAGCACCCTCCTAGTCATGGTCCCCACTTGTACATACTCAAGGCCCTACTCAAGGCCCTGGAATACTATTCTCATCACTGGGATTCGGTCATACACTTGTAGCAGAAATCAGCTATGTTAAGTGTATTTGGGAGGCCACCTCAAAAAAGCTGCAGCTAATGAACCGTTATCACGAGTTCTTATTTGGGTTGTATTTGGAACACTGTCTGCTTAATCAGTTTGCTATATGTTCTAGCATGTTTACTCTTTTAGGGTGCATTGGGATGAGTTGGTTTCTTTTTATTCTTTATAATGTAGATTTATTTTGGCATGTAAGTAGGATATTCACAAATAACACAATTTGTGTGATGTTGGGAACTTGTAATACATGCTGAATATGGTTGTTCTGCCTGATCATCCCATATCACCAATAAAAAAAATATCTAATTTCTACTCTGACCCAAAATGCTGAGAGGAAATGGGCTAGATATGAACTCCTGGGCAGGAAATTAGTTTGGTTGCCTGCCTTTCTGGATGGTTGTTATCGGTTCCACTGTAATTAAGTGTTAATTGGAGATAGGTTGGATTCTTCGATTTGTTTTTTATACCCTAAACAGATGTTTGTTATTTGTGGTGGTAAAAACAGAAAATTCTATTCTCATGTGGGTTCTCTGAATTCCAAACTGGTCCAGGCACTGCAAACTGGATAAACCACTTGAATCCACCCGCATATTCAAACTTGTGATTGGGAGCTAATCCAAATGCAGCCTTCAAACACCTATGCTAACTACATTAATTTTCACCGTGAATATGCATGCCTTCATCTCGATGTCGGGTTTCTTGATTGAAATACTCTGATACTATCGTTCATGCAGAAGCTCTCTCTCTTAGTAACTGAAGCATACAAGGATGCACACCAGAAGAGTGTTCAGGTCAGAATCCAGATCCACTGCCATCTGAAAAAAGCTCAGTTCCATGTGTGCATTGGTTTGAACTAATAGCTTTTATGTTGGTTTTCTCAGGCCATGAAAGAGAGGATGAGCAATCTTGCCCAAAGCTTGGGAATGCCGCCAGGCCTCAGTGAAGGACCCAAGTGATGTTAAAATTTTGTCTCGTCGGGTTAGTATTGAGTTTCAATTTTGTATACTAACGGGTGAAGTGGCCACGTCAACACCTTCGTGGCCTAGACATGGTTTATTTTTATTATTCAAAGAGAAAACATTGCTCTGTCACAAGTCACAAATGGTGTATGATTACTCGTCTGCTTATTACCCGTTGGGTGGGAGAAGATGAGAGAGAAAAAGATGAGAATCCTCTCCATGGGGTGAACATATCAGTGGTATCCCCATTTCTGGACCACCTTAATGGGGGAGGAGACAGTATGGATATGATGAGTGGACCATGGTTCAAAAACATTGAGTTGGGCAACTATTCAATGCTGAAACCTTTATGTAGTGGTTGATATCTTAGTTTTAAATAAGTTAACAAAATATAATATATAGACGGCGAGAGAGTAGAGTTCCAATACAAACTCTCTATACATGAATGTTCTCATTAGGGTGTGGTCCGCATGACCATACGCCAATGATGAGCCCCTCCTCTTTTACTTGCTTGTTAAGTAATTGGATTAGTAAAGTTAGAGATGTTTTCCATGCAATTGCTAATTGAGAGTGAGTCCTGCTGCAACTAAAGAGTTACATTTTCCTTCCAAGATGGGAAGAACATGTGATGGAACTATAAAGAAATGGGTCTAGGATTACTGGCTTCACTTCATTGGATCCGCATGATATTCCATCGATTAGACATGCATGGTGGAAAGTGGAAGAAAGTTGTAAACCCCTTGAAGAACAACCTCGTGTTGGGTATGGAGTGATGGAATTACACACGAACGAGAAAAACTTAACTATTTGCTACTAAACAACCGGAGTAACTATAACACTCTTAAAGTAGCCAAATGCCTCATCATTTAATTAGTGACGCTTCGAATAGTGTAATGGCTTCTTAAGTAAAACTAGAGACTGATGGTCATCTAGCCCCTCATTGATGTTCCTCTTATTCTCTATCAACAGCTTTAATTTATTTATTTGTGTTGGGGATGGCCTCACATTCCTCATTTGGTAGTTCCATACTCGAAGGCCATTCAATAACTTTTAATTTCATTGATTTGATCACCCAAGAGATAGTCTCTCCTTCATTGGTCCCTCTCTTTGAGCTCACACTGTGTTCGGCCTCATATCTCCAGTTTTATTGCCTTTTTTCTAATTTGGCACGATGGATGATTTTGCTATCACATGTAGTGCATAGACATTTGTTAATTCATGGTGCAAAATCTTGAGTTAACTTTCATATGAAACCCCCCCCCCCCCCCCCCACAACCCCCAAAAAAAGAAAAAAAAAAAAAGAAGAGGAGGTTTTAATACCCCCCCCCCCCCCCCCCCCCCCCCCCACCCACACACCACACACACACACACACACACACACAAAAAAAAGAGGAGGTTTTAGCTTATTATGATGAATAAGATTTAAAATCTTTGGGTTTATATATCTCAAATCCAAATAACCAAGGGGAGGAAATGATTCTTCTCCCACGCCGTTGCATTAAAGAAATGAAATAGCTGAATCTTTCCACTTCAATTCTTACATAGTTATATTATTAAAATGGAACATTGTCTTTCAAACTTACAAAACCAAAAGAACATGAATTAATAAATCCTAGTCTAGACACTCACCCAAGATTTGCATGGGAATCAATAGCCAAATCAATCAATCCTTTTGACATAAATTGTGCCTTAGGCCTTCTTCCAAGTATCTAATTACCCAATCAACTCAATCCCTCCATATAACCAATCACTGTAAGCATCTTGTTTGCCTTCCCTTCTGAGTATCAATCTGTTTTAAGACTTGGGTAACTCCTTTCCAGCCAAGAATGACCGGAAAAGGCGAAATGCACTTTTGGGTCGGAAGAGAGGAACTTCATGACCTGCTCCTCTCACTGTGGCAAAGGTCAGACCATGGTAAACCTCAGTCCATCCTCCCACCTACAAAACATAGACAGTTGATGAACAACCAAAGAATCTTCAGTTAAAAATCGATATGGGTTAACCCCATGATAGCTCAGTGATCCTAGATTGTTGAAACTCAAATGTCAAATTCCTATAATATGAAGAACAACACACAGACCTCATTGCCTGAATACCATGGGTACCAACGCGTCTTTACAGGGAGTTTGAGATGGTTGAGGGAGAACCTGGTGGCAGTTACTGGAACCACTGAATCTGTGTCTCCACTGTGATCATCCATAAGGAAATAGAAAAAAGAAATTTGAGGGTGAGATAATCACGACACATTTTGGTAAGAAAGCAGTTTCTATAGGTTTTGTGTTTTAAATCTCAGTTTATGAATAATGTCAAAATTGGATTTATTTTAAATTATGATCTATAGAGAAGTAATTAGAACAATGATATGAGACTCATTTGGGGCCATAATTCAATGATCCACTAGTTTTGGAAGTAGGGCCTACTAAAGATAGGAGAATACTGATGCTCCGATCTATCCATTGCTGGACATGAGATCTAAAGGAATGTGTGATGCTGGTTGATCCTAAACATTCAATCACTGGCTCACAAGTAGATGTCTAAGATCGAGTAAACTACAACCATTTCAAAAGGGAGCCAAAAATGGCATAGGAACTAAGGTTATTTCAGTCTGGGAGATTTTTGGGACACCTCCTGTCCTTTATGCTTTATAGCATCCAGGGTTTAGATCATTACACCATGGCCTCACATTTGCCAAGATTAAACTCTAATAGTTATTGAGGTTATACACCCTGTAATTACACTGTTTTCTCAAAGGAAGTTTAGACCCTGCTCTGGAACCAAACATAAAGTTTCTTGGACCCTTCCATTCAATACATCCAATAGGCATCGTTTGTAAACATGGACAGTCTATTGAGAAGTCTAGAATTTTGATGGGTCCCTACCAGCTGATTAGGAATTCAGACCCTGTATAATCAGATCAGACCCATACCTGAAAACCCAGATTCTGAGTCCAGCTGCTATCAGCTCCTTGTATGTGGGTAACATGGAGAACTGGGAGTCCTTCCAGCTCTTTATAAGCACATCACTGCCACAACAACATCAATTTAGTCGATAAAAAAAACATCATCAATTTGGTAAGTACTTGGCCAGCTTAAACTACTCTGTTGAGATTCTAGTGAGGCCCAATGATCATAATAGCATAAACCTCCAACTTACATGGAAAAAGAAAGCAAACCAACAGCTTGATTCTACCAAGACAACTCTTCAGTCCTCATACAAAACCTACAACCGGGTGCTCATATTTATGGGTGGGCCCCTTTATATGGAGCAATAAGAAGATATTTCTTTTTTCTTAAGGATAATGCGCATGCATTATTCCCTAAATGTGGAGGAATGATCATAAGTAATGGCTGGTTTGTATATGTAATGCATTGAAGAGAAATTGAACTTGGTTGTTTGATGGCCACATCTTAGGACCACCCCTGAAACTTGAAGCGTAATCAGATCATGATTTGGAACATGAACAGTGGATTCATGTTAGAATTGGACCTGAATTCGAATCCAAGACGTCGAATTGCTAATTGGATCCAAGTAATACCTGAGTTCTATTTATTTACAGCCTATTTATCTGATGGTCATTAGTCAAATTACAAATACTACTGCGTGCCTCATCACATGTCCAGTTCCTACCCTGTGGGGCAAAAAATTAGTCAAACTAAACTTTGAGTCTACTTTGTAACACTTGATCTCCACTGCATTATCGAAAAAAATGTTACAGCAGTTGATGATCGATTATAAATGCGCATATAATTTTTATAATGTCAAGAAATGAATGAAGCAAAAGAGTAGACCTGCAGGCAGTCCATTTGTAAGGGATGCCTGTCAAATTCGCGTGCATGGCCTTCTGTACGTCGAGCCTATTGAAGTATTTCTCTGCATAGTTCTCTGTACATGGATCATATCCATACACATGCCCACGCAGGAGGATGTTCTTCAGCCTCCGCGATCGATTGGTACTCCTATCGGAGGGCATTGGACATGAAGGTGTATAGATACTGTACTGATCAATGTTGCCAAATTCATGGTTCATTGCATAGTTTATGGCATGGTCGCAAGCTGGGGTGTTGGATGTTCCTGTGAAGTTACAAAGGGAGTGAATGGACTGGTATGTTGCATCAGAAATAATGGCATGGCTCCACCAGTAAGTTACTGTTCCGATGCTGTCGTACTGGTTGTCTATTACTGCATTCCCCACCTGTATTTCTCCATTATACAATACAACACAAAAATCAGATACATATTTGTATCATAGGCTTTGATTCAAAAAATTTAGAAAAGTAACTATGACCATTTCCTTTTCTTCATCTTTTACAGTAATAATACTATGATGGGGTCCTGTTCTAGCATGAGAAAAACATTGCTCTCTCAAGTGGGGCCCACTTGCCATAGATGGCAGTAGGAGAGGGTCCTGTCTGGCCTAGGTTTGTACAAAACATAGTAACCAAATGATCATTTTAATACTAGATTTAAAGCTCCTGGAATTGCAATTTTCAACTGTTTGATGAACAAGTCCTGTTTGTTTTTTGCAATTGAAGTCCTAGGAATTTGATTTTATATTTCAATAAGTTGTTAAAAATGAAGAATCAATCAAATATGAATATCAAAAAATGACCATCAAATAACCATCCCTTTTAATGGATACTGAATCAAGGGAAGATGTGAAATGAATACCCAACCATCACTCTAGTAAATCAAATCTTAAGAAAGCCAATGTCCCATCTACATCACTACCTTATAATCCTTCATAGGTCATCTCATATCCTTCATGCACCTCTTAAATAATCCTTCAGTGAAGATCATTCTACCATGATTAGGATTAATAGTAGTTGATAAGAAAGACAAGCAGAAATGATGCCAAAAGGAGATACAGATAAGTGTATGACAATTTCTAAAAGATTATTTGATAGTATCAATATTACTGCTTTGATTACAGAAGTTTTTACTTACAAGGAATCCCTTAAGATTGATGAAAGGCTTAGAAGAAACTTTGTTGTGATCATGGATTTTCTTTGCTAATTGGGGAACGTAGTGTCCTACAAAAATATGTGAGAAAGGTCAAGAAATTGTATGAATACCACATAGAAATGCTTGAATGATTGTCTATCCTTAACTAATTCAACAAACCTGCATAACTCTCTCCAGCAATGTAAAAATCTCTATGCTTGTACTGTGGAAACCTTTCAAACCATCTTAAAAGAAATATTAGAGCATCCCTAGCTGCTTGCTTGAACAGAAAAAAAAAAAAAAAAAGAATAAGAAGAAGATTGGCAACACTGATCTTTTGAAGAACTCTGAAAAACCAAATATTTTTGGAAAGCTTGATTGAATTGACCTGTTCGCTCATCGCCAGAATCTTTAAGATCCGAGCTGGTATTTGTATATGAGAAGCCCACACCGGCTGGTGATTCAAGAAAGAGAATATTTGCCTCTACAAGAAGAAAGGTAAACAAAAAAAAAAAAAAAAATTGTTCTTCACATGTTCAAACAAAGTGTTAGCAAGCTTAATCGGTTTATAAGGCCTTGAAGAATACATAGGCCTGGCACAGCCCGTTCACTTATTGGGTTAAAAGACCAGACAAAGCCCAGCCCAGGGGTTCGAGCAAGTGTTAAAAGAACCCAAGGAGTTGACTCAACTTGAAAGTCATCAAAGTAACTCGGATGGGTCTCACATGGTCTTAATCCAGATTTGGTGAGACCCATTTTACTTTTCTCTATCGAGTCAAATTGACCCAAAATGAGCTTGAAAGCTATGCTTAAAACACAGCCTAATGCAGGCCGAGCCATTGCGGCCCAACCCATTACCAGCTGGATTTATAGGAGGTTGTTTGTTCTCATTCTTACCTCTGTTCCAAGAGTACTTGTTGAGGTATAGGTTTGAACCAGTTTTGTTGATCCGAAATGGGCCGATCTCTTCTGAAGCACCATATGCAATGGATGAGCATCCTGGACCTGTACCAATATTTCATTGGAATCATTGTTAGATTAGTAAGATTGTTTTGTTTTTTCATTTAACTGCTTTAATAAGCATCTTGCCGTAAAAGCGGTGGCTCAGTTGGTTTGAACTTCGGGTTTGCTCCCGAGGTCTTTAGCATCTGGGTACTATGTGTGTGGCCATGTATATATCCTGGGGGATTAGTCCTTGCTCGTCACAATCGGATAACTCTCGGGTCGGAGGCTAAAGGTCCAAAGGAGGGCTGGCGAATGATACCCTGGGTCATAATTCTTTTTTCTTGTGCTCTAATAAAAGTAGAAAGCTTTTTATTACTAGATCTTCATATTTTCCATCCCATCAAGTGAAAAAATATTTTTTTTTGTAGGGATAAATATTTGCATTTTTGAAGTGTGATATGGTCAATTGAAAGAAAATTTTTGCTTCTTTTTCCTCATTTACCTTTTTAAAATTTTTTTAGGTCACCTTGCTTAATTCAATAGATAATAATTTTGTATTCATCCTACTTTCACTTGAGTATTGCTCATGCCTCATGAGCCTACCAGGCTACCAGCCTACCACTCTTGACTCTTCTATGCTTCTGTCATGGTAAAGAAAATCCATGAAACGATAGGGGGCCATTATGTACTAAGAAGGGTATGTTATTGAAATTTGCATATGGCCGTGCGCTGAAAAGTCTGTCATCAGTACGCGTTTGTCCCCATATAAACGATTCAGGAAGGAGACATTGTCAAGTCGCTTTTATCGTCAGACCCTCTAACACAACTCAATAGCACTGAGACTCTTCGGGAAGAAGACAAACACTGCACCATCTTCAGGCCATTGCCAAGGAAAAACCTCTGCCAACACCCAACTTAGTGGGCCCACCTTATGATTGATTTGAGTGGACCATGAAACAGGGATCCCTATAGTCACCGAGTCCAAGTTTAGCACCCTCTGGATGTATTGGACCTCGTTTCGATTGTAAAAATTTATGGCTAGGATGATGATTCGAGCCTCCGTCACTTATTAACAATATCTTTTGATCTCCTAATCCCATCCGGAAATGGAGCCCTATATAAGCCCCACAAGGACTGGAGCTCAAGTTAAGGTTGGGAACAGTGCTTACAGGGGCCACGCGAATGATCATTGCTGGATCAGGTGAGGAAACAGAGCCTGACATCTCAATAAGCAAGTTGCAGTTTTTGCTATTGATGCTCACCCTCCAGCAGCCAATGGTGGTTGAATGATATTGGCACCGTTAGTATCACAAACATGCATAAGCCCTTGCCCTATCCTCACGGGCAAGGGCACTAAATAAAAAAAAAAAAAGTTAATTTTTAATTTTTTTCTAGGTTGCCACTAATTGTGATTGACTCAATCACTAAAATAAAAGGACAGCGAATGAAGTGACTTCTAGATTTTTCCACATTGACCCAAAATAATGTGTTGTGTTATAAGAATCAACACAATCGCTAAAAAAAATTAGAAGTGCGTGGATAAATTAAGCATATATAAAACACATGAATAAAATATATAAAATTTACAAAATATTTTACATTTCATTTATGTGCTGGTAATTACTCAATCTTACAATTAGAGCAGACTTATATTAATTGAAAACAGAGAGTTTTGTATATCTTCATACACCCCTTTGATTAGAGAGAGAGTTATATATGCATTTCTTCATACAGGAGCCAGCTTTTATTAGTAGCGTTTGGACACATTCAAAATAAGAAGATGCTAAATAGTTAAGCCCCAATGTAGACTTCCACTTATATCACTCAAAGGAAGCGCAAGTTTGTTTTGGGTACCCGTCCAAGGGGCTGGAACCCAAGAGAGAACCCGCACACATGGAAATACAATCCACTCACGTGAGAAAGTGAGAAGAAATATCACACAAGCGGGAAGAAAGTTCAAACACTCAGCAATAAGGTGAGAACTGTGACTCCTTACCACTCGGGTAAGGACCCATTCTCAAGCGCACTTACTAAAAGGATCTGGATTCATTATATGTTATTTCTACCTTTTGAGTTTTTTTTTTTTTTAGACAAGAATTTGAGAATTCCGGACGGACACTGTAGATGGGTCTTTGTCAACCCCTACTCTAATACAACTCGATAGACTAATGACCTTGAGATGGGGCAAGGCCTATTGCTACATGTGCCTAGCTTTTAAACCTGGGAGAATCAATTTAACTTCAGGCTCAAAAGTTTACCCAAATGAGCTGACTCAAAGTCTCAACTATGTCTTTGTCCAATTATATAAATGTTATAAGAATGCACCTTCATCTGTCATAACCTTGGGGTTTTGACATATTTTGCACTAGTAAAAATTCAACCAAAACTCACAAAGTTTAATCCGGGTTCCACTAAAGTCAATCTAACTTCTAAAATGTTTCCTATCCTCAATTCTCACAAACATCAGTTCACTCCAGTTAAGTGCACACAGTCAAGTGGAGATTTTCAAGCTTATATATGGACAATGGTCTTAGCCTTAGAAATCTAACCCTGTAGGTCTAAAGTCCTGACTAGCTAGCTCAATGCAACCGGCAGTCTGCAATCCAAAAGTTGGAGAAACTTTCCACTAACACATCCATACTAGTGGAAATGGGTGGACCCCAAAGGCACCAAGTGCCTGTCAAGTGTGCCTCACTACCATCATAGACCTATGTCGATCAAAGTTAGAACAAGATCAATGAATTGTCTTATGTTGTAATCATACACTAACCCAATTCCCAAATCCAAACTTCTATGATCCCTTTCAGCTTTTCTCTCTCTCTTTTTTAATTTTGACTGTTCATTGCAAGAAACGCACCCCCCACTACCCCCATCTCTCTCTGCTCCCGCGTGCTGTAGAAAAGAGCAAGAAGCCATATGAAGTCAACTGAGTGAGAAAAAGGAGCATATTTTCTTTGGAAGCTTTACCAGAGACAAAAGGGAAAGTCCAGGAAGTGCAAAAGCTAATGCAGCTTTGGAAAATCAATCGCTTTGCAGCTTTTTGCCCAGGAATATCCACTCATCACATTCTCAGGAAATGCTTTTCCTCTTACCCTTCCTTTGTTTCCTCCCCTCTTCATGTAGTGATCGACACTGCTCATCAGATGGGTCCCACCTATAGTTGTCCTCTACGCCATTTGTTTCAACTCTTCTGTATGGACTATGCATGGTATGGATGTAAAGGTGGAGATCACATGCTTCTATGTTCTCAATGATTACCATCCTTGTTTTACAAGGAACATGGATGAATCCATCAGTGGGGGCCCACCTCTGAAATCTGGAAAAGATGGTCCTGCCTTGAACAGACTTGATGTCTAAGAGCGGCATACACGGCCTCTGTATATTTTGTGTCGGTTACTAAACAGGAGGATAGTCTTCTAAGGGACCATTAGTCTCATAGGATGAAATATTAGGAGTATTTGTGCTAATATGGATGTATGATGATATTTATGATATTCTTCTGTAAAAATTATATATACATTCCTACGGTACTATTAAAGAAAAGTTTTTCTCGCTGGTTGGGGCCCCACTAAAAAAGATTATGTCGTAGAAGATTTGGATTAAACTAGTAAGGATGGATCTAAAGAAATGTATCCAATTTAAGGATTTAGCTTAAAGATAAATCGAAATGAAGAAATTAAACAAAAGTCATATAGTTAAACATAGTATAGTTGGGACAAGGCTTAGATGATAATTTAGATTTCTACAATCTTTTAATGAGATATCAGTATCCTTTAAAATGCCAGTATTATTGGGACCCTCTTGAGTTTCATGATGCAGGCCCGGACAATGTCAACTGTCCTCGAACGTTCTAATGGGAGAAAACTAACATTTGAAACTATTGTCCTGAGTACTTCATAGGTATCCTAACCTTATAATTTATTCTCTTTGAATCAAACTCCCAGGACTCGGTTATGTGATTTTGTGAGTAAGTATCTAAATTTCACAATACAGCTACTTTGTGCATCTTTTTACTTCAATGTTCGAATTGAATTAGTTTTCGAAATATATTTCCAAATGAACTCAAAACTTGAAAATTTTTTATCCTAATTATAAGAACTACATTTTTTGTGTATCTTCTAGCAAAACTTAAGGTGTCATCCTGAGCTTAGCCTAGCTAGGGAGGGATACAAAACGCCCAGCTTAAAGTGTTTTTAGACTAAAATATCGAGAAGAGAACTATCCTCATGGATATTGCATGCAATTCGGCCTTTTTTTTTTGGGTTGGTGGCCCACTTTACAACCACCAATTCACAAGCTCAGATTTGGCACTCATCCAACCATTACTCACTATTAAATAAAAATAAAAAAAATAAGAAAATAAAATAAAATAAAGAAAAGTCTTTCAAAACCACTAAATTTGGGATCTATAGATCAATAGGAATTAATAGTTGAATAGGGTTAACAATTCTAGGTCTCTTATGGAGTTATTTCCATCCTCTCTCCCCTAATTGATCCATAGGCAAATTATGTGCTAGCGAACAATGCCTCTCGGTTGAGGAGAAAAACGTGGACACGATGAAAGGGAGAAAGCTATATGAAGCAAAGTTCAAATTTATGAACAGTTTACTTTATCACGATCACGCGACAATTATATGTTCATTTGTAACCAAACATATATGTGATATTCTGTTGACTGGTCAACTAAGTGCACCATGGAAGCAATTAGGAGAAGCCTTCTAAAAATTTAGAAACTACATCTTATAAGTGATTATTTTATTAAAAATAGCTAATGATAATTTGCAAGAATACGACTCCTCAAATTTTTGTATACCATAATAGGAAACATAAACTCAATATATCACTAGCCTAATATATTCAAAATCTAATCTAATCATAATCTAAGGTAAACCATCCTTGTCCAACATAGTTAGAATATTTTATAATCTTCCTTGACTATTGCATGATATTTTCAAGAAAGGACTGTGTGATTGATTACATTAATATTACTCTCTGATATAGGTTTACGCGTCTTAGCCAGAATTTTCATTATACTCTAACGGTGGTCACCATCTCTTTATAAAGTCCATCAACTATTGTTATTTCCATTTTTTTAGTCTGTCAGGGACTATGACCTATTATATTAGATTTGTTATGATCATTCTTCCATAAGCGTATGGATCATTAAGCTTTAAAAGAAAAGAGGAAATTGATGGACTCGATAAATATGGAGTTGATAATTAAGAGAACCTTTTTGAACCACTAGAATGATTTCATTGTTCTTCCTAGATCCGATCTTCATGAGCATACAAATGAAATTAATGATGGAACTGACAATATGAGAGGTAAGGTGAGTTTGGAGTCTTCACAATATCAACTACCTCAAACCAATTGACATAAATGTCCTCCAAAAGACTATGGTCTATTAAGTAGTGTAGATTCAAGTGGTGCTTATGTGCATCAAAACCTCATGGAGTTTTGACATATTAGTCTTCTTTAAACTCAGATTTTTCAATTTCATGACAAATTTAGATAATGTCACCAAAATTGCTTGACTCTGATAAATATTTTTTAAAGGTTTTTTTTCCCGAATTCCATGATATCATGGAAACAGTGTATGTCATAGAAATTGATAAGTCCTATGAAATCATGGGACTGTCCCATGATGCCAAGGCCTTTATGAAGCATTTTAGGGATAATTCTTCTAAATGATACAACATTAGGAATGATGGTTAGATGTGTATTTACTTTTCACAAAATGTTATTTTTCATGTTATATAAAAAAATTGAATTCATTTGCTAGTTGCAGAAAATGTATAATACAAAAATTGATCAATCTCATGATATCATGGGATATGGTGCAAAAAAGGTAAAAACATAATGTTGACCAGAGTCGAACGACTATGGTGACATTATCTGAATTTGGGTCATGAAATTGGGAAAGCCAGGTTTAAGGAGGACTAATATATTAAAACCCCAATAATAGTTTTGTAAGTTTTTGACCATTTTTTCTTTTTAACTTCTTGGGGAAGAGAAAGAGACCTTCTCCCACTTACGTTTCCCCTTTTATCTCCTTTTCTTCAAGATGTGAGAAAGAGGAACCTATCAATTACCATAATAGATATTGCCAATCCAAATCACCTTATTCTCATTTGTCGATCCATCTGCTACTTGTGATGGTGTTAACACAGGCGGCAAACAGTGGTGAGCCACCATCTACTACTACATAATCACTTCACGGCTAAAATTGCATCGTCATCTATTATCTTTGAAGATATATGTTGTTCGTCTTTGTCTACTCAATGTTCAAGATCGCCCAATGGCCAAGAATTAGATAGTGGAGAACAAAAAAGTGTACTTTAGGACGAAGAAGATGAGATGTAGAGAGGAAAGGGAGATAGGTTTTTCAAGGAACGCTTATTGAGAAGCTTGTTCCGACGATTGGAAATCTTCGCAGATCTCTTTGCCTCTGCCTTTAACCACAAGACTAATGTAGAATGCCGAATACCAACCCTAACACTAGAGCTCCTATATCTTTTATATAGGCCAGCCCCAAAGCGTTACACTTCCTAAAGACTTCTTTGTCAGAAACCCACATCCATCCTAATCCTAGTGGGAGTCTTATCCAAGGGTATAGATCAAGTCTTTTGATTATAGTAAGATATTAGTTTCTCTGTTGGACATAGCTATGAGTAATGTGACGTGGGACCCTTGGCATGCGGGATACATGATTTCCAACAATATTGAGATGGAGAGGACAAAAGTGACGGTCCCGCTATGACAGGAGAGCATGTCTTTAAAGAAGGTGGAGAAGATGGTGTAGATGTTGATGTTGGTCACACTCCTATCTAGTTTGCTCAAGTCGACCATCGATCCAGTCGGCTGTTGATTTGCTGTTGATGGTAGTGAATGAATGAGATGTTGTTGATAGAGAGAGAGATGAAGATGGAGGGGAAATGGAAACAAAAAAAAAGGGTGAGATAAAAAAAACTAGACAGTAGACGCCGCAGGCTATCTCTTTGATACAATGTGAACATTGAGGACTACATCTTTATAAATCCACATAAAAATAAGAAACCTAATCTGAATATAACACTAGCATAGTATAACTCAAATCTAATCTAATCATAATCTATGAGGAACCTATCCTTCTCCAACATATTTCAAAGTGTTTTCTAAGAACGTCGAGCTATTTTGTGGATAAATTAGTTTAGCACCAAATCAACTCAGTGTTAGGATACCCTAGATTATGGTTCTAAAAAATGTTTTGGTCATCGAATCCTCTAAAGCAGAAGCTCTTATTTGTTGGTGGATTTATTATATATGCATTGATGTATAATCAGTTTGAGGTTTTTCTCTTATTAAAATAAAAATTGTAAAAATATTAAAGAACTAAACATCACAAAACTCCATTTTCAGTTACTTTTAGGGCTCTTTTCTTTTCATGGTATCGATTTCCCTAGGAATACTAAGAAATGCAATCCTAAAAGTGATTGAAATTGAAAAACGAAAAGGTGAAGATCCATGCCATCAAATGGTCACCCCCTTTAATGGAAAATAAATCAGGAGGAGATGGAAAATGAATACCCAGCCATCACTATTGTAAATCACATTCTAGAAAAGTAAGGTCCAACCTACATCTCCACCTAATATCCCTCACTCTTCACCTCTTCAATAATCCATTTTCAGGAATCATTTTACCATGAATTCCTAAGAATACATTACCATGCAAACAAACAGGCCTTTACTATTAATGAAGTAATATATTAGTTTGATTTTACCAAAAAAAAAAAAAAACAGATTAGGTGACCAGTGGATACAAAAGATCATTTTAACCAACCTTGCACCAGATCAGTCATTTTGCCTGAAAAGGTATTTTTTTAGCACTTTCTACTAGCGTCCCTAGCGACCTTAGTTTTATAACGTTAAGGGTCCCTAAGGACCCTACGGTGTATACAAAGTAGAACAAAATATGGTTTAGTTTCGTTGTCAACAACCTATTTCTTTTTATTCAGCACGGTCGTCTGCGCCCAGCCAACTGTGGTCCCCTCTAAAACGGTGACAACGCGATTTTCTATTGCAAAATGTAATTAAAGACGAACCCCACACCTTCATTTCTCCTGAAGCTGAGACTCCAGTGTCTGTGTGACCTCTTGGTCCATGTTCTGCATCTGGCACCCATACTCCCTTGCTTTATCCTTCATTACCTTGGCCTTGTGCTTCAGAGCCTTCGTCGCATGGTCTAGCTGCTCCAACACAGGTGGGTGCTTCCCCATCGCGTAGCTATATATCCACGTCAGCACCTCCATCGGAAAAGACGAGCCCGGCCACCACCAGGAGCACCATGACCGCCGCCAACACCATAAGAAGGACAGTTGTAGTCAGAACCACGCCGGAGAGCACCAGAAGCGTCGCACCAAGGGTCGATGCCGTTAGGAGCTTGAGGATTTTGTGGGTGTTTAGGGCTGTTTCTGGTGGTTTGTGGGTCTTGGGGTCGTCGGTCATTGTGGGGTAGTGGGAATTGTTAAGGGTGACTGTAACGACAGTAACGGAAGGCTGGTGGAAATTAAAAATAGATATAGTTTAGTTGAAGAGACAGTGATTTGTAAACACGTAAAGAGTGATGGGATTGTGTCGTGTGGGATTTTGATTTATAGAAGAAGATGTGAGATGGATTGGAGACGCTTGTGTGTGTTGATTTGAAGCGTGAGCTGCTTGGGTGGGTCGGTCAAGAATTAAGCTGTTGACAACGGAACTAAGCCCTATTTTGTTCTACTTTGTATACACCGCATGGTCCTTAGGGATTCTTAACATTATAAAACTAAAATTGTTAAGGATGTTAGTAGAAAGTGCTAAAAAAATACCTTTTTTGGGCAAAATGACTGATCTAGTGCAAGGTCAGTTAAAATGATCTTTTGTATCCATTGGTCACCTGATCTATTTTTTTTTTTTGGTAAAATCCTCTTTTTCTTTTTTCACTAAATTAAAAAGTTACAAGGATAATTAAAAGAAATATTACAAAACTTCATTTATCAATTACATCTAGAGTGTTTTAGATGTAATAAGAAAGCGAAAATAATATTTAATGGTTGAAAGAATCAAGTTTCAATACAGTTTTGGTATGGGTCATGGCTGGAATTATTGCATGTTTGTCCTTTAACTCAGATGTTTTAGGAAATTGAAGAAGATCGTCATAGCATTTATTCATATTAAGAGGGAATGTTGGCTCATCATTTCGCAATCAATAATAGGGGCAATGTTCTTCTATGAGTAGACTGCAAATTTCTTAAATGCAGTCCAGCTCGTGGGGCCCACTTAGATGCCTACAAATCAATGAGGGTGGTGTATATGAAATGGCTTTCATATGAATAAGGGTCAACAAAAGAACCAGTCTGGTCAAATCATCATAAATCTTGATTTAATTGCCATAAAGTTTGAGGTCTTTTAACCATAGATATCTTAGAAATTCAATCCAATGGTGGGTAAATTTTTGATGAAACTGAAGTTGGGCCTAGTGCCAATCATTGGGGTGATGACACCGTGAAAGGGACCACATAGATCAAAAGTGGGGCCAAGTCGGCCCTACAAAGCTGGACCACATATCAAGTTACTCATAGGAGAACATTTTCCTCAATAATAGCACAAGTTGGATGAAGGTCAAAGAAGAAGAAAAATAAAAAATCTAGCAAAAGCAAAATAGTTTCTATTCCATGCAAATGGGTCCACTAATAAGTAGTCTAAACCCTCTCCAACCGTCTCGTGAAATATTGTTATTCCAATACAACACTTATCCGAATATTATTTACTGGTTTTTTTTTTTCTTAACCCTAGCCAAGGTGTTGGGATCATGAGAGCACTTACATACGTGGGAGAGAGCACTCACACAAGTGAGGAGAAGACACCTGCACACGCCAGTAGGGGGCACTCGTACATATGAGGTGAGGGCACCCACACAGCTGGAAAGAGAAGACTCTCACACATACATGGACTGGAGACTTACACATGCAAGAAAAGATGACAAGGAAGGGGTTTCCAATCAATTGGGGCAGCCCCTCCTATTGAGTTAGATGAGGCACTAAGTTTGTTAGGTTCCGGAATTATTTAATATTTTGAAATGAGATTGTCTTATGTGGAGATAAATTAGAGCTGTTTGTTGATGTAGACTTTTCTATCCAATAATTTTGAATAATGGGCATCCAAAAACTCATCGTTTGCTACAGAAATATATAGTCACGCGTTTTCTTTACGATTGACATCTCTCGAAGTAAAAAGTTTAGGCCACTTAATGGAGGGTTCTGAAGTCAGCAAGTTAGATCCACTGCAGGTGGGACCAACACATTAAATCAAGTAGTTATTGCAATAACAACGGTACCAACAAGAATCACCCTTCATCCTCTGCTTGTGGTTGGCTGAAAATTAACTTCCTTTAATCTCTGCCTTTCGAGAACAAACCATACTTCAAATCATGTTTGTAATAACAGAAAGAAGAGGGAATCATGAGAGCATACCTTGATTAGTCAGTTTTCTTAAGTACCACTGTATATATATACTAAGAACAAAAAACACTTTTGGAGAACACTACACCAAAAATGAAAAATTGGAACGGATTACCGTTCCTAATCCGTGTGTTCCTAATCCGTTCATCCGTTCCAATTTTCTGTTTTTGGAACGGATTAACGAATTAGGAACGGTTTAGGAACGGATGAACGGATTAGGAACACACGAATTAGGAACGGTAATCCGTTCCAATTTTTCATTTTTGGTGTAGTGGAAGGAGATCACAAGTAATTAACCATTATGGGTAGGATATGTTTCTCCTTTAGTTATTTTAGTGTTCCAAACAAATTAAACTTGTACCATGGTTTTGTCAAAATTCTGGTTACTTTAGATCACAAATCATCATACTTTATATTGGATTTAAATAACCCAATCTATGACCAAGAGCAGGAATTCAGAAAAAGGAGCTCAAAAGTAGTTCTACTATGTCTGTCATAAGTGTTTCTTTACCTGGATCATGGGTATTAAATCATTTCTTCTGTGGTCGTTTGTGTATACTTTTTATTTGTACTTATCCCAAAATCAATTCGGGATAGGAAACGTCACACTAATAGTTTTATGGTGAGGGCGAGGGCTCAACCACAATTATGACTGATCGCGAACTCGCAAAACGCTTGTCCCGTGACTTTAACACCTAATAATAGTTTTATGATGAGGATGAGGGCTCGACCACAATTATAACCGTTCAGGAGCGATGGTGGACATTGACCTCAACATTATCTCTATTTTAGGGAGCATAGAGCATAGTGAACTTTTCCAACCTTTCAATGTTTTACTGTATATCATATTCTTAGTCAAATACGACATAAGAGAAGACAAGGAAGAAGGAAACATAACCTTCAATATAGTTTATTGTAGCCTTTTGTGGGTCTTTATTATACTATCCAGTTTTTCCTAAGTGCCAAAATCCTTTTTACATCTGTTTCATTAGTTTATTTTCTTTCACAGTTGTAGGTGTTTGGCAATATGATCTTCATATCAATAAAAATAGGATAAAGAAGATATAGATAAAGAAGTCTATAGAGAGAGAGAAAGCTAACCTCCATTAAGCCAAAGTATCAGGGGCTTTGTGGATGGATCAACGGAAGCTTCAGTCAACCAATAGAAGAGAGATCGTCCATGCTGCTGATTGACTTTGACATAGCCAGAGAACTGAGAAAAATTCACAGTGGGCTGCCCTGGGAGAGATGCGATTCGATCGAGCTCTTGCTGATGAGGAGCACCAGAGATAAAACTAGGAAGAGAGAAGGAGAAGAAACAGATGACAATGACAAAAAATAAGTATCCTTTCTTTCTTTCAGTTGCCATCACACCCCACAAGAGAGACCCCTCTCCCTCTCTCCGTTTAATGAATGTGGTTGCTCTCTTTTCTACTGTATCTGGATATTCTCCATCTCTCACTCTATGGCATGTGGGCGCTCGCCTGCTCCTCTCTCTCACATGTGGGTGTGATGTCATTCATTTAACTCAACGGACTGATATAGACGGCCGACTGGAGGCTTGAAAAGTATCCGAACCTCTTTCAGGCTCGGACTTGGGAGTGAGGTGAGGGATTAAAGTATCACTCCAGAGTGGGGCCACAGATTATAAATTTAAACTGCCCCCACTCTTGTATGGAGGTGAAAAACTCCACTCCAATAAGAATCCTTTTCCCACTTTGATTGAGATTATGATTAATGGTGTACGTATAGAACTCGTGCACATTTTCTATGTTATTCATCAATTTTGGACCTACCAGTTTTGTCGTGAGACAAACTCTTATTATAACAAAATTTGGTGACATCCCGTATAAGAAAGAGAATCTCTTTTGAGTTTTTTCGATTTTTAATAGGCGAGCTCTATTATAGAGTTTTGTGAGTCAGAGTCAGGACTCCTTTGTATTTAATTTTCTCAGCTAATTGTTCCTATTAAAATCTCAAGGTATTAGTAGAGGTAGTATAAATACTTTTAAGACTCTTTCTCAGGTGGATGTCACTTCTCAACACTCCTCTAGTAAAACCCGGTCAGTGAACTTTTGGTGGCACAAAATTTTTTCTGCACATAATCGTTCTTCCTAGGATTCGAACTCGCGACCAGTTGGCTCTAATACCGTATGAAATTTCTTTTGCTAACTATTCAAAGAAAAAAAAAATTAAAAAATGTGTGCCGCCCAAAGTATGTCGACCGGGTTCCACTTAAGGGGGAGTGTTGAGGAGTGAGCTACACCCGATGACAGTATTGAAAAGTATTTATGCTGCCTTTATTAACGCCTCGATGTTTTTGTAGGAACGGTTAGCTGAGGGAATTTAAGATGGTATCGGAGCCAGTTGTTCGAATTTTAGGAGAAATAACTCGGCACGAAAAAAATGCTTATCGTTAAAAGTGCACCGACCGAGTTCCATCTAAGGGGGAGTGTTAAGGAGTGGGCTGCTTATACTAACACCATGAGGTTTTGGTAGGAATGGTTAGTTAAAGAAATTTAAGAACTTGAAAGAGCTCCCAATTCAAGAATTTCCGTTTTTATTTTTTTTAGAAATTTTACTAAAAGAATTAAGTTTAAACTCTAAGAAAAGGGGGAGTTAAAGACATCTTATAAATTATCAATAAAGCGCTTCATACGTGACATAGGTTTTATGGATGAAAATGCATTTAGTTGCATTATTGTGAGCTCGTCGTCTTTCTCAGCAAAACCTTTAATTCTCTTAAAATTCCAGCACACAAGTGGGATGATAATAGGACAGAGAATGATTGAAACCCAAGAGATTTCCTTGTGTAAATATAAGAAAAATTGTGAGGTAGAGAGGCTTGTTGTACTGTTGGTTTTTTTAAAGAACTTAAGTTTGTCTTATTTAAAAAAAAATAAGTTTTAAAATTTTTCAAATTAGTCTTTAAGTTTTTTAGTAGTTTTCAATTAGGGACATCCGTCCATTTAAAGTTATTTTTCGGTAATTTTTTCCTCAACTTTTTTAAAATACCCAAATTACCAGTGCTCACACTAATAAAGGACAACCAATGTCCACATGGAAATCAGTTGCATGCAGCGGCTGCCATAACCATGCCATGACTTTAAATAATGGGCGATTTGGGTATTTTAGAAAAGCGGAGGGAAAAAGTTACCGAAAAATAATTTTAAATGGCTGGATGTCCTTAATTGAAAACTTAGAGATTAATTTGAAAAGTTTTGAGATTTGTGTCCTTTTTTGAAATAAGGTGGAAACTTAAAGGCCTTATTTGAAATTCTCCCTTCAAGAAAAGATTGCTACAAATCTTGCCAAAAGAAAAAGGGAGAATGTGAAAGAAAGAGCCTAAGAAATAGATGACGGAGAAGAAAGATACCGTGATCTCAATTGGGTATCACCTTCTTTTGCATTTTGTTTTGTGATTTCATCTACTGAAGAAAGAGAAGAATAACTTTTTACCCGAATGATAAGGATCGTCAGTTCTTATCCAACTGTCCGAGGTTTGAATTCTAGGTACGTCACTTTTTTCCACTTATACGGATTTTCTTCTTCTATGCGGACTCGTTTTTCCGTTAAGTAGGTTGCTTTCCTGCTCAAGAAAGAAATTGTGAAAGCAGAAGATGAAATGCAGTAGGTCTTGTGAAGATTGGATTCGTGGTGAAGAATACATATATTTGATTGAAAGACAATATCTCTCTCTCCTCTCTCCTCTCTCCTCTCTCCTCTCAACAGCCGATAGGACACGAAGTTGCCCAGACATCAAGAGGTCTGCATCCAACACACGTGCCATGCCAGATTCCTTGGCATTTATTAAGACAGTAAGGTCACAGAGGGGGAGCTTTCTCTCAATCCCAACGTGTCGAGAACCGAACAGCCGACATAATACATTTATCCTTCATGTCTCACACGTGCACATGAGAGTTGAATAGATTATAGATTGCTCTACCTCTTGCCCGATCCCATCTCATGTTAAAAAGACAATCATTCCATCGTTGTCTCTACTATTTTAGTGATAAGGGCTTTTTACATACATAAAATAAAATTGATATTAGTAAGAAGCACTCAGTCAATAATGTTTAATCTTTTTTTTTAATTTTTTTAATTTTTTGAGTTTAGAGTTATTTTTTTCATAAAACCCTTATTAGTTTTTGAAGAGATTTTTTTTTGAAGTGGCAAGCGATGTGTACCTCATGTTTGCGATATATATATAATGAGCAAGGCTCTCCTAAACTGCTGCTTATATTATCTTAAGCTAAAATAGTGCTGATCCCACAAATCAAAATCGACTATTTCTGTTTTTTGTATGATGGAACTAAAAGATTCATTTCTGATTGGATTCATATTGATTTTGGAGATCGATAATGATTTGAAGTAATTTATGATGGAGATGATTTTACAAACTATTTCAGCTTAAGATAAAATAAGCTGCAGCTTATTAGAGCCTTATGAGAGCCCCTCTCATATATATATAATATATATAGAGAAAGAAAAATTCTCACAATCGCCCCCATTTCTAAAGGGGCATTTTGCCCCTTTTGATTTGTTCAATTAAATGATGCCACCTCACATTATGGTTGTACAAAAAATGTTTAAGAGATTGAATGGAAAATAGGAAAATACAGAAGATATGATATTAGAGAGAGAATGGAAAATAGGAAAATACAGAAGATATGATATTAGAGAGAGAAACCCAGAGAATTGGGAATGGCATCAAACCTGCAATACAACAAGGCTAGAAGAGTTAAAATTACAGGTCAAATAAATGCATGAAACAGTCTGTTTGGCCTGTGGTCCTGTCGCTTGAGTAGGGAGGGAGATGGAGAGGTCCTGTGACCACCCCACAGGCATCAACCTGGAATAAATGACTACAGTAAAGACAAAAGGATGACTGATGGGTCGTGCCAAGCCACCAACCACATCCTTATCAACATGAATAATGAATAATGGGTGTCTGATTAGGGGCTCAAGGCCAGTTGGTCACACTGCCCTTTCTAATTTTGCTAAGATTTGGACAGAATTAGGAACCATTCAGGCCTCTCTCTCTTTCTCGAGCAATCTTGAAAGCAACACATGTCATGGTCGGCAGCTTATCTGGGCATTTTTTTTTTAACCCAGCGCGCTTAGAGGGCATGGACCTCATCCCTATAGCGAGGGAGTAGACATCGGGTGATGTAAGACAGTAAGGGAGTCCTTTTGTGAGGAAAGAAGACCTCGGGGTGAGATAACACTTTCCTCAGATGAGGGAAGGTGCCTGCCCAGGTTCAAACCCAGGGATCAGACAGGTAAAAACTCACATCTCTTACCACTAGAGTAAGAGGCAGTTCTTCCTGACGGCCAGGACCCGAACTTCCTGTTCCAAAACAAGCTTGATTTAGTCAGTGGGTGGGGCAAAGGATAAATATGCAGTTCAACATACTGATCGAGGCAAATTTGGCCCATTAATCGGATCGAGTATTGGACTCAATTTGGGTCAGGTAACGATCAAGCGGTAGGATGTTAAAGGGTGGGGTTCAAATTGGAACCAAGGTGGTCCAAGCCTTGTTTATCGGTCAGATCCTTTGGGTACTAATCGGGGTCCACCACTATCAACATATATAGATCAATAGAGAATGGGCCTGGTCCGGCCAAGGTCCCTAATCTCGTCAGATGGATTTGGAATCACCTTTGATTATTCCAATGCTATCATCTTACTGATAAGGTATGATTGCTTCTCTTTATTTTTTTTTCTTCCCAGGGTTTTAGACTCAAATTTAAGCTTATCCCTTCTTTATTCTTTTGAGTTAACTGCTAATCTAATGAAATTATTTTCTTTCTTGAAGCTTGGGATTAGGCCCAGGCATGACCCCCAGTGAAAAAATGAGTACAGGACAACAGAAGAAATGATAAAAATAACCAACCATGGAGTCTATTCCAGTGTTTTTCTCAAGCAGAGGCCACTAAAAAGGACCTTCTAAGAAGGTCAAATCTATAAAGATAGTCATGTTAATAGATAGATCATGGTTGGAACCCTAATGTTATTTTTGAAAAATAATAAAGCTGGCCATCTATTTGCAAATACATGGGCATGTACACACTACCGTTTTGTTACTAGAAATTTGGTCACAATTGACCAGACTTAACCATGAGCCAGAAGGGTCAACAGCAGTGGGACCCATGCTTCACGTGCTCCCTCTCATACATAAACATCATATGTGGTTTCTAAAATATCACTCTTTGCATCGTATGTATATCTAGTTTACGTAAGCTTCACAAAAAGCCTTCCCTTTCATAAGCCATAAACAAATCTTGGCAGGTTAAAATCTACCCATGATTTCAGAATCTTGCCTCCTCACATGTGCACGTGACCATGCATACGTGCATGTATATAGGGTTTACTTTTCAAAAACCTAGCAACAATAAATAGAACAAATATTGGTGACCAATGAGACATTGCAAGAAGCATACAAGACTGTCCTTGGGAAATAAAAGTAAACTGTACATTGATTGCATTTCAACATTATTCATGGTGGGCTACATGGGATTCAATTCATGCGCTCAACTCTGCCAACCTCATGTGGTCATTGCTTAGTTAGAGATAGTTTGACTTGGCCCCTTGGGAATCAACCCTCTATATCTTATTCTAATTTCTTTAAGCTTCTTGTAGCATGGTCTTTCCCCTTGTCCACTAGCAACATGTAGATAAGTATGGGATTTGTTATTTAGTATTGGGAAATATTAATGAAATTGTATTGTTTTCTTGTCTTTTATTGTTTTATCATTTTCTAGCAGAAGAGTTTGGTATGAGATCTACCAATATAATATGTTGGGAGGGGTTTTGGAAAATGAAATGCATGTATCCCATGACAGTACGATTGATTATCTGGATGAGATCATATGGACTCTGGAGGTTTGTGGCTCTTTCTCTTTGAAATCGGCCTATATTATGATTACAAGTCAAGATGGTCTCCAAATTCATTGGGTTCTTAAGCTTTGGTTTAAGGGTGGCATTCGTAAGTGCTTTGATGGTGTTTAAGGGTGGCATTCGTAAGTGCTTTGATGGTGATTAATGGTTGCTTGGAAATAAAGGAATTTATGCTTGAGCGCAATGTTCGATGTGATTCCAATTGCTCTTTACACTGTTCGTATGCTAGTTAAATTTGGAGATTTCTTATTCATTTGGTTTACAATTCAATGTTTTATTAAGCATTTGACATTGTGCCCGCTGGCATGTTTTTAGAGTGGTCGTAACAAGCAGCATTGTGGCACGCTTCTGCCCAACAATCCTCCCCTCACGATGGTGCTCCTGTGACTCAAACTTGTGACCTGGAGCTTTGGTACCACTTGAATGATTTTATGCATCCACTGAGCTACCATTCATTCCAAAAACAATTGGTGATAAAAGATGCACAACTCAATATTTTATACGATATTTGACTTTGCGCCTATGGGCGCTTTTTAGAGCAGTAGCAGGGAGCAGCATTATTGCACGTTTCTACGCAACAAACTTATCTTAAGAGATGATAGATTTTGTCATTCTTCATTTGTATCAAAGCAACAAGGCACTTGTTACGTTGGGTTGGTTGATTTTTCCGGCATTTGTTTGGAATATTTGGAAGGAAAGACATGTTAGCATATTTTGAGCTAAATCTGTCTTGGGAAAGGGTGGGTTTCTAAATTCAGTAGCAGCTTCACAGTAGAATTTTAATTTTAGGCCTTCACTTGCTAGATGATATTGCTTGCCATTAGGATGTTCCTCCTAATCACTTTGTTCATATTTCACATATTGCTCAGCCTGTGCCCACTATGATGTGGCGGTTAAATATTGCTAGATTGACTCCTTTTGTAGTGGGGTATTATTTGGACTGACGCTGGTAGTCCTTTGTGCGGTATTTCCATTGTTGAAGCCAATCTCTATCAGTATGTTTGGATAATTCTTGGTCTAGTGCCTGTGTAAGTGACTCATATTTGCTTTGAGTTAGATGATAGCTTAATGGAGATTATGACAGACCCCTCTCTCTCGGCCTCAAATTCTAGATTTCAAGATAGGCGCGTGCATGATCTTCTCAATGTCAGGTCTGTTTCTCACATATTGAAGATATCTTCAAGATCCTGGTATTATACTATTATCTTAAGAGGCTTAAGTAAGACATCTGTAACTACAAAGCTGTTTTCGGCTATGGAAATAGATTCACTATCTGTTTAAGAATACATGTGCCCGGGGCCCGGGCTGTGGGCATCGTTTGCCTTTTTTTGGCTATATATTTTGTTTGCCTTCCTCCGTTTGGGGAGCTTAAGATCATGTAATTTTTCATTTTCCCCTTTTAATAGAATAGAATCAATCTTATCTTCAAAAAAAAAAAATCTTAATAGAAGGTACAACGATATTTCTCCTACCATGAACATAATCAATTGAGGTACCGTGCAGGATATGAAATGGTTTATATGTAGACAAACTCTCTGTTAGATGGATCTCACATAATTATATACAACTGACATCTAATGATCTGTACATCTAAAGTGATGATTTTTTATTTTTTTTGGTAAGTTCTAAAGTGATGAATTTAACGGGCATCGTTTGCTCTAGATCGTGTAATGATGACAGGATATTTCAATCGGAGAAAATCCTGTCATCATAACATGATCAAGTTCATTGATCCATCAAAGCCTTCCAAAACTCTATTCTTTGTGCTGTCGACCAAATCTAAGCACTCCATTAGACAATGGAGTCTATTAGGATTCTAATGATACTTGAGCCACTCAAATATGATCTTGAAATCTGCACAATCAAGCTTTAAACACTCCTATCTTCACCATGCTTTGACCCAAATCATCTCCCCCACTTTAACCTATGTACTTTTGCACAAAGGGAAAAACAATGGAGGGACGGAAAGCGATTTGGTCCCTTTCCCTCCATGCATTTGTAGTAAGAGACAAGGGAAGGGTGACATCAATGTCTCCAACTCATTATCTCTTCTTGCCTCTCTCCTCTTCAATTACAACTCTTCCTTGCCTAGAAAGTCCAGCCTCTCTTTTCCTCTCTTAACTTCTGTCCCTTGAAACCAAGTGCTAGCTACACTAATCAATGAGCCACTAATACATTTTCTACTCATTAGATTACATGTAAAATGGCATGATTCAACCATCTTTTTCTTCTAAAGAACTCTCACTCCACTAATTGGAAGGGTAAGCACATATTTCCCATCCACCTCCTTCTATCAGCTTTCTTCTTCAACCTCAAATTGGTGAGAAAATTTCTCCAAATAGAGCGAGCTAGTATAAAAGAGGGGGAATGCTTGAGAATGAAATAAGTAAATAAGTTGGGAGAGGAGAGCTCCCAAGTACCATTGATCATAACCATTAGAAGCCTAATTTGCACTAATACATTGTTTGGGTAAAAACTTGGAGTTCTAATCTACACCGTCATGTTGTTCGATTGACTCTGATCATGTTGTCACACACACCACCGAGTACTGACTGACCCAGTCAAGCTTTTCTCTGAATATTTTTGGTACACTTGTGCCTATGGGGTCAAATACATAAGCATGCCATTTGACATATTTTCTAAATTATTTGAGCATGATTGAGAAGAACTTATCCGATAAGAAAAACCCAAAGGAAATTGCAAACGTTTCTTTTGGTGTGGTAATCTCATGTGAGGGAGGGCCTCCCTTTGTCATTCCACTTAGGACAAGTTAAGGCCAGAAGTGAAATTGGTGGTGGGGGTCTGTGGTCGAAATCCCTGACTTGGGCCCACATGTTCCATTTTAATGACAATATAATTGATGCTTGTTTGTGCAATTGTTCCTTTATTGACTTGAGTTTCTTTGCTTCCTATAGGAGGTGAGAGTCATGACTTGAAATGATCCATGAAGTAATGGTGCAAATATCAAAACATAAGCCTTGTTCTCAAGCCTTCAGCTTAGCAATATGGTGTGTTTGGGGAAGAAATATGTTTCTCACTCATTGTTAAATAATTTGACTTGAACCCCTGAAAGTTGCAATAGCAAGCATCTTCCACTGTGACACATGTTCCTTTCATTTCTCTCATTATTAGAGAGGGTTAAATAAAAGCTAAATGTTGGGTCACTTTCCATACACCAGATATAAATATACTAGAATGGACTTGATAATGAATACACATGGGTACACATAGGCAGGCCAGCCTGAGACTGAACCGCCAGCAAGCCCACATTTGGCTGGGTTTTGACTATGTTTTATGACTCATGAGCTGTATTTGGGCCCAATTGTGTGCCCCAGCCTGATACTAAACCGCCAAGTCCACATTAGGCTGGATTTTGACTCTGTTTTATGACTCATGAGCTGTACTTGGGCCTAATTGTATGGTCAAATCATTAGTAGTTTGGCCCTAAGCTACATATCTTTAAAGACAGGCCGGCGGGCGGGCATATTTTGTAAATGGGCTAGGTATGGGCCTCAGCTTTAGGCCCGTGGATGGACGTTGACCTGACCATTAGGCCTCATATGACTAAATGAGCATGCTTGAGTGAAGTTTGGGAGTGGCCCATACTAGGGCGCCATGAACTCCCTTTGAAAAAACTAGCATCCTACGGCCCAACACCATCAAATATGTGACTGCTGCTGGTGCTCCTGTGCTTTGAACTCATCGTGAGAAATGTTTTGAACCTATTAATTGCTAAGAAGCAGGGAGGCTGCATTCATTTTTGACATTGTATGGTCTTTTTTTTTTTTCCATTTTGGTAAAAGGATCTAGGGTCTTAATATCCCAACCAACGGCCTCGCAAGTACACTTTGAAGGCCTAAGGCTGGAGGATCCTTATGTGATTCATCTATCCTCTCTACGGACCCTTTTGTTCGCACTGGGAATTAATCTCTTGTTTGTCTGTAAGAATTCTGAAAATTATTGTGTGAGAGAATTTGAAATTCTTTAAAGCATGTTTGGCAACCAGGGAAAAATCCTATATTCAGAGGATTCCTCTATTCTTCCAAATATGATGCTTTTTTCATAGAGGATGTCTCATGAGGAAAGATTTTGGTAAACACAAGGAATTTATGGATTTACATATACCAAATCCCAATGGTCACAAGATTTTGGCAGCTTTCTCAATGAATCAAGATTTAAAATTTGAACCCCTAACCATTTTTTGCCTTCTACAGATGATGGACGGTTTTGAATTTTCATTGAAATTAAAAAGAAATTAAAAATACACTTTTAGGTTGTCGACTTTTTTACAAATGTCTCAATATTTAAGGAATTAACGGTTGAAAATTGACCTACTAGCCATTTTAGACCTTCTAAACACGATGGACGGTTCGGATCATGATTATGGGATGCATAAGGTAGGGTTTGAAAGCAAAAAATGAGAACCACTAATATTCAGTCGTGGACCCAGGTATGAGGGTCTGGGGGTTGAAGCCCCCACCCTACCTGAAAAATCTCAAAGACCCCCCCTGCAAATTATGATAATTAATGTGTGTGGTTTTTTTCTTTTCTTTTTTTAACATTTTCCCCCTCCCACAATATTTCTTTTACATTAAAGCCCCCAAGTTAAACTTCTTGGGTCTACCCTTGCTAATACTGCACCATTCGCTATTCATCCGAATATGATGTTGTTCATCCAAATATATAAGTGATGTTCAAGATCAATGGTCATCAATTTTTAGGTATTTTCTCACAATCTATGACGAATCAGGCTGTCAATTTTGTCCATAGTTGTTTTAGGCCTTCTAAAGATAATTAGTTGTTCGTATTTTTCAAAAGGGACCTTTTTCCAAAAATTATGATTTAATAGTATGGACCTTTTTGTAGGTATCTTAGAATTTGTGACAAATTAACCGCTTATATTTGACCTTCTAGACGTTTAGAACATTTTAAGCATTATTACTGGTTTGGATTTTAATTAAGGGACCTAAAAAGTAGGGTTCTAAATAACTAACTGACAACCTCTAAGTTACCGTCAACTTCACTATAGTTCTGCCTTTCCACGCACACATGGATTTGCGAAGTGGGATCGAGAAAATAATTGAAAACAAAAATCAAAGGATTCCACCTTGGGCTTTTCCACGTTGAAACAAACGTGAATTTTCCATGAGAGTACGGAAAAGCCCGAGGAATCCTCTTATCAGACGTTTATCAAACATGTTCTAATTGTTGTCTCCAAGTGGAATCTCAAATTCGCAAGTGCAATCTAGCATTTAGAAAGAAAAAAAATTAGAATTCGAAAGGCTAAAACTTACTTTTTAGGTATATTGGGTTTTCAGAGTCATAATAACAAAACGTAGCATTTGGAATGCTAATCTAGCTGAACAACTACAATTGTTATTAGTATTATTGAAACAAATGGGCCTTAAGAAATGTATTCTCAAAAGTACTAAAAATTGAAGAAATAAGGGTGAAGATTCATGACCGGCAACAATGAGCAAGTGGCACAATGGTGGGTGCTTATCATTGCGACCTTGAGATTATGGATTCAATCACATTACCATAAGAGAAAGAGATCCCTAAATGGCTATTAAATATCTACCTCGTAGAGAAAAGTAATGGAGGGGAGATGGAACATAATGCGAGCCATCACTCTAGTACATTAGATATCCTAGGAAACTTACGGTCTCAATACGTCTGTATTTTAGATCCTTCAACATTCATCTTTTTGAAAGAATTACAGAAAACCTATATACTCCTTTGAGATTTTGAATCTTTATATATTGTTTTGTAAATAAGGCAAAGGTTTTATACTTTTTTGAAATCCTCCCCTTTAATAATCCTCTTTTGGAGCCCATTTTAATATGAGTTCCTAAGAATTCAATTCCATCTATGCCAACAACTGAGCTAGTAGAAGGATACATTTGTGTGGAGCATTTTTCACAGAAAATGAAAATGATCCTTTGGGAAGAATGATTTTCCATCATTCCATGTTAATAATTCCATGATTTTAAAATTCGGCCAATATAGAAGTCACTTCTCATTTTTTGTGGTAAGCAGATTCAAATCTAAGAAATAAAAAATCATCTGCTACCATTATGTTGAGAAGGCAAAAGCACATTTTATAGTTGAACGACATGCTTTACCTTGTGAAACAATAGAAACTCAAAATCATAGAAAATGAATCTTCGGTCTTCATTTTCTGCCAAAAATGAATTCCCTCTAAATATAAAATGCCTCAGAAGCTGTCATGCAAAAACACACCCTGAAGCCTAAGGTATGTGGTTTAAGTTGTGTGCCATCTTGGCTATAGATCTGAGCCCATATTAACCTTGATTCTGTCTGGGTTTCGAGTTGAGAATTCAGAAGCTCTAAATTGGGTCAGCCCAAGCACGGATAACCATTACTATTAAATGGGCAGAAGGCTCAGGAAAAAGCTCAGAAATCCCTCCAAACTCAAACCTGCTGGTTTGGCCCTATATTGCTAAATGGGCCAAGGCTCAGCACTCATTTGAGTCTTTGTTTACATCCAAAATAAACTACAACCAACAAGTAATTACGCAGAGCTTAAAGGGCAATGGCCAGTGGTTTGACGGCAGATTGTTCACTTACATTAAAGACACAAGACCAACATCGATCTCCAACAACTAAAGTCTGCATTTATGCTTCCCCAAAGAAGCTCAGTTCTATTTTTTGTTTTAATTTTTATAACCTGGAAATATTCATTTCCATGTTTCTATAATTTGGGTGATTGACCAAGGAATATCTGAAGTGATCTATCACAAAAGAATACACAACATGCAACTGAAAATCCAACAGCTTAGAAGACTTGGTAGTCACAAAACCAGCATTGATTGTGAAAGATATAAAAAGGTATTCAACCATTAGTAATAATCAAGAGAATGCTCATACAACTTCTATCCACAACTCAGTCTCTTCAATGAACTTGTCCTAAAACCATAGGCTACAAAACAACAGTAATGCTCACCAAAAGAAACCGGTTACAACAGAAAGATCCTACAAGGACGCAAACCCATGGGCTAAAGAAGTATTGACTAACCTGTAACAAGGCAATGCTCTGTCCCAGCAACCACAAAACAGTTAACAGGTTCATCGTTGAACTCCTACAATCGTTCTTGCGCCCAGATATGGCTTAACTATCTAGTTAGTAGCCTGCAATTGAGAAAATAAACAAGAATCGAACAATCCCATGAATAAGATTTCCCAAGGAGAAGTATTTTTTAGCACGGCCCTCTGTTCTGTCAGACCTCTTTTCTTTGGATGGTACTGGTACCTCATCCGTTTTTTCTGAAGCCACCACTTGTTCATCTTGATGATTTCCAATGCCTTTTGTTTCTGATTCCACTACTTGCTCGTCCTGATGATTTCCAGTGCTTTGCTTCACCTCTACAATTCCCACTACCTTGTCAACATCTACCTTTCCACACTCAGCAGAATCAATATGGATGACTGAGACTGCCTTGAGGCTCTCTAGCTCCTGCATGCGAGCCAGATGCTTCTCCCCACGCAAATGAGACTCCAATATGAGCTCACTGTCGCACTCCACATTGCAATGCTCACAACGGATAGAGTTCTTTTTTCCTGATTCGCTATGTGTTTTGGGCACTTGCTGCTGTTTCTCGGACTGGCCAATTTGGGGCATCTGCTGCCACTTGGAGGCGGAGGAGGTCATGACATTCCTCACAAGCTTATTAGGCTTGTCATTGATTTTCACAGTTGAAGCCTTGCTGTTGTCATTTCCACCAGGTTTATTATAATCCTTCCTTGTTTTGGCCACCCAATAAGCTCTACTTTCCTCCTTTCCCTTAATCACTGGAGCCTTGAGATTCTGCATGCAAACAAGGTGCTTCTTTCGGTTCAAATGAGACTCGAAAGTGCTCTCTGTGTTGCCGACAGTTTTATTGGGCACATGTTGTCGCAATTTTTTGTACTGCCCATTGCTGGTTACGCCATGCTTCCCAAGCTTATAAGAATTGTTTGCCTTTTTCAGGGTTGCAGAGGAGGAAGCAGATTTACTGACCTCGTGCTTCTTCCCATGAAGATGTTCATTCAGATCATGTTCGCTGGTGGAACTCACATGACAAAGATCACAAGACCACTGCCTTTTGACCTTCTTTGGATTCACAAACTCTTTAGCTTCAATGTTATTGCCTCGACCATTTTTACTTGCTATTAGCAGTTCCTCCTCTTTGGCCTTGTTGTGCTTCCTCCCTAGAAGAGAGAATCGTTCCGCTTGCCTTCGCAGCACCACCTCCCTCTCGTACGCCAGCTCCCTCCTCACTTCCTCTTCAAGCTCGCGCTTTCGCAGGATCTCGGCAGCTATGATCTCCTCACGAATGCGCTCCTTTTCTAGCTCTCTTACGACGGCTTCTCTTGAAGGGATCATCATTGGCTTCTGCAACGGACCAGGCCTTTGGAGATTGGCCCCCAAATAACCAGCTAGCAGGAAAAATGATGAAGGCATAGAGAAATCAGGATCTGATCTTTACATTGAAGAAACCAACAAAAAGAGAAATGCAAGAAAGAGAAATGAGAGAGAGAGAGAGAGAGAGACCTCGTAGAGCTTGAGTGGTAAAATAGGCATCTGTGGGAGAAGGCGCGAGATAGGAAGAAGGGCGATCTTCTCCTGCTCTGAACTTGAACTCCATGAGAACTGAAATGAGGAAATGGAGAGATAGAATATGAAATTATAGGATTTTGCAATGAGAGAGAGATTTTTAAAAGGGAGATGAAGAGACCAAGCTGAGAGAGCGAAGGATTCTCGTTGGCTCGCACTTCTTCTTTTCCAAGAGAGACTTTTGGAAGTTCAAAACCCGGACTCCTCGTTTTCCTTCTCGCGTTATTTTTGGGCAGGGCAACAATGCAGCGCAGCTGCAGTGTTGTAGCATGGTGAATCTCCCTCCTTCAATGCATTGTGGGGCCCAATTTTTCCAAAACCCGAGCCGCTCATTAGCCCTATGGTGACCAACCTGTAAATTATTTTCCAGGTATGTAATAAGATGGCCACCATTGGATTTTGGATTTTCCAGTATTAAACATGTGATGAACTTTTTATAGTTTTTATGGCTTGGGATAAAAATGGAGGGAGTCCCTCATGTGTGACTAATAATATGGTTGGTGCACTAAAAATGTTTTTGAAGATCTAGAAACAACTAATATGACGGGTGCTTGAGCTACTTAATGGCTCGGATTTTGAGAAGGTGGGCCCCAAAGTGCATTGAAGAAGCATGGTGCATCCCCCTTCTTCAATGCACTTTAGGGCCCACTTTTTCACACTGCAGCGCCTGCCGTGTATTTGAAATCCGAGCCACTCATTAACCCAATCATCCTATCCGGTGATCAATCTATAAATTATTTTTCAAATATGTAAGAAGGCTACCATTGGATTTTTCTATATTAAAACACATGGTGAACTTCTTGTAGTTTTTCTGATTTGAGATAAAAATGGAGGGAGTCCCTTATGTGTGATTAATCCTACGGTTGGCCCTCACATGTGATTAATCCTTCCTTTTCTTCCTTCTCTTAAACTCACACGTTTAGTATCCTTTTTGTTTTTAGGAGAGAATTAAACTTTTTTGTTGGAAAAAAAAACATTAAAATTAACTTTACCACAAGGCTTTTTATTGAAAATTCGAGTTATTGCACATCCTCCTTTTTTTATGAATTATTATAGGTAAATTCTACTCTAATAGGAATGCTAAACTGGAAAATTGAGCTTTTATAACGATATAAATAAAATGTCAAAAAATCCGTGTGTTTTATATATTATGCCTTTTTTTTTCCCTGGAGATATAAATAGCTACTAGCAAAAATGCACGCGCTTAGTATGGGCAATGTCATTCATAATATTGAAAGTTTACAAAAAAATATAAAATAATTATTTTGTTTGAATTTTATCGAGATTGTTAAATTGCAATAAGAAATAATTGAGTATAATAACTAAAAAAATCATAAAGCCGGAATACATGGAACTTGGAAAGGAGAAGTAACTTTGCAAAGAGAAACACTTGCCTCTTCTTTGAAAATAATTAAATTTCCAACATTCCACAAGGAGGAAAAGGGAATGAAGAAAGGAAAAGTAAACAAAGTCTTGATTTTAATCCAGTCAGAGCTTAATTTCGGTTTTGCTCGACCCTGCTGTGCGTCATGTTTTTCGGGTATCATGTCTCGGGAGCATTCATTTGTTTCGGGGTGCCCTTTTGTCCTTCTCTTTCATTTTGTCATTTGTTTCTTTGTACTTTGCACTCATCGAGTTGCCACAGAGCCAAGAAACATGGTTTGGAATTTGTAATATTTTATCTATAATACGATACAAATATAAAAAAAAAAACTCAACTTTAGCTATACTAGAGGAATTACAATGTGGCTATTCCAAAATATATTATTACTAAAACTAAAAATAATCACAATGAAAGAAAAAATTATTTCTTTGAATTTAGATTATAAATCCTTCCTTGATATATGAAGATTTCTGTACTTGTCTTTTCCATTTCTCTCATGAAGATATGTTATTTCCTACAAATAATAAAATTAATTTCAAATTAAAAAAAAACCTTGAAAAGGTGAGTCTTTTTTATAAATAGTATTGCTAAAGGTGAGTCTTTTTGTAAACTTACCTCCTATTTGGAAGAAGTAAGTCGGCAACATTCTTTGAAAGAAAGCGACACTTAGTGTTTCCTTTTCGGATTTCGCAATGAGATGTGGCACATCTAATCTTTATAGAGAGCTTATGCGGTTAGGGTGTGTAAATATTTCTTGGACTATCTAATTTAGAGTATGTAAATCTACATATCCCTGTCTCATGCCAACTAAAAATTTGTCTCCTTATCGTATACCATTTCGTAATAGGATATATCACAAGTGGCCCCACTAAGAATCCTGACAACTTTCTATCATATACTATTTTCTAATCGGATGCATCACAAGTGGGCTCCATTAAGAATCCTCACGATTTTTTAGCGAGTCCAAGGATGAGGACTCTATTTATATCTCGATCTTGTAGTGGTTTGGATTTATTATTAACGGGCCCCCACTGAAAATCCTCTCGACTTTCTTGTGAGCCCAAGGATGCGGAATCTACCATCTTAGTCGCATTATTAATGGCCAATTCATTCCTAAGATCGATCACATGTAGGGCACATTCCTAAAATCAAAGTGGGGTGTATGAAAATTATATCAACCTACGATGTTCATAGTTTTTATATTTATTTATGTAGACTTTGATGATAATCGTAATGATGATGATCATGATGATGGTCCAAATAACTTGCTTCCATTTCCAAAGGTGGAGCGTGCTCCACTGAACATAGTTTTTATATTTTTATATGTAGGCTTTGATGATGATTATCATGTTGATGATGGTCCAAATAACTTGCTTTCATTTATAAAGATAGAGTATTTAAAACTAATATAACGCTTAAATTTTATCTCTACTAGTTATTCGAACAATTTTAGATCAATTGACTAAATAACATCATCCAATCATGTCCATATTATATTTCTGGCACATTCCCTTATTTATGATCTTACATGTAATCGAATGATGATCCGTGGTCGCATAGCATGAGTTGTGCACTATACACTTTCTCAATATAAGCCAACTCCCTTATTTATGATCTGGCTTGCAATCAACTAATGATCCGTGGCCACAACGCATGAAATGAACATGATATAAGCTTAATTTAAATTATTGTTGATATTACCATATTACTATTTTAAATTATTTTTTACTTAATATTACTATTAAAACTAAAATTAAAATTAAAACACCATTAGATTTTTGTAGTTAAATATACTAATCTAATTTTATGTTATAGTTTTAGTGTTATTATCTTAGATTTTTAATTAACATAATGTTGGTAACGATTTGGTATGTTCTCCATCATTAATTTGACTTTAATTAAATCAATATATTAGCCTAAATTTGCATAGCTTAGTATTGTTAATTCTTAGCACTATATAATTATGGGCCCACTTAATCGGTCCAAATCTTTATATTTTCCTTATTCCTTCCCTCATCTTGCATCCTCTATGGATCTTCTTTTTTATGTTTTTTTTTTCTTTGAACAAGGGCCTCTCACACTAGTTTTCTTTAAGATAATGGACCCACTCCTCTTCTCAGTTTTAACTAATGCAGCTTTCATTACATCTATCTTCATTAAATTCTCATGCGGTCTCCATCGCCTTTGGGAGACATCGATGAAGTAGAACAAAAATGGTGTCTAGGCTTATATATATGGAAATTCTCAAAAACGCCCCACTTTACCTCTTTCTTTCTTTCTTTTCTTTTTTTTTTTTTTTTTGTCATGGGGTCCATGTTGAGTCAATTTAGTCTTTTTACACACACTACCCCCCATGAATAGTTCATAAGTCCAAGTTTGACACTCATCCAATTTTTTCTCATCATTAGATTGAAATCATAATAAAATGATTTCTCTAAAGTCTAAACTATAAGTTTTAGGACCATGGATCAAAAGGTTAGGATGATCTTATGGAAGGCCTCATATAGATCTTTCCATCTAATGAACTTTCATGATCATTATGCATCCCGGTGAGCCCAACTAGGAGGGGCAATTTCTCCTAAAAAATACTCGAGTGCTGTGTAACGCTCCCCATATATGTGTGCGTGTGCGTGTGTCTATATGGTTGATTAAGTGGAAGCCCAAAACTCTAGCTTTTTAGTAATATCAATTTGAAAGTTCACGAGGCAATTAAGTTAATGGGGCCAAAGTGTTGTGACCATCTGCAAGAACATTGTGAAAGAAATAAAGAAAGATAGAGTATAGAAGAAAGGGCATTCAAGCTTCAAAACGTGACCTGCCCTTTCATAATTCATTGCACTTTATAGCCTCATGTTTCCCTTCATACAGATTATCTGTCTATTACATTTGGAAAGAAAAATAAGATGGGTATAATCAAATCTGATTGTTACAGCCCAGGCTAGCTCTTTCTACAGTCTTCATGGGATCTCCTCAATTGATTGAGATGAGCACAGTCCAACCCATAAGATATTTTCAAAGATATGATTGATATCCTATGGATTGCTTGCTGAATGGTTTGCTGTGTTCTGACGTGTCTGATCCTCTTGACTCTTTTAACATATATGGTCCACTCTGATGATGTAGCTGAACATGGGAATTATGGTCTTCCTGTTCACTCCCCCTCAAGCTGGAGGACGGTAATGTATGTACTCCTAGCTTGTGCCGCAACCCTTGAAAAACCACCTTTGAAAGAGGCTTTGTAAAGATGTCTGCAAGTTGGTTTTTAGAAGACACAAACTGAGTGACAAGAGAGTCAAGAGCAACCTTTTCCCTTACAAAATGATAGTCAATCTCTATATGTTTTGTTCTAGCATGAAGTACTGGATTCACTGTCATGTGGAGGGCACTGAGATTGTTACAAAATAGAATAGGCGGTAGGGATAAGTAGACTCCGATGTCTCTCAAAATATATGTTACCCATATTAATTCAGCAACTGTAGATGCGAGTGCCCTATATTCTGCTTCGGCACTTGATCGAGCAACTGTAGTTTGCTTTTTGGATTTCTAGGAGATGGCAATTTGAACCTAAGTAAAGACCATACCCAGTAGTAGACCGCCTTGTTTCTGGACAACCAGCCCAATTTGTATCTGAAAAGGCATATAGGTTAAGTGAAGATTGAGACGAGATTATGATCCCATAATTTATTGTTCCTTTTAGACATCGAAGAATCCTTTTAACACCTTGTGCCAATGCCTAAGATTTGGTTGCTGCATGAATTGAAATAATACATTGACTGCATGAGACAGATCATGTCTAGTGAAAGTAATGTATTGTAAGCCACCAACGATGCTTCTATACTCAAATGCGTCCACGAGAGCCTCAGGTTCTATGTGTAAGTCATGCTTTTGTGCGAGAGGAGTACTTAGAGGTTTGCATTGTAGCATTTTTTATTTGGATAGAAGATCACCAATATACTTGGATTGAGACAAAAATAACCCACCAGAAAAGTTAGAAATTTCTATTCCCAAGAAATAGTGTAAATGTCCATGATCCTTCATGGCGAATTCAAAATCGAGTTTAACAATTAACCGAGATAAGAGAGATGGGTTATTGCTGGTTAGTATGATGTCATCCACATATAAAAGCAGTAATATTGTTTCGCTCGAGCAGTGAAGTATAAAGAATGATGAATCTACAATGCTACCGAAAAATCCCACATGTAGCAAGAAGACGCTATACCTGTCGAACCAAGCTCACAAGGCCTGTTTAAGGCCATAGATGGCTTTGTTGAGTTTGCAAACATGATTTGGATAGTTGGGATGAGTGAATCCTGGGGGTTAATCCACTCGGAGATAACCATGAAGAAAGGCATTCTTAACGTCAAGTTGACGAATGGGCCAATGTGAGACAACAACCAAACTAAGGATTATGCGAATAGTTGCAGGCTTGATAACTAGGCTGAAAGTCTCTTCAAAATCTACCCCTTCTTTTTGGTTGTACCCCTTTGCAACCAATCTTGCTTTTAGGCGATCCACTGATCCATCATATTTTAACTTTGTTTTATACACCCATCGTGACCCAACAATATTCATATTGGATGTTCGTGGAACTAAGGTCCAAGTCTCATTTCGATTTAATGCTTCTAATTCCTCTTGCATAGCAGCCACCCACTGAGGTCGTGCCAAAGCCTCATTAACATTCCTTGGCTCATCGATTTTAGAGGAGTCAAGGTTAGCCAGCATCAAGGTTGGGTTGGAATTACGCCTAGTCATTAGTAGGTGTTGGTTTGTTAGAGTGAAAAATGATGACTCAACAGGTTCTTCCGTCATAGTGGCTGCCAAGGCATATTTAGGATTTGGTTTCCTAGTACCAACTTGAGCACGTGTAACCATAGTGTGGCTGGATGAGGAATCTATGGTAGGTGTTGGTGCAGGCACATTTTCAACTGGTGAGGTAGCATTAGACAGACCATTTTCAGATTGAGGTTCAGATGAGACATGTGGAAATGAAATTACGTCATTGGGACCAGGCATGGGACTTGATGGTCTTGAAAATTCTATTTGTTTGAATGGGTTCACCTTTGATGATATTGGCTGATTTGGTGAATCCATGTCCAGGTGTGAATCTGCTTGTATCAAACTTGTGACATTCGGACCTGTGATGTCTTGTGTTTGCATCTTTAAGGAGTCATCTTCTTGTGATGATGAGGAACCAACCACCCCATCTATTTGAATAGTAGTAGATGATTCAAGCTGAATTCTGTTGTAAGAAGCACCTTCACGTGCTGTTGGAATGCTTAAAGTAAACACTCGTATGTTATGAGGGTGATAGCAATGAAACCCTTTGTGCAGGACTATATCCAATAAATACGCACGGATATGACTTTGGTTCAAGTTTACTTGAAGCACGATCGCTCAGGTAGGGAAAGCACCGACATCCAAACACTCAAAATTGAATAATCAGGATGTGATCCATAAAGCTTAACAATTGGTGTCTCCATTTTAAGCACAGAGGAAGGCAGCTTGTTAATCAAAAATATTGCTGTCATGAAGGCTTCAACCCAAAAACTCTTTGGTAGATTGGCATGCAAACGAAGAGTTAGTCCAGTTTCAACTATATGCCGGTGTTTTCTTTCTGCAACACCATTTTGCTCCGGAGTCCCGGGACATGAAATCTGTCTTTGAATCCCACAATTGTCAAGATGTAGAAGAAATTTCTATGACCGAAATTCACCCCCTCCATCACATTGAAAGATCTTTATCTTGGTAGATAATTGATTTTCTACCAATTTTTGAAATTTGACAAATTGTTCAAAGAAATCAGATTTATTTTTGAGGGGGTAAAACCATGTGAATCTTGTGCAGTCATCAATAAAAATAGCATAATATCGAAATCCTTGAGAAGAAGAGACTGAGGCGAGCCCCCAAATATCACAAAGAATTTTTAGAAGAGGTGAATTGGCAATTTTATTACTCAATGAAAGGGAAGCTTACAGCTTTTTCCTAACTGACAACTGATGCAAATAGTAGAGATTTTATTCCAACTACTAATATCTATAATACGTTGACTATTCAAAACCTTCAACATTTTATAATTGGGATGACCCAATCTTTGGTGCCAAATATCCTCTGTAGTTTTTCCAGATCCGAGTCCATGAAGGCTGCTGCTGCTTCTCCATCTAAGGCATATAGGTTGCCTTTTTTACTGCCCGTTGCCATTGTTTTGCCCGTTGCTCGATCCTTTATCAAAAAATCACAATCAGAAAACTCAAATATGCAGGAATTATCTTTATCAAGTTGTGATACTGAGATCAAGTTTTTCTTGAATCCAGGCACAACAAGAACGTCCTTTAAATGCATTGTGCCAAAACCAGAATTAAAGGAAGAGTTTCCAATATGTGAAATGGGCAATTTTGAACCATCACCAACCATGACTCGGTCATCTCCATTATAAGGCAGCACAAGAGATAAATCACCTGGATCATTAGTGATATGCGCATTGGCCCCTGTATCAACATACAGGTTTGGATCTTGACCTTCTAAAGTTGAAAACGCAGTAAGAGCCGAAGACAGATCTTCAGGAGCCTCGTGAGAGTAATCCCACCTATAGAAACATTTCCTTGCTGTGTGGTTCCTTCTACCACAAATCTAACATGGATCTGGGGTACTAATACCTTGGTGCCCTGTACTGTTGTTCTGAAAATGCTGATTAAAATTAGGGGGATTGAAGACTGCATTACCTGACTGAAATAGTTGTTGTCCATGTGGCTGAGAGTTGTACTGTTGCCCATTATTAGTAGCTGTCTGTATTGGGTGAGAACCTTGATTCTGTCCCAATGCTGTGAACCCCCGCCCACGAGAATTATACTGTCCATTGTTGCCTCTACCTCGGCCTCAAGAGTTGTTCTGTTGCTACCCTCGTCCTTGCTACCTTTGAGAGATGAAGGCCATTGTTTGATCAACAGCCCTGTTTTCAAGCTCAAAGCTTTAGAGATGAATCTCATAGTTTTGGACAGCAATAACAAATTGTGTATAGGTAGGAAAAGGAGGTTTGGCAAGCATGGATGTTACCAGTGTGGTATGTTTCTTCCCGAGACCACGTGACATATAGATCACCTTGTCTTCATCGGCAACGGTCTTTTGTATTGCAACAAGCCCATCAAATATTGTTTTGAAGGCTTTTAAGTACTCGGATAGCGACTGGTTTCCAAGTTTAAGGTCTTGCTTTCTTTGCTTGAGTTGGACTTCTCGTTCCTTTGTAGCATGGAGGAAGTTTTCCTTAAGGCAAAGCCAAACTTCTTTGGCCATGGTACAACCAAGACAAGATACATGACCTCCTCATATAGAGTTCCTGTAATCCAACTTTTTAACAGAAGATCTTTCTCTTTTAGAGTTTCAATGTTAGGATCTGCCTCGCCTTTGTCATCATTTTTGTTTTCAGCCGGCAGTCCATTAACCAGCAAATCCTTCACTTTAAAACTTTCTATTAAGGGTAGGATTCGCATTCTCCAAACCAAATAATTTGTTAGATTCAATTTCACAAAAACAATAGTAATGAGATGATGAAGAGCAGTAGTTGAGAGAGAGAGAGAGAGAGAGAGAGAGAGAGAGAGAGAGAGAGAGAGTTTGACGTTGAAGATGAACCTGCCATCAGAAATTGCTAAAGTGTAGACGACGAGAAATCCTACAGGCTTGCTGTGATGAAGATTGGCTGAGGATGATACCACGATGAAGGACTATATCTAGAGCTAGTGATGCTCTGATACCATGTGAAAGAAATAAAGAAAGATAGAGTAGAGAAGAAAGGGCATTCAAGCTTCAAAACGTGACCTGCCCTTTCATAATTCATTGCACTTTATAGCCTTATGTTTCTTTTTCATACAAATTCTCTGTCTATTACATTTAGAAAGAAAAATAAGATGGGTATAATCAAATCTGATTGTTACAGCCCAGGCCAACTCTTTCTACAGTCTTCATGGGATCTCCTTAATTTTGAGATGAGCACAATCCAACCCATAAGATATTTTCAAATATATGATTGGTATCCTATGGATTGCTTGTTGAATGGTTTGTTGTGTTCTGACGTGTCTGATCCTCTTGACTCTTTTAACATATGTGGTCCACTCTGATGATGTGGCTGAATATGGGAATTATGGTCTTCCTTATCAAACATCATTGTCATAGCAGAGTAATGAAAAGATAAAGATTTGGGTTAATTAGGCAGCCCCCTCTAAACCAAGCTATCATATAATAATAATAATAATAATAATAATAATAATAATAATAATAATAATAATTCTACTCACATCTATATGCCCAATTTAATAGTTGGGCATGGTCAATGATCAAATGTGTGGGATAGAAATTTCATTTTAAGTATTGTTATATATATTATATATTTTCTAAACTACCTTTTTCTCTCACCTTTTACACATGATTCATTTTACATTTTACAATGTATGGAATTGGATTGGGTAGAAATCATTAGTCAAATTAGTTAGAAAAGCTTCCAAAGCTTGGAAAATGTATATTTTTCGTGCTTGAGTGTGCAAAGAGGGAGAACTGGAGAAGTCAGAAATCTTCTATTGGTTAGAGAGAGAGAGAGTGTTACATCTTCTATTGGTTAATTGGCTAGTAAAATCCAATAAGTCTCCTCTTTATTCTGTATTTTTCCTTCTTCATTTTATGAAAACTCTCGTATCACTTGGCAAGTTTTAGGGCATGTGTTCTTTATAGAAACCTTGATAGAAATTCTAGATGTTAGGGTTTTTGGGACATGGTGTGATATCATATTCCCTAGCATTTGTAAATCCCATATTTCTTGCCTAAAATCCAGGAATTCCAACCACATGAAAGGTCCTAAGGGCCTCTTTTTTTTTTTTTTGCTAGAATTTCTGCCAAGAATTCACCATGTGAGGATTCTTGGACATGATGTGACATTTTGTTCCCTGGCATTTTCAGATGCCATGTTTGTTCAGTATAATTTCTGAATTCCAGCCAATGAAAGGTCTCAAATGACCTTTGAGAATTCAGGAATTCCAACTCCTTTTGGGGGTGTTTGGATAAAAGAAGAACATAATATCACAAAGTTTAGATATTGTAAGACTTCATTATCACATAATAAAATAGTGTCATATTATAATATTGCGTCACTTATGGTGTTTGGCAATTTCTACAAATTTCAATATACCTTGAAGTGTTTGGCACTTTATAGAATTCTTACTAGATGATGCACCGAAATAAGAAATGAATAGAGAAATCGGGATTATTGACCGAATGGGAACCCACTAACTAGTAGTCAAATTGAAGAGATTTAGTATTGGTAACCATGGTAGCGCCCATCTAATTAGAAAATCATTAGACTGAATGTTAAAAACCACGAGCAATGTATTTTAATTGATGTGGCATCACCAAATGTTAATAACCATAATGTTATACATTCAATGGTGATTATAGTAGAGAGCCCTATCAAATGTTAAACATCATTGAAGAATCCATTTATGAAAAATCAATGTGGGACCCATTTGATGGTAACACTCATATTAACCAAGCTAATTATAGTAATCACTCGGGGGCCATTAATGTTGGAAATCAGGGTAGAAATTGCCTAATGTGCTATTTGTAGGACCCACCTAATATTGATAATCAATAAAGAAATTATGTAATTATGATAGAGCTATGGGACCCACATGAAATTTATAAACACTAAAGAGCCCATTTAATATTGAGAGTCACAGTAGCATTCCTATAGCAACCATCAATATGAAAAAAAATAGTGGGTCACAATAGTAGTAGTTTCTCATAAACTTCCACTCCTATTTGCAAATACCCGTGTTTTGGTTAGTTTTCTTAACGAAAGATTGTTTTATACAACATATACTTAAATATTATAATATGGAGGCTTGTAGGATACTTTCTAAGTTATCCAAAACCTAGTTTTTAGGTGCGTAGATTACATTCTAAAGTTGGAGACAATATAACAAAATGTTTAGAAATATTTGATTTCCAAACACCCCCTTAACTTTTGGTGGAATTTCTAGATGCTCAAACTCATGGGAGCATACAGGAATTCCTTGAATTCTAGCAAAGAAAGAGGCCCTAAATGACCTTGGGCCTGTTTCTTTTATGGAATTCAAGGAATTCTTATCTGGGAAATTCTTGAATCCCCAGAAATAGTGAAAATTCTAGATGCTCCCATCTAAGAATTCCACAAAAATGCAAAGAGGGTGGAATTCTTGAATTCCCAAAGGTCATTTAGGACCTTTAATATTAATTGTAACATGCCACATCAATACAAAAAGTACCTTGGTGGGATGGATTGCCCCAAGAGGAAAAAGAAGTGATGTAGAAATACCAATTTCATGTGTAGTTTGTATTTGATATAGCTTACTTTTTTGTTTGACTCTCTCATCCATTTTTGGCCAGTCATGAACATGGGCATGTGAGTAAAGTGCATGAGTTTGAATGCCTAACCTAAAAATGTGAGGATTCCTCGCTGCCCTTAAAAAGGGATTCCTTGTTAATATATTTATAGTTGAGGATTTTGCTTCAATATCAATGTGAATAATGATAAATAATGGTTTTAATGTGTAAATCTGCAAAAATTAGGATTTTCAAATCCTTTGGGGGGAGGCTAGACTTGAAAATCTTAAAAAAAATTGAGGATTTCCATTGATAAAAATTTTCGGAGATTTACGGTTGCAAAATAAAGGTTTTCCATGACTATGTGAAAAATAAAAATATTTCTCAATTTGAAAAATAAAATATTTACCCCAAGAATTTGATTGCCAAATATGACATAACAACACCATACTCACCAATTTTGGGGGGGGGGGGGGGGGGGGGGGGGGGGATGTTTGAACCTATTCCATTGGGCAAAACTATTACTAAGGGCTTATTTATTTACAAACATTTCTGATAGGAATTCAGGCTATCTGTGGATTAAAAAATTCCTGTAAAAAATTTCAATGTTGTTTTAATGGGATTCTCAGTATTCAAGGCAGCTAGAATTCTCAAATGCCAAAATAGTGAAATTTCAAAATGCTAGCCCCTCCAAGAGCATCTCAGAATTCTGGAACTCCGAGAAGTTTGGTTGGAACTCCGACATTCAACTGTGAACCCTCCTACCAACAATAAAGTGGGCCCCATATTCACAATTATAAAAATTGGGCCCATGCAATTCCTATCAAGATGGGTCCACGTTCAAATTTCTAAAATTGGGTCCCACACTTTCGTTTCTAAAAGATGGGCCCATGTACCATATACCTGAGGTGGATCCACATTATAATTCTTACAGTTAGGTCATAAGTTCACAACTCCAAAAGGTGGGTTCCATGTACTACAATGCATAAAATGTGTAATTTCAGTCTATAATTTATATAGCAATGAAACATGAGTTTTATGAAATTCAGAAATTTAAAAATTCCCAGACAAGAATTCAGATGGAAATGAATGTCGAATTCACAAATGACATAATCGAATGGCATTTTAGAATTTCAGCATTTGGAATTTCCAACAACCTCCGGACATGAATTCTAATAAAGAAAGAGGCCCTATGTTTCTTGGTTTGAATCTTCATTTCAAGTAATTTTTACCAAACAGCATGACCCGACCCAAACCAACCCGACCCGATTGCAACCCAACCTGCTGCCTCGCAAATAGCCTCGTGCTGTCTCCTACAAATACTAGTCTTACATAACCAAAACCCTAAACACGCCCTCGCCGTCTGGTAAAAATGTCGAAGCGAGGTACCTCCCTCTGCTCTCTCATCCTTTTAGGATTTAGGGTTTTATTATAGCACGAAAATCTCCTTATTTCCTCATTTCATGACCATCTCCTTATTTAGATGCACTTGCTCTGTTTGATTGCTCGTTGTCTCAGAACGATTGTATTATAGATCTGTTTCTTTTCTAGCTTTAGATCGTCACATCTACTCGTTTTATTGTATTGATGGTGTTTCTTGTTGTGTCTTTTTTGGATTTTGATATTGATACATACATATAGAGATTGGGAATACTGATGGAATTCTTTGAGTTAGATTTTACTTGGGTTTTTTTTTCTTAATCAATCATTTCTTCATTTGGCTGATTAGCCATGTCTTTCACCCTTTATTTGGTTACTTTTGTTGTTGTATTCTTTTGGTTGGGTGATGTGTTGATTTATATGTTTCCTATTGTATGTTATGGTTCTTGTTCTGGGAGTGTGTGAAATACAAACATTTGGACATTGATTGATTCCAAATGTTGTGTTTCTGTGGTTAAATTTTTTGTGATTTTTGAGACCCTTTATTTATTTATTTATTTTTAGTATAATGGAGCTGCATGGAGTCATGTTTTGATGAGCTTTTGTCATTGAAAATTTATTGAGATGCAAGATTTTGTTAAATGAAAAGCATGAAGATTTTGGGATGCAAACCATAGTTTGCCAGATTGGGAAACAGATGCAGCAAGTGCCCTTGAAAATGAAGATGTGAGTGGCCTTATTTTGCATCATTTTGCATGTTGATTACATGAAAGCGTGGAAAGAATGGTAGAGGTAGGAAGCGAGAGATGAAGATGTTTGTTTTGGTGTTTTTGACGGGAAAATAGTTTCCTGATAGCTATTGTCAAAAGCATTAAGATAATTGCAACTCATCTATCTCATCAATCAAATTGATTGTTGGATCTTGTAGAACATGACCACAAAAACCTTTCAAGCAGATCACTGAGATGTTTTAAAACTTCTATCTCCGATGTGTGCAGTGGGCTCACCCATGAGAGATGCAACCCATCCCCCACTCTATCTAAACCCTTGTAAATTGGCTCTCATCCAAATTTGGCACTCAATTGACCAAAGACCACTTTAAAACAACAAGTTTGATGCTTCAAAATCAAGGACTGGGATTGTTTAATCAGAATGGCATTTGGACGACCCCATCTTCAAAATCCCTTGCACATCCCACCTTGCCATTATAATATATTAAGCTAGAGGTTTTTTTTTTAAGATAATTTTGACTGTACATTTAAATTTTGACCAACAGTTATTTCCAGTTTTCATAACTGTTTTCTTCCCCACTTTCCCCACTTCCACCTCACTTCCCTTTATGCCCATCTACCCCACTTTTAACAAACATGCAACTCACTTACCAATGGAGATTCTACTCAATGCATTCCCTCCTCTCTTATCATCCAATAATTTCAACTCTCATTCTACCTTTATTTTTCTCCTTTAGTTTCCTAGGTTACATAGATGACAATGAGGAGGAAGTTTATAGATGGAGGAAGCAGGAGATGAATCATTCACTTTTTCATATATTTGAATTTCATCTTCCACAAATGGTATTCACGTGTTTTTGCTTCTAATCTTTACTACATCTTTTAAAATGTTTGATACTTAGTTTCCTAAGTATTGAAGACTTTTATAGTTATGTTCATTCCAAACTTATTGGTCATTTATATTTTTATAGATTAATTGATGTTTAACTTTTTTATGTAATGATTTTTAAATTTATCGATATTTAATTTATAATGTAGATTCGTTTTATGGCTGTTTAATCTTCATTTAATGGGCAGACCTGTGCTTAGCACGGGTTTCTTTGCTAGTGGTGTATTGGATGGGGGCTTCCCACGAGATCGGCATACTTCATTAAAAGGTCCATGAGTTGACAAATGACAATATTTGGCCTCGATCTCAAGAGTGCATGCGCGCGTGCGTGCAGCTCTATATATATAGGGTTACATTCACGGGTTGATAGAGGGTGAAGGATAGATCGGTAGAGAAGATAAATAGGGAGATAGAGAGAGCTATCGACCATGTTCTGTTCGAACTTGGAGGCAAGCCTTTTATTGTTGGGACTGTGAGCACCTCAAATCTTAGTTCATGGTTTATGGCTGAAGGAACCTAGGTGAAGCTTTGGTTGGTTGCAACCTTGTTTGGCATTACTTCATTTTGATTATGCGTTTCTTTTTTCTTTTTGTAATGTGATGCCTTTTATGGATACAAACTGAAATCTTACTTGTATATCTAATTTTCTTTTCACATTATTATACCAATTTTTTTTAGTGTTTGTAATCACCTGGATCTGTCAGAGAGTGCTGGGTGCTACTGGTGCTATCTGCTGATATTTTAATGGTTTCTCAAATTCTCTTTTATTGTTTTTTTTTTTTTCCTGTCTGTCTGTTTTTCATTGACACTCCATGTGGTATATAGCATCTGCATTCGTTGACTTTCTACCAACTTGAACGATACTGTGATCAAAATTATAGCATATTCGTCAATTGTCATTTGCAATTCAAACTGAAGTTTAGCGTGTCTCAGATTATAGCTACTGCATATTCCGAATAGCTTATTTAGGTTTTTCCTTTTCGTCTGTCTCAGATTTTTCCTTTTTGTATGCGTCACTGTTAATGAACATACTTAGAAAATACATGCACTAATTTGTGTGGTGGTTTGAAATGTTTATAACGCTTGCTTCACAGGACGTGGTGGGTCTGCTGGAAACAAGTTCCGGATGTCACTGGGTCTTCCAGTGGCAGCCACCGTCAACTGTGCGGATAACACAGGGGCCAAGAATCTGTATATTATATCAGTGAAAGGCATTAAGGGCAGGCTCAACAGGCTGCCTTCAGCTTGTGTAGGTGACATGGTGATGGCAACTGTGAAGAAAGGTAAGCCTGATCTCCGGAAGAAGGTGATGCCTGCAGTGATTGTTCGCCAGAGGAAGCCATGGAGGCGAAAGGATGGTGTTTTCATGTATTTTGAAGGTACTTTCCTTTCTGTCATTTTTGCTTTATGTATTATGTGCTAAGAATTGCCCAATGTTAGGCAAGACTGTTTCGAAGTATGGTTCTTTAGTTTTTATTATGCAATCATCAGTCTTGCAACTTTTCCTTGTAACGTTTCTTCCAAATTATAACTTTTCAATGTTATGCCTTCTGCTTTTTGCTGACATTCTTTCATTGTGGATGATCTCCACGTTTGAATTGGTTTCTGGACCTGTTTGATATGCTGCTTCTCATCTCAAAAGCCTTTCTTTTTTAGAGTTGAGTTTTTTTAGTTAAATGCCTCCAGGATCCTACTCTGTGCATATCTTTTTATATTTTTTCCCCTGCTCCTGCTTATGGTCTTCTTTGCGTCCTACAAACTTACCAGAAAATAGGATGGTTTGTGTCTTTTGACCGTTTTGTTAAGAGTATCCTTCCTGATAATGATCTCGAAATTGCCAGCTTGCAATGTCAGATTTCTCAGTAAATATCATAGTTTGCTTGTTGGATGTGGGAAAAACTTTAGTACCTGTTGCAGATGTGGGACTGGGAACCTAATGTTGAAATAAATACTTTGAAGCTTCGAGGATCTAGAAATTGTGAGACCTTTAAACATGAACGTTTCATTTAGTAGATTTTCACTGCTTAGCAAACATCTCATTTAGTAGATTTGTACTGCTTTGCAAGAAATAGCTATTAAAAGGAGCATCCTTTTAGAAAGCCACTGTGATGAATAAAAAAAATAGAACATGTTTCGTTTCAAGAGAAAATGATAGGTATGGAGGAGAATATCATGTATGATGTGATCCTTTAGCTGACTGTTGCAGAATTGTGCTTGTAATGTGGAAGGGGGAGAACAATTGTGTTGTCACATTTGACACAAATTTCCATTTATCAGTGGCCCATTCCTAGGAAACCATTTTTTCACTTGTTTTTTTGGGGGAAAGCTTGCTGTTGAATGATGCTTGAATGATGTGGTGGCACTGTTAAGGCAATCTGTTCTTGTCTTTTTACCGGTGCAATTTGCCTGCCTCAAAAGCAGATGAAATGTTTCCTACATGCTGTGTGGTATATCTGACTCTTGATTGACCTTGAAACGAGATCTATTAGTATACTAGTGAAAACCAATAGATTTCTTTTGGCATACATTTTTATTTGCCATTGTTGGAATCATGCATATATGGTTAGTTTCCTTTTCTAGTTCCAATTATCAAATGGACAATGACATTAATGAATGGTTATTATTTACTCATAATTTATTTTCTTGTTTAAATCTAATTTTGTTTGCAGATAATGCTGGGGTTATAGTGAACCCGAAAGGTGAAATGAAAGGTGAGTCTTTACTGTTGCTATAGCATTTCTTTTTCTTAAAAGAAAATGAAGAAAAAGGTTGTTTAGTGAATTCACCTTGTTCCGGTTTTCAAATCTAACTGGGATTGCTGGTGGTTCTTTTCTTTCTTTCTTCTTTTTGGATTTTAACTCACTGAAAAGTTTGTTTTCTCTCTGTTACAGGTTCTGCAATCACTGGTCCCATCGGAAAGGAATGTGCAGATCTGTGGCCTCGTATTGCAAGTGCTGCAAATGCAATTGTCTAGAGCAGTGGCTTGCCTGCATTTTAAGAATTTTTGACCATGACTTTTGGCAGCTTATTAGAGAGCTTTGATATTCTTCTGTTAGGTTTGGTTAAGACTTGTTTCGAGGACATGGAGGATGCTTTGATGTCTGTTTTTGTGCAATGGCAACATTAAGGGCTTGTTTGTTTTAGAATACATTGGAGTTGAATAAATAGGATTCATACCTTTAAGTGGTTAAAAATGAAAGGTAAGGAGAATTTAAAAAAATGAGCATCTAATAACCTTTCTTTTTAGGGGAATAAAATCATCAGAATAGGGGAAATAAGGGAAAAGAATACCCACCCACCATACCCAAATAATTCAATACATGGGAAAGTGAAGTATCTACATATCCACTCCTAAGTCCATCACCCCTCATCTTAAAGCCTTTGTGCCTATTTGGTTAAGTTCATCTCACCATGAGAAATGGCTCCATTTCCACACTATTTCACATCAAATTCTACTTGTTATTTAGTGCAAGCAAATGTCTTGATGGATAAATGGAATTGAGTGCAAACAAATGACGAGTGTTCATCTCCTCTCTGTTCGACTTTGATTATCAGTTTAGGTGCAATGAACCCTTCCACCGGAGCCATTTGCATCAACTGTTGTTCATCTGTTCCATGTACTCTCTTCTGCAATCGCTTTTCTAGACTTTCCCTGCTGATAACAACTACTAAGATGTTGGGAGGTGTATCCCATTTCTATAGATTTCTTTTGACCTAATTTATATCATACATTTGGTTAACCACACTCCCCAGTGGATTGTTGTCTCCATTGTTCTTAAACGGTTGCCTTTCCTTTATTGTATAACATGATACAATTAAGTATTCTTAATTGTATCTTTTAAGTATTCATCTATATATACATCCAAGCTCTAATATTCAGGTGTATGACAGTAACTATCAACCAATCCAATAAACTGAACAATACCAATTGTAACTAGAATTTCTGTCAAGATCCTTCCAAGTAGAATGCAACTTCAAAACCCACAACCAGTGTGGTAGATCCCTACATAAAGCTAGGATTGGTAATATGGATGACTCGTGCCCGACTTGCATTATTAAGGAAGGGACACTTGAACATGCCTTGTTTCATTGTGATGGTGCAAGGGCAGCATGATTTTTTTTCACATTTGGGCCTTCTCCCATGACATACCCAAAGGGGGGGGGTGGGGGGGGGGGGGGGGGGGGGGGGGGGGGGGGAGGATTGTGAGTTCTTGTCTTATGGTGGGCCATTTGGAGAGCTAGGAATGACATTGTTTACAAAGGGTTGCCTATAAACCCACATACAGTTGTACATGAGGTTCTTTTGAGACCCCTTGTCTATTCACTCAGCTTAAAAGTACCACTGAGGAAGTTTTGAATTTCTCCGATGCTGCCTTGGCAATGGACAGTGGTACTTGTGCATTTGGCTTTATTGTGCTAGTGAACAATTCTCTTGTGGGTGCAGGCGCCTCAAGAGGACCCAAGATGCGCACATCCAAAGTGGCTGAAACAGGGGCGGTTCTCTATGCACTAAGCAAGGCCAAAGAGTCGGGCTATTCTAGGATCCATCTCTTCTCAGATGGTCTGGAGGTCATAAGCGCCATCAATGGTGCCAAGGATTGGTTTTCCGATTCTCGTATTTTGGATATTAAGATGTTGATGAGTCATTTTGAAAGAAGGAAGTGCAGCTATGTCCCTAGGATTAAAAAAAAGCAGTGTTGTAGATGTAAGTGCACAAAAACTCACGGACCCCGTGGGGGTGGTGTTCTTGAGACTCACTGAGGAGGACAAAGGCCGGAGCTGCTCGTCTCCTCGCTGATGATGGAAGAACCGATGCCTGAGAACCTGGAAGAGGGAGAAGAAACGGGTCAGAGGACCCTGGCTGTGGGCAGCGCAGGGCTCTCCGATGCCTAAGTCAGTTCAGAGACTGGACAGTAGGAGGAGATTTTGGGGAAGAAGGTGATACCAGTGGGGGAGGAGCGATCGTCCATCCCTATTCCTCTCTGCGCCTGCCCCTTTTATCGATTGGGAGAGGGAGAGAGTTGACTTTGGAGAGAGAGTAGGTAGGAGACAATGAGGTGGTTAACCGTCCCATCCGTCTGTGGACGCCGATCTGTCAGGAAGCATGGGCGGTATGGAAGGCTCTGTCAGGGAGTATGGGCGGTGCCCTTGTCTTGTCGCGCGTGCTGTAGAGTGCTTAAGTGCCCAAGGGAGGACAGCTGTCTGGCCCCGCCTTGGCTAGTCCTGGCATCCCGACCGAGGTCGGAGAGGACCTTGACTTGGCTAGAGACCTTGCAGAGACGCCGAAGTGGAGGACCGGGGAGAAGTCCCTAGCCGAGCTGGAGACGACCTGGCCGAGGTGGAGCTCAGCCGAGCTGGGAGCGTCCTGGCCGAGGTGGAGCTATACCGAGGTGGAAATGTCGTGCAAGGGGCCGAGATGAGTCTCCGGCCGGAGTGGGGCACTTGGCCGAGCTGGTGGACATTGAGACGAGCATTGCCTAGCTGGCGCCGAAGCACGAGATGGAGCATCAGGCCAGTCTTCCGACGAGTACGGGAATATCCCCACACAATAGCCCCCCAGCTTCTGAGCTCAATAGACTGCTCTTTTGAGGTTAGAAGGTAAGTATCATGGAGGATGGCTGGCTGGCAATGGACCAGAGCTAGAGGTTGGCATCACTGCTAAGCTGTAACAGGGTGCTTCTGCCGAGCTGGAGAGTGAGTACCGAGATGCGCTTATGGAGATCCCACTGGCTCTTCACCAGGGGCCTGTGCCGGGCATCTGGCGCGAGGGCCGTGATGCGCCTGCCGCACGCGATGGAGATCCCACTGGCTCTTCACCAGGGGCCTGTGCCGGGCATCTGGCGCGAGGGCCGAGATGCGCCTGCCGCACGCGATGGAGATCCCACTGGCTCTTCACCAGGGGCCTGTGCCGGGCATCTGGCGCGAGGGCCGTGATGCGCCTGCCGCACGCGATGGAGATCCCATTGGCTCTTCACCAGGGGCCTGTGCCGGGCATCTGGCGCGAGGGCCGAGATGCGCCTGCCGCACGCGATGGAGATCCCACTGGCTCTTCACCAGGGGCCTGTGCCGGGCATCTGGCGCGAGGGCCGTGATGCGCCTGCCGCACGCGATGGAGATCCCACTGGCTCTTCACCAGGGGCCTGTGCCGGGCATCTGGCGCGAGGGCCGTGATGCGCCTGCCGCACGCGTTGGAGATCCCACTGGCTCTTCACCAGGGGCCTGTGCCGGGCATCTGGCGCGAGGGCCGTGATGCGCCTGCCGCACGCTATGGAGAAGCTCTGGATGACTAGTGGCGGCAGAGGACCGTGCGATCAAGGCTGACAGCAGATGACCGTGCCGTCGAAATGACAGTAGAGGGTCGTACGATCGAAGCCGACAGTAGAGGGTCGTACCGGTGTCGTCGAAGCTGACGGCGCCATCGAAGCTGACAGTAGAGGACCGTGCGATCAAGGCTGACAGCAGAGGACCGTGCCGTCGAAATGACAATAGAGGGTCGTACGATCGAAGCCGACAGTAGAGGGTCGTGCGATCAAAGCTGACGGGCGGTCAAAGCTGAAAGGCGATAGGAGGCTTCAGCAGCCCCCCGAGCTGGAGGAGGCTTCTGTCGTTGAGATGGAGGCGTCTGCCGAGATGGATGCTGTTGCGGAGCTGGAGGCATCCGCCGAAGTGGAGGCGTCCGCCGAGATGGAGGCTGCTGCGGAGCTGGAGGCATCCGCCGAGATGGAGGCGTCCGCCGAGATGGACGCTGCTGCGGAGCTGGAGGCATCCGCCGAGATGGAGGCATCCGCCGAGATGGACGCTGCCTGGTTATTGTCGTTGAAATGCTTCTGGGCTCGGGCTTCGTCTGCTTCTTGCCTGACGAACTGGTTTACCCTGGTCATCAGTGCTGCCATGGTGACCACGGGATGCATGACCAAGTCCCTTCGAAGCTCGTTGCCTGGTAGGAGGGCCTGTTGGAAAGACAGGATCGCTATTGCATCTGATGTACTCTCGATCTGGCTGTAGACAGTCCAGAACCTTTTGGCGAACTGCGTGACGTTCTCGGTCTGCTTCATTCTGAGGGCCATCAGGTCGGCGGCCGACCTGGGGACGACCCTGTGAGCTTGGAACTTCGTCATGAAGGAATTCCGGAGCTGCTGCCAACTTTTGATTGATCCTTGGGGGAGTGCGCAGAACCACTTTAGGGGGAGGTCCCCGAGGCTGGAAGAGAAAACTCTGCAGTTCAGGTGGCCTGCATCGCCCCACACCGACATCCTCTGAGTGAAGTGCCGAAGGTGCGCCGCTGGGTCCGAGGTTCCATCGTAAACGACGAACCTCGGGACTTTGAAATTCTCAGGAAGGGGGAAGCTCCTGATCTCTGGAGAGAGGGGAGATGTGCCGTGATCGTCAGAGTTCAGCCGAACTCGGGCGAAACCAGCAACCTCCAGGTTTTGGCGTACTGCTTGCTCGATGTGTCGATCAAGCCTCTTTCTGAAGTCGTGGTTGCTGCCTGGGCTTTCGCCATGAGCTTGGTTGCTTCTGTTGTCCTTCAGGGTGCGCTTTTTGGAAGGTGGAGCCGAGGTCGACTCCTTAGAGGACGAATCCGATCGAGTAACCCGCTGCTGGACACTTGCTGGACCAGATCTTGCTCCTGATCTTCCCCGGTGGGGGACCGTCGGCAGCTGCGTCGACAGTGTTAGCGGTTCCTTTCCCTTTCCGGTTCTTCGAGGCATGGCGTTTGGGAAGATGGCTTTTTGTAGCGTTTCCCACAGACGGCGCCAATTGTAAGTGCACAAAAACTCACGGACCCCGTGGGGGTGGTGTTCTTGAGACTCACTGAGGAGGACGAAGGCCGGAGCTGCTCGTCTCCTCGCTGATGATGGAAGAACCGATGCCTGAGAACCTGGAAGAGGGAGAAGAAACGGGTCAGAGGACCCTGGCTGTGGGCAGCGCAGGGCTCTCCGATGCCTAAGTCAGTTCAGAGACTGGACAGTAGGAGGAGATTTTGGGGAAGAAGGTGATACCAGTGGGGGAGGAGCGATCGTCCATCCCTATTCCTCTCTGCGCCTGCCCCTTTTATCGATTGGGAGAGGGAGAGAGTTGACTTTGGAGAGAGAGTAGGTAGGAGACAATGAGGTGGTTAACCGTCCCATCCGTCTGTGGACGCCGATCTGTCAGGAAGCATGGGCGGTATGGAAGGCTCTGTCAGGGAGTATGGGCGGTGCCCTTGTCTTGTCGCGCGTGCTGTAGCGTGCTTAAGTGCCCAAGGGAGGACAGCTGTCAGGCCCCGCCTTGGCTAGTCCTGGCATCCCGATCGAGGTCGGAGAGGACCTTGACTTGGCTAGAGACCTTGCAGAGACGCCGAAGTGGAGGACCGGGGAGAAGTCCCTAGCCGAGCTGGAGACGACCTGGCCGAGGTGGAGCTCAGCCGAGCTGGGAGCGTCCTGGCCGAGGTGGAGCTATACCGAGGTGGAAATGTCGTGCAAGGGGCCGAGATGAGTCTCCGGCCGGAGTGGGGCACTTGGCCGAGCTGGTGGACATTGAGACGAGCATTGCCTAGCTGGCGCCGAAGCACGAGATGGAGCATCAGGCCAGTCTTCCGACGAGTACGGGAATATCCCCACACAGTAGATCCAATTGCAACGAACATGAGGATTTTAACAATTGTAGCATTGGCTCCAAACTTGAGGCGTACGAATGAAAGGATGAATATAAAAAGATTAGATTCAAAAGAGGCATACATGAGGAATTTAGGAAAAACCTAGTGGTAAAGGCTTCCACTCTCATCCCACTCACCAGGGATCGGTCCCTGGTAGGTGGCTTTATTGCTCTCCACATTGGCCCATCGAGCCAAGTAAGAAAAAAATAAAAAATAAAAAGATAAAAAAAGAGGTACACATTGATAGCAAGGTGGCCATGACAAAAAGCTTGCAGTTCGGAGTGCTGGGGTGGTGGAATCCACCCAATACTTCAATGACTCCAGCAACAGAAATTGTTGTTGCTCAGGTTGCAACCTTCACCCCATTCTTGAAAGTCTCGACTCGACTTGAGTCGTATTTTCTACTTGCAGTGATTGAAAACTGGTCTCCTGTATTGTTGATATTTCTGTTCGCTGGAATGTGGTAATTTAGGTAACAATTTGATGGTCCTGAAGAAAATGAAACTTTCTGAGGTTATTATAAAAAAAAAAAAAAATTTCAGAGTACAAATGTGAAGATTCAAGGTTTTTTTTTTAAGAAAGAAGATTCAAGTTGATACTCACGGAAGTTTTTTTTTTCTTTTTTGAATGATAAAAATCTTAAGTTTATTAGGGATGATTTTGCACCAAAAGATTCTGAAGGCCTAATGAATCAAATTATATCTTAAAACAAATGTTGCGCGCGCATGTGCGGAAGCCCGAAGCCTGTGATAGAACAATCATGCCACACAAGAGAGAGAGGAAACAGAGTAAGCAACCTTAAAAATATGGGCATGATGATATTGTTGCCTACGCTCTTAATACAACTAAAGGTATTGAGTCAGAGCCGGTTACATATCGGGATGCCATCATTAGCAGAAAATCAGCAAAATGGATTGTAGCCATGGGTGAGAAATTGAATATCTTCGCAAGATTCAGACTTGGGAGCTGGTGAAACCTCCGAAAAGCCAAAAGATTGTTGGTTGCAAATAGGTCTTCAAAAAATAAAGGAAGGAACTCCAAGGGTGAAAGATGGTAGGTTCAAAGCACGACTGGTTGCAAAAGGCTATACTCAGACGAAGGGTGTTGATTTTATTGAAGTGTTCTATCTTGTGGTGAAACATAGTTATATCCGGGTGCTACTTGCTTTGGTTGCTCAATTGGATTTAGAGGTGGAGCAGCTTAATTTCAAGACTACGTTTTTACCTGGTGAGTTAGAGGAACAAATTTATATGCATTAGCCAGAGTGGTTTAAGATTCATGGAAAGGAAGGACCACGTATGTTTGTTGAAGAAATCGTTGTATGGCCTGAGCCCTGCCTCCTACACAATGGTACAAGCATTTCGACAACTTATATGGTTGGAAATGAATATTGCAGGAGTGTGTATGACAATTGTGTCTATCATAAGAAGCTCTCAAATGGCTCATATGTTTATTTGTTATTATATGTTGATGACATGTTGATTGCTGCAAATGACATGTTTGAGATCAACAAGTTGAAGGCTCAGTTGAGTGGTGAATTTTAAATTGCTTGAGCTTGACTGCTGGAATAGTCTTGGTTATTATGTCTATTGGATTCTTTGTCTTAGCAATCTTATCATTGCAATAGCACCCTCGGAGATGACGTCCCGAATGAGGTGTGCCCTGATATCGATGTGTTAGGGTTTTTTCATGATACTTAGGATTTTGTGTTAGATCGATCACACTCTAACTGTCACGGAAAAAAAAAACAATTATGGAAGTGTTATTAGATATGTTGACTCAAATTTTGTTGGAAATTTAGACAGAAGAAGATTCTCCTGTCTTCACTTTTGCTAGCGGTGCCATTAGTTAGAAGGCAACATTGCAATCTAAAGTTGTCATGTCTACCACAGAAGCAGAATATATGACAGCTGCAGAGGCAGTGAAGGAAGCTATTTGGTTGACAGGCTTGGTCGGTGATCTGGCATCGCAACAAAAATTAACTACGCCATTCTCTTTTTGCAAACTTGATAAGTCCTTAAAAATGCATACTTTCATACACAATTTAGGCCATTTTAAGGACTTATCCATTCAAAAGAGCCTTATTTGGTGTCAAATCATGATCTTATGCATTTTTGAATTGTCGTAGGGTATCATGAAAATAATGTGCATTTTTACTATCATTTCATGAGAGATGGGCCCACTATCGTGCATTTCTGACTTTCTATCAAAATATTATTTTACATGAAATGCTGTTTTTTACTTGTAGATAATTGATGAAATGGGTCCCACAATTAAGGATTGAAGCGAAGTAATAATTTGTCAAGTGAAGAAATGAGAGTTTGCAAGAAAAGACCCCACAATGCACATGCGCGCGCACACACACATGTGTGGGACATCCAAGACCATGGGGCCCACTTCCTTTGCATATTTTGGATAATTTCAAGAGAATCTCAAAGTGAATTTCAGGAAAATAAAAGAAATTTTGTGAAAAGGCAAGTCAAAGAAGATCTCATGCACATGTGGAATAATTGCAAAAAATGAAAAGATTTACATGTGTCCCATATCTTGGAATATTTGGGCTAAAGCTTCTCTTCAAAAATTTAGTAACTTTATCTAAAAATCTTTCTCAAAATTCCAAGTCAACAACCGATATTTACAAGAATGGAAGAAGGCAAGAATTTCTTTTCTAGATTATTAAGTTTTACAAAATTTGAGATAAAGAAGGGATGTGTTACCAAAGATAGCAGTGTTGCATGGCTACAAAAGAGGATCTATGGAGAAGAATTAGGGCCACCCAAACCCATTTTAATGGAGGCTTGGGCATGCACTTCTCACTATCATGGAGAAGAATTAGGGCCACCCACCACCCACTAGTATTGGCTTGTGATTATTCCTTAACCTTTGGGTTTGCATATATGACTGTGATTGATATTGATTTATTAGCTGCATACCCTACCTTGATTGGATATGGACTGTGATGTGGCTTGGCAATTGATTGAGATAGTGTAGATGTTTATTCGAATGATTTGATTGATATTCAATTGTGGCTTATTGTGCAGCCAGCCCTTCACTTTGACTTAGGTTTCTATGTCAGAGCTTTACAAGATCATTAGGTCTATTCTACTATGATATGTATATATATGTATTTCGATTGGATCATATTCGGACGACTACAATTGTAATTGGATGGTTGATCACCCATGTGTACGGACACTGTAATATCCAAATTTCAAACCGGTTTATCCGGCCTACGATTACAAACCGGTTTATGACCGGGTTTTCCCGGCAATTCTCATCCACTCTCTCTATCTCTCTCTTTCTTCAAGAAGGCTCTCTCTCCAACTTGAAGCTCCAACTATAAGGGTCCTTTCATCCTAGTATGTGATTGTTAATTATTTTTAATGTATTTTTTCTTTTATGCAAAAACATCATGTATTAGAAAAAGTGTTTTTTACTATTTTCAATTTTTCTTTCTTGTCCTTTCACTACTAGAAAACAGGGTTTTAGCGGCCGCCATTAGCCGTCGCTAAAAGTCAAATTACGGTCGCTAATACTCTTTAGCGACTGCCTCGCGACCGCAAAATTTCGGCCGCGGAAACCTCGTCGCAAAAAACATTAGCGACCGCGCGACTGCTTTTAGCGGCCGCTATGCGCCGTCGCTAAAGGTCAAACAGACGGTCGCTAATGTTATTTTCTTATTTTGTAAATACTGATATATAACTATTAGCGACGGACATTGGCAGTCGCAAATGGTTGAAATAGCGGTCGCTAATACTGTTTTGATTATATTTTTAAATTTTTTTCCTCATTTTTTTGATTATTTGCGGCCGCCCATTAGGCTTTTAGCGACCGCCATTAGCGGTCGCTAATACTACATTTGCGACCGCCATGGCGGTCGCTAATGCCAAAAAAATTTTTTAAATAAATTTTTTTATATTTTTTAATTTTTATCCTGCTGTTTGTACCTGTATTATGTTTGTACCTGTATTTATACCTGAACAGTTTATATATCTACAACTATAACATTCAATTAAAAATACAAATAACAAAACAAAGTCTTATATTAAAAACATTTATAACATTACAAATGTTTAAACAAATTATAATCGTTACAAATAAACTTTAAAAAAAAAGAAAAACAAATATATTTGCTGCGCAGGGTGCCGTGATCGATCCGATGCTCTGAAACCTGAAGACAAAAAAGGAAAACAAATAGTAAAAGTTAATTATAAAAATTATGAATATATAGTAAATATAAATAAAATCAAGTATTAAGAGCAAAATTTTGAAAGTTAAACCTACGTTTCAACTATATAAGCAATTCGAAAGTTGGAATCTAGAGCCGTCAGTTCCGGCAATTCAGGAATGATTATGGGCTCGTGCCCGTCCAGATTCACAGCCACCGGAGCCTGTTTTCTCAGTTTGGGCGCTCAGAGGCTAATTTTCTAAGTTCTAAGTTAAACCTACGATTTTACTATACAAGCAATTCGGGAGTCGAAATCTCGAGCGGTCAGTTCCGGCAAGTCCGGAATGACCATGAGCTCGTGCCCGTCCAGTTTCATAGACACCGGAGCCCATTGTCTCGGTTTGGGCCCTCCGAATCTGATTTTCTAAGTTTTAAGTTAACGTTTTAAGTTAAACCAACATTTCAACTATACGAGTAATCTGGGAGTCAGAATCTCGAGCTGTCAGTTCCTACGGGTCACTCTACCCTCGAGCGAAGTGCTCGTGCCGGTTTTCGAATTTTTCCGGGGGCCGTATCACGTTTCGGACCCCCGGTGGGCCGTTTTAGAGCCTAAGTGTTGGAAAATCGGATGTTTTCGCTCGTAATTCTCTAACCGGGAGTCCTATTTGCGAGCTGTCAGTTCCTACAGGTCACTCTACCCTCGAGCGAAGTGCTCGTGCCGGTTTCGAAATTTTCCGGGGGCCGTATCCCGTTCCGGACCCCCGGCGGGCCGTTTTCGAGCCTAAGTGTTGGAAAATCCGATGTTTTCGCTCGTAATTCTCTAACCGGGAGTCCTATTTACGAGCCGTCAGTTCCTACAGGTCACTCTACCCTCGAGCGAAGTGCTCGTGCCGGTTTCGAAATATTCCGGGGGCCGTTTCCCGTTCCGGACCCCCGGCGGGCCGTTTTCGAGCCTAAGTGTTGGAAAATCCGATGTTTTCGCTCGTAATTCTCTAACCGGGAGTCCTATTTGCGAGCCGTCAGTTCCTACAGGTCACTCTACCCTCGAGCGAAGTGCTCGTGCCGGTTTCGAAATTTTCCGGGGGGCCGTATCCCGTTCCGGACCCCCGGCGGGCCGTTTTCGAGCCTAAGTGTTGGAAAATCCGATGTTTTCGCTCGTAACTCTCTAACCGGGAGTCCTATTTGCGAGCCGTCAGTTCATACAGGTCACTCTACCCTCGAGCGAAGTACTCGTGCCGGTTTCGAAATTTTCCGGGGGCCGTATCCCGTTCCGGACCCCCGGCGGGCCGTTTTCGAGCCTAAGTGTTGGAAAATCCGATGTTTTCGCTCGTAATTCTCTAACCGGGAGTCCTATTTGCGAGCCGTCAGTTCCTACAGGTCACTCTACCCTCGAGCGAAGTGCTCGTGCCGGTTTCGAAATATTCCGGGGGCCGTTTCCTGTTCCGGACCCCCGACGGGCCGTTTTCGAGCCTAAGTGTTGGAAAATCTGATGTTTTCGCTCGTAATTCTCTAACCGGGAGTCCTATTTGCGAGCCGTCAGTTCCTACAGGTCACTCTACCCTCGAACGAAGTGCTCGTGCCGGTTTTCGAAATTTTCCGGGGGCCATATCCCGTTCCGGACCCCCGGCGGGCCGTTTTCGAGCCTAAGTGTTGGAAAATCTGATGTTTTCGCTCGTAATTCTCTAACCGGGAGTCCTATTTGCGAGCCGTCAGTTCCTACAGGTCACTCTACCCTCGAGCGAAGTGCTCGTGCCGGTTTCGAAATATTCCGGGGGCCGTATCCCGTTCCGGACCCCCGGCGGGCCGTTTTCGAGCCTAAGTGTTGGAAAATCCGATGTTTTCGCTCGTAATTCTCTAACCGGGAGTCCTATTTGCGAGCCGTCAGTTCCTACAGGTCACTCTACCCTCGAGCGAAGTGCTCATGCCGGTTTCGAAATATTCCGGGGGCCGTTTCCCGTTCCGGACCCCCGGCGGGCCGTTTTCGAGCCTAATTGTTTTCACAAAGATAGTAGATAAAGTTAAAGGCAAATGGATTGTCTAACCTGCAAATAATGGCGTTTTCCAATGAGCAACCTTGAATGAGTCCAGCCTTACGCAACTTATCCACTTGCACAACCTTGGATGACACAATTGACAACTAATCAAATACAGATGAATAATACTAGTGGTCAGATTAAAATAAAAAAACATTTAAAAAACTAAGTACAATGAAACAGTAAGAAAACATTGCAACCAGAATAGCTCAACAGTGCAGGATGAATCTTAGGCTCAAATGCATCATAGGCATAGAGATGAAAGAACACAAATGGACTTTGAACATCTTTCTAACCTGAAATCCTCCCTTGTTTTCTCACATTTACAATGTATTTCAAAATCAAGTTGGACAATTGTGGGCACATGTAGAGAAGAGCTTAGCATTCTTTTTCCTGAAAAACAAATATTAAACAGCCAAAAATAAATTATTGCCGCATTCTATGTTAAAATGAAACTGTAAACAAATCAAGGATTCAAATGAAGCCAACACCTCTTCTCCTTAATATTCTACATAAAACCTGCTAGTAGGATACAAAAAGCATTTACAAGCCTATTACTTAATCATTAATCACTATTCAATATCCAACAAAAAAAATACAAAAAATGAACAAATTACAATAAACAAATAAAATAAAATAAAATAAAAGAATAAGTATTTAAAATTACCTTCATCCAGGAAAGAGTCTCAAACAGGTCCATATCCTGCCACAACCCCTGCACGCTGCCAACTTATTCTTCCTCCACTTTACCATTACCATTGCAAATTAAAAATTAATGCTAACATTCTACTACTCAACAACATTCAAATGCCAATGAAAAATTAAATACTCAAATGATAAAAATTCATGCTAACATTCTACTATTCACCAACATTCAAATGCTAATGAAAAATTAAATATTCAAATATTCTCACCTACAACATTCTTTAAAAAAACAAATATTCAAAAAGACATTGTTATGACATTCCAACACCTACAACATTGTTTAAAAAAACTACATGCATAAGTTTTTCTCTGCATCCATTTTTCTTCAATCCTGCATTAAAAAAAAAGCAAGATTAACATACAATTAACGGATGAATGTCTCTCACCGGAGCCCGTTTGCTCAGTGATTGTATACAGAGGCTAATTAAAATCTTGAATTAAAAAAAATAATTGTACCGAGTCAGGATCAGTCTAGCCTGCGGGATCATGACTGCCCTCTCCAACCGAGTCATGTCTCGCTCTATAGCCGCTGCCAGCGTCTGGTGCCTGTACTTGTTTAATATATAGTTAAAAACAATTTAAAAAAAATAACATAAATATTTTGATACATCAATGACATAATTAACAATTTAAATGTACAAATTTATTTGTTACTAACCTGAGTAGTGGGTGATGGGTCTGAAGTGAGCAGGCCGCGACTCTGTGATAGACGAGCCTCCAGCGCTGCCAACTCCGCCCTCATCTCCTCCCTCATCTCTGCCCTGATTGCTGCCTTCATGGACTGCATCATCTCCTCAACCTCCTCATCTGTACGGAGGCGAAGTCCCTGGGAGGAGCTAGCACCGGATGACTCCGCCCGTGCGATGTGCGAGCGTGGAATGCCCGACCCATACGTGAGCGTGTATCCGTGCCCGTCCCGGCCAACGACGGACTGGAATATCTCATCCCTCCGTGATGGCAAACTACGCTCCTCCTCGGGCAACTCCTCCAGGCGTGACTGATACTGGGCCTGCGTAGTTAATTCATTTAATATATTATCATGCATAACAGGACATAGTAATAAACGAATAATTTATGTGGTTTAATATAAAAACTTACGAGGATGGCTGCAACCTCTGGATGACGAGGATCTCGAGAATGCATCCAAACGGACATCCTGTCGCTCGGATCGCCCTTCGAACGCAGCTGTTTCATTGAGAGTTAGTTTATTAGTATAATAGCATACAAAATGACAAAATTATAAATTACATATACGATCTAACTTTTTCACCTCGTGGCGGACTTGCGTGATGTGTCGAGTCCCCAACCTGTGTGCGGGACCCTGCATTGTGCGGTTCCACGCATTTGTATCCGCCACTCTCTGTTTTCAAAGAATATCAGTTAATTTTTGTTAGTTACGATAGTCAATAATAAATCGATAAAATGCACGTTAGAAAATATATATATACAACTTTATCACCTGAGCCTCCTCGCTCGTCCAGTACCGGACGAGCTGAGTCCACTGATCCGGGAGAATGCCCCTCGGAACTCGATCAAGTATGTCAGGGGCATCCTGGTGTGGCTTCCAATGTTGCATTTTCATCTTATTTTTGTGATCTTTCCACATCTTCCGGCACTTCGACATGCAAACTGGCCGGAAGAGCTCAGGACAAGCCCTCAAATTGTCCTGCAAAGGACAAGTAATGCTTCATTTAGTTATGGCTTAAATTGCCTCATATATGCGGAGAAATGTTAAATTATTACCTTGACCTGACTCCAGATACGATCCAGTGCCTCCACAGGGAATGCATCCCAATCAAGTGTGGTCAAAGGAAATGCATGTGGATCCCGGACCATATGTCCCAGCTGGCTGATAAGCTGGCGAGCATGCGGACCCACTGGGTGGTACGTCTCATCGAAGGACACGTCAATGGGATGACCGGAATTCCAAGCCCGGATCCCTCTAGCAGGGCCTCTACCCCTGCTGGTAGATGGGCCCGTGCTCACAGAATCTGTTTAAATTACAGATAATATAATTAAATTGAAATAAAATAATTTGTTAGAAATAAAATATTTTAATTAAACAAACTTATACCAATATGTGTATCGGCCTCTGCAGTCCGGGATGTAGAAGCTGGCGCAGTAGCTAGCACCGGATGAGAGCTCGATGGCATACTCGATGGGGCCATCGAACTGGACTGGGCAGAACCCGATGTAGGTCTAGGGTCCCCCGATGACGTACTGGCCTGGGCCTGGCGCAGTAGCTCGTCAATCGTCCGCGGACGATCTCTCCTCTTTCTTCCTGACATATCTGTTCAAATGTTTTTAACCATTCAAAGATCAGGTAAGTCAAATGAAATTAACATATAGTTAACGTGATAATTGAAATTAACATTTAAAAACTATTTACACTGAAGTTTAACATTGGTGAATTAGTTTCCTACCATTCAAAGATCATGTAAGTCAACTGTATCTCCGTCAATGGTATCCCGAACCCAATTAACATCTTCATCACGTTGAATGACTGCATTCTGGTCAAGAACTTGTTGGGCGAATGCATCAATATCTGGCTCATCACATTCAATCTGATACACTCCCCTCCTTGACATTTTAACTGCCACCTGCCAGTTAGGATCTTTCGGATCTCTGACATAGTAAACTTGCTCCGCCATTGAAGACATTATGTAGGGTTCGGCACTTAATTGATCATCACGATGTAACAAATTGTTAAAATTTACCAATGTAAACCGGTAATTATCTAGTTTCACTCCTCGGACGGGATCCACCCAATCACACTTAAACAATATAAATTTTAACCCGTGATTGTAAACAACTTCAACAATATCTTTCAACCGGCCATAGTAGTAACCAGCATCGACGGATGGACAACCGAGCCCACTATTTTGCGTAGCTCGTTTCTCATCTACATCCTTGATGCGAAATCGAAAGCCGTTGACATCACAAGTTGTGTAACGTCGGGCCGTTATAAAGGGACCATCAGCTAAATGGTTCATTTCATCGGTCAAGTTAGGATCGTTCGTTCTTCGTAAGTTACACACCTACGCAATGCATGTAATCAAAGAATATCACTACATGAAAGTAATATGACAGTAGCAAGTGACACTACTCATAATGAATGAATACGTACATGGTTCTTGAACCAATCGTGAAATGACCGATAATGGGACTGATGAATTTGATTCTCTGTAGCACGAGGCATGTCCCGTTTAAGGTCATCGATGTGTGCCCTGCGATGCATAACACGTGTTTAATGACGAGTATGATAATTTAAACAATAGAATTGACAAGTTAGTCTTACGGATGAGTGATAACTTACTGAGCCAAAGCCGCAACAGATGGGATGTTGAACAACACCCACCGGTGAGCTTGAATCCACTCAATATTGTTAAGATCAAATGGCGTGCCCTCCCCAACTGGACCATCATTAATCCGCGAGGGCCTAGTTAACTTTGTTTCAATATTATCATTAAGATATGTTGCGCAGAAATTGGTACACTCATCCATCAAATACCCCTTAGCTATTGATGCCTCTGGACGAGCTCTATTACGAACATACCTCTTCAATGTATTCATGTACCTCTCGATCGGATACATCCATCTGAATTGGACAGGGCCTCCAAGTAGGGCTTCACTGGTTAAGTGTATGGTCAAGTGAACCATGACATCGAAAAATGCAGGTGGAAAATTCTTTTCTAGATGACACAATGTCACAGCAATCCTCTCTTGCAGACTATTCAATTCATCAATCCGTATAACTCTAGAAGTCAGTTGTCTGAAGAAGTTACTAACTTCAATCAACGGCGCTACAACATTCTTAGGCAAACAATTCCGTATGGAGATAGGCAATAACTGCTGAATAAGAATATGATTGTCATGACTCTTCAAACCCTGTAATGTTCTTTCTTTCATGTTCACACGCTTAGCGATATTTGAACAGTACCCGTCAGGAACCTTGACACCCTTCAGAACGGAGAGGAAGACATATTTCTCATCTTTACTCATCATGTACTGTGCAGGAGGCATGTATGCCTTGTTGGACTCTCTCAGCTGCAAGTGCAACGGTTTTCTCAAGCCAATTTCTTCCAAGTCACGGCGTGCATTGACACCATCCTTCGACTTCCCCTGGACACCGAGGATGGTCCACAATATATTGTCGCAGACATTCTTCTCGATGTGCATGACATCTAAGTTGTGCCTCAGTAAGTTATCTTTCCAGTACGGTAGCTCGTAGAAAATACTTTTTTTCTTCCAATTGTGACTTCGCTTTCTATTTGCACCGGGAATAGAAGGGAGCGGGGGGGCCAGTAAGTCTTGAAAATCGTAAACAGTACGTATTTTCTCATGCTCGAGCTGTGACAACAATTCAACTCCCGTCATTGTTCGAGGTGCTGGACCATATTCCCGAGTGCCATCAAATGACACTTTGTCCCTCCTGAACCTATGCAATGGAGGTAGAAAACGTCTATGACCCGTGTATGCCCATTTTCTGCCGTGCTTCAACCAAGTTGACCTCTTCTCCTTATTGCAGCAAGGACATGCAAACTCTCCTTTTGTGCTCCAACCTGACAAGTTAGCGTACGCAGGGAAGTCGTTGATTGTCCACAATAATGCGGCACGGAGTTTAAACATTTCATTGCTTTCGGCATCAAATGTCATCAGACCATCAGCCCATAATTCATTCAATTCATCGATCAAAGGTTGCATATATACATCAATCTTGTCCCCTGGACCTCTTGGTCCATCAATAAGTGTGGATAGGATCAGAAAAGGTTGTTTCATACACATCCACGGTGGGAGATTATAAGGTAACAAAACAACTGGCCACATACTATGATTTGCCCCAGTCATGGATCTGAATGGACTAAAACCATCCGCAGCCAAACCAAGCCGAACATTGCGACAATCGCAGGCAAAGTCTGGATTCATCCGATCAAAGTCTTTCCACGCCGGAGAATCTGCTGGATGGGTTAACTTACCATCGTCCCTGCTATTCTCGGCATGCCATCTCATCAGTTTTGAAATATTTGATGACAAAAAAAACCTCTTCAGCCTTGGCTTAAGTGGGAAATATCTCGCTTGCTTTGCTGCCACGAGTTTGCCACGATTTGTAACAGTTGTAGAATCATTCTGACGATTGTAACCAACCCCGTCATCCTTCCATCTCGAAGTCTGACACACAATGCACGTATCAAGATGGGCATTCTCTTTCCTAAACAACATACAATTGTTTGGACATGCATCCAGAGTCTCATATGTGAAGCCTAAATTTTCAGTTAACTTGCGAGCCTGATAGTAAGACTCGGCAAGTTTTGCACCAGATGGGAGCACTCGATGCAACAACTGGACGAGCATATCGAAGGACTTGTCAGACCACTGATTCAATGCCTTCAAATGTAACAACTCAACAATAAAGGACAATTTACTAAAATCCTTGCATCCAGGATACAATTCTGTCTGTGCATCGTCTAGAATTTCAAAATATCTCTGCGCTTCTTCATCGGCACCGGAGCGAGGATTACTCCCTCTCGCCCCCTCAGTCTCATAGCTTGTGTATTCGGGTGCCAAACCGCACGCAATATCATTTAGCATCGCGATCATCGGATCAGTCTCTGCCATATCATCCACCTGAATCTCATCTCTTTCCTCTATGCGACAAGAAACATACTCTTCTCCATGTCTTATCCAATTCTTGTATTCCTTCAAGAATCCGTTCAGAAACAGATGCTCTCGTACAAACTCTCTTTGTAATAATACCGATTCGCACATTTTCTACATGGACAACTGATGAACTCATTGTCAAACCCATTGGTAAATTCCATGAACTGGTTAATCCCCTCCATATATTCCCTTGACATCCTATTCGGTAAATCAATCCATCTCTTGTCCATCTCGGTAACTATTTCTGTGGAAATCTAAAATGAGCAAGCACAATTAGCTTAAGGTATCGTGCATCATGCAGGTCACTTATTCATAAACTGCAAACAACTTACTAAAGGGTGGATGGTCCTATCCCATTCGAGAATGCACGATCCAACTTGCACTCAATAACTCGAATGCTTCGTCCCCTAGTCAGATGAAATTTCGGCAGCATGTCCGCGTGGTTCTCCGAGTACACGACACAGATACAACACCAGTTGTACCTATGTATGTACCCAGAGAACAATGGGACATCAACCGAAACTCTATCTAACATCGGACTTGCATGAGCTATTGAGTATAAAATGGATAATTGCATTCCCAAACTGTCCGAACTGGACAATTCAAGATTCGCATACGACAAAGTTCGAATGTAAATCACAAGAACAACGAATCCAGTCAAAGACCAAATCCGTCGCGTCAAGGATTACCGAACAGATGTCGTACACAACTCTCGAACGGGTCTACGTTTCAATAATGCATGCAAATGAATAAAATTTTCCAATTTCATTGATACCATCATAAAAGAAGAATAAGAAAGAAGCATGGTGTTTAGCTTCATTAAACAAACAATGCACGAACATCTTCGCCTGCGGAGAGTAAGATGATTACAAGTTGTTTTGGTGCATATCCGAGTCATCTGAGTCATACAACTTGTCCTGTCTCTTTCTTTGGACCGCCCACCTTCCCTGACTGCTCACTGTATACATGGATATGTTGGTCGAGTCCAATCAAAGATCTGTAGCGCGCCATCACCAGGTTCTTAAGAAATAATATTTGGAACAAGGTGGAATTAGGACCAGCTCAAATTTAAAAGGGCGTAGTGGGCGTGACCAAATTAGATTGGATAAAGGTGGGTCTCAAGTACAAAAACTTGAAAAAGACATTGAAGAATTGAGTTATATAGAAAATCTTACAATGCATATCCTTTTTAACAAAATAGGAAAATCACAATTATGTGAGAATCTCCACAATTACAGTCTACTCTTGTGGTCATTGTTAATCTGATCTTCGCAAATGAAATATATAGGTGTGTTGGCTATAAATCCACCCTCCCTATGTTTGAATGAGGTTCGCTATATTTACAAAAAAAAAAAGAGTAGAGTCTGTGATAGTGATAACAAGCGTACATCATGGTAGATCTTCTCTGTAACTGCTTTTCCATAGAAATAGAAGGAAAAGTGGGATATTTTTCCACACAGATTGGTGTTCATGCTTTATGCAAGAAAGAAAGAATGAAAAGGACATTCAATTTTCATGATTCCACTAAAAATTATTTCTAACTGGGGGATTAGGATCCATCATGAAGGCGATCCATTCAGCAGAAATATAAAAATATGGGATTGACATGCCATTTTAAGAGAATTTTCTAGGCTACAGATGGCAGCCCAAAAATCCCTCTTGAGAAAGGGAAAAGTTTTTATCAACGCTCAAGAGGATATTATAAATAAAATGTTCAAATAATGGAAGAACAAGAGAGTCCCAACACATTTTAAAGAGAGAAATCCAACAAACTCTGTTTGCAGAGATTATTAAATTAGTGCCAACACATGGACAGTTGTAAAAACAAAAAAAGGAAAACAGATCCCAGTCTACGGTATGATGTCCGGGATTGTAAGCTGTATATGAACATGTTGGGATTGCCAGTGAGTAGCAGCATAGGCCACCACCCCCAAACACTCTGATATGCTAGTTTTACAGCAAGCAACAGCAATGAATATAATGGATTTTCAGTTACAAAAAACAGGGGGGGTGGGGGGCAAGAGAAAAATGACTACAGATATACAGAGCTGAATCTGCCCTTCACATAAAAACAAAGCTGATGGCGATAAGCACACACTAAACACCAGTAAATGGCACTGTAGAAGACTCTGAAATAAAATGTGCAAGAGAGAGCAACTGATGGTGTCACTGCCATTTACTCCATATTTTGCCCAAGTAGGCATTGAATTGCAGCTTATTATTTCTCAGATCTCAGGCTGGGAAGAATATGGCATTTAATCAGTTCACAGAATGGGAAGAACATGGCATTCAATCACAGCCACAATCAATATCAAACAGTTTTTTTTTCTCATTATCTTGAAATGTAAACAAAAACCAAGGGAAAATAGCAGTAAAAAAAATTTGATTACCTGTTTAGAAATGGAGGCAGCACAGCACAGATTCACGGGCAAAGTGCAGTCCGAGAGGGAGAGGGAGAAGGAGGGAGGGACGGAGGAAGGGAGAGAGAGAGATAGATAAAGAGAGAGGGAGAGGGAGAGGGAGGAAGGGAGAGAGAGAGAGAGAAACAGAGAGAGAGGGAGAGAGGCAGAGCGATAGGGAGTGAGGGAGAGAGAGAGAAATAGAGAGAGGGAGGGATGGGGAGAGAGAGACCGTGGGCGGCTCCGGAACAGGGACCCAGAGAGGGATTATCGGTGGTGGCTCCGGCGCGCGGGACAGGGAGGGAAAGAGGGAGAGCGACAGGGAGAGGGACTGAGGGAAATAGAGAGAGGGAGGGAGGGAGGGAGAGGGAGAAGGAGGGAGGGACGGAGGAAGGGAGAGAGAGAGATAGATAAAGAGAGGGGGAGAGGGAGAGGGAGGAAGGGAGAGAGAGAGAGAGGGGAGAGGCAGAGCGATAGGGAGTGAGGGAGACAGAGAGAAATAGAGAGAGGGAGGGATGGGGAGAGAGTGACCGTGGGCTGCTCCGGAACAGGGACCCACAGGAGAGATTTCCGGCGGTGGCTCCGGCGCACGGGACAGGGAGGGAGAGAGGGAGAGATGCAGAGCGACAGGGAGAGGGACTGAGGGAAATAGAGAGATAAATAGAGAGAGGGAGGGAGGGAGGCGACTCCGGCGCAGGCGGGCTCCGGCGCAGCAGCTCCGGCGCAGGCGGCTCCGGCGAAATCGCGGCGTGAGGGCAGATCGCGGGAGCAGCAGAGAGCAGAGCGCGGGAGGGGAAAAGGAGGAAAAAAAAGTGGGAAGGGAAAAGGGGGATGGCGCAGGGTTTTTTAGTGAGGTCTTTAGCGACCGCCATAAGCGGTCGCTAATGGTGATTTTGGCGGCCGCTAATAGTGCTAATTGCGACCGCCCAAGCGGCCGCCCGCTTCCTCATGCGCCAAAGCTCAAAATTCTAGTAGTGTTGGGTGAATATAAGTGCTTGTTTTATGTTTCTTTTCTTGTTGTTGTTTGGATTGACAACCCAAAGGCCCTAAGAGCGTGATTCAAATTATGAACCCACTTAGAAAATAATTTTGAAAGAGAAAAACACACTTACACACATTTAAATTTTTGTTAAAACCACGAAGTTACTTTTCTCTGTGTTTGCCACACATTTAAATTCCAGAAATTTTATTTATTTTTTTATTCGACTCGATTTTATGTCTATTTTGAGTCTTTTCCAATATCATTGTTAGATTTGCTGCCAAGTGACTGCAAATAATAATGGTTTTCTAATGTTCAGATATTTGCAGTTGTTTATAGTTGGCACAAAGGCATGCGGATTTGGGCAGCATTAGATTGCTCGGATAGTGATCTAATCCGTTCAGTTGCTTTCTATGGCTTCCTTCCTTGGTTAGTTTAGTCTTGAGCATTGATTTCATCTCATCTGACAGATTCCTACTTGATAAATGCAATTATAATTTCTTGGGAGCTTCTACTTCATTTGGCGTTCACATACCATTTTTGTATGGGTTAATATGATTGGATGAAAGATGGACCTCGTCTACTTGAACTGAGGCTTAGAGCTACATGGAAACTGGGACTCACAGATGTTTATGAATCATTCAGTGCAGATGCATATGAGAAGCATTCCATATACATCAGGCTAACACTTATAATCTAATGGGACATGATAGTTGTGTGGCCTTCGGGGTTCATTCAAATCTTAATAAATTAACTTAATCATAGGTTTTTTTTTTATTAAACTTTGACACCTTCCCACATTGACATTTGTTTGGAATTTGTTTGTTGGCTAATTCATGGGTTAGACAAAACTCTGTGTCAATTGAGTTGTAATTTTTATTTTCTAGATATGGATTGTGATGGGGCTTCACACTAAAGATAAAAGGAAGGAAAAAGAAAGACAGGCAAAATGACAAGTGAGCTGAAATTCCCGGAATCAGAATAAGGGTCCGTTCGAGCGAACATTCTTCCACTCGAGCACGCTTCTACAGGACGCCAGACAGAATGGTTACCTCCTCGAGCGAGCCTTCACCCACTTGAATTAGAACTTGTTTTCCTACTTTCCTTCAACCTGCCTGTTTGAGTCCTAATTATCTTAGGTAACCCTAAGCATGTCCCTAAGCCTATTTAAACGACTCTATGGTTTCCCTAAAGATATACCCCTCTCATTGTTCTGAGTTAGAAACCCTAGTTGAGAGAATTCTTCTCTAGAGCTTCCATTGAAGAGTTGTGCTACAGAGTTCATCTTGAGAGCAGTTTCTTCTACATCTCTTGAAGGAGATTATCTTATTTCATAGAAAATCTGAGGAGTCAAGTGGTGTTAAAATCTATTGCGGTCAACGGTGTGAAGTCGTTAAGGCGTGAAGCTACATAAAAAGTAATTAAAGTCCTTAGATAGTGATTATCTGGGGAGGGATCTATGAGTGCCTTGTAACTGCAAAATTCATAGTGCTTGATTTTTTTATTTAGTTTGGATCCATGGTTTTTCACCTGGTTCGGATTTTCCGCATTATATCTGCCGTTACTTATGGTGTGTGCTTTTGATTTTATTTCCGCTACGCATTATATTGTTTTGCACACATTATTTTTGTTGTTGAGTTGACCAATCTAGATATCCACAAAATAAGGACCTTCAACATTTGACACTTTCTTTGAACTGATACATTGGACCATTCAAAGAAAGATCCATTATGAGCTCAAAAATGAATTGAGCTGGCCCACCAGTTCCTTGAGGATATTGAAGTTTGGTCTTCCATCATGTGGTCAAACCATTGTGTAAATTTATATAACATGTAAATCACAGAGCGAGAGAGAGAGAACTTATTGTATATCGATCTGAGAAGTATGGGCTAAGCACATGAAATAGAAATAGAAACTTGTCGTCTTAAGTTGGATCGGATTTCATGAAATCACAAAACAGAGATGATCGGATTCTTGCGCAACACAAGAATGCCATGAAATCGAAATGACTTCGGAAACTATCAAAGCACACCAATCGTATATCTAAATTAAGCCCACGAGTAGATGAGTACATTTAAAATGAAGCTCAAATAATCAGGAACATAACACTAACAAGAAAGGCCAACCTAATCAACTGAACAAGGCCATGATTATAACCAAAATTTCTATCTAAACTTTTGAAAGTAGAGTTCAACCCCTAAACCCATAACCCATAACCAGTGCCTGGATCAGATCGACACAAGCATGAGGATCAGTGGCGGAACGAAGGAGGGGCTGGCAGCCCCCCCCCCCCCCCAGTTTTTGAAAACCCCCTTCTCTATTTTGAAAATTTTTATATATGGTCCCTCCAAAATTTTTGAAAACCCCTTTATTCTTTAAAAAACTTTATGAGTTCTTACATGTGGCCCCTCCAGATTTTCTAAAACCTCATTCTTCTTTAAAATATTTTATAGTTTTTTACATATGGACCCTCAAAATTTCCAAAAAAACTACTACAAGTTTTAAAAACCTACATGTGTTTTTCATATGTGGGACCCAAAAATGATTTTCTATATAGTGCCCCCCCCCAAGGAAGAATTTCTGAGTCCGCTCCTTATGAGGATTTTGACAATTATGGGATTGACATTTAACTTGGGGCATATAAATAAAAGGATGAATATAAATTAACAAACCAGATATGAAAGAGGCACTCATTGATAGCAAAGCCGCCTTGGCGAAAAACTTGCACCATGTGGAGTGTTTGGTTGGTTCACACTAGGTATTCAACCCAAGCAGCAGTGACACCAGAAGCAGAATTGGGGGTGTTGCCCAGAATGCAACTTTCACCCCATTTTCAGAAGTAAAAACTTGATCCTCCAAAAGTTCAATAGAAGTTGGTCCTATCATAAGATTGAGCATGTGATATATAATTAAAAATACTAGATGCTCAATTTTATATAAATATCATCTCCTATTTAGAGTAAATCATTGGGAAATCTCCACTTAAGAGGAGGGTAATTATTTGGAAGGATTTGGATATTTAAAAGGTGAGCCCCATTCGAGATTCCCACAACCATTACAAGTGCATGAGTGAGTCCCACGGGGGATCAGGACTCCAAAGTTGCATCATCATATCAATTACACCTTCACTAGTCACCTTTTCATTACGTTGTCCCAAAATTTATTTTTAAAAAATCTCACCAAAAACCCGAATTGGTCAAAACTTTTCATTTTGGAAGCCAAATCAAAATAGGGTCCAAAATGAAATTGACAACTATGCATCGTAATTTTGTTACCGAGTTGATGCTCCTAAAAAATGAAAAGTTTTATACTTAGATTATTAAGGAAAAATGAGCCAGACAAAAAACTATGTAATCATTGATTTTGTAAAATTGGGCACACCTAATAAAAAATATTAGAAAAAAGTCAAGAAAAAAGGAGGGCAAAACGGTTCATATCGATAGAAAATCGCCACCATTCTACAATATCATAAAATAAACTCACATGCAAATATAGATAAAAAAGGACATGCACCAATATTATGGAATAACCCAAAATTCCATGATATCATGGAATAGGTGAAGATTTGTCAATAAATAAATAAAAAGGTGGTGGGATGCCCTCTGTCATTGTTATCAAGTGTTTGGGGGCCTCAGTTAATTTTCTTGACTTAGGAGCTTTTTATTTTTTCATAAATATCCCCTAATTCATGGTCATCATTAAGGCTATCAATGGACTAGGTCAAGCTGCGGTAGGCGACGTTGTCTAAGCTCTACCTTCAACATATGTGGGTCGCATATGGAGCAGGCCAAAACCCTCGGAGGGCCTACTCAGGCCATAACTTCTATCAAGGTTTTGAAGCTAATCACATTTTTTTTAGTAGCAGCATGGTGTTTAATCTCGGAATATATATATTGCATGAGCCACAATACATATTGACCTTTTAAAAAGCTATAAGAGATTTTTTCTTGCGAACATCCACAGAAGACAAGGTGTGTGAAATTCATTATGGCCCTTTAACCAAATTTGGCTCTCCCTATATTCACGGTGTGAAAATTAATTTTGTGCACCAAGACTCCTGCAAGCATCTGCAGGAGAGAATTTCACCCTCATTCACATCTCTTTCGTGGTATAATAATGACTGGTAGGTATCACAAATAGGACGAGGAAGTCCAGGGAAAAAAGACTGAGAGGGCAATATGGGAGAAAAGAAATTTAAGATTTTGAAAAATTCTAGGGGAACATGGCTCCCTTTACCCGCTGGTCGTTCCACCCCTATAGCAAACATGGGAGGCAGGGATATGCTTAAGCTAATATGGTTTAATCTTTAACAAAAAATGTTTTAATGCCTCTTTGAAGTACGTAGCAGAGTACAACAATGGTAAAGCACATGCCATTATGGTAGAGGTCCATGGACCAAGGTATTTGAGGGTTAGTTACATTACAATTTTCCATTCAACAAATTAAGAAAAGAAACTAATACCCCATTTGTCAAATTTCCATAAAATCCAGCAGTGAAACTATTTGGTTTTGGTGGCCGAGTCTGCCGCCTTGTCTGAGAAACTAGAGAATTATTGCTAAGTGGATCGATCCATTTCAAATTGAATTTCCAAACGAGATTTGTAATGCACACAGAGACAGAGGATTAGTAATGCAACCCATCTGTCCCATACAATTAGAAACAAGAGTTGAAGATATCAATCATCCACGAGAGAAAAAATATCAAATAGATTTAATCAGCTCTATAATTCATCATAATCTTTTGGTTTTTCACAACATGCATGGGATCTCTTTTCTTACTGTTCTTATGCAACATGCGTGGAATATGTTTAACAATTGGATAAATAATCTCAGAATAAGCCTCTTGATATTTGGCAACCGTACGTGTAGCATTCACAATAGTCCAACACATCAGATCCATTGTGGTTTAAAGCTGCCAGTGCATGAGAGCAAGGGAACTTTTGAAGCTCCCAACCGTGACACGAACACGTTCGCTGTTTGATATCCACCACATGTGTGTTAAAATCCCATACACATCGAACAAAAAACTGTGCTGGGATATTCTGAAGATGACTCACATAATGGTAATCACAGAAAAAATCACGTCACAGAAAAAATCACGAGATAAACGAGTGGAAGCATAGTGCGTCACTGTTGTAGTAAACTCGATCTCTACCTTTCCGCCTATAGAATATTTTCATTATTTCTGTGTGGAATTTCTCCAATGACGATATCACAGATGAAGATTTCATTGCATCTTTGTCATTGGTCCAAATATCAAGCACCTCCTCATAAGGTGGTGGACCTTTGTAATCCTGACCGGCCACGTCAAAGTGCGATACAGCCCAATCCTTGCGACTAGGACTAATCTTGCTTATCCATTGATGTGCCTCTGGAGAAGTTGATGAAATTTCAGATAAATGGTTATCCAATTCATGAATGGTGTCTGCAAAAATTGCATCAGAAAAACATTTCCTCAAATTTTCACATTCAAAATGTTGACAAAAATCAACGTGAAGGCTCTCACGGCAATACCGATGATGTGCTTTTGGGAAGATGTGGCCAACTGCTTCCGAAGATTTTTCATGTCTTTTTGTTACAATTGTTATTTTTGATGCATCTTTCAATATAAACGCTAATTGAACACAGAACCATGTCCATGTCTCTTTGGTCAGTGATTCAGTAATTGCACATGCCAATTGAAACTCCTCATGGTTAGCATCCAGGCTTGAAGCGAAAATCCATATATGTGGGAACTCTTCTTCGAAGCTTCTGCCCTTCAGTATAATAATAGGCCGACATGCTCGTTGGAAGCCACATATCGCAGCATGGTATGCAATGAAAACTCCGAACGAGCCATCCAAGGAGAAACCAAGATTCGCAAGACTACCTGGATTTGTTCTCTCTATTTCATCACAGTAGGCAGAGATATCACTGATGCAATCTCCTAAATGCTTCTCTTTTGATGCCAATCCTTTTCCTCTTCGTGCTTTGTGATAATAGTCCACATCAATCCCATATTGAAGACCAATGTCTTCCATAATGTCACTGGGTGTAGAGTGTAGGTGTTTTCGATTCCGGATGATAAAATTTGCAATCCAATTCATACTAGCTTGCCTATGATTCTTGCAGTCTTGCACAGTACACTTGCATGTGTGTTCTTTTTCCAAAACATCTATCACAAAAGTAGGCTCATAGGGAACCTTGGATGCATATATATGCCATGGACATTCATTCCTGACACATCTAGCGGCAATGCGACTATGGTCGGTCCTGATTGGCCTGTATTGAAATTGCAATTGTATAGCGTGTTCTCTTAGAGCCATGTCAAAAGCATTTTTATCTCGAAATTCTTGGCCTTGGCTTAATGTATAACTAATTTTTAGCTTGTCCTTGTAACCACTATTATCAACCATAGTGCAGCCTTCCTCTACAACAAGTTGCACTTTTAGCCACGTTTTTTAGCCACGTTTTTAAAAATTCGTCAGTAAAGGGTATACCTTTGCCTACGTTTTCCAAAACGTTGGCAAAGGTATACCTTTACCGACGAATCGTAAAAAACGTGGCCAAAAGATCTACCCTTTACCGACGTTTTTCAAAACGTCGGCACAAGTCTATACTTTTACCGACGTTTTGTAAAAAGCGTGGCCAAAAGTGCATCCCTTACCGACGTTTTTAACAACGTCGGCAAAAGTATAGACTTTTACCGACGTTTCTAAAAAACGTGGCCAAAAGTTGACCCTTTACCGACGTTTTTTGATAAAACGTCGGCAAAGGCCATTCTTAAATTTAAAAAAATATTATTTTTTAAATTTTACCGACGAAATAAAACGTCGATAAATATGTTTATGAATATTTATTTATTTTTATATTAATTTTACATGCGAAAATACAAACGTCGGTAAATATGTTTATTTATTTTTATATTAATTGTACCGACGAAAATAAAAACGTCGATAAATATCTTTTTAAGTTTTTATTTTTTATCTTTACCGACGAAATTAAACGTCGGTAAATATGTTTATTAATTTTTACGATCATGTTACCAACAAAAATAAACACGTCGGTAAATATCTTTTAAAATTTTTTTTTTTTACTTTTACCGACGAAATTAAACGTCGGTAAATCTTTTATTAATTTTTATTTATTTTCATATTCATTTTACCGAGGAAAATAAAATAATTATATCCATGATGAATCAAGTGTTAAGATTTGTCCAGATAATCATTGTTGACCTCCTAAAGAGGATTTTATGTTTAGATCGGGAAAAAAGTGGCCCACAAAAATTAAAATTGAACCATTAACCCTTTGGTCCTTTTTGTCAATATCTCACAATACATGAATCGTTAGAATTTGATCCAGTAACGTTACTTGCCATATAAAGGGGATCTATGGTCCATATCTTGCATTAGTCATCCAGATTGTTCGGAAATGTAGAAAAAACGGACTGCATGTCTTAACTCGTGAATGCACTATAGTAACCATGCATTAATCCAACGATTGATATTTATTTCAAAAATATTTCATGATCCATATTGAATCAACATTTGGGGTTGGGACCTATAACTATAAATGACCTTTCGAAGAGGACTAAAAATTTGGATTGCGAAAATAGGGCGTACAAATTTTCATAAATGATGATCTAATGGTCTGTACGTTTTCATCAATCCATCACAATCTATAATGATCCAATGGTTGACTTTTGGTATCATAGCCGTTTTTAGCCTCCCTAATATGATCAACGGTTTGGATCACAAATGTTTGTCTTAGTGCCATTTGAAATGGACACAGTATAAGCTTCATCCAAACATGCTAAAATCGGATTCCATCAGTTTTAAACCAATAAGAAGAGAAAAGTAGAGACGCCAAACTGAACCTAAGTGTTAAAAACCCAACGTTTTAAGGGTTAATTCATTATCCGGGAGTCCGATTTACGAGCCGTTAGTTCCTGCAAGTTAATTTCGCCTCGAGCGAGGTGCTCGTGTCGGTTTCCAATTTTTTCGGAGCCTTTTCCCGTTCCGTACGCCCTGCGGGCCGTTTTCGAACCTAAGTGTTGGAAAATCCTATGTTTTGCTTCTAATTCTCTAACCGGGAGTCCTATTTGCGAACCGTCAGTTCTGTCAATTTACTTTATTCTCGAGCGAAGTGCTCGCACAGCTTTCCAAATTTTTCGATGGCCGTTTCCTGTTCCGGACCCCCGGTGTGCCGTTTTTCGATCATAAGTGTTAGAAAATCCTATTTGATTGTTATTTTACTTCGGTAAAATTATTGCTGACGTGGATGATAGAGTGAGGCCTTGAAGGATGTGGTGTGAATGTGATTGAGATATAGATCTAGGTTTACGGCCTTCTTCTCTTAGAAAGAAAAAGAAAAAAAAACGGTTCTAGTAGTTGTTGGAATATGAATTTTGGCCCAATAGTTTCAGCCGTTTGTTTGAAGAAATGGGAGCCTCATTATGATGAGTACTGGGCTGAGACGTGCAATGCCATGTCGATTAATGATGAATCCAAGAATGTAGTAACCAAGCGAATCTACAAGAAATATAAGCAGGTAACTCCAGAAGATGCATCATCTCCTCAGTTTTTAGGTGTACCTTCCATGTCATCTGTTTTTAAATTCTAAATGAAATATATGAAAGGAAAGAAGCCGACTCTCAAACAATTCAATCTGAATTTGGTCATAGGACAGACTTTTGGTCCACACGTGAAGTCGTATGATGAACTTAAATTCTACCATTATATTTCTATCTCCGAAGTTGAAGTCATATGATGAACTTAAATTCTACCATTATAATTCTATCTCCGAATGTGGTGCAGGTGAGTGCAGTGGCTATGCAAGCCGGGTGGTGATGGCAGTGCAGTAGGTGGTTGTGAGGGAGAGTAAAAGAGTAGGAGAAAGAGAATAGAAAGAAAAGAATGGAGAAGGAGACGAAAATTAGAGTCGGGAAATTTATCACCGATGTTTAATATAAAGCATCAGTAAAGGTTAGTAGTCTTTTTACTTGTTTTCAATTAAAAAAATTAAAATAATTATTAATGATGAAAAATCTATTTTTTGCGACGAAAATAATCGTCCCGAAAATTTACAAAAAATTTTTCCCTCTCCCGCCACCGAAACCCCTCTTTTTATTATTAACATCATTTTTAAGGAAAATTAATATCAAAGACTATTATTGACGAATTCTATTATCAATGAATTTTATGATGTCAATAAACCCCTCCCTAGCCTCTTCCTGCCCTCCGCACACACCGCGCACCATTCCCCCTCTCCTCTCTCTTTCTTCTCTGTTCTCTCTCTCCCTCGTTCCCCATCTCTCTGTCTGCTCTCCTCCCTCCCTTCCTCTCTTCTTCTTCCTCCCCTGTCTCCCCTCGCCTGCGCACCTGCACCTGGAAATCTTGTAGGAACTTTAAATTCTCTAATCGGGAGCCATATTTACGAACAGTCAGTACCGTCTAGTTACTTGATCCTTATCGAAGTGCTCGCGTCGGTTTTCAATTTTTAACCAGGGGACGTTACTCGTTTCGGACCCCGATTAGACGTTATCGAGCCTATAAAATCTTTTTTATTTTATTTTATCTCGGTAAAACTATCAGAGACTATTATTGATTGATTATACGACGTCGGTAAGATGAACGATTAACAGCGTTTTTTGTAAAACTTCTGTAATGTTGAACTCTATTCTAGGAAAATTAAAAGTCTGAGTCCTTTAACTATATTTTTTTTTTTGTCGTCGAAAATTAGAGTCAGAAAATTTATTACCGACATTTAAAGGTTTTTAGATTTTTTTTCACTTGTTAAGAAAAAAAATATCTAAATAATTTTTACCAATGAAAAATTTTTTTTCAACAAAAAATAATTGCAAAAAAGTTGGCCACCCACGTTTTCTTTTTTTGTTTTTCCTCTCCCGCCAATTTTTTCCTTTTCCCCTGTTTCCCCTCATTTCCCTCTTTTCTTTTCTATCTTCCCCTCGTCACTCGCTCCGCTCTGTCTCTCTCTCTCTGCTTTCGGTCTCTCCCATTTCTCTCTCACTACTCCCTGCGCTCAAGAGGTCTCTCTCTCTCTCTTCTCTCTCTCTCTCTCTCTCTCTCTCTCTCTATCACTCGGTCTCTCGCTCTCGCTCTCGCTCTCTCTGTTTGCACTTTCTCTCTCTGGATCTGCTACTTCCCTCTCTCTCTCGCTCTCTCTTTTATCTCTCTCACTCTCTCACTCTCTCCAGACCGATGCCAGTTTTGGGACGATCACAGCAGCAGGGAGACGACCGCAGCAGGGGCAGTCAAGCGACGCCACCAGCAGCAGCCCCCGGACGGCCGGCCAACCTTCATCTTCCTCCTCTTATATCCGTGGAAGCCTCCCCTGCACAGGTACACCCCTCCCTTCCCCCTCTCCTCTCTTCCCTCATTCCCCTTTTCTCCGTTTGATCTTCTCCCCTCTACCCATTGGTTTGAAGGAATTTTGGAAAACCCCCAATGTTATAGAAAATTTATTCCTTTTCTGTATATGCCCCATTGCCACTCCCCCCAGGGATTTTTTTCATTTTGATAATGGCCTCCTGAAGGAAAATTATCTGTTTCGGCCACTGCTACCATTTGATTTAGCTTGTGTGTAAAATGGTGTTTTTGAAACATTGAATGAATACTACTCACATTTTGAAACAAAGATTGGGTTATCCATTAAGTCACATTTTTTTTCTCTGCACTATTGGTGTGATTTAAAATTTTGGAATTGTGTGAATGGGTTAGTTGGCATCTGTGGATTAGGATTTTTGGTGAGTGAATCCTTTCTAGGAAAGGACAACTACTCAACTCTACTTCATTACAATTTTCTTCCAAACCATTCACATGCACACTTCAAGGAACTACATATGCTAACCAAGGATTGGTTTCTGAATTCTGATTGAGTTTTTGTTCAGCTATGCCTGAATATATGAACTATTATAATTTGTGAAATTCTATTACTTATGCTCCAATTAAAAGATGGAGGCCGCTATTTCTTCAACATCCTTTCTTGTTTGACTTAGAAATACACTCTTTTGATATGATTTATCACTTATGTTGATTGGCATCATTTCTAGAATTATAACATGTGCCTTAATCCAAAAAATGTTCCCAATATAATTTGAGTCCTCAACTTGCTAACATATGGTACTGCTTTTATAAAGAAAAGACATTAATGAAGCAGATAGGATGTCCAAATGACATGAAATTAGGTATTAACTTTGTTTGTGACATGTTAGCAAGTCTCTTGCCATTCAAAACTACCATGAATCAAATGATGTCCAAATGACATGAAATTAGGTATCACATGATGGGCCATTTAATCACATATCCCACAACCACAAGATTGTGCAGTTCTGGTTTGATTCGAACTTACAGCCCATTTACTGACAAGGTCTAGTTCACATCTGGATTAAGTGATGTAGAACAATTTGTGCATTTCTACCAACATGTCTAGTGTCCCAGTTAAAGTCTTGTGTAGACATTCAATCTCTTCCTATTTTCAACAACTGAAAGTAATTTCCTCTTTTTTTACCATCCTCCTTAGTGTGGGTTGAATCTTTATCCCTCTGTGTAAAGACACCAAAGGCATAAGATCTTGAAGGAGATCATATTACAACTCCGCCCTCCTCCAACCTTCCCATCCAAGTAAGAGAAGAAACTGACTTCAAACAAAAAAATTGTAGTTTGGATGTGGAGAGATTTGTCCAATGGGAAGAGTAATTAAAGATGGAGAGAATATTATATGAAGAAGTGTGAATTTTGGACTTAAGGTCTGTAGATGCTACCTGTTATTAGACACTGGATTTTCTAGTGCATTTGTGAAAAGAAACATGGGAGAAAAGTTTGAGAATTCTTACAACCCCAAAACATGCATATAAATGCTCAATATCTAATTGCTATTTACTTGTGATTTGGTCAGATATGGACAGGAGTTGGATATTACGTTATCAAAATCGATTTGATGCGGAGTACATAGATGGGGTGATCTCATTTATTGATTTTGCAAAGGCGAATTCGGGCAGTGCGGTTTTGATTAGGTGCAAGTGTAATGATTGCTGTAACCATCTGATGCAGGACTATGATACAGTGTGAAAGCATTTGCTCATTAACGGAATGATGGTCTCATACATGCGGTGGATATATCACGGTGAACCCATAGTTCAACCCGATGATTCGGATGAGAGCGAGGCTGAATTAGAAGATAATCATGATGAATGCGATGAGTTGATAGAGGACCATCGTAGGGGAACCTATTTGGATGAAGATACTCAAGAGAGGGATGATGTGCATAATTTTGAAAATTTGTTGAAGGCTTCTCAGCGTGGCCTGTACCCAGGATGCAAAAGTTCGGATACTTTGTTATCGTTTATCATCAAGATATTGCATGTGAAGGTAGAAAGTGGGTGCAGCAATAAGTCATTCGACAAGGTTTTGCAAATTTTTAAGGACTTTTTACCCGAAGGTCATGTGGTTCCGGCATCGGTTTATGAGGCGAAGAAATTATTGCGTGAATTGGGCATGGGATACAAGAACATAAATGCTTGCAAACACAATTGTGTGCTATATTGGAAGGAGAATGCTCAATTGGATAAATGTCCAGAATGCGAAGAGCCTAGGTACAAGTTCAATGATGGCAAGCGAAAGAAGATCCCTCATAAGGTGCTCCGTTACTTCCCATTGATACCGAGGTTACGCAGATTGTATATGTCAAGGAAGACAGCCACGGATATGAGATGGCATAGTGATAAGCGGGTTTGATGATGGGATAGCGCGGCATCCGGCTGAGTCAGTGGAGTGGAAAGAATTTGATATGAAATATCCAGAGTTTGCACAAGAGACACGTAATGTGAGACTGGGGTTAGCTACCGATGGATTCAATCCTTTCGGTAACATGAGCACCTCGTATAGCATGTGGCCTGTCATACTTGTGCCTTATAATTTGCCACCATGGATGTGCATGAAGGAGCCATTCTTGATGATGTCATTACTCATTCCAGGACCAAACTCACCCGGAAACGATATCGATGTATATCTGAGGCCCTTGGTTGATGAGTTGAAGGAGTTGTGGGATCATGGTGTAACTACTTATGATGCCTCCACTAAGGAAATCTTTCAAATGCATGCTGCTGTGATGTGGACGATAAATGACTTTCCTGCATATGGTAACTTGTCTGGGTGGAGCACAAAGGGTTATAACGCTTGCCCCTCGTGTAACGACAGCTCGTTAGGGGTGAAGTTGAAAGATAAGATTGGTTACATTGGCCATCGTAAATACTTGGAACTAAACCACCAATGGCATAGAAGCAAGGCCTTCAACGGTCAGCCTGAGCGTGAAAAGAATTCTTTGGATATACCGGGGCAGAAGGTACTGGACCAGCTCGAAGAGATAGCGCCGGTCAAGTTTGGCAAGAATAACAAAAGACCGCGTGACTATGGAGAACTGAATTGGACAAAGAAAAGCATCCTATTTGAATGGCCTTATTGGAAGTGCAAAAAACTCCGACACAACCTTGATCCTATGCACATTGAGAAGTACGTATGTGTAGCTTTGGTTGGAACAATTTTGGGCATAAAGGACAAAAACAAGGACACCGAGAAAGCGCGTAAGGATTTGAAAAATATGGGCATCAGACCAGAGTTGCATCTAGTGGAGAGAGGTGATGGATCAAGCTTGAAGCCGCATGCCTCTTACACTCTAGAGCCAAAACATAGAGATGGATTTTATGAATTCTTGAAGTCCATCAAATACCCAGACGGTTATGCGGCGAACCTCTCGAGGTGTGTAACCTCGAAAAATGATAAATTAGCTGGTTTGAAGAGCCATGATTGCCACGTCCTTATCCAACGCATCCTTCCTATTGGCATGCGCGGCTTTTTGAATAAGGATATATGTACAACATTGTTTGAGTTAGGCAGCTTTTTCCAAGACCTCTGTTCGAAAACACAGAGACAAGATGATTTGAAAAAATTGGAGGAGCGGATAGTTTTAATATTGTGCAAGCTTGAGAGGATATTTCCTCCGGCTTTCTTTGATGTGATGGTCCATCTATCGGTTCACTTGCCACACGAGGCCATGCTTGGTGGACCTATACAATATCGGTGGACGTACCCGATTGAAAGGTAATAGCTGGTGACCATTGATTAATTATTTATGTATTAATGCTATTGCCTTGCATTGGAAATCATGGTTCTTATCATTGGTTGTTTAAAGGTTTCTGAAGACCCTAAAAGGGTACGTTCGCAACCGAGCTCGGCCTAAAGGCTCGATCGCAGAGGCTTACATTGTCAAAGAGTGTCTCACTTTTTGCTCAATGTATTTAAGGCAGACTGATCGAGTAGAGCGTTATGATGATGGTGGCGAACGTGGTCCGGGGATGTCGGTCTTCACACAAACTGTCCGTCCCCTCGGAATGATGCCAAGGGCACATGATCCTTCTCAAAAAGATCGTGACATGGCGCATTGGTTTGTGTTGAATAATTGCCCCGAGGTGTTGCCATATCTTCAGTATGTGCTTCAATATAGCCATATTTATGCATTGCTTTATTGACTCCTTTATTCATTATCTATATTTACTTATTCGGTAAAAAATACCTTGAGTAGGGAACACAAGAATTTAGTGCAGCAAGAAAGAAGTGGAGGCGTCGGGCAGATACAACGAAGAGAATTTGCAAAATGGTTCAAACAACGTGTAAGACATAAACGTTGGATCATTGTAATTGTTAGATATTATTGGATTTATTTTTAAATAACATATGTCCAATACATCTGACATAATTTGCCTATGTAGATGAATCAATTGCGAACTCTAGGTTCACCGGAAGCGTATGATGAGATGTGGTCATTATCAAATGGCCCTATGTCCCAGGTGAATCTCTATCAGGGGTGTGATTGCAGTGGCGTCCGATACCACACTAAAGATCGTGAGAGATGTCGTAGGAGCCAGAGTAGTGGTTTGGTTGTGGAAGGGGAATACGAAAGGGAGAAACATGACTACTATGGCTACATATGTAAAGTGTGGGAATTGTCCTATCGGCATGGGGGTAAGGTGGTCCTATTTGAATGTGAATGGTACAACACTAGTACCAAGCACAAGATAAACATCAAAGACCATGTCACAAGCATTGATATCACTGGTCGTTGGTGTACGGATGATCCATTTGTCCTACCATGTCAGGTAGCTCAAGTCTTCTACGTCAATGACACCAGCAGAGAAAAAAAATTGGAGAGTTGTAGAACGGGTCAAGCCTCGTGGATTGTGGGATGTACCCGCCAAGCGGGGATGACGACAACGACGATTGTGATGCGCCTAATGATGCATTTTCAGCAGGACAAATCATCATTTGTTGTCCCAGTCCTCGTCGATGGTACTATTGTCCAACACTCTATGGATGATATAGATCCTGAGATCATTCTCAATGATGAGTCAGCAGACAAGGATGGCCAAGATGAGGATGAGACACTGGCGGATTACGAAGATGAAGAAGAAAATGATGTTCATAGTGAGGAAGATGATGATATAGAATATGACATGTAGTGTTTGTTCAGGTTTTACACATGTAATTATTAAGTAAACCAATAAAGATCTTGTCTTATATAATGACATTGTCTTCAATTTCATGTTCTCTTGTGATATGTTCAAATATTGATAAATTTTTTTTACATTTTAATCCTGTTTATATAATTCATAGTTACAAAAGATGCCAAACAAAGGGAAAAAATGGGTCAAACCAGGAGAGTTGTCCCGTCAATTGCAAGCTTCCAATTATTTATCAAAGAGGAAAACAAACAATTAGGCAGAATGCAGAAAAACTTGCATCTCTAGGTATCCAGCGAACCGCATGTGCTATATTTGGTTTGGCTAATAAAGGGACAAACGAGACGGGAAAGAAGAATGTCATTGGGAATGATAAGGATGAGGACTATATTCCCACGGCAGATGATGATATAGAAGATGAGGCATCTTCTTCTCAATCGGAAGAGGTAATCGTTATGTGAACGTCGTGACATGTAGTTTAAAATTATTATTTTTGATGTTGACACTCGTGCTAGAATGATCTATATTTACATTTAATGTCAGTTGCTGACATTCACTTTACTAATAATATTGATCTTTGCTATTAATTATTTATGTTCCTTGTCACTTTGCTTTAATCCAGGTTGCAGTTATGCCTCGGGACAATAGGGTCAAACGTGCTCGGACTGTTGCAGCTACACTTAGTGCAGATAGCACACATGGGGCCCTACCGACTCATCCGCTGACCACACAGCCCTTACCGACCCAGCCTCGCATCACACATCCCTTACCGACCCCTCCTCACCTCAGACAGTTGGTAGCAGCGTGGGTGAGAATATTATGACCCTTTAAAATCCTGAATTCACTTTAATTTATTGATTTGTGTTCACTAACTCATTTACCGTTGTCATCTTAACAGCATCAGGCCCACTCTCTCAGCAACCGACCCGCGTAAGGGGTGTCACGCGAGGGAAGAATGGATCGAAGCTTAGAAGACAACTGGATCATAGCATCCCAGTTCAGATCCCGACCTCCAGCCATAGGCCAGAAGGGGAACATGCCCCTTTACTGGTTAACCATCTTGGGTTAGCCATTAGAGCTGTTGCCCCAGTAAAGTCCCATGGATGGAAGAAGCTTGATAGTGGGATCAAGCTTGGCGTTATTGCTGCAGTTAAGGCAAACTGAAACAAGAAATATCCAAATTATGCTAGTTGTGATCCTCATTACAATATCTGATTATATTTTGTTATTATTAATCTTTATATGGCTCTCCCCTAATGCAGCAATATTTTGATATCGGGGACTATGAGGGTGACATGCAGATGAAGGCGGACATTGACCGCCAATGTGGTACTTTGTATAAGAGTTGGAAATATGAGCTGCATAGTCACTACCTCGAATTATTGGAGCAGGGGGTTCCCCAACCCCAGGACCACCCGGCACCGGGTTGTGATGCAAATGATTGGCGAGTTATGATCTCACAATGCTGGGAATCACCAGCTTGGAAGGTACCATTGCATGTTATCTACACTCAATTAACTATATTCCTTGTAATTCTATTAGTAATGATTTTATAATCGAGTGTCGTTGTATTATTTTCTTCCTATGTAGGCGAAGTCTGCAAAGGCTAAAGAGAGTCAAGCCAAGTTGCCATATAATCATACTAGTGGCTCGAGGTCATTTGCATCGAGGATGTCTGTGGTGGTACTAATTATATTCATATGACGAAACTGCATTGACTTTATTAATTTATCAATACATAGCTAGATTAATATCTTATACAAAGCTGTCTCGAATAACAGATGGCGAAGAATGCCGGTCAAGCGCCGCCAATTACTCAGTTCTTCCGCGACACCCACTACAGAGAAAAGAGCAAAGAGTGGGTAAACGAGGTGGCTCAGCAAAGACATGTACGTTGGCTAATAATTAAAATAATAATCGACAAATAATGCCATATAAGCATTCTAAATCCCTTATTGATTTACATGGCAGGATGCCTTGGTGCAGAGGATTGAGGAGCAGTCGCAGCCCTCTGTCACAACTCCGATGAGTGAGGAGGAGATTGCTGTTGATGTGCTTGGGAAGAGGTCTGGATATTTAAATGGATATGGCAAATTTACAGGATCCACTCCTTCATCTACACAGTCTCGGGCATCGTAGTCTGAGCTGATCGCCTTGTGGGAGCAAGTAGCTGAGCAGGCTAGGATGCAGGCTGAGCAGGCTAGGAGGCAGGCTGAGCAGGACAAGAGGTATGGAGCACTTGAGGCCCTCGTTCAACGGTCAGCATCTGCAGCAGGGATGGATCCGACTGGCTTATTGGATATCACGAGAGGGAGCACTTCAGCTGGTGATAGCACAGCTATTAGAGATCATGATGCGACGCTGGGTGGTGGGGGCGCTCATCTAGGACCATAGGTAAAACAAATACTCCTGATCTTCAATTTGTGATTCCTTTATTGATGTCATTTCCTTATGTGGCCCGTTCCTCTGTTGATTCATCGTAGTTATCTCTTAATCTGATCATGGGTTTCAGATGCTATGATAGTTGCTGGTCATGCATTATGTTCGCTTTACTCCATAAAACAAAAAGAAGTTATGATTCCTTGAATTTTATTCTTTCAATACCTAATCGTAGTAGTTAAAGAGTGTAAAAAGAAACAAAAAGAGATAAGAGTAGAGATTCATTATACAATAACCTGCACTTGAGTTTCCTTATCTTAGGAGACAATGTTACATCAGAGTCTACTTTTAGAGCGATGCCTTAGCTAATCAGGGAATCAGATGGTCTTGAAAGTAACTTCATTGGATGATTTGATTACCTTAACATCACATATTTCTCACCTGCTACTGCTATGTTTTAGGTTAGAGGAAATGTTATCGTCAACTTATACCTCCCAGTCTTATCTATTCATGAGTACCATTTCTATGGAACATCTCATGAACATTATCAGGAACTTGGAAAATGTTGTTCTCCACTTCAAGGTACAAATGAAAAAATAAAATAAAATTCTGTTACAGTAGCCAAATTATGTCATTCATCCAGATCTGATTTTGCCTCATTCATTGAAGAATAATTGTAATAAATGGACACAATATACTTTATGTTGTATTATCTGTCCATAGCATACTGATTACCCTTCATCACTATTGGTGCTTGATTATTTTGCTTCACCCTAATGCTTCATCATGTCACACTTGCAGGCTGCAGCACCTTCCAAATGAAAGTTAACATTCAATTTGGTATCCATTTTTCTTGTGCACTTGCATCAATTGTGGTAACAGCTTGTCAAGCAACAATAGTAATGGCCTCTTCCACTAGCAGCATGATAATTCTATCTCCATTTCAGAGTCAGGGATGTTTAACTTAGGATTCTTGAATTCATTCAAGTAAAGCCATTGGATTGTGAAGGTTATCAATGGGTCAGTTCTTTGTCGAGCTTGACATTCTTGATAACAAATAATGTCAAAGAGTGAGGAGATTTTCTTTGAATATTATTTGTATTGCATTGTATCCATTGGTACAGTTCCTTTCATCTGAAGATTTGGTTGCATGATTATCAAGTGGCCTAACAATGAGATTATTATCAACATTCATTATTATCAACGATTTACCACCACTTAGGCTAGAAAACGGCCACCGGGGGTCCGGAACGGGAAACGGCCGTGGGAAAAAATTCCGAAACCGGCACGAGCACTTCGTTCGTGGGCAGAGTGACTTGTAGGAACTGAAACTGATGGTTCGCAAATACGGCTCCCGGTTAGACAATTAAGACCGAAACATGGTAATTTCTAACACTTAGGCTAGAAAACGGCCCGCCGGGGGTCCGGAACGGGAAACGGCCGCGGGAAAAATCCGAAACCGGCACGGGCACTTCGCTCGAGGGCAGAGTGACTTGTAGGAACTGACGGTTCGCAGATAGGGCTCCCGGTTAGAAAATTAAGACCGAAACATGGTAATTTCCAACACTTAGGCTAGAAAACGGCCCGCCGGGGGTCCGGAACGGGAAACGGCCGCGGGAAAAATCTGAAACCAGCACGGGCACTTCGCTCGAGGGCAGAGTGACTTGTAGGAACTGACGGTTCGCAGATAGGGCTCCCGGTTAGAAAATTAAGACCGAAACATCTTAATTTCCAACACTTAGCCTCGAAAACAGCACGCCGGGGGTCCGGAACAGAAAACGGCCGTGGAAAAATACCGAAACCGGCACGAACACTTCACTCGAGGGTAGAGTGACTTGTAGGAACTGACGGTTCGCAAATAGGGCTCCAGGTTAGAGAATTACGATCGAAACATAGTAATTTCCAACACTTAGGCTCGAAAACAGCCCGCCGGGGGTCCGGAACGGGAAACGGCCGCGGGAAAATCCCGAAACCGGCACGAGCACTTCACTCGTGGGTAGAGTGACTTGTTGGAACTGACGATTCGCAAATAGGGCTCCAGGTTAGAGAATTAAGACCGAAACATGGTAATTTCCAACACTTAGGCTAGAAAACGGCCCGCCGGGGGTCCGGAACGGGAAACGGCCGCGGGAAAATTTCGAAACCGGCACGAGCACTTCGCTCGTGGGTAGACAGAACTGTAGGAGCTGACGGCACGCAGATAGGACTCCCGGTTAGAGAATTACGACGAAACATGCGATTTTCCAACACTTAGGCTAGAAAACGGCCCGCCGGGGGTCCGGAACGGGAAACGGTCACGCGAAAATTCAGAAACCGGCACGAGCACTTCTCTCGAGGGTAGACAGAACTGTAGGAGCTGACGGTACGCAGATAGGACTCCCGGTTAGAGAATTACGACGAAACATGCGATTTTCCACCACTTAGGCTAGAAAACGGCCCGCCGGGGGTCCGAAATGGGAAACGGCCGTGCGAAAAATATGAAACTGGCACGTGCACTTCGCTCGAGGGCAGAGTGACTTGTAGGAACTGACGGTTCGCAAATAGGGCTCCCGGTTAGAGAATTACGACCGAAACATGGTAATTTCCAACACTTAGGCTCGAAAACAGCCCGCCGGGGGTCCGGAATGGGAAACGGCCGCGGGAAAATTCCGAAACTGGCACGAGCACTTCGCTCGTGGGCAGAGTGACTTGTAGGAACTGACGGTTCGCAAATAGGGCTCCAGGTTAGAGAATTACGACCGAAACATGGTAATTTCCAACACTTAGGCTAGAAAATGGCCCGCCGGGGGTCCGGAAAGGGAAACGGCCGTGGGAAAATTCTGAAACTGGCACGAGCACTTCGATCGAGGGTAGAGTAACTTGTAGGAACTGACGGTTCGCAAATAGGGCTCCCGGTTAGACAATTAAGACCGAAACACGGTAATTTCCAACACTTAGGCTACAAAACGGCCCGCCGGGGGTCCGGAACGGATACGGCCGTGGTAATAATCAGAAACTGGCACGAGCACTTCGCTCGAGGGTAAAGTAACTTGTAGGAACTGACGGTTCGCAGATAGGACTTCCGGTTAGAAAATTAAGACCGAAACATGATAATTTCCAACACTTAGGCTAGAAAACGGCCCGCCGGGGGTCCGGAACGGGAAATGGCCGCGGGAAAAATCCAATACTGGTACGGACACTTCGCTCGAGGGCAGAGTGACTTGTAGGAACTGACGGTTCGCAGATAGGGCTCCCGGTTAGAAAATTAAGACCGAAACATGTTAATTTCCAACACTTAGGCTCGAAAACGGCCCGCCGGGGGTCCGGAACGGGAAACGGCCTCGGGAAAAATCCGAAACCGGCACGGGCACTTCGCTCGAGGGTAGAGTAACTTGTAGGAACTGATGGTTCGCAGATAGAGCTTCCGGTTAGAAAATTAAGACCGAAACATGGTAATTTCCAACACTTAGGCTAGAAAACGGCCCGCCGGGGGTCCGGAAAGGGAAATGGCCGCGGGAAAAATCCGAAACTGGCACGGACATCGCTCGAGGGCAGAGTGACTTGTAGGAACTGACGGTTCGCAGATAGGGCTCCCGGTTAGAAAATTAAGACCGAAACATGTTAATTTCTAACACTTAGGCTCGAAAACGGCCCGCCGGGGGTCCGGAACTGGAAACGGCCGCGGGAAAAATCCGAAACCGGCACGGGCACTTCGCTCGAGGGTAGAGTGACTTGTAGGAACTGACGTTTCGCAGATAGGGCTCCCGGTCAGAAAATTAAGACCGAAACATGTTAATTTCCAACACTTAGGCTAAAAAACGGCCCGCCGGGGGTCCGGAACGGGAAACGGCCGCGGGAAAATTGCGAAACCAGCGCGAGCACTTCGCTCGAGGGCAGAGTGACTTGTAGGAACTGACGGTTCGCAAATAGGGCTCCAGGTTAGAGAATTACGACCGAAACATGGTAATATCCAACACTTAGGCTAAAACACGGCCCGCTGGGGTCCGGAATGGAAAACGGCCGCGGGAAAATTCCGAAACTGGCACGAGCACTTCGCTCGTGGGCAGAGTGACTTGTAGGAACTGACGGTTCGCAAATAGGGCTCCCGGTTAGAGAATTAAGACCAAAACATGGTAATTTCCAACACTTAGGCTAGAAAACGGCCCGCCAGGGGTCTGGAACGGGAAATGGCCGCGGGAAAATTCTGAAACCGGCACGGGCACTTCGCTCGAGGGTAGACAGAACTGTAGGAGCTGACGGCACGCAGATAGGACTCCCGGTTAGAGAATTACGACGAAACATGCGATTTTCCAACACTTAGGCTCGAAAACGGCCCGCCTGGGGTCCGGAACGGGAAACGGTCACCCGAAAATTCGAAAACCGGCACGAGCACTTCGCTCGAGGGTAGAAAGAACTGTACGAGCTGACGGTACGTAGATAGGACTCCTGGTTTGATAGTTGAACCTAAAAACGTTTAATTCTGAATACTTAGACTAAACTCTAGGCCGTCATAGGTTGAAAACGGGAAACGGCCATCGAACATCTCAAAAATCTGCACGAGTTCCATGCTCAATGCAAAAGTAACTTGTAGGAATTGACGGTTAGTAAATTGGACTTTTGGTTGACAAAGTTTTATATATACATGTTTATGTTTCATTTATAATTTAATTAATTGAAAAGATTTTAATGTTGTTTTTTTCATTGCAGATTGATGGACGCTTTTCGAAATGTTGGAGTTTTGGGGTCGGTTGCAAACTTGTGGGGGTGTTGGACTTTTTTTCATTTTATTTGTATATATATTGGACATTTATATCAGACTGTATCGTTATTGATTGTAATATTAGTTTAATGAGACGAATCATTTAATGAAAAATATAGATGGTTGTTTGTTTACTTAGTAACTGTTTTGTCATTGCATTTTTATCTTGAAAATAGGTATATGAACAGGTGTATAAACAGGTTTATAAACAGGTTTATAGGAAATTATAATGGAAAAAAAAATTGGTTATTTAAAAAAAAAAAACACCTTTGCCGACAAAAATAGGGACATTTTCATCGGCGAAAGTGAAAATTAAATTAAAAAAAATAAATTTAAAGACTTTTGCCGACGAAAATAGTCGTCGACAAAAATTAAAAGTAATTAAAAAAATAAAATAAAGGGGTTTGGCCGACGAAAATGACACGTTGGCAAAAGGATGAAAAGAAAATTTTTAAAAAAAATAACAAATAAAAGAATTTACTTTGCCGACGACTATTTTCGTCGGCAAAATATAAAAATAAAAATACAAAAATAAATAAAAGACGTTTGCCGACGCAAATTATCGTCGGTAAAAATATAAAAATTAAATTAAAAAAATTGAAGCCCTTTCCCGACGCAAATTTTCGTCGCCAAATGCAAAATAAAAATTAAAAAAAAATGAAAATGACATTTGCCGACGAAATAAGTCGTCGGCAAAAAGTAAAATAAAAATTAAAAAAAATCCAAAATGATATTTGCCGACGAAAAATGTCGTCGGCAAAAAGTAAAATAAAAATTAAAAAAAATAAAATGATATATGCCGACGAAAATGTTCGTGGGCAAAAGGTAAAATAAAAATTAAAAAAATTTAAATGACATTTCCCAACGAAACAGTTCGTCGGCAAAATGTAAAATCAAATTAAAATATAAAAAATTACCTTTGCCAACGCATTTTTTTCGTCGGCAAAAGTAAAAACAAATAATTAAAAAAAAATAAAATCCTTTGCCCGACGAAAAGTTTTGTCGGTAAAGGTCAAAAAAGCGTCGGTAAAGATCTTATTTTTGCCTACGAAAATAATTTTCGTCGGTAGAATATTTTACTGACGGGGTTTTACCGACGAATGGCCGACAAAAATATTTTCGTCAGGGATGAGTTTTGCCGACGAAAATATGTTTCGTCGCCAAAAGTGAAACTTGTTGTAGTCTTCTTCATGCCGGTCAACCGAACTACTTACAACATTGTTGCTGCTGTAAGCAGCAATAGCGCTAGGAGAAGATGTAGCAGTTTCATGTCTCTCATGCAAACCTCCTACTGTTGTTTGAATGGAACCATTGTCAATATCTTGTAATGGATTGTCCATATTAATGCAAGTATCTTCATGCACGTGACTCAACACACTTTGATTGCCATCTTTACTGTAAGCATCAACCATCTGTGAGGAGGATGTAAACGTTTCACTGTTATGATGTACAACTCTTTGTGTTGCTTGAATCGCACCATTGTCAAGACCCTGTTTTTGACTAAATAAGGAAACAAATAAAAGCAGAATTTGTTAAAGATGTGAATTTCGTACATGCAAAAGCAAAGTCAAAATAGAAAGATAAATGCAATACCAAGTAGCTGTATCGGGGGTTGAAATTGAATTTGTGGGGCTTTGCAACTGAATAGCATAGAGTTGAATGGGAGTTGCGCTTTGAGGAAACACTTTCATCATGTTGGATACATCGTCATCGTTTAAGATAGATATGAGAGAAGCATCCAAACTTAGACCCGGATATCCGTATTGGATGGAGGTGATGAGAGTTGGTATGCAAATCTCATTCACTTTGACGAGAAGCTCACTCAGTTTGACAGATCGACTGACAAAGATAAGCCGTCTGGTGCCTCCCTCATACACAGTATTGCCAGATCTGTAAACAAAGTTGCCTCCATAGTTGCAGAGTAATGGTACTTCATCGTTTTCAGGCATTGTTTTGTCCAAGTCTGCCAAATAGTTGAACATGAAAAAAACTTAAAGACAATTTTTTTTTTTTTTTTTGCAAATTGTGTTATCTTCTATTTAGAAGAGTATTAGTTATTAGTTTAAACAAGGAAATTCCCTAATCAAACATTAGCCAGGAAAATCTAATTATATCATAAATCAAATCTGATCTAATCCTAATTTTGATGTTTTTGTTGAAAATAAAACTATAGAAATACGAGCTACAATCAATTAATTAACCAAATGGAAGGGAAAAATGATACCCAATACATTAATAATCCTCAAGTTGTGCTGTTGTTGTTAGTAATTGAAGAGCAACATGTCGCGGAAAGTGGCGCAACGGAAAGTACCTGTGATCGACTGTCAATCATAATGCACAAATACAATCAAGTCATCAATCATTCACACACATGAACACAGTGATATACGTGGTTCAACGTACAAGACTGCCTACATCTACATGAAAGAGAACTCCCTCTCAATCTTTTTCAGAGTCTAGGGTTACAGATTCCATCATATATATAATCCACACTTTCTTAAGGGCCCTCATGGAGTAAAATAAAGTAGAGTTGAAATGGGCTACAACGTTTGGATATTTTACTCAAAGAGGTGTTTGGAGATTGCAAGAGATGGGCTTTATCTGCCAAGCTGGCAGTTACTCTTATTTCACTTTGTCCACCCTCAAGTTATCCCACTCAATTTGAGTAACTCCGTTTACTCCTCCCCACCTTCCTATTGGGCCTAGGTCCAGCCTAATAAGGGCTTATTTGAAGTTTATGCGTTTCTAGAGGGGCAATATGGTCCTTCAAAATCCCAGCACATAATCTCTTTTTGAAGCCCTAATCTTTAGTAGAGTTCAAGAGACACTAAACAGAGAGAGTGCAAAAATTCATCCAGACAAGAGGCTTTGTGCAGTATTTTTCAAACCGACGATCGGAGGTCGATCCGTGGTCCGATTGGGCTGATTTTTGCAGTTTCGTGACTCATTGTTCTACATTCTAAACGGTTGATCTGTCATTTGGAGATCTCTACATCAGGTTTCTGTGTCCATTTCAGAGGACGTTTTTTGGGTGAGATCTTCTCATTTGTCTCTTGTCGTCTTTTGTCATTTGCTTTGTCTTCACTTATATTTTGTGGATTCCATTGTTGTTGGACTTGAGGAGGTTTTGTACCTTGTTGGTGTTAGGTTTTTGTACCTAAATATTATAGTGAAGATTTGGGTGGACTCCGAGAAAGGTCCCGTGGTATTTATCCTCCTCTTTGAGGGAGTTTTCCACGTAAAAAACTTGTCTTGGGTTGATTGTGGTTGATTCATGATATTTTATTTGTGGTTTGCATATTCTTCCATTGCTTGTGTTCAATTGTTCCTCATAGGTTCGCTCAAAGGGAAAAAGGTGTTTGTTGTTTCCAAGCATTTTTCCAACACTTCCTATCTATTCTGCTTCTTATTCTCATGTTCGAAAGTTAAGAAGAACACCGCGGTGAGCAGGGGTGGACCCATGTTATCCGCACCTGGGGCGGTGGCCCCAGGTCACATCCATAAATGCTTAAAGGTGGCTGGGCCAGATGGCTCATCCCCCATTTCAGTTAACTTGCGTCCCATCCCAGTTCTCCAAAATAGTTTCGCACTCTATCTCAAGATCTCCCTCTTCTACTTCTGCTACTTGTATTTTCCATGATTTTTCTTTAATGGGAAAAGAAGGAGATCGGTTGGGTCAATAGATGGAAGAAGAGTAGAATTTGAGGATAATCTATAGAATTTGGATCCTGTATGCAGACCACAATAGGAAAAGTCTATGACACGTGGCAGGTGCCACCTGTCCTATTGTGAGGTTTGAGAGATATTTGATGGTTGTAATTTTCTAGAATAGGCATTGGGCCCCACCGACTCTTTAAAGCTGGATTGATTTTTTCATATGATAATAATTATTACTTCTTTGGAGTTCTCAAGAGTTTCTGATTTCAATAAAAAAAAAACTAATTTCTTGAAGAATTAGCTGTTGTAGTTCGGGAAAAAGGCCCACACAAGTGGTAAGGGCGCTCGCACATGCGAGAAGAGATGTATACATAGGGTTTGAACCCTAGGCAGCCAGGTGAGGATTGTCTCTCCTTATCACTCAGGTAAGGAGTCGTTCTCAAATTAGCTATTGTAGTTAAAAAGTTTATGTAGGAACTCAATGTTAATAGTAGGATGTGAGTTCTTTATATTTAATTTGAAAAAAACAAAATCAAGTCATTTAACCATGAAATAAGTGGATATTATTGGTAGTTGACATTGATTTTGACCTTTTCAATTAAAAATCCCTGCCCCACTTAAATGAGAATCATGGGTTCGCCACTGGTGGTGAGGAACTTTGAAGCCCCGTCTACTACGATCAATGGAAGGCAGCAATACCATGCTTCATCATATTTGATAAAAAAAATTTCTTGAATGGGTTTTCTTTTGAAACCATAAAAGTGTGGCTTGGGGGATTTGTAGGGTTCCGGCCTAAGATGGAGAAGAAGAGGAAGTTGGAATCCTCATATTATCTAAAAAAAACCCTAATCCCCAAATCTATATGGCCTTTTCTATCTCCTGATTATTTTGTTCTTTCTTGGGAAAAAGAAAAAAAAACTGTATTTGGGATGTGACAAATTGGAGAAGATTAGGTACAAAAACTCATTTCAAGTTTTTCACTTACATTTGATTTGTTGGATAGTTTTATTTAGAGATGAAGCATTTTGGTTTACATATCTGATGTGGTTTTTCTTTTTTGCTTTAGTTAATGTGTTGGATGAATTGGTCTTTATTCTATATTTTTCTCTTTAATTTAATTTCTTACTTCACTTCAGCATTAAGAAAAAGGCTTCGTGTCTCGTGTAAAAGACCGGAATAAAATTTTCATAACTTACTAATACTCAGATATTTCAAATACTATTAATAAATTTCATTTTTTATTATTTGAAAGTGGAAGTTTAACAAAACTAAAAAATGAATTTTCTTTACTCTACTTCATGTTATCCAAACACATGAAGAGTAAATCCATTTTACTTTACCCCAATCATCCTAACACAATAAAAATAACTCATCACTCATTTATTTCAACTCGCTCCTCTTTAACTCTATTTTTATTTGATTTTTCACTCCTCTTCTACTTCTCCCCTCATGCAAACAAAGATGCCCTGATGGGGAAGAAAATGGTACAGTTACCAAAATACCCTTGACCATGAATGCAACCCCCGCCAAACCAATGGACCAATCCGTTTAACCCGAAATACAAGATAATAAACCCAACAATCTTCACCTTTGCTTGGATTCCATCAGTACTCGAGCCACCTTGAAGATACCTAGCAATGTCTTCATCTTCTCATACTTCGCTAAACGGTACGCCCTTAAACCACTACGATCGAGCGTGGCTCCTACACCCTCTAGCCCGAGGTGCACCGATAATCTCATTATTGTCCGGTGTGCCGGTGTCGCTCAAGTCTAAGCGAGACTTGACCTTTCCCACAGTTACTTCCTTCGGCTTAACACCCTTGTCTAAATCCTCCAAAGTACCATCCATTTGTTGTAATCTTTGTATGCATTCTTGCAACATAATGAGCTTTCACTTAATGGGCGGCTCCACATTGATCACAGTGGGGTCAATTGACCACACTAAGATCTGAGAAAATATTTAAAAATAATTTTTTTTATGTCATGAATTGAACTTATTGGAAACTTTTGACCCCACTCAATTTAAGAGTTTCACCCAACATTATCTAATTTTACCCTTTTTCTTTGTTGCTATGGTAGTGAACAAAAGTCACCATAAAATACCCACCGCCTAAGTTAATTGGCCAACTGTCTACCAAAAATCAAAATAAAACTAATGGGCCGACAATGCTGATATGCGCTCTAGCATCGAGTTTATAGACCTTAATAGAATTGGTGACATTGCGAGAAAATTAGTGGAGACAAAGAAGGATATCGTATACCAATTGGTTTATTTGCTTTTAAAATTGGCGTTGATTTTACCGACAGCGACTGCAACGGTAGAAAGAGACTTTTTAACAGTGAAGTACGTAAATAACCGGTTGTGTAACTGAATAGGAGATCAATGGATGAATGATTGTTTGGTTACATGTATTGAAAAAGATGTGGTTGCTAGTGTTGATAATGAATCTATTATACAACGATTTCAACACATGAAAACCTAAAAACCCGTTGAGGGCAGCTGTAGGAGTTTATGTATTTAGATTTTTCTTTTGGATTAAGAACTATTAGTAACAATGTATTAAATTTTTTTATTATTATTTTTTTGAGAACTCAATATTATCTTTGTCAGATTATCGGAAATAAATTATTTGAGAATTTTATACTATACTTGTCGAATTATCGAAAGTAGACGACAAATGTTGATAAAGGGGAAAAAAATTTATTCGATTTGCAGAAGATAAGTCTTTTATTGACCCCACCGACTCGAATTCCTGGAGCCGCCACTGCTTCACTTTCATCCTTCAAGACAAAAGAGACCATCCTAAATCCGAATCTCACTGGGGCCTTGTAAGTCCTTCCTTCTTTATCTCCATCCTAATGTTCTTCCCATGGATCCGGCAACTGTCGCTTTTCGGGCAATGGGTTATTGTCTCGCGCCGTGAAAAATCGAACCCAATTGCCTTTCTTTTTATGAGGAAATTTTCTACTTTCAAGTGCTCCTGAATTACAGCTAAATGATATCTTTGAAGACCCCATCAATCAGTAGGAGTCACTGGCATCATTATGTTCGGCATGGTAAAAAAGGTTTGACAATGTCAAACGGACTAGATTTGATTAAATTGAAGAGGGTGTGCAGATTCAATGAAACAAGAGAATTTTACCTAAAAAAGGCCCCTAGATGGCCACTAAGCATAAAATGGGCCACTAGTAAATATGGCACGGAGGGACCACTTCCGTTTTTTTTATTAATGATCGAAACAAGTGATGTCGTCGTTGCACCATTCAACCCCATAAAAGTGCTCGAACCTCACTTCCCCATTGTCTCCTTCTTCCTCTCATCACTTTCTCCCTTTTCCACTTGTGGTTTCCTTTTCCTTCTTCCTCAAAAGGTAGTTAAGGTGGTCCCAAAGTTCATTGCATGTCACATGAATCACTCTGGAGATCTTCAGTTAGCTTCCGAACTTGGGCTTCAACGCTTGAGAGATCAGGTCTTGAGTTCAGGACCAAACCCATCGGCGAACTTACTCACATGGATACCTTGAAGATGAGCAGCAAGAAAGTGGCCGCTTTCATGGACGATGATGATCGCGGCGAGCACCACAGACGCTTCAAGAACGGGCGGTAAGCTCTCCATGCTGCCAAAAATGGCAGACGGTCGGAAAACATCCCTTTTCCGATGTGGGTGTGTTGGAAACTTGGTTCTTGGGTGGTGGGAGAGAGGGATAGAAGGAGAAGTGATGGAAAGAGGGATTTGAGATGGGGTGAGGAGTTGGAGATTGGGAAATAGAGTTTTGCAGGGAAATCTGAGATGGGTATTTTTTGAAATTTGAAATCTGATTGGAGAAAAGGATGAGTTTGGGGAATAGAATGGTATATTAATCATTTCTAACAATCTGATTCTCACTCTTGTGGTTGTGGAATTTGTTTGGAGAAGAGGGTGTTGGATGGAGAGGGAAAATGAGTGTGTGTGAAAAAAATGGGTGCTGGGCAGAGGGGTGGGGGATGATTGGATAAGAGTTGTATAATCATCCTCTCATCCAATTGCTGAAGAACTTGAGCTTATGGATCTCCCACCTGCAACCATTCCGATGAGTGTATTGTGGATGCTTCCATAGTACTTGCTCTGTGGAGTTTCAGACGTCTTTACCATGGTGGGTTTGCAAGAACTCTTCTATGATCAGATGCAAGATGAGCTACGGAGTATTGGAGCGGTAGCTTATCTTAGTACCTTTGGCATAGGAAGCTTCTTGAGCAGTGGGATTATATCAATTGTGGAGAGGTTCAACTTGGGATGGCTAGTTGACAATCTCAATCATGGGCATCTAGATTATCATTATTGGATTCTTGCAGGGCTAGGCACTTTGTGGTTTGGTTTATATTTGTGCGTGGCCAAACATTTTCGCTACAAGCAAATCGATGATATACTTTCATAAGTAGTTATTTTGGAAATGATATAAGTCATCATTTTCCTCTGACTGATATGGAGAATCCTCAACTGAAGTTGGGTATGATATTTGCAAGTCCACAAGTTTTCAGGGCAGCACTTGTTGAATGGACTGTAAGACAGGGATATGACATAAAATATTTAAAGAATGAGAACAAAAGGATCACAGCTGTTTGTAAATTTGAATGTGGATTCAGGATTCATGCATCACCCATGCAGGGTGAAAAGACATTTCAAATTAAAACATTCAAGCCCAAACATACATGTGGTGTAAGGTTTGAGAATCACTTGGTAACTTCCAGCTATATAGCTGCTAAATATCAGCAGAGGATGAGTGACAATCCAAAATGGTCAATTCCTGCAATGCAAAAAGAGCTAAGAAGAGAACTGAAGGTGGATTTGTCGAAAGATAAATTGTATAGAGCCAAAAGGAAGGCATCAGATAACATATCTGGAGATATTAGAATCCAATACACTAGATTGAGAGACTATTGTGTCACTGTACAGAAGTACAATCCAAACACAAAAATATTTGTGGTGACACAAAGACCTCACATGGATAGAATTCCAAATTTCCAGAGATTGTATGTCTGTTATGAGGCACAGAAGGAAGGGTTCATGAAGGGATGTAGGCCCATTATTGGTCTGGACGGTTGCTTCCTCAAAGGTAGTTATGGTGGGCAAGTGTTGGCTGCAGTGGGTAGGGATGGGAATGAAAATATGTTCCCAATTGCAATGGCTGTGGTGGAGGCTGAAAATTTGGATTCGTGGACTTGGTTTTTGAAATCACTAATTGATGATATTGGAGATGGAGGTGACATGGGCTGGGTTTTTTTGTCAGATAGACAGAAAGGGCTTGACGCAGCATTTGAGATAGTAGTTCCTACTTCTGAAATTAGACACTGCCTGAGACATATGTATGACAACTTCAAAAAGTTGTTTAGAGGCAAATTATTGAAAGATGCTATGTGGGCAGCAGCGTCATGTGGATCACCCAAAGAATTTGATAGTCATATGCAAAGGGTGAAGGATTTGGATTAGGCTGCATATAATTGGCTGATAGCTGCCAATCCAAACAGATGGGCCAGATCTCATTTTTCTACAAGAGCCAAATGTGATGCATTAACAAACAACCTTTGTGAATCTTTCAACAGTTACATACTTGAAGCTAGGGAGAAACCTATAGTTGGTTTGCTTGAGTGTGTCAGGAGGAATCTTATGAAGAGATTTCAAGTGAAGCTGAAAGGAATGGCCAAATATGATGGCACGGTCTGTCCTGCTATATTAGAGAAGTTGGAAAAAAACAAGAATGACAGCAAGCATTGTTTTCCCAACTGGTCAGGTAGAGGTGAGTTTGAGGTGGACTGTTTTACCAAAAACTTTTGTTGTTAACATTGAAAGTAGAACATGTTTATGCAGAATGTGGGAGCTGACTGGTATACCTTGTAAGCATGCCATATCATGTATATACATGAATCATGAAAAGCCGGAAGATTATATTCATGAATGCTACATCAAAGAGATGTACTTGAAGGCATATAGTAGTATGATACACGCGGTACCAGGCATGCATGATTGGATAGAAAGTGGAATGGAACCAGTTGCTCCTCCATTATATAGAAGACCTGCAGGTAGGCCAAAGAAGTTAAGGAGGAGGGAAGCAGATGAATTGCCTAGTTCGAGTAGAGTTTCCAGAAGGAACATGACAATGACTTGTGCTAGATGCTTGAAAACAGGCCACAATGCCAGGTCTTGCAAGGGACCAGTGCACCCAAATTCAAGACTATTTCGTTCAGCATCACAGCCCATGACACCTTCTCAAGCAGCATCACAGCCCATGGCACCTTCTCAGGCAGCATCACAGCCAATGCCACCTTCTCACCCCATGTCAGCACACAAGGTACAATGTTCTCACCCATGTTTTATACTTCTAACTAGATTATATGCATTTACTCACTAAGACATTGAATTTTTTGATTGATCAGGGGAAAGTCAGACAAGCTTCTTCTCAACCATTGCCGACTTCACAGCCACTCTCATCAACAAGTAATAGTTGTGGTAGAGGGGGGTTACAAAGAATGAGGTCTACATCAACACCCAGGGGTAGAGGGAGGAATGGAGCAGGAAAAGGCAGCTCAAGGACTGCTTGATGTTATCTTGATTCACTACTTTTAAAACTTTTGTCTTGATGAAGTTGTAAATAAGATGATGGTGCAGCATAGATGACTGTTTGGTTGATGTTGGTGTTTTTTACTTTTTTTAAATAACTCTTTATGTTGATGATGACTGTTTGGAGCAACATAGATGACCCTTTTTTATTGTCTTGATTGATTGTTATGTTGATGATGACTGTTTGGAACACTATATATGACCTTTTTTATTGTTTGCATTGACTTTTTAAATGGGTTTTGTGAGATAGTACAGAGGTGCAGTTCATTTGTGCATTGAAGTAATTGTTGATTCAAAAACCTTTATACTAATGTTATTCTACAGTTCTAGGATTCTGTTTGGCCAGAGTCTGATCTGGTAGCATTATTCTTCTTCTTATCTGTCTCAAACCCATCTTATCTTCTTTGTATATCAGATTCTTTTATTGATTTTAAAGGCATGATTTTTCCTATTTGACAGGTTTCATGTAATGGGTTTGTGTTGATTTCCTTTGTGGAACATAATTCTAAGAAACTCTGATTTGGGGGTTGTTATTATTTTTTTATTATTGATGTTCAGATCTAACAAAGCTGTCAAATAGTGTAGTTGAAATAAAAAAAAAAATTTTTGAAGCAGCGTGCATAATGAACTGTGAGACTGAGTCACTGTATCCATCTATTTTGGAGGGCCCTCATGAGAGTTTTCATTATCAAATGACATTGGTGATTCTGCCATGCATACATGTGGGCTCTCCATAATCTTGATGTAATATAGTTAAGAATGAAATTTAAAGGTCAGTCAATTGTTCTACTGCAGGAATCAAAATGAGACTTCCATAGCCATCTCAGGTGAAATGAAAGTGGTAGTATGCAAATAAATTGAAGACAAAATAATTGAAACAAACTTCATTAACATTGACAATATTTTTTTCATCAAAATATTTCAACTGATACATATGATCATGGTCTTTCCAACCTGTAGAACCCATCTACAGGGGTGGAAGCCATAAGTAGGTAGCACATGAAGAAAAAAAACACAATTCCAGCCCAAGTCCACATCAACAGACGTAAGTAACATTTATTCCTTCCACAAGCTGTCTTCAGTTCCTTCTCCAACACATCAATCTTATCCAATAGCTTCTGTACTTGATCAATTTCTTCATCAACCCATTCAAAAAACCCACATGCTGGCTGGATCTGAAGAAAAATTGAAAAAAAATTAAATTAATACTTGCATTGAAGACCATACATCAAGAAGAACAATCAGATAGTTGAAAGCACTTGCCCCATATAGTGCACAGCCAAGAAACCTCCTCCCCATGTTCCGCTGTGTTCGGGAAGTTCTAAGAGCAGCCCTATGCCCGCAGTGACAGTATCGAATTTCAGCATCACGTTGAGAGCTTTGGCCACGAGAACAATGGGTACATGAGTTTTGGGAGTTTTGAGAGGAAGCCATTTGATTTGGCTGGAAAAAGGAATGACTGAGATGCTCCAGATCTACTCTTATGGCTTTCCATGTTTTATAGCCTTGTTCAGGGGCAAATTTGCCTTTTTGGAAAATCAATTTGGCGCCAGTATGCACCATAGTCGTTTTATACTGCTTACAACGTTACTACTAACAGTTTCCGTCCATTTTGCATGTCAACACAAACTACAGGTAGGTTTAGTCACAAATACTAAAGTATAGGGGGTACTCTGCAAAACGGCCAAAGTCCAGGTAGGTATAGTGCTTTTTTCCCAAAAAAAAAACCCACCCTGCCGGAGATCCAGAAATATAAAAACCCACCCAGCCGGAGAAACCCCCCCCCCCCCCCCTCCCCCCCGCAGTCTCGGGCAGGGAGGGACCTAGACCAGAAAAAAAAAAAAAAAACCCACCCTGCCGGAGAAACCCCCCCCCTCCCCCCCCCAAGTCTCTGGTAGGGAGGGATCGAGAAAACCCAAAACCACCCACCCACCCCCCCACCCCCCAATGATCCGCTGCTGCGAACCTTTCATACCTCAATTTAGGTGTGTAAAATTGAGTGTGGAGCCCACCCAATGATCAATCTAAGCCCTTCATTCATTGCCATCATCCCCCACAGTCCACAGACAATTGGAGCCAGGTATTTGCACTAATTGGGACAGAGAGCCTTCAAATCAGTTTGGGATCCGAAACAGTCTAGCTAAATCCAGGCTGATCATCACTAAAACCTTAACCCACCGAAAATAGACTGATCTCCTGATCACCCAAAAGGGTACTGGATTCCATTATTGGTTGGGTGAGGCAACCCAGGTTGGGGTTTCGCCTGACCTAAGTTCCACGTCTTTACTTTTCCCATTTCGGCCTTCATTCATTTGACTCTCAGCATAAATCCAAGCCACAGATGAGGAGAGGGCCGAGGCCCACCGGTGATGCAATCATCTCTAAAATTAACCATTCTGATTGAGCAATCAAAACCACTTAATCAGAGTGACTTTATTAGACCCCCTACATGCATGGCCTTTCTCTAAACTCTGCTCAGAAAGCCATTCACCCCGCCATGGTCTGGTCCTCAGATCTCCCCCTAGTATCATTTCACCAGGTACTGAACCTGTTGGCCATAAAAAGGCATGGCTCTCGTCATACAGTTTTGTCCCGTCCTTTGTAGTCACTCAGATTGTGCAGAGTGAGAGACACTCTGTCCTCCAGATTTTCAATGGCCGCTTGGGTGCGCACCAGACACCTTGCATTGTAATAAGAAAGATCTTCACATCACATTAGGTTCCTGGTCCAACCCAATCTGCAGTTCATCTCTACAGCTTCTACAGCTCCACAAGCTAATATAAAATGAAATAACAAAAAAGGATGTTCAAGCAACTTCTATATATATATATATATAGGGACCAGCTCTCCTAAGCTGAAGCTTAAGATAAGGTAAGCTGAAGTAAGCTCAATTACGTAGTGGGGCCCACTTGGGGACCCATATGGGGATGGGGGTGGGGGGGATTTCAAGGACTCCCTAGGACCATCCTTCCTACAAAAAATCAGCCCAAATCGTGATTTCTATCATCTCCATCGTGTGTTTGGTCCATTTGGATAGATCAAGGATGAGCCCTAGAAGCATTAGCTTACGGAATCATATCATAAGCTTAAGCTTAGGAGAGCCTTACTCTTTTTTATTAAACCATTTTAAGTAATACTTTAATCACATTCTTTTTCTATCCAATGCTTGATAATGCCTCCATTGAAAAAGTCCTTATACCTGGTCTAAATGAATAGAGTAAAACCCCAACTTAAATGGTTTAAACTTTAGTAAGTAAACCCTACTCCTGTAGATTTAATGTTGAGCACATCATGTGGTCAACTTTAACTAATCACTGTCCTAAGCATTTATGCAAAAATTTATTAGGTATGGCTTATGGATAAACTGTCATATGCATTAGGGTGAGAGGTAGCACGTCGAAGCCCATCTATCACTAATCTGAACTATACATATACTGGACCTTCTAATTTACACCGAATCAATCGCATCTTCACTGATCCAAAAGGACTAGACTATTGGTCAAGGGTCAAATTGTTTCTTTAATGCAAGGACGTTAAGCTTGTGGGTTACTGCTGAAGGGGTGAATTTGACCCTAAGCTTGATATTTGCACCCATCCAAAAATGCTCTTTCCATTCCCTTGATCCCATGATCAAGGGAGCCCCAGGTGGGGGCCATCAAGCCACCTCTCACCATAAAACCATAAGTGGTATATGCACACGAACATTGCCATGAGTTTATATAAATAATGTTTTTGGTCCTAAATTAATATTGAAATTTAGTTGCAGGGTGTAATCATGTTCATTCAAGAGGGGTCCATCACCCCACCCCAAAAGTTTGCTTTGACCATATGCTAGCTAGAAGGTGGGTCCGGGCAAAATGGACGCCACACAAGATGGCGATCCTGAATGGTTCCATTTTCATTCGCCCTTTCTTGCAAAGCAGGATGGACTATGGAGGTTCTTTCCTTAGCCCGATTTTGCCAAACACTGGATTTGCTGTTCAGGGTTTTTGTTTTGTTAATTAATAATTGAGGTCAAATCATTGGTGACGAGTGATGGTGAAGTGGTAGAAAGGAGGAGAAAAATTCAAAGCATTCAGACATATTTATCAGATGGGGATTTTGTCGGTAAAATCCAGAAATATGGCCATATATCCCAATAGGTCCTTACGATTTATACAGCACCAATTGGGTCCGTCAGCACTATTTGGTTTTTTTTAAAAGCATGGGATAAGCGTCACTGAGTTTCTGACGACAGTGACGCTAGCGTCACTGGGTTTTCCTCTTCTTCATTGTAACACCCCGACCCGCTTTAATCTCGATTTAGAGTTAATTAATTTAGATTAATTGCTTAATGGATGTTTTTATTGTTATTGGACTGGATTAGGTAGAATTAGTGGAGTTTGACCATTTACTAGGTAGATTATGACTTTTTGAGTGTTTTGGGTTTTTTGTGTAATTAGAAATTTTGGATTTTTAATGCAATGCATAGAGCATTTCATGGACCTTAACTTTCATGTCTTGACCCATCGAATTTGGATTCAATAGGCCCATTCCCAGCCCATTCACTTAACCCAAGCCTTTTCTTGAGATTTTCAGCGCATTTGTGGACTTGCATGCAATGCGGGCAAAATTTGGTTTATAAGAACCTAGCCCAACCATTTTCCCTCTTCTCTTCTTTTTCTTCTTCATTCCAGCAGCTGGGAGCTTTTCTTCTCTTCTACTCTTCCATTTCTTTTCTTCCTTCATTACTCCCAGCTGAATCATTTCCTGCTACCATTTCATCTTCTTCATTTCATTGGGAAAGAGATCATCTTCTAGGCTCAAGAACCACAACCATCTCTTCCTTTTTTTTTACTCTTGGTAAGTTTCATCTTCCATTTCTTTTCTCTTGCTTCAGATCATCGAATCAATGTCCTAAATTCGTGCACGCATCATCTTCTTCATTTCATTCATTCTTCCCACTTTGTTTTCCACCATTTTTAGGGCATTTGAGTTTGCATTTGGGGATTTTCGAGTTTAAGAAGGGTTAAGTGTGAGAGTTAGCTTCCAAGTACCAAGGCAAGTTAAACTTATATATTTGTATGCATGCTTTATTATTTGATTCATGAATATGATCAATCATGATTAGATACTCATCTCTTGCTCAAAAATGGATTTTTGGTACTTCTTTTTATGAAATAAATGGATGATTTCTCTTGTTTTCGTTAATGGGATTGATTGTTGGTTTTATGAGCATTTTAGAAGCTCAATATCATCATTTTATTGTGATTTGAATCATAGGAAAAAACCCTGAATGGTTTGGAAAGAAACAAAGGAAGAACAGATTTTCGGACCCAGATTTGACAGTTCGCTCGAGTGAGCGTGAGTGCACGCTCGAGCGAAGGGCTCTCTGGGAGGGTCCGCTCAAGCGAACTTTGGTCAGATCGAGCGGACAGCTCTTTGTTTGGGGTCCGCTCGAGCGACCAGCTGAACGCTCGAGCGAACCTGATGCCTGCAGTATGCATATTTCCAACAACCATAACTTTTTAACCGTATGTCCGTTTCTGGAGATCTACATATCGTTGGAAAGCTCATGATGTGTAGAACCCAACAAAAAGGATAAATGTTGGATTTTACATATTTGTGACAAATGGATGTTTCCATGAAATAGATATTGAATCGTAGCTTGTTTTAGTTGATTGGCCTGATAGATGGACCTATAGGATGTGCACCCTGAACTTTATCATGACCGATGAGGTTGTTTAATTATGGATATAGATTGAGCAACCGTACCCACAATAGGCCTTGTGTTCTTCGAATTGTACCGAACTAAATGTGTTATATTAAGGAATTTGGCATCCTAATTATGTAACGCCAAGGGGTCCTTTGTAGCCCAATAATGTAGAGATTTTTAATACTATCCCGAGTTGGACGGTGAAGACCACATGTGTTCCCAAGACCGTAGGCCTGGCTTGAATTACATCTTGACTCCGTATATGATTTATATGTACATGCATTGCATTCCGTTTCCAGCATTCTAGTGTGACTTTATCATGCTTCTGTTTAGTTATGTATTTTCTGTTACACGGCTGTTATATTACATTTATTTCTGGCCTTGTTCAGTATATTTCAGTAAGTTCTGATTTTTGTTATTTATATGACAAGTCCTGTATATGTCCTGCATCTGTCATGTATCTGATTAACACTGTTCTGTACCTGATCTGTTAATTGTACATTGCACTCTATGAGTCGGTACCACTTAGCTTCTACCCTATCTAAGTCGGACCCGGCTAAGTGTGGGTTTAGTAAATACTTCTAGCGCTCTGCAGATGGAAAATTATTCTGAGGGTTGATCGGCACCCTAGGTCTACGATGGAGAATTCTGGGTACCTCTGTCTCCTAGTAGCACTGCCTTGTTCTGTTCTCATTTTATTTTCATATTATATGATTAACTTGAGAGAATATAGCTTATGTGGATGTACCAACTAGTTCTCTTAATATGTATATCTGTTACCTATGACTCGTATGTTTCATGCTAATTCATGCACTGATATGCCTAGTGATCATTCATTGATCTCTTATAATTTATACATGCCTGACTGTTCATTTGATACATGTTATATGGATTGTATATGTTTGTCTTGCTTAGATTAGTCTAATGGTGCTACACTTGGCGTTACAGGTGAATACATCGATGCCATTGCCCCGGAGATCCTTGAGGAAGAGGAATCTCTCCATAACGTAGCAGAATAGACTCCTGATGATGTCTTCTAGACATCTGCTCGATGAGAAATGGATGTTTAAATGACCCATTGACCGTGGCTTGGATTGCCACATCTTTTGTAGTAGTTTTAATGAACTTGTTTAACTTTTGGGATTGTAAACTTTAACTTAACTTCTTCTTCTCTCTCTATCTCTAGAACTTGAACTTGAAATTAAATCTATGCTCAGGAACCTTATGCTCTATATCTTGATGATTGAGTATTATGATATTGGATATCTATTTGACAAAATTTATACAGGTGAAAAATACAGATACATGGATTTATAAACCTCACACGTGATATCCTGTGGGTAAATTCCGTACGTGGGGATCAAGAGTCAATGAGTTTGACTTGAATTTCCACGCGGGCGTGTGTCGCGCCTCGGGATGTGCGAAATCTCGGGCTCGGGGCGTGACATTCATCTCTTCCTTCCTTCATCCTCTTCATCTCTTCCTTCCTTCCTCTTGCAGCTGCATGCATGGAAGATTCTAATCCATGGAACACGAAACGAATCCCTCCCCCGTATGAAGAATATCTTTACACTTTCCATTCAATGGCCACTATATAACGGAGGCATCTTGGACCTTCTTTCCTTCTTTATCTTTATAACTAAAGGCAGTTCCTTCCAGTGTTTTTAGATATTTTGTGGATAATTGAAGGTGGGTTCTTTGATATTTCTTGGATTTTAGGTTCGGAATATTAGAAATAGCCCTAAGTATCGATCTGGGGTTTGTCAGGAATTGCAAATAAAGGGGTCAGTTTGCAGTGATTTCATGCATTTGAGGTTCCATGGATTGGGATTTGGGTACAACTTCGTTTAATCGCTAAAATAAAGATAAATGTTTTGTAGAGATTTTGATTTGGGACGTGGGTTTTGTAGAGATTTTGATTTGGGGCGTGGGTTTTGGAGCTGCAGATTTTTTTTCTTGGTTTTGAGATGTTCTTTTCCTCATCTGGGTTTGCTTCTCCTCCATGCGAGGGGTTACAGCACAAATGGGGCCCGTTGACCCAATTTTCCATCACTCACATCCACCATCATCGCACTCTCCTCCACCACCTCCACCAATTTTCCACCACTCACATCCACCATTAGCACCGCAGCCGCCTCCGTCACCTGTGAGAACACCATCACTACCACCAGCACCTAAGTTCTCTAATGTTCCACTGCCACCCATCACAAGGGTCTCTTATGCATCTCCTCCACCACCGGTAATTCCATATTACTGAGAGACGAATCAGGGGAGGGGACGAAGTGAAGTAAAATAAGATACGAACAGTGACGATAGTGTCACTCAACATTTTTTTGAGTGACGCTATCGTCAGTGTGAATAAAAAATAAAAAAATTTGATGGGAGACCCCATTGGTGCTGCATATATGGCTGGGACACATTGGGATGAATGGCTATACTTCAGGACTTAACTGATAAAATCCTTTTATCAGATTCTTTCAAGCTTACGAGTTACGCGGGGATTAATGTCCATGGGAATCGATCTTTCTAAAGTATTAATGTTCTCTTATTATTGGAAGCGTTCTCGTTAGTGGGAGAGCACATGATAGGTGTGCTCAAATCAGGCCTAAAAGCGAACAATGGGTTGGGTTTTATGTGGATGTGAATCAAAATTGGGAAACAAGTTTAGAAAAAACCCACATTGATTTCAATTGGTTTGAGATTGTTCTCAAAACAACTACTATAGATGTTACATGTGCATAAACGAGGGTTCCACCGTGGATCTGAGCTGCTTACATCCTTAAGCTCAAGTTTAGGATATCAAAATTTAACCAACAGCCATATGCTGCTAAAAGGTATGGATCCACTTGGATGCATGTTAATGGATAAATGTTATAGATGTGAGTTTTGACAAACTCCATCTCAATTAATTCCTCACAGCCATTAACTCTGGAGACTTAAAAAAGCTCAATGGTTTCTTAAGTTATAGATATATATATAATGTTCATATGCATCTTTCCCGCACCATAGAGTGAGGGACACTCCCCTTTTTTGCACATGAAAATTGCATTTTCTAACTCACCCTATGTACTTGAAAAGTACATTTTGTACTTGAAAATTTCCAAAAAGGGAAGTATCTCTCACCTTATGGTGAGGGAAAAATACATATGAATGTTCCCCTATATGCATATATATATATATAGAAATATTCATGTGCATCCATCCCTCACCATGTTATGGTGAGGGACAACATAGTAGTGTTGACTTTATAACACATCCGAACCATCCACACACATGAAACCCCCTTAAGTATACTAGACCCATTGAATTTTCACCTATCCAAATGGATTGGACCGTTGGATCGAGGGTCAAATTTTTTTTCTTTAATAAAAATTCATTAGATTTGTGGGCCACGGATGAAAAGGTTCGAGGCATGGGATTGACCCCAAATTTGATATATGGTCTCATCCAAGGTGTCTCTTCACATCCCCTCACAAGTCCCATGATTAGTGGGTCCCTAGGTGGGCCCCATTAAGTTTGTCCCTCACCATGCACAGGAATATTAAGAAGTGCTAAATTAAGAAGTGCTAAATCATTGGGAGGTAGTGGTGTGAGGGGATTGATTTTTGCATAGGGAGTTCCATGAATGTTGTCTCTCCCTCAAATCAGGAGAAATGCCGCACCTATATACATACATACATACATACATATAGTCATATGTAGATAAATAGATACATATATTATAATATGCGAGATTTTCACCTTCATGCTTTCCGTGCATGGGATTTTCAATCCCTTCCATCCAAAAGGCAGGACCTGTGAGATCCCACATGTCTGGGCCTGCTTGCTTGTTTCCCAGGGGCTTGTGTTAGATTGTATGTCCTCAATCCAGTGGATGATGTGAATAAATTTATTTATTCTCCAAATTGATTTATAATTTCGTGCTTTATTCATGAGATTTTATTTTATGGTTGCACGTAATTAATACAAAATGATAATGTTGTTCATCAGATGAACATGAGCCCTTAAATATATTAAATGTGATCCATGTATAAGAATAAGATTCATATACAGGAGACATAGATCACAACTCTACTTGAAGTATTTTTCACAACTTATGATGAGACTGGGCATCCCATCTGAAAAGGTTTTTATCACCACAATCACAATGAGATAGTGTGGTTTGTCTCAACCACTAGAGTGTAAGACTCTTGATTGTTGTGCTAGTATATTGGATGTATTAAATGATCATTAGTAGCATCTTATACAAACACTGTCTCTTATTAAGGAAACGCCCTCAAAATTTTCAAGCAATAGGCTATCAATCCGGAGAGAGTAATGGACATAAGTTTCTGTCATGCATTTACTTTGAGTTACCAATGAGCAAGGCCAACACCTCGGTATCTTAGGTACATGGTAGGGGACTGTGGGAATATAAGATTCTTAAGATGGAATCTATCCTCTAAGTGAGAAATATCCCCTTATGCAAATTAATGAAATTTATCGTTGGTAAGTGAGCACCCATCTTGATTAAGAGTTAATCAGATGGTATCAATGATCAATGTGATTAATTGGGCCAGAAAGATAATAAGAGATAGATCCAATTTGGTTGGACAATTTAATTCGAATAGATCCATAGATATAATTGATAGAGGGGCCTACTTGCAGTAATTTGAAGGATTAGGGTCTTCTTGTAAATATTCCTAAGACTGGAGTGTGATTATATTTATTTAGTGAAGTTATTTGCAATTAGTTGTGAGTCCAGAGTTCACATGAGATATGGGGTCTAGATGCTTCAATTGGAGCCAGATAAAAGGAATCCCTAGTGGTCCTCATGCTAGCCGTAAAAAGAGAAAGTTATATTCAAATTGAAACTCTTCAGGAAAATACGAGTAAAACACTTACGAGAATTAGAATTGAGACTTCTAAAAGTATAAGGAAAAGGGTTTTCCAAAACCTATACATAGGAGGGCTAGCGCTTGGACACCATACATGCTTGCACGATACTCAAAGGAGTGGACATCCAAGCCCTTATTCTTCTTCTTCTTCTTCTTCTTCTCTCTCTATCTCCCTCTCTCTCTCTCCCTTTCTCTTCTCTCCTCTGGTTTCCACTTGAGAACCTAGGGTTTTCTTATCAATTGAGATCTCACCATTCTCTTTGAGAAGTTCTCTACGAAAGTGACCATGGTGTGGAAGATCACAAGGCCTAGGAGATCAAATCTTCGAAATAGTTTCATGGAAAACAAGAAACCAACTTCTCGATTTGAGGGCAACGAAGCTCCTCAGGTAAAGATCTACAACCAGTTATTTTAGTAGATCTTCTTGATTGTGTTTGTTTGTTTAGATCTGTTTTTGTTGATAGATCTATGATCTTCATACATGAGATGGGGATTTTAGATCTTGGTATTGAGTTCTTGGCTTTTTTGGTGATTGATCCCTGCATTAAGTGGGTCAAGAGTTTTGAAAACACATTTAGAAGGCCCACCTACTTCCAACAGCTTAAACTACACTATGTCCCACATCGGAAATAGCCAAGTTTTGATCCTGTGCTTATAAGTCAAACCGCGTCTTAATTCAATATGAGGCATTTTAAAACCATGCGGCCCCGGAAACCGTAAGAACTCTGCAGAATGTCGTTATAATATATAGTGCATGTTTGGGAGGTCTAATTTTTCCCTCTATTTCTTTATTTCTCTAAAATGAATAGAGGTTTGAAAAAAATAGAGTGCTTGGCACCACCTTTAAGCCCCTACATATTTTAGAGAAGTAGAGACAATGTCTCTACTTTTCACAGCCCCCTTGATGATGTCATTGTGAAATAAAGGGAAAAAAAGAAGAGGCGGGGCTACAATGTTTATGCATAATCACGCCCAGTCTGTTTTTCCAATTTTTCTCCAGATTTGAGAGGCCCAATCAAGACCCAAACCATTGAAAAAGTTTACAAGGTCAAACACGGTCATGTAACCAAATTTCAGCCGTTGAATCATCACCAATCTCGGGATATGTGCCACAAACCGTGACCCATTGGATATAATTTGTTATGATCTGTGGATTCAAACACAAGATCAAAACCGTTGGATATGTTTGGGAGCTTGAAAACAGCTATGTGGTCAACTTTGATCACATAATACCTTGTGAATCTCGAGTTATGTGCAAAATAAAAATAACTATTGATGTATTATATTCAATATTGCATTTATCCATGAGTAGTAAACTGTTTCAATCTTTTATTATTATTGAGAGGCGTGTAAAATATGATTTAAACCGATGGGCCCATTGTTTGCAAAACATAACTTTTTTTTATTATACCATTTTAAGTAAAACTTTAATCACATTTTTTTTCTATCCAATGCTTAATAATGTCTCCATTGAAAGAGTGTGTATACCTGGTCTAAAAGAATAGAGTAAAACCCCAACTTTAACTAAGCCCTACTCTTGTAGATTTAACGTTGAGCGCATCATGTAGTCAACTTTAACTAATCATTATCCTAAGCATATATGCTAAAATTTATTAGGTATGGCTTGTGGATAAACTGTCATATGCATTTAGGTGAGAGGTAGCACGCCGAAGCCCATCTATCACTAATCCGAACTATACATATACGGGACCTCCTAAATTACACCATATCAATTGCATTTTCACTGATCTAAAAGGACCAGACTATTGGTCAAAGGGTCAAACTTTTTCTTTAATGCAAGGTCGTTAAACTTGTGAGTCACTGATGGAGGGGTGAATTGACACCAAACTTAACATTTGCACCCATCCAAAAAGGCTCTTTTAATCCCTTGGTCCCATGATCAAGGGAGCCGCAGGTGGGGGCCATCAAGCCACCTCTCACCATAAAACCATTAGTGGTATATGCACACAAACATTGGCATGAGTTAATATAAATAATGTTTTTGGTACTAAATTAATATTGAAATGTTGTTAGGTGTAATCATGTTCATTCAAGAGGGGTCCATCACCCCCACCCCAAAAGTTTACTATCACCATATGCTAGAGGGTGGGTCCGGGCAACATGGACGCGCCACAAGAGGATCCGGATCTCCTATTTTGTCTAAATAGGAGAGCCATGTTTGGATAAATGAGGGGCCGCCACGCACGGAGGCAGAAAAGAGAAAAGCAGATTCTCTTTCCTCTGCCCTCGCATGTGGCGGCGAGCCTGTTTGGACGAATTCCCACACAAGATGGTGATCCGGAATGGTTCCATTTTCAGTTGTCCTTTCTTGCAAATTTCTTCTTCTTAGTATGGAGGTTCTTTCCTTGGCCCGATTTTGCCAAACTCCAATTTGCTGCTCAGGTCTGTGCTTGTGTTGATTGTAATAATAATTGAAGTCAAATCATTCGGGACGAGTGATGACGAAATTGAAGAAAGCAATTGAAAACTTCAAAGCGTTCACACACTTTCAAGCTTATGAGGGAATTTTCGGCGTCCTCTCTGTCCATGGGACTTGACCTTTGTAAGTATTGTTCTCTTATTATTGGAAGCTTTTTCTTTAGTGGAAGAGTACGTGACTGGTGACCGGTGACAGGTGTGCTCGGATCAGGCCGAAAATGAAATATGGGTTGTCTTTTATGTGGATGTGAGTCAAGATTGGGAACCAAGTTCAAAAACCCACATTAATTTCGAAACAACTACTAGAGATCTTAAATGTGCATAAGCGAGGGTTGCATTGTAGATCTGACCTTCTTACATCCTTTAAGTTGAGGTTTAGGGCATCAGATTTAATTAACGACCATATTCCACTAAGAGGTCTGAATTCACTTGGATGCATGTTAATTACAAGGGATAAGTGTTTTAAATATGATTTTGAGCAAATTTCGTCTCAACTAATTCCTCACACCAATTGACTCTAGGAGCCAAAGCTCATAGTTCTTAAGTTTCATTTTTTTATTACTTTTATCCAATGAAGAGTAAACTCAGATTCGTGTCAAATTAAAAAGTGCTGATTTATTATGATATGGTGGTGTGGGGTTGATTTTTGCATAGGGAGTTCCCTGAATGTTGTCCCTCCTTCAAATTATGAGAAGTACCTCACGTCCTCACATTTAATTTATTGGCATTGGATGTGGATGTGAGGGCCCCCACATTATCTCTCATAGTAAAGTGAGAGATCCTCTCATAGGAGCATCTCCCATATATATATATATATATGTGTGTGTGTGTGTGTGTGTGAAATTCTCACCTAGATGCTTTCCGTGTGAGATTTTCATTCCCCACCGTCGAAAAGGCAAGACCCTTTGCATTAGAGGGAGGGGATCAAATTTCCTACATGGCTATGCGGAAGTTTGGTAAGAGATTGGTGTCGTTATAACCCATAAATTTGATGCTTGAACCTAAATTGACTGAATTTCTTTTCCACCACGAAGGTATTTGAATGTCATGGCATGTAGTTTGCATAAGGATTTCCTTGGCAGTTTTCAACCTAACCAGCTTAAGTCTACTGCACCTTTTAGGGGTTGTTTGGTTGCACCCATTTATATTAATGGATGGGTGTTCATGCATAATGATTACGCATCCCGCATCCCGCCATGTTTTGTTGCACGAAATACATATGTAATACGTAGATAAGGATGTGAAAATGGGTGTAATTTTGTGCCCAAAATTGTCACGTCTCATACCCTAGTAATAGGAATCACACCACACTACTGCTGTGCAAAGCTACAGTAACCAGGGCGACTCTAGTGACATGAATTTTGGTCATAAAATAAAAAAATCTGAATTTAAAAATAATTAATATGTCAAAACCCCTTTTATTATATAGTAAATCTCTCTTCACAGCTGGATCTTGGAGTTAACCACATCAATGCTGAATAGTGAATACAGAACTAGAGACGAGTTTAAGAATACTTGTATCTATGAAATTAGTTGAATGGTCCGGGCTTGATTTTGAAGATGGTAGTCCGGGGCAGACCCAAGTTCAAGGTCGCAAAATTTAAAAAAAAAAAAAAAAAGACCCTGCAAATTATGAAATTAATATTTTTTTTTAACATTTGCCCCTTTTCTAATAATTATTTTTACATAAAGCCCCCGAAAGGGAGTTTTCTGGGTTAGTGATAAAAATCACCCATGTGAAATCTCCAAACAGAGATGATCAGATTCTTGTATCTTGTCCAGCACATTAATGCGAAGAAATTGAAATGAGTACAGAAAATATCAAAACACAGCAAATTACATATAACAGGAACATAACAATAACAATAAAGGCCAAGCCAATCAACTGAAGAATGCTAATTATAACCAGAATTTCTATCCAGACTTTTCAAAGTAGAATACAACCCCAGAACCCACAACCAGCGCCGTAGAACCAATTGCTGCAAACATGAAGATTTTTACCATCGTAGTTGTGGCATCGAACTTGGGGCGTATAAATGAAAGGATGAAGATAAGCAAACCAGATATGAAAGAGGCACTCATTGATAGCAAAGAGGCCTTCGCCAAAAACTCACACTTTGGAGAGTTTGGTTGGTTCACAAGAAATTGAGTCCATACAGCAATAACACCAGAAGCAGAAATTGATGTTGCCCAGAATGCAACTTTCACACCACTCTTGAAAGTTTCATCTTGATCAATTATTTGTGTTGGCCGTGATTGATCTAATTGAAAACTGGGTTCTGGTATTGCTATTTCTGTTTGTTGGGGCATGATTATTTCGGCACCGGCTTGATGCTCCTGAAGTAATATGAAAACTTATAAGTTTAGATGGAAGGAAAAAGAGTCAGAGAAAAAACCATGTAAGCATCCAAGCATCCAATCGAAAAAAGAAACTACGTAACCATTGGTTTTATGGAGAATTTTCACCCGAGGAACATTATATGAGCAAGGGCCAATTTTATCCAGGTAGGACCCACAATCGTTCATCTTATCCCATCCATTTGAAATTGACCACTGGATTGAAGTAATCGAAAAACATTTGATTCTAAAATCGTTCAACTTAATGGCCATGGATCAATAGGTTAAGGATGCTTGAGTGCACCTAATAAAAATAGGGGAGGAAAGGGTACCACAATCCATTTGATTTTGAGATAACAGTGATGGGCATCATTCCTTGGCAGAGTCCGGCTACTCTGTTTGTGGACTACAAATTTTCTCATCCGAGGATCCTCACTCGTTTGAAAAAGGGCTTATCATAATCAGGGCCCAAGAGATGGACGGCTGATGCCATCAGACAGCAAGTGGAGGTTCAATCTAAAGGAAATTGAGTTGAGGAAATGAATATCAAGTGGAAGATTTACTTACTTGCTCCTGTATCCTAAATCAGCTCCACTTCCTGATGAATGCAAGCAGAGAGGGTAACCCCTGGAAATGAAGATGGGTAGCAGTTAGCTTCTGTGTGGTTCTATTCTATATATAGGAACACGAGGACATGTATGGGTCCTTTTATGAACTTTTTGCAAACGTAAACCTTTTGGCAAGAAAGGACATGGATGTTATTTTTGGCAGAAACGGTTCTTTTTGTTTTTTTATTTCGGACATTCGTTTGCAGAATCGGCTTCTTTGGCGTTGCACAAGACACTGATCGAAATGAGGGGGATGCAGGAGTTCTATAAGATAGGAGAATCATTATAATAAATAGCATATACACAATAAGATATATAAAGTAGGGCTACATGTGGGTGGTTAGAATTGGTTTAGCACTAAAATCAACTACCAAACCGAAGCTCTCGATTTTTAATTAACCAATCCCATCCTACCGATGGAGAGGGCTTAGACCGAACCGAACTTATTCAGTTCGATTCGATAGGTTAAACGGTTTATCATTATTATTATTTTGAAAATCAAAAAATAAAATTTTCAAAATGATAATACCCCCAGAAGAGGCACAAGAGGCGCATGAGTTGTCGAAATCTAGCTAAATGAAATCCTAAAATCTAAATAGTCAAATATTCAAATTACATAATGTAACGGTCGATTCGGATTAGGGGGTGAACTGGGGGTTCGAACCGATAACCTATCGATCTAAGCGATTTATAAGATTCTCAAACCATGAACCGAACCGATCTACTATAAAACTGATCCGAACCGCCCGATTCGGTCGATTCAGTCCGGTTTAGCGGTGCTACCAGATTTTCTGTGCAGCCCTAATACAAAGTACATATAACTTTCAGATTTACACTATTAAGAAAAACTATCATGATACGCAAAGAATTCAACGGAGATTAAAATTTCTTATCCTTATTATCTTTCAAAATCAAATCCCCATTTCCCTTTATTTTAATATCTTTATATCAATCTCTACGTAACATCCCTAATATCTCCAAGTACCAAAAAAAAATAAGAGGAACGAATCTAAAGGAGTGTCCCACTTAACATATAATCCAATTAGAAAGCTACCACACAAGGTGGCGGTTTCATCCATGACCAAGAAGTTATGGCACCTCCACCTAAGGTGCTCATATTAATGACAACTCTTCGCGGGAGAGCGATGGAATTAAAATGGGCCTATCCATGCCATGATGAACAATTCATGATTAATTGACAATCCATGAGTGAAATTAAAATAGGAGAATCCATGATGAAGCCCACTATCCGAATTTTTCAAACATGAATAAATGTGGTCCATCTCATAGATCATCAATACCATCCAGGGCAGTTGTATGGAAGGTGACTTTTTTGTTCTATTAGGTTGTTCAATTGATCATTAAGTAACATTGATTCAGTTGATCCAAATATCAACTAGACTAGGCAAGCCCTTGTTTTTCTGATTCTATTTATAATTTAATTTATACGCGTTATTCCAATAAGCCTCACAAATCTTATAGAGTTATGCATCTCTCTTTCAATTGAGTTTTTCTTTGATATGTGCAGGTATTAATTACTTTTATATTGAAATATATATACACACACAGGCCCTCACACTAGTTATTTAGAATAGTAATTCAGACAAAATAGACATGATCAATCTACCTATTTTTCCTTTTAGCAATTCAGACAAAATAGTATGGTTACAAAAGGGGTATCTAATTATTGGAGAACCCAGAGTCTCCAATTTTGAATAAGTGAGGTATTGAACTTATTTTTGGTTACTGGAGAAATTCAGATTCAGATCTGGATCCATCCATAGGGTTTAGAACACATTCAGAATTGGGTCCCTGTACATCCTTCCATTTCATACAATAAGTCTAAGGGCCATTTGGAAACTCTAGTCTAATCAAATAAGAGCTAATTAAATTAAAGACCTAAAATAAAAGATCCAATTTTAAGTTCTAATTCACAATTAGTCTATTTGGTAAAATCATAATTTAAAACTTTTATTCCATGATGCAATTGGGCCCCACCTTTTAGAAATTGCAATGTAGAACCTACCATTTGCGTCATTTTAAAATTTTCACAGTCATTTTCATCCAAAGCATTTATAAATTTTGCATTGCCCCCTCATCTGCTTTAGAGCTGAAAAAAGCTCTACTAAAAAGAAGTAGGCCCCTTTAGCTTATGTTTTAAAAGTCGAAGCTCTAATATGTAAATAAGTTCTATAAAAAAAAATATACATGTTTACCAATCGTTTTATTATATAAATTAAATTCTAAATATAAAATAAGAGCTTATTTTTAGAGTTTTGAGTCAGACACTATCTGTACGTTGGGTATTTTGAATAAAAAGAATACAAAATTTAAAAAAAAGTTATTTCTTATATTTGAATCTCCCAAAACATATTGATCTCACAAGTGACACCGCATTGTTGATGCGGTTCAATGAGAAACTAGTTTGGATCAATGGCCATTTTCAGGATAATTTCCTTGACTTATGTCTGTAGCTAGGCTACTTTTCCAGAAGAAACCAAGAGTACCTGCTCTTTAAAATTCTTTCTTTCTTCCTGCTAACTCTAAGAAAACCTTCCTCTTTGAAATTCTTCTTTTTCACCTCATCCCATGTTACCGTCTTTTGCAAGCACCTTTTATATATTCTCTCATCTGACCGTCGGTTTTATGCCTGATTTGCAAATGAGTAACAGTGAACCATATTTCTACTCTAAAAAAAACAGGTGAGGCATATATTGCACGACCCTTCCTTTTATGCTTGATTTGCAAATGACTATGGGACTGTATTCAATTGGGTTTGACCCAAACAAAGAAATAAGAACCAAATTCATGGCATTTGCCCTTATATGGGATCTTTCGACCTAAAACTGCTTCTGGAACTTCACTCTTTGTACATTGATGAATTAAGAATCAACTCAGAAGGAGAGGGATTTAATTAGATAAAGCCCGGGGCGGAAATACGTTATAGTACGTGGGTGCGGCCGCCCCACGTAACTCCCTTAAAGAGCCATTGCTCGGATGGGCGACGCGCCCATTGAAACCCAAGTCTGCACCACCCTTGACCTGTGTCGCCCCAGTCTAATATCAAGAACTCCAATTGATTAAGTGGCTATGTTTGCTCAATCACAAGGGTTTTTTTATATGATTGTACCATTTGTGGGCTTCATCTGATTACTGGCTTGATTTTTACTGAGTGTCAAATTAAGTCTGAAATGAGAAAAGTAAGTCCGAGTCCCTTTTATAATTTTAAAGATGGAGATCATTAGCAATGAATACTCATGTATTCTATCCAAACAAACAGGCCGTGAACGTATTTGATTTGTAAGAAGATTTTTCCAATGTAGTATTTATTTGAAGATGATTTAATGAAATGAGTGCCCACGGTAGGCTGCTCATGGGTTGGACCAGTGTGGGTCGACCCAGGTCCATCCTGCTTTGGGCCAGTTCGGGCCTTTGTTTTAGTATTCAGGCTGGACCTAGATTTAAGATTTTGGCATGTTTATTCTTCGGCCGGGGATTCGATCACGTGACAGCAGCCCAAAACCCAGGCCCAAAGCGAAGTATTGCTTGTAGTTTGGAAACTTGTTTGCCTAAATAAGTGGTAGAAAATCCATACAAGTGATTGGCTAGATATGACTCAGCCCATGAACATCCCTAGTGCGGAGTAAGCATGAAATATGATGAAATTATTTTTACACCTTTATTGCATATTACAACTAATGTTCATATCAAATCCCTCCCTCCCTCCTCCCTCCCTCCCACAGATCACGAGAGGGATGAAAACAGAAAGATTTAGGCGGTCCCTCTTTCTCTCTGTGGCCCACAAATCATGAGAGCGATGAAAACAGAAAGATTAAGGTCGGACCACCCCAAATATCAATTTTCAAGACAATCTAATGATCCTTATCTGTGACGTACGATTTTAACAATTTCCCATAAAAATAAAATTTGACAATTGATCCAACAGTCTAGATAGACCATTTAAATTTTTGCACGTCCATGGGATCCGTGACACAAAGGGGGTTTGGATGGTCAGAGGTAAGGTGGGACCCACTAATATATAGAGACATGCATCTAGCCATATGCATCTGTCCTCCCATAGGGCCTTATCATGCAAGAAGCCTAGTGGATCCTATCTGATCACCGATCCAAATGGACCATCCATCCCCCAATTATATGTTATAGATCCCATGGAGTTGTACCAATCCACGTAGATTGGATCTATATAATATGGCAGCTCAGGTTTTGAATCCTGGGACATTTTAAGCCCTTGGATCTATGTATATAAATCCAATGGATATTTTGAACCCTTGGATTTAAGAAGGGAATACAAAAGGGGGCAGCAAGTTAGAATTATTTACACGTATTGCCATCCCCTTTTCATTTAAAAGAAAAAGAGCTAAAAGTTTGATAGATTTATAAGTTTTTACCATCCCCATCAAAAGCAAAAAGCTCAGCAAGTTTGAGTTATTTACATGTATTTCCATCCCGTCTTCATTTTTTTTTTTTTTTTAAAAGCACTACTTCATTGATGATGAGATGGGACCAAGATAAGAAGATGAGATGAGCAAATTGGGTTAAGTATTTCATGAATGAATGAAATTATATCATTTGGCAATCAATTGGATTTTTTTTTGGTGGAATCCATTTTATGGTTGGACCTGCTTTCGAGACGCATGGAACCTAGGTTCGGTCGATCTGAGGCATATCCAAGTCCGGTGGTGCGCGTGCCTTCAGGCACGGGAAATTTCTAGTACTTGGATAAAGTGTCAAAAACAATGATATAAAACTGTTATACTTGTGGGTCATAGATCAAGATGTTCCCATCATCGAATGAGTCCGGATCCTCACGTCGCCGTGGGATTAGTTGGCTGCCGGCGTGGAAAAGTTTCAGACGTGGCGTCACATGATTGCCCCACTCATCGAATTGACTGATGAACACGAAAAAACCTATGGGCCCGTCGGCACGGCTGAGTTATCATGCTGACTTGTAGGCAGGCGTATTGGTATTATCACAAAAAAATAGAGGATTTTACCTAAAAAATGACTCAATATGGCCACTAAACAAAAAAATGGGCCACTAGTAAATATAGCACGGAAGGACCACTTCCATTTTTTTTATTAATGATCGAAATAAGTGACGACGTCGTTGCACCATTCAACCACATAAAAGTGATGGACCGCGCTCCTGCTTGGTTCTACCGAGGTCGGCGGACGTGGGAGTCCGTCGGGTCCGACCCTTTCGTAACCGGGGGGCAAGGGCGTGCATCAACATTTCTTTTTTTGTGGGTGTGCCAGATTTTCTATTTTACTTGGAATTGCAAGTGATGATCCGGGGATCAACCTTCGCAAGTAAAAAAGGAAATCAACTTCTTTCAAGTTTTCCATTGCACATATATTTAAGAAAAGAGACATTTTCTTGATTTGCCGTGAAAGGCGATTTTTTTTTTGGCATTTATAGCCGATTTTGGCGTTTATAGCCGATTTTTGGCGTTTATAGCCGATTTTGGCATTTATAGCCGATTTACAATCCTTATCAACAATGAAAGACAAGAATTGTGGTTTTTGTCTCTTTTGAAAAAATACAAACTACAATGAAAAGCAAGAAAAGGAGGATCTAACTTCTCAGGAGATTGTGGGGGACTCGTTTAGATTGACGGTCGCAAGCCATATGTGGGCTTCGCCATCATCCATGCAGATGAGAACAGAGGATGCTATTGATTCGCTTGGCTTGGCTATAACCTCAGGTTTTTAGAGGACAAAGACCAAAGGAAAGTCCTATGTCCAATAAAAAGCCGAGTAGACGGGCTGAAAAGCCATATCTAAGCCATTGGAGGCAGGAGGAGAAGGCAAGGACCTTGGGGGGGGGGGGTACCCCCCAAGGGACTTTTGTCACCTTGTTGCGGTGGCCGGTGTAGAACTTCCGCAGAGTTTTCTCTCTTTTTCTTTTCTCTGGATTTCTGACTGCTGTCTGTTGATGTTCGTTGTGTGTTTTTTCTTCTTGGAGAGCCCTCCTATTTATAGGCTTTTAGGTAGCCTTTTAGGTGGGTTTATGGGCTTTTATTGTCATTAAGCCGCATAATGGGAGGAGTTACAAAATTGAATTGTTTATTTTGTAACTCCTTTTTCTTGGCTTCTGATTGGCCGGAGGAGATTGAGGGCATTTAATCGCCTTTAATCGCCATGATGGGAGGAGTTTCATGGGTTAAATGCCATGAATTTCTTGACTTGTAACTCCCGAATGCTTGCTTCTGATTGGGCCGTCCAAAGAAATGGATTAATGACTGTAATAAAGTTAGTCAATTAATCGCATTAAGTGGTCGCCGAGCAGCTGAAGAGTCGCGGGCCGTGCCACGTCTTTTGAGATTCTTCTGTTGATGATCATCGATGGATCTTCATGTAGATCGACATCAGATGACCATGTAATTTCAGGTGTTTGTTGCCAACAGCGGGTCGGTGCCATCTGTCCTGTCGATTTCTCGATCGGTCGGGTAGAAAGCACACTTTTTTGGTTGACCGGGTGGCGATCAATACTGTCTTCGATACTCTTGATGATTTACCCGTGTTTTGGACGGATGTCAGAGGACTTGGTGTCTCAAAAGCATGAATTTTGGAAAGTACCAGAGGCTGGGCTCCTCGAATCGCGAAAAAAATGGCGAAAACCGGGGTTTCCGGGGCTTTCCCGGCGACCCCGGGGTCCAAGGTCGCCGGCGACCCTGGCCCAGGGTCGCAGGGGTCTGCGACCCTGGGGGGGTTTCCCCCTTTCGTGTCCCGTTTTGCGTCCGTTTTTGCTTTTTTTTTATTCTTTTTTCTTCTGTACTTTTCCTTGACATTTTGACCATTTATTGGCCTGATTTCTTTGTAGGAAACCTGATGAGAATCCTTGCATTTTATTTTGCAAAGTTTCCAATTTCCTGAGAAAGCCGAAGACTTTGTCGCGCAGAGCTGCCGATTTTCCGTCAGAAGCTGAAACTGGGTCAAACGATGTCGGAATGACCTGAAATTTGGTGTGAAGCCTCCTGAGCAATAAATAAGACCAATCATAGGCTTTTGTTTGAGTTTTGAAGCCGTTTGGGGTCCTATCACCTGTAGACTTGCTTTTTGTCGCGATGAAGATGTCGCGGTTTGATGTGCGGTCAACCGATGTCCGATTGACTTGAAATTTGACAGGGAACCTATTGGAGTCATTTTAAGATGATCCATAGGCTCTGTCTTGGAAACCATGGTCCCGGAGAGCTTTTGCCGCCGAGAGCTCCTTTTCGGCTGTCGGAGAAGCGAAGTTAGGCCAAATGATTTTGAAATGGCCCGAAACTTCTTGTGTACTCCTCTTTTGGCTGTCTGGAAGAATCTTGCAGTTTTTTGTTTGATTCTGACAAGATTTGATTTTTGGAAGCAGCATTGCCTATTTATGGCAGGTTGCGACTTCATGTAGCTCTTTGGATCTTGAAAAGGCAAAGTGACATTTTTGGTGTCAACAAATGCCCCCTCGAGGTACAGCGGCGAGTTGCTTAACTTTTGTAGTCGATGTGCCTCGAAGAGATTTTTGAAGGAGAGCTGTGACTTGACCAAGAGTCTTTGAGCAATCTTTCTTTTTGGTATTTGTAGCCTTTTGAGCTTCCAGGGGAATTTTATGGTAGTGAAAGGGATCACATACCATCTCGAGGCAAAGTTTTGAAGATGACATCAGGGATGTGGATTTGGGTTTTGACCTTGTGACCTAACAGGCTATATGTGGCAGGTTAGGGGGTCGAGTTTGGTTTTGATCGTGTGACCCATCAAGCTGTATGTGGAATGTTGGGGGATCAATTTTGGTTTTGATCTTGTGACCTAACAGGCTATATGTGGCAAGTTAGGGGATCAGGTTTTGGTTTTTGGTTTTGGTCTTGTGACCTAACAGGCTGTATGTGGCAAGTTAGGGGACCAGGATTTGGTTTGATGGAATGTCAATTTCAAGAATTTGGCTCAATTTGGTAGATGAGGCTGGATGGTTTGATTTTTGGAAGCTCATGGGGCTTGGAATTTTCTTTGTATGGTTCCAATCAACTCAAAAGAGGCATGGAACCATTTTTGTATGCTCTTGGTAAGAGGGATTTCTCTTTGACTAAAAGCCCAAATTTTTTTTTTTTTTTTTTTTTTAGTGCCTAGGTGGTCAAACCTGGCTCATATGGGCTAACCCATGGGACCTTAAGCTTTTGAAATGGCTTAGATCTCATATGGTGTCATTTTTGTAAAGAATATCCAAAAATATCTCATTTGGATAGAGAATATCTAAGAATATCTTTACTTTGGAGAGAATCTCTCATGATCCCTTTATTTTGGGATAGAATTTAATAGATATCTCAAGATATCTTTCTTTTGGGAAAGAATCCGTCATAGATTATATCTTTTAGGAGAAAATCTCTCATTGATTTCTTTTTGGGAGAGAATCCCTCAAGATATCTTCTTTTGGGAAAGAATCTTTCTAATTTCTTTCTTTTGGTAAGGTTACTAATTAGTAACACTTACCTCTTTCTTCTTTCCTTCTTTGGTTTGCTCTCCTCTATAAAAGCAAGGAGAAGGTTGGATCTCTTGCTCTTATTACTTTCTTTTGCAATAATCTCAAGAGGGCTTCAAGACCAAAAGCTTTTCTTCTTCAAGATCTTCAAGACTTTTCTTCTTCTTCTCCATCAATGGCTTCAAGTAAGTTCCCCTTTTTTTTTTTTCAAGAAAACTCCATTGTAGGAAAAAATAAAAGTTCTTCTTTCTTTTTTTTTTTTTGTTTCTTTCTTTTCTTTTCTTCTTCTTTTTTTTTTCTTTTTCACGTGTTTGCCTCCTTTTTTTTTTACACGTTTTTTTTTTTGCTTTCTTTTTTTTTTTTTTTCATGTTTTGTTTTTTTTTTTTGTGGGCCGTACGGACAGATACGTACGGATTCTGGCCGTACGGCCACGTGCCTGTGGCCACTGCCTTGGGCCAGCCCTCTTTTTTTTTTTTTTTTCTTTTTTTTTTTCTTTCCTCTCTCCCTTTTTTTTTTTTTGAGATAGTTTCTTTTCTTTTTTTTTTTTTTTTTTGCTCATCATGATAATGCATTTTTTTCGCAAATCTAGATGTTCATGCATGCCTTTAATTTGTAAATTAAATTTGTAGCATGATGTGATAGCATACCTGAAAGTTTTGCAAATTTGGGAACTTGGAGCTCGCAGTGATGTTGAGCCCTTCCTGATTTTGCGGAGACTTTTAGGTTTCGAAAGTTTGGAGTTTCGGAGCTCGCAGCGATGTTGAGCCCATCTTCAAGCTTTCTATTTCTTTCGGGATAGTTCCTTTTCTTCGGAATTGCCCCGTCATCATGTCAAAATTTCGCCAGATTTTTTTTTAGCGAGATTCTGTCATTTTGATGTTTGATCTTTTTCTTTTCCAGTCCTTTTCAGGTGGTTCCTCCAGAGCGAACAAGGGTAAAGAGCCTGCTACAAGCGTACCTCGTCGATCTTCTAGATCTTCTAATCCGGCCGTTCAGCAGGCTTTCGAGAAGGTCCAGTATGTTGAGAGAAATCTGGAAGAGTGCGACTCCCTCAACAGAGATGAGATGAGGCAGCGACTGATCACTCTCAAGGGAGAGGAATTCTATAAGATCATGGTAAGCAGTCGTCCATGGGTGATGGAAGATCAGAGCGTTTTGCCCAAGCCTACCTTCTTCTTTGGTGATGCAGTCCCTGATGACATGACATACCAGAGGAGATGTTTTCAGTTTTCCTTCACAGCAGATGGTGAGAAGAAGACTGTTGCTACCCGGTCGATGTTTGATCGCACCGTCTCGATTCTGAGCCTTGCCCCCACATGCCCTAAGAGGGAAGATCCTCCAAGTTGGGTGAGAAGGACAAATGTAATCAAGACCGGGGTTTTTGTTGGCGGTTCTCCTGGATATACGGAGAGGTCGCCTGTTGACATGGATCTGTTGATGCCATCCAGCGGCTACCAGGGCTCTGATTATCCGTCGGTCGATTTGAGACCGGTGGGCCTTGGTATTTTCAGTGGTGACGGCAGCAATTGGATCAAGCCTTTCCGACTTCGTGGCCGCTTCAATGCTGACTCCGAGTGGAAGTCGTGGACTGATCGCGTCCTGCTGATTGGTGGCGCCGTTTTGAAGGAAGCCGGGATTTTTGATGCGGTCCGCGCCTTTAGGGAGACCGTGATCTTTTCCGACGAGGCCTTCATGGCTATGCTGGAGTCATTTCTCCCACAAACCAATACCTTCGTTGTGACGAATGGTGAGATTGGTTTTTCTTTGAAGGAGCTGAGCGCTATTACCGGATTGCCCATCCTCGGCAAACTCTATGAGGAGTTTATGCCGATTGACAGCGTCCTCGAGGGGCAGTCTGAGGAGTTCAGGCTTTTATACTTTCAGCTCGTCGCCTTCTATGATTTTTTGAAGGAGAAGGGGGGTTCGAAAGTTAGATCCAGCAGTTGGAAGAGTTTTTGCTCTTCATTCCCCAACTTTTTTGATAGTAGGGAGCCTTCTGATAGCGTGACCCAGGAAGCCGGAGCTCAGGATCCAAGTTCAAAGAAGATCTTGGCCATGCAAGAAGAGTTGAGAGATTTCTGTGCAAGTACAAACGCCATATGTCCTGACATTGCACTGCGGAGAGATCTCGCTGTTTACCTCACTTATTGGCTTGGTGAGGCTGTGTTTGCTGGAGGAGATGGAACGCACATCAGGCCGCATTGTATTTTCCCGGCTTGTCAGATGGCGTTTGGAGAGCAGCTTGCTTTGGTGCCAGCTCTTTACTCCTACCTGTGTACCGAACTGCAGGCTGCTGCTTTTCTGGTTCGGCTTGGGCTTCCCATGAATAGGGTATTTTCAGCCCATATCTTTTATTCGTGGTATGTATACCACTGTCCTGGCTTCCATCGGCTGGGTGCTGCACAGGATGATGATCCTCTGATGATTCGACTGGCTAAGGGCAAAGCCGTGTCCGAATCACTTTTGTTTGCCCGCATGAGGATCCGACGGTTCAGGGACGTCGAGATGGGGCAATCTTCAGTAAAGCTTTCTCCGGAGTTGCGGAAGAAGGCTTTTGATTTTGGTGCCTCCCGAGACTCTACCAGGGCGGGGTCGGGAAGGCATTATTCCTTGACAAATGCAGAGAGAGAGTGGCTTTTCAGCATACGTGTCGGCACGATGGTGTACCGTAGACATCTTTTCGTCGACATCCAGCCGTATGTACCCTCTCGCTTTGCTTTGCAGCTTGGCTTTTCTCAAGGCGTTGTTGGAGCGCCTTCAAGCATGGTGAAGCGCTTTGGAGGCTTACAGGACGGGAGAAATGCATGGGCTTTCTATAGTGCTGAAGACACTACAGCCATGATTTCTTATCCTGTGTTGCTGACTTCCCGGACTGCCGGCTTTGCGAAGTGGTTCGCGGAGAGCTTCTCGGCATATCGGGGACTTTCCAGGAAGGAGCTTGATGTGAAGCTGGCATCTGGAAAGGGCCTTGGAAAGTCGGATGGCATCCGGCGAGAGGAAGTTTGGGCCTTCCTTTCTGGAGAGAAGCACAAGATAGGCTTTCTCGGTGACCAGGGCGTCATCGGTTCTGAAGCTGTTCGAGAAATACCTGACGAGGCTTTGGAGCAGCTAGAACAGGAGGAAGCCGAACTTGGCGCTTGGATGCAAGCGGCGCAGAGGCAAGCTTCCGTGGAGTCTACTGGCAAGAGCAGACCATCCAGTGATGAGTCGAGTGGCAAACCTGACTCTGACAGCGGGGCAGGTTCCTCTAAGAAGCGAGCCCGCAGGAGTAAGAGGAGGAGGAGTCATCATAGTAGCAAGGGGCAGCATGAGGACTCTCCTAACTTGGAAGTTCCTCTTACTATCAATGAGGATGTGCCAGTGGATGCTGACGAGCCTCCAGAGAAGAGAAGCCGAGAAGAAGAGACCGCCGGTGAAGGTATGATTCTTCCTTTTTCTCTTTCCATTTCTTTTCATGGGATTTTTCCATGTTATGATTTGCTTCTTGTTTCTGCTTTTCTTCTTTTTTTTTTAGCAGAGGAAGACTTGGTGATGCCTGAGGTCCCAACCGATGAGGTGGTGATGGATCCTGTTGAGGCACCTGAAGAAGAACCGAGGGACTCTGGAGTAAATCCAGAATCTCCAATTGGTACGACTTCTTTTGCTCCCCTTTTTTTTTTGTTTGTGACTTGGCTTGCTAACACATTTTTTTTTTGTCAGCTGACTTGCCACAGGATTCCGATGACTTTGAACCATCGATAGACGCAAATGTTGATGATGCTTCTGATGAGTTCATGGAGGAGGAAAGTGTTCCACCAGTCGTCGAAGAAGGTATTTTGTAGTTATAACTCTGATAATGATTTTCAAACAGGGTCATATTCATACCTTTTTGTGTTTCCTTTGCAGGTTTTGAAGTGGCAGAGGAGGATCCGTCGCTTCCAGAGCAAGAGATGCCAGAGGTTGATCCAGAGGTAGAGATTCCTGGGACCAGCTCTGACAATATTGAGGAGATTCCTCGCGCTGAGATTCCTTCCCGAGCAGGAGCAGCTTCAGCTGGAAAGAGTTCTTTTGTTACTCTTTCGACAGATGATGACATGAGTAGCCGACCAACGGAGTTGGGCGAATCTTCAGCTGGGCCATCTCTTCTTTTTGCGAAGAAGGTGGTGGTGCGAGTTCTGAGCTCTTGGATTGAGACTCTCTTTTCTGGGCACTTGGAAGCTGGATTTGGCATGATCCAGCATGTGCAGGAGATTCTCAGTGATGCTGAAGAAGCTGGTACGGATGTCACAGGTGCCAGGGCGATCGTTGATAGGATCATTGCACTGGGGTGACAAGTGGTTTGAGACCGTGAGTTTGGCTGATGACCAGTTCTTCAAGGAGATGTTCCTGGACCCTGCTGATAAGGCTAAGTCTGACCTGGATGAGGCTACAGAAAGCAGGAAGCAGGCAGTCCGAAAGAGGAACTTAGAAGAGCTAGCCATCATCAGGCTGACGCATGACCTTAGCATCCTTGACAGGGAGGTCGATGAGGCCAGGAAACGTCTTGAGCATTTGCAGGCACAAGTCGCTGCCAAGTGGACTGCCATAATAGAGGCTCGCGACAGGGAGAGTGCCCTGATTCACCAGGTTGCAGATGCCGAACGGGTTCTCAAAAGGAAGTCTGATGAGGATGAACAATGGCAAACTGCTCGAGGTAAGCTTCCTGGTGTGAGAGAAGGGGTACAGCCCACTCCAGCATCTCATGGCAAGTTCCTGAAGACGCGTGCCTTGGAATCCTTGACGGCTGAGGCTAAAAGTTTGCTTGGGGAGCTGAACTCTTGGCTGGAGACCATTTTTGATTGAGCTCCTGTATACAGAAACCATCCTTCTTTCTTCTCTTTTTTTTTTTGGTACCACTTGTATTTTTTTGGTACTTATTTTTTGTAGTGCTTGTGAACACTTCTTTTTTTTTTTTTTTGGTACCACATGTATTTTTTGGTACTCTTTTTTTTGTTATTATTTTTTTGTAGTGCTTGTGAACACTTCTTTTTTTTTGGTACCACATGTATTTTTTGGTACTCTTTTTTTTTGTTATCCCTACGCTCACTTGAATCTTTTTGTGATAAAAGTAATTGCTAAATGGGATGCTCTCTCTTTTTTTTTTTTGTTATCCCTACGCTCACTTGAATCTTTTTGTGATAAAAGTAATTGCTAAATGGGATGCTTTTCTTTTTTTTTGTTATCCCTACGCTCACTTGAATCTTTTTGTGATAAAAGTAATTGCTAAATGGGATTTGATCAAAAGGTTGTCATTTTGTGAAAATCTTTTGTCAAGTGATTGTTTTGGCATGAAAACCAGGTTTTTGTTTGTGGCATGGAAGCCAATTTTGGCATGAGAGCCAGCTTTTCTTGTGGCATTGATAGCCGAGTTTTTTTTTGTGGCATCTATAGCCAGTTTTGGTGGCATTGATAGCCGGTTTTTTTTTTTTTGGTGGCATTGATAGCCGGGTTTTTTGAAATCCAAGTTTTTTTTGTGTGTGGCATTGATAGCCGGTTTTGTTTTTGGTGGCATTGATAGCCGGTTTTGATGGCATTTATAGCCGGTTTGTGGCATTTATAGCCTGTTTGTGGCATTTATAGCCTGTTTTGATGGCATTTATAGCCGGTTTGGTTTTCAAAAAATGCAAGTATCGACTAAAAGTCGCCTCCCTGCTGAATGTTCTTGCAAGTATCGATGGAATGTCGCATCCTTGCTCATTCGGTTGTGAGTATCGATGGAATGTCGCATCCTCGCGGATTTGGGTGCAAGTATCGATGGAATGTCGCATCCTTGCTTTTCAAAAATTTTGGTTTTGCGGGTACTGACTTGATGTCGTTTCCCCACGATTTTTGAAATTTGTGGTTTTCTCGAACCTTTGGGTTATGGATATCAACTGAAATGTTGCGTCTCCACAGTTTTTTAGGTTTCCCTTTTTTTTGAACCTTTGAAATTTGGGTTGTGGATATCAACTGAAATGTTGCATCTCCACAGTTTTGGATTTTGCAAGTATCGACGAAATGTCGCTTCCCTGCGTTTTTGGAAGTGTCGAACGTGGTTCGCTTACTTCCGATTTGTGCGAGTATCGACTAAGCGTCGCTTCCTCGCGGGTTTTTGAAAAACCATTTTTTTTTGTTGTTTAAAGACACGAGGGTCATAAATTTTGACCTAAAACCATTTTGGCGGTAAAAGGCAGGGTGGACTAGGGTGGAAATCCCTGAATCCGGATTTTGTTTCAAACCATGAATTTTGGGTTCAAGGGTTGAAAATTTTGGTCAAGTTAGGGAAAGGTTCCTAAACTTGGATTTTTTTTTGTTGAACAATGAAACGATGAAAGTAAGCATTGTTTTAGATTTCTAGAAATTTCAACATTTGATATGAAAATTCTAAAAAAGGGTGGGTTTAGCGAGCGTGTACCTGGAAACCGGTTTTGGCCATACAGGCATTGCTCTTACCCAGTTGGGTAAGTCTTCAAGGGTAGTACCGCTTTAAGAACTTGCCATTGATGGGCAGCATACATCTGTCACCTTCCATGTTTAGGAGTGCGTATGCGCCATTGGAGAAAACTTTGTCGATGACGTAGGGTCCCTCCCATTTCGGCTCAAATTTGCCTTTGGACTTGTGAGCGAAGACCATTGGTCTTTTTACCGCAAGAACCAAGTCATTCTTTTTGTAGGCGCGTTGCCTGACCTTTTTATCGAAAGATCCTGCCATACGTGCTTGGTAAAGTTCAATGCTTTGTTGAGCTTCGAGCCGTCTCTCATCGAGATTGTCCAGCTCATGGAGTCGCAATTTGACATTGCTTTCTTGAGTCATGTCATTTTGCAAGGATACCCTCAAGGAAGGAATTTGTACTTCCAAGGGCACGACAGCTTCGCATCCATAGACCAAGGAGAATGGTGTGCTATGGGTTGGTCCTCGAACGGTGGTTCGATAGGCCCATAAAGCTTCAGACATTTTGTCGCTCCAGTCTCTTTTGTGATTAGAGACCATTTTTTTGAGGATTTTGCAGAGTGTCTTGTTGAAAGCTTCTGCTAACCCGTTTGCTGCCGGATTGTATGGAGTCGAAGGACAGCTTTGAATTTTGTATTTGTCGCAGAACCTGTAGAATCGATGATCCCGGAACTGTGGTCCGTTATCATGGACGAATCTTTTGGGTATACCGAAACGACAAATGATGTTGGTGCGTAGGAACTGAAGGACTGATGAGGTCTTCATTTCGTTAAACGCAAATGCTTCTGACCACTTGGAGAAATAATCCGTAGCGGCGAAGATGAAGCGATGACCTTTGCTTGAAGGGGGAGAAATAGGACCTATGATGTCCATACCCCAGGCTTCGAAAGGCCATGAGATCGCTGTAGGATGTAGCCATTCTGGAGGCATGTGAATGTAATCTCCATGAACTTGGCATTGTTGGCAGTGCTTAGCAAATTGCATTGCATCAGCTACCATGGTAGGCCAGTAATATCCTAACCTTTTTATCTGATCATAGAGCTTAGGTCCAGCCTGATGAGCTCCACAAAGACCAGCATGAACTTCTTTGAGTGTTTCTTCAGCCTCTTGTTGTGACAAGCAGCGTAGAAGTACTTCCGTTGAAGGATTTCCTGTAAAGGATTTTTGAAGGAATATCCAAATGGAAGCTTGGGGTTCGCCTTTGGATGCTTACCCGTTCTTTTGGATCTTCAGGTAGGATTCCGAACATAATGTAATCAATGAACGGATCCCTCCAGTCGCCAATTGAAGTTTGAAGGATTGAAATCCGACTTCCGACCACTTGGTGGCATTCAGCAACTGCTTGGTGTGTGTTAAGAGGAGGAAGGATTCTTCTTTCGCACACTGTGACTTGCATGTTTTCCCCTTCCTGGATTGCCATGGATGCGGCAAGTCCGGCTAGGGCATCTGCACGTATGTTTTCACCTCTACGAATGTGGGTGATGTGACAGATGTCAAACTTTTGCAGAAGTGATTGTGCCTTGTTGTAGTAGGGCAGCAAATCTGGCTTCCTGACTTCAAATTTCTGATTCATCTGGTTGACGATCAGTTGAGAGTCTCCAAAGACTTCCAGCATGGTGATACCGGATTCGATGGCGAGTTCCAATCCTAAGATCAGAGCTTGATATTCAGCTGCATTGTTTGTGCATGGTTCCAGTAGCGAGAAAGCGTGTGGAATCATGTATTTGTCGGGGCTAACAAAGAGGATGCCAACTCCCGAGATCAGCTGTCTTTTTTCATTTGTCCTGGTTGCACCGTCAAAGTACATGTCCCAGGAGGCACTTTGTGAGAAAGTCTCCACATTGTAGACTGGTTCGTCTGGGAGATCATCTCTGAGTGGAGAATCTTTAGGCAATGGATGCTCTGCGAGGAAGTCTGCTAGAGCTTGCCCTTTGATTGCTTTTTGTGGTACATACCTAATATCAAATTGTGACAGAAGGATGGACCATTTTGCCAGTCGAGCATTGAGAGAACCTGCCTTTGTGACAAGGACCTTCAAGAGGTTGACCCTCGAGACCAGGTAGACTGTGTTGGAAAGCAAGTAGTGACGCAGCTTTTGTACGGCGAACATCACTGCAAGACATTCTTTTTCGACTGGAGAGTAGCGATGCTCTGCACCTACTAGCATGCGGCTGAGGTAATATAGAGCAGCTTCTTTTCTTTGATCATTTTCTTGCGCAAGCAGAGCTCCCAGAGAGTGATCAAGGGCTCTTGTGTACAAGATGAATGGTTTTCCAGTGGTAGGAGCAGCTAACACTGGAGGTTTTGTCAGGTATGACTTGATGTCTTGGAAAGCAGCTTCACAGTCAGCATCCCAGACAAAGTTTACACCTTTTTTCATCAACCGGGAGAATGGACGGCATTTCCCCGAAAGATTGGAGATGAACCGTCTGATGTAGGCCAATCTCCCTTGAAGCCCTTTGAGTTCTCTCAAGGTTCTTGGAGAGGGCATTTCTAGAATGGCTTTGACTTTTATGGGGTCAAGCTCTATTCCAGCTTTCCGAACTAAGAATCCGAGGAACTTACCCGACGAGACGCCGAAGAAGCATTTCAATGGATTCATTCGCAGTTTGTGTTTGCGAAGCCGGAGGAAGACTTCTCGAAGGTTTTCGAGATGATCTTCTTTTCTTTTGCTTTTGACGGCGAGGTCATCAACGTAACATTCAACCGTCTTGTGCTGCATATCTTGGAATATTTTCATCATAGCCCTCTGATATGTGGCACCAGCATTCTTCAAACCAAATGGCATGACAGTGTAACAATACACGCCAAATGGGGTTCGAAAGGATGTATGTTTTTCATCATCAGGATGCATCTTTATCTGATTGTAGCCAGAGAAACCATCCATGAATGTCATTCGCTCGAATCCACAGGTATTATCAATCATTACCTCTGGTATGGGGAGCGGAAATTCATCTTTTGGGCATGCGCCATTCAGGTCTCTATAGTCAATACAGACCCTGATCTGCCCATTTTTCTTCGTCACGGGGACAATGTTGGCCAACCATTCAGGATGTTGTTCCTCACGGATGAAGCCGACGCTTTTGAGTTTTTGAACTTCTTGTTCAATTTTATCCATCACATCTGGACGGAATCTTCTTTGGCCTTGCTTGACAGGCTTGATGTCTTCTTGAAGATTGAGTTTGTGAACTGCTATTTTGGGGTCTAAGCCTGGCATTTCAGCATAAGACCATGCAAAGCAATCAACGAACTCACGAAGAAAAGCGATATACTCGGGTAACTCATCATCCTTTATATTCTTGCTTATGAATACAGGACGTGGGTTATCTGGTGTTCCCAAGTCTATCTTTTGAACAGGATCTTCTGTTGGAAGGTTCGAAGGTGGTTCCTCCACAATATTTTCGGAGGCTTCCAGCTCAACGAAACCTTCTGGGGTTTCAAGGGCATTTCCAGACCAAGGTTTTGTTCCTTTCCACGGGTCTTCTTGATCGGTAATTTTCCCAAGGCTTGCTATGAGATGATCCCAATCGCCTGTTGAAACCGAGTCGAAGTAGGCTACTTCTTTTGGAGATGAGGGTTCTTCTGGGTCAGAAGTCCACACGTCTGTGCCATCGGACAACTCCTCTTCATTTTCGGAGAAATCGTGCCAATTGGATGAGCTTCCTGGATCTTTGTCAAGTGACTCATCAAAGAGATATCCAGGGAGATCGATGTCTTCATGGACTTGAGATGTTGAGGCTTGGTCAGTATATTGACTTTTAAGCCTTTGTGTCAACTGTCTCAAGGGAGTGTCAGGATCATACCCTAACCCGTGTGAAGACTTTTCTACATAGCCGTAGAGTCTCCAATCTTCCAGCTGGCTTTTGGTCAAGACGGGCCCCAATGGCGTGAGAATACCGCGTCCTTCTCCCAAACCGACTGGGTTTTGAGCGTCATAGCCCATTTTCTTCATAATAGCTTGTGCCACAGAACTGTATAAGGATAGTTGAGGCGTACCTTTATTTTGGAAAGGTTCAAGCATGGAGTTTGATGAAGAAGCATCCGATCTATGGAAGAAGATCGGTTTTTCCTTTGCTGAAGTTGCTGGAACAACGAAGGAAGCTGACGTAGGATCTTCTATGTCAGAAGTTGTCTCTATTGGAGTAAGAGCAGGCTGAACTTGCTGAGTGTCAGCTTGGCTTGACGATGTGTCGTCTTCTGGCTCTGAATCCGAGTCCGTGTCTTGCATGATAGACACGAAAGAGACAACAAATTTGCCCCCAGGCTTTTGTTTTGCCTTCTTCACTTTAGTTGTGATGACCAAAGGCTTTGAAGATTTGAGGGAGATGATGAAGGGAGTTTGCATGCTCTCTTCAGATTTACCGGATGGTTTGTTTTCTTCCGGTGATTGTTGAGGAGCTTTGCCTTTATCTTTCTGGAGATTTTCGGCAAAGGATGCTGTATGCTTCTCCTCTTCTTCTTTTTCACCTTCATACATTTGTGAGTCTGCGAAGTGGATTTCTTTACCTTTGAAGGGTTTTCTGTCCGCAAAGACTCGATGTATCATGCCGTCGTCGCCAACAAACTTGATGCATTGATGTAGAGTTGAAGGGACAACACCATTCTCATGGATCCAAGGGCGTCCGAGAAGGATGTTGTAGCATGAAGGGGTCTTTATTGCATACACTGTGACCTCAGAGATAAGATCACCGATCTGCAATTTGAACCTGATTTTGCCGATAGGCCTTTGAGTACTCCCATCGTATCCAAAGATAGATACAGATGTGTGGCTCAGTTTGCTGGGTGGGATGCCCAACTCTTCAAGAGCCGATGTGGAGATAAGGTTGAGTGCAGAACCTGGGTCGATCTGAACTCTATGCATAGGCATTTCCTTGATATACCCTGTGAAGTACAGGGGTCGGTTATGCCTGGTTTCGCCAAGTAGGAGGTCATCCTTTGTGAAGGCGATGGTTGCACTGGCTGCTTTTTTAACCGAGAGGCATTCAATGCATGATCCCTCAGTTTTCTTCTTTTCTCCCTTTGAGGAGGCTTCTGAGTTTTTGACCCGGTAATCCATTTCAATTTGGAGGACTTTGCGGGGCATGTTTGTCGACATCCTCATTCAGTTTTTGTAATTCTGAGATGAGATTATCACGAGTGTGCGGAGACATTCGCAACAAATCTAGGATGTGCAGACGTGCAGGTATGTGCTTGAAGTGTTCAATCAAGTCATACTTGAAAGCCTCCTTAGGGCCTGCATGTTCATCATTGTTGCCACTAGGGGCGCTTACAACATCTTTTCCCGAAGGATTTACATATGTAAAGGAAGATTGGTTGTAATTTTTGTGGTAGTCCCGGCCAGAGCGGGTGCCTCTACCAACTTCGAGAGCTTCTTGAGAAGGGTCTTCGTTTGGAAGATTGTCTTCAGGATCAAGAGGCTGTCGTTTTTCATTTGCTGAGGATGCATCAGCAGCAGAGTTACCATCCTCAGTGATTGTGTTGCATGGAGCATTTTCCGGGAACAAGTCCTGAACAGCATCCAGCAATCTTTCTTCTTCGTTGACTAATTCATCGTCCCAAGCATCAATGGCTGGGAATTCTTCAGTCAGGAAGGGTGTGAACTTTGAAGTCACAGTCTCAGGAGAAGAAACCTGAGAGGGTGTCATCTCAGTGAAAGTCACGTGAGACGAGGTGGCTCCAGAAGATACATTGCTAGGCGTCGCCGGAGTGTAAGTGCTCTCATCAGACGATGCTTCGGAAGAGCTATAATCCCGAATTATCACATTACAGGAAGCTCTGACGGGAGACGTTGCCTGATCGGAGTCAGACTCATCCTCGGATGTGAGAGGATCGTCTATCCAGCAATTTTCTCCATTTTCAGGAGTTAAGGGAGGATGTACCTGGTGGTCTTCAGGGACTTCAGGCTCTGGATTGCGAGGAGGCTCGTTGACGCGTTCTTGCTCTTGTTCTAGAGCGAGTCGCTGCAAGATCCTTGCATATTCTTCAAGATCAGGCATGGGAGCCGGATCTTCTTCTTCATCATCTCTTTGTGGCTCAACATTGTTGATTTCCACTGGAGTAATGAGAGGTGCTGGGTCAGCAGCATTTTCTTGTACAGCCTCTTGGTCTTCTTCATCATCAGACCAGGATCCTTGTGGCTGTAGGGGGTTATACCAGATTACTGGCATAAGATGAGACTCAGGAACCCATTCTTCATCGGAGAGATATTCTCCTGTTTCAAGGGATTCCTCCCACTCATCTGTGTAGTTGGGTTCGAATCCATCATCGGTGTCGCTGGATTCGTATCCATCAATGGAGAATCCAACTACTGAATTGCAAGAGTATGATGCCTCCTGCATGGCTTCTTTGAATTGAGGTGGCATGAAATCACTGAGAGTGAATTTCCTTACCCCCTTTGAAGTCTCTGGAAGGGATGTTTTTGTTACCTCCAGTGAAGTGGTAGAGGAAGCCTCTGCCTTTTCTTTGACCTCTAGTTTTGGCTGGGTCTTCTCTTGCCGTTTGAGCTTGAGGAGATGTTTCCTAGCCTGCCTTCGCTGTTGAGCTGTAGGCTTTGTTTTCACGACCTCCCAATTTTCATCTTCCAGGAGATCGGGATGTACCCATATCGGTTGTCCGTCTGGTGTCGGGTAAGGAACCAGTTCCTCGGACGCTTCGATTGAGTTTATCACCTTGAAGGAAGTAGTGATCTTCTTCTTCGGTGATCTTGATGTTTGTCCACATGTCACCATGTTGACGGAGGCAGACCCATAGTTTTTGTCAAAGGTGATGACTCCGTTTTTCCACATCTCATTTATTTTCTCTCTCACAACGAAGCATTGATTGAGAGGATGCGAGATCATCTGGTGGTATGGACAGTACCGAGGATCGTTGGTTTTGCCAACATCACCCGGTCTTTTTGGTTCAGGCAAGGTGAGCTTGCCGTTTGCCACAAGAGCCCCGAAGATTTCATCAACATCTTCATCAAACGGGTATTTCTTCTCTACTCGTTCTTTGAAGGCATCAGAGAGTTCAGGTCTCTTACCAGCAGCTTTGTTTTCAGCTTTCTTTGGTGGCTGAGGAGCTGACTTGGTCTGCACATTGAGGACCTCTTTCTTCTTTGGTTTAGAGGTTGCAATGGCGGTTGGCTCTTTTCTTGATGATTTCTGACTGTTGAGGTCTTTAATCACCGTTTCAGCTTCCATGGAAGCTTCTAGGAGTTCTCCCAGGTTTTTTGATTTGTTGCCGATGATCATGGAGCGGATTCTGGCTCTCATGTTGTTTCGGCAGATGTCGACTAGCGACGCCTGTGGCAATACATCAGAGCATTTGTATGCCATTGCTTTCCACTTGTGAATGAAGTCATATGTTGATTCATTCTCCCCCTGTTTTAGGCTGCACAGCTGAGCCATAGTAGCGGGGTGATCCTCACCTTTGAAGTGAGTCAGGAAGCGTGTCTCTAGCATGGCCCAATTTTGGATTGAGTCCTCCGGCAGAGTGGAGTACCAATCGAAGGCCGTACCTTTTAGGGTACTTGCAAAGAGGCGGATTTTGAGTGCATCTTGATCCGCGATAGCTCCCGTCAAGATCTTGAAGTGGATGACGTGCTGTCTGGCTGATCCTTTCCCCGTATATGTTTGGAGAGTAGGATGCTTGAATTTGGTGGGGAACGGCACCGAGTCCATCCATAAGGGATATGGTGGCTTGATCCCATGCTCTTTGAGTATATCCTCTTCTTTTGCTTTGGCGAGGATACCGTCTACGTCCTTTTTGGTAAGGGCGCGTGACTCATTTTCTTCTTTATTTACCTCGTCGTCTTGATGATTCGGAGGAGGTTCATTGTTCGCCTGATTTTGGAAGGCGAGGAGAAGGTTTTCCATCAGAGTTTCAATCCTCTGCTGGCCCTGTTCCAACTGCTGGATGCGGGTGATCGCATCTTCTGGAGGTGGATTGCGGGGTGGTGGCTCAGAATTTGTAGCCAAGACATTCATCCTTCGTGATTCGAACGAAGAAACTGTATTGGTGACTGAGCTGGGGCTCATTCTTTTTGAAGAGGAGCTTGAGGAAGGATCACTCTGCTGTCCTTTGCTTGAAGGAGTAGGGGATTCTTCTGAATGTCTTCTTGTCCTTGAGACGCTGCGGGTCATTGGACGTCGGACATGGATTTTTGTTGCTGATTTTTGGTGCCTTCTGGTTTTTCCAACCATATGGACGGCAGCAACTTGGTTGGGTCTTTCCTTTTTCGACCCATTTGGGAGAGACTTGAAGTGTGGGAGGCTGGGTCATTTGCTTCTGTAGTCTCTTTTGTCGGTATGACGCGCGGCGGCGTATACGGCGAGCAATTTGAGCTTTGGTCAGCTCTGACTGGGCTTTGACGATGAAGGATGTGCTCCCTCGGGCGCAGCAGCCGAGCCTGTCTTCTTTGTAGCTGGGCAAGGACAGGATGCGAACCCTATCCTTCGCCTGTTGCAGCGAAGCTTTGAATTTTTGAAGTTCGGCCCCTGTAGATATGAAGGGTCGAACTGCAGATTTGTAGGCCTTAGCAGGTGCTTGTGGAGGCCTTGTGATGCATGACTTGATTTTGGGCTTGTTGGAACAAGCCGGCTCATGCTGGGTTGACTTTGAAGTTGGGTTGGAGATGGGTCTCTCCTCTTTCATGTAAGCAAGAGGATAGAACTGGTTCTCCTTGAGTGGGGCCAGGAATGCTGGCTTAGTGGATGTCTGGGACCTTCTCTATTTCGGTGAAGGTCTTGGGGACCAAGTCTTGGGGTAGACCCTGGTTGTTTGCAGGTCGAGGCTTCGTGGGGCTGCCACGGGCTTCAGGCCTTCTGGTGCTCGCCTTTGGTGTCACGGTAGTGACACGTTGAGAGGCGAGTTTCTGCTTCTTGGAGGGAGCAGTTTGTTCCTCGGGAAGTGGGAATGGTCCCAGCGTCCCAAAGACGATAGTCCGGGGAGTCGAGGTCGACCCGGAGTTCAGAGAGTCGCCGAGGGAGTTGACACTTCGGCAGCTGATGGGGCGCTTGTAGGTGCGCGTGGTTTGCTTCTGTTGAAGCATGAGTTGGTGCTTGTTTTCGTCGAAAGTAATGGTTAGTGAAGCTGCCATTGTTAGTTTTTTTCGAAAATTTCTGAAACAAGACCACATCCATTAGTAATCACAAGAATATAATGATCATAAATGGGAAGTTCTATGGTTTCGTCTTTTCAAATTGCTCGAGGTAGATGACCCAAGCAATATGAGGAAGGCAAAATGCCATAGAAGGTACAATTGTTCTGATCGCAGATATGGTAAGCCCGGAATGGGCATCCCAGTTACTGCTAGAAGCAATTGTGAACTTAAATTCGACTTATCGAGAAGCAGAGCTTGCTCGAGGTAAGAAGAATATAAAGTTGGAGTTACAGATGTGCCGGTCGCAATACAGTAGACCCTGAAAGGGCGTACTAGTATCGCTAGACACAAATGTTTTGAGACCGCATCTATGAGATGAGATTCTCTGTTTTGAAAGGTCAAGATTGGATTCATCAAAGAGGGCAGATGGTATTCCAATCTGAACACGGGCTCAGCGATTTCCGCGAGCGCCAGTGCTCAGAAAGAAATGAACCATGATTTCTCGGATCTGAATCTAAAAATGACGAGTTTTTTTTTTTGAAAGGCCAATATCGGGTTCATCAAAGAGAGCAAAAGGCACTCCAATCTGAACACGGGCTCAGCGATTTCCGCGAGCGCCAGTGCTCAGAAAGGAGAAGACCAAGATTTCTCTAATCTAAACCCAAAATGACGGAAGTTTTTTTTTTGAAGTTTTTTTTTTTGAAGATTTTTTTTTTTTTTTAAAAATCTCTTTTTTTTTATATTTTTTTATATTTTTTTTTTAAGATTTTTGAAAAAAAAATTTATTTTTTATTTTTTATTTTAAAATTTTTATATTTTTATTTTATTTTTTTTTATTTATTTAAAAGACGAGAGAGTACACATAGGCCTCCTAACCCGGTCTTATGAAATCTTGATTGATAGAATTGCCCCCAGGTAAGGGTAGGATTACTTAATGAACCCGTTTGGAGGACCCTTGCCTAGAACAGTCAAGCTGTCTCCACACTCTGGACAAGGCTTTTCTTTGAATCAACCATGATCAAAGAACACAGTTGGTTTAACCTTAGTGGTCTATGTCTTTTTTTTTTTTATATGTATATTTTATTTTATTTTATTTTTATGAATTCATCGAAGAGAAACAATGGCCCAAAACCTTAGTCGAACAGGCTCAACATTTCTGCAAGCGCGATGAACGATAGGAACGGATCAAGGTTTCTCAATTTTGAATCCAAATTGAGAAATCTAAAATATTTTATATATATATATATATATTTTTTTTTAATGAACTCATCGAAGAGAAACCATGGCCCAAAACCTTAGTCGAACAGGCTCAACATTTCTGCAAGCGCGATGAACGATAGGAACGGATCAAGGTTTCTCAATTTTGAATCCAAATTGAGAAATCTAAATTTTTATATATATATATATATATTTTTTTTTAATGAACTCATCGAAGAGAAACCATGGCCCAAAACCTTAGTCGAACAGGCTCAACATTTCTGCAAGCGCGATGAACGATAGGAACGGATCAAGGTTTCTCAATTTTGAATCCAAATTGAAAAATCTGATTTTTTTTGTTTTTGTTTTTTTTTTTTTTTTTTGAAAAGAGAAAGAGTGGAAATAAATTCAAAGAATTAAAATTTCCAAACAAAAAATCTCATCTCATTTTTTTTTATGCGGAATTCAACATAGGCCACCAATTATAAAGTAGCCAAGGAATCAAGAAAAGAAATATAAGCATAGAGCAAAATATATGATATGCAAATATTTCATTTCTAGCATCGTGTTCTCAAATAAACGAGTCCCACCGGGTGATGCCAGCTTGATGGACCGCGCTCCTGCTTGGTTCTACCGAGGTCGGCGGACGTGGGAGTCCGTCGGGTCCGACCCTTTCGTAACTGGGGGGCAAGGGCGTGCATCAACATTTCTTTTTTTGTGGGTGTGCCAGATTTTCTATTTTACTTGGAATTGCAAGTGATGATCCGGGGATCAACCTTCGCAAGTAAAAAAGGAAATCAACTTCTTTCAAGTTTTCCATTGCACATATATTTAAGAAAAGAGACATTTTCTTGATTTGCCGTGAAAGGCGATTTTTTTGGCATTTATAGCCGATTTTGGCGTTTATAGCCGATTTTTTGCGTTTATAGCCGATTTTGGCATTTATAGCCGATTTACAATCCTTATCAACAATGAAAGACAAGAATTGTGATTTTTGTCTCTTTTGAAAAAATACAAACTACAATGAAAAGCAAGAAAAGGAGGATCTAACTTCTCAGGAGATTGTGGGGGACTCGTTTAGATTGACGGTCGCAAGCCATATGTGGGCTTCGCCATCATCCATGCAGATGAGAACAGAGGATGCTATTGATTCGCTTGGCTTGGCTATAACCTCAGGTTTTTAGAGGACAAAGACCAAAGGAAAGTCCTATGTCCAATAAAAAGCCGAGTAGACGGGCTGAAAAGCCATATCTAAGCCATTGGAGGCAGGAGGAGAAGGCAAGGACCTTGGGGGGGGGGGTACCCCCCAAGGGACTTTTGTCACCTTGTTGCGGTGGCCGGTGTAGAACTTCCGCAGAGTTTTCTCTCTTTTTCTTTTCTCTGGATTTCTGACTGCTGTCTGTTGATGTTCGTTGTGTGTTTTTTCTTCTTGGAGAGCCCTCCTATTTATAGGCTTTTAGGTAGCCTTTTAGGTGGGTTTATGGGCTTTTATTGTCATTAAGCCGCATAATGGGAGGAGTTACAAAATTGAATTGTTTATTTTGTAACTCCTTTTTCTTGGCTTCTGATTGGCCGGAGGAGATTGAGGGCATTTAATCGCCTTTAATCGCCATGATGGGAGGAGTTTCATGGGTTAAATGCCATGAATTTCTTGACTTGTAACTCCCGAATGCTTGCTTCTGATTGGGCCATCCAAAGAAATGGATTAATGACTGTAATAAAGTTAGTCAATTAATCGCATTAAGTGGTCGCCGAGCAGCTGAAGAGTCGCGGGCCGTGCCACGTCTTTTGAGATTCTTCTGTTGATGATCATCGATGGATCTTCATGTAGATCGACATCAGATGACCATGTAATTTCAGGTGTTTGTTGCCAACAGCGGGTCGGTGCCATCTGTCCTGTCGATTTCTCGATCGGTCGGGTAGAAAGCACACTTTTTTGGTTGACCGGGTGGCGATCAATACTGTCTTCGATACTCTTGATGATTTACCCGTGTTTTGGACGGATGTCAGAGGACTTGGTGTCTCAAAAGCATGAATTTTGGAAAGTACCAGAGGCTGGGCTCCTCGAATCGCGAAAAAAACGGCGAAAACCGGGGTTTCCGGGGCTTTCCCGGCGACCCCGGGGTCCAAGGTCGCCGGCGACCCTGGCCCAGGGTCGCAGGGGTCTGCGACCCTGGGGGGGTTTTCCCCCTTTCGTGTCCCGTTTTGCGTCCGTTTTTGCTTTTTTTTTATTCTTTTTTCTTCTGTACTTTTCCTTGACATTTTGACCATTTATTGGCCTGATTTCTTTGTAGGAAACCTGATGAGAATCCTTGCATTTTATTTTGCAAAGTTTCCAATTTCCTGAGAAAGCCGAAGACTTTGTCGCGCAGAGCTGCCGATTTTCCGTCAGAAGCTGAAACTGGGTCAAACGATGTCGGAATGACCTGAAATTTGATGTGAAGCCTCCTGAGCAATAAATAAGACCAATCATAGGCTTTTGTTTGAGTTTTGAAGCCGTTTGGGGTCCTATCACCTGCAGACTTGCTTTTTGTCGCGATGAAGATGTCGCGGTTTGATGTGCGGTCAACCGATGTCCGATTGACTTGAAATTTGACAGGGAACCTATTGGAGTCATTTTAAGATGATCCATAGGCTCTGTCTTGGAAACCATGGTCCCGGAGAGCTTTTGCCGCCGAGAGCTCCTTTTCGGCTGTCGGAGAAGCGAAGTTAGGTCAAATGATTTTGAAATGGCCCGAAACTTCTTGTGTACTCCTCTTTTGGCTGTCTGGAAGAATCTGGCAGTTTTTTGTTTGATTCTGACAAGATTTGATTTTTGGAAGCAGCATTGCCTATTTATGGCAGGTTGCGACTTCATGTAGCTCTTTGGATCTTGAAAAGGCAAAGTGACATTTTTGGTGTCAACAAAAAGTGTCCCGAAACCCCACTTCCCTATTGTCCCATTCTTCCTCCCCGGAACGAGTGACGACGTACTCTCCATCATCTCCACCTCCCTCCTCCCCTGTGACCTCTGCAACCTCAGCCTCTGTTGCCGCTCCCTCGCCTTCTCCGAAAGTCTCTGGCTCGTTCAGTGCTCCATCACCGACTTGCCCCGGCTACAACTCTCTCTCTCATTTGCAGGAGAAGCAGCAGAACTCTCTCTTGAAAGTCCTGAATCCTTACCCTAGAGGGGGGGGGGGGTAGGGGGGGTAAATAGGGTGAGCTACACTTGAATGACTAATTATGACTAATTTTAAATTATTTAAAATACACTAGTCACATGTGATGATTAACATACAATATGCGGAAGCTTAAACAAAACAATCACTACAAATCATTCACCACAACACAAAGATTTATAGTGGTTCGGCCTCAATGCCTACATCCACTACCGGCTTGTGACTCAACACTCCACCGGATTTCCACTATTTATGCTTTTCCAAAAGGCTAAGCAATAAACTCTACAATATGCTTTCCAAGGCTAAGCAATAACCTTAAAATGTTGTTTTTCAAGGCTAAACAACAACCAATACAAGATGCTTTTCTAGGCTAAGCAATAACCTTTACACAATGCTTTTATATGGCTAAGCAATAACCTTACAATCAAATGATTTCTCTCAAAGAAAGTGTCTTCACAAAACACTCTAAGAGATTACAATTTAAGCTCAATTAATTTGCCTCTAAAATAGGCGGATATGAAAGTGTAAATCAACTCACACAAACACACTAAGAATTACAAAGATGAATGCTTATGAAGTGTATGTGTGTGAAAACTTCAATCAAGTTCAAAATCAAACTCATTCAAAATATGCTCAAAGCATTTTAAAGATTAATGCACAGAAAGATATGATTGAAGTATATGCAAATCACTTGAACAACTACAAACTTGTTAATGGTATGAAAATCAAAAGATCACAAGTTGTATGAAAATATTTTAAGCCTAATCAAGTGATGCATGTCCAATGTTGTTTTCAAAAACTAATTTAACTAAGATTTAAATGAATGAAAACAACAAAGGATTCAACCAAGAATAGAATCATGCTAAAAAGGAATCAAAGATTTTCATAAAACATGATTTATAAAGTTTTAAAACCAAACTTGGTTTGAATCTAAGTGAAGAATCCTATGACTTAAAATCAAAGATTAAATGAAGTAGAGGATTCAACACATCATAGTTAATATGCTTAAAATCATTTACCAATAATTTAGACAAAGTATAAAAATATATAATTAATAAAGGCAAAGCTTACTTGGTGGTTTAACTTCATTAATCCAAGCTTTAGCTTTTCCTAATGACCCATTAGCTTTCCTTAGCTCTTCCCCTTTCTTTTGCCTCAAAATGCCTCAAGAAGGGCTCCAAAGATCATCAAAAAATGGCTAGGGAATGAACTCACTTTTATAGAAAAAGTGTTCAAACGGCTACCTATAGGTGTCGGTCGACCGACACCTCAATGGTCAGATTCGAACGGTCAAAGAATTTACCGTTGTACAGGTGTAGGTCAGCCGATATGAACCGACAGTACAAATATGTGAAAATTTAAGCTCTCTGGAATTGGAACCGAGAGGGCTTTGTCGGTTGACTGACATGGACCAACAAGTTGACCGACAACTTGTCAAAAAAAATCCCAACAAGGCATATTTCAAAGTGAATTTCTTTGGAGATTTTTGGGCCACTAAATCAAGCATGGAAACATGATTTAAATCAATCCAAGAATTTTAAAATCATGTAACATAAAAAGGCCAAATAAGATTTGAAACTTTAAAACCATTGGTTTGCTTAAATTATTAAAATGCATCCTAGTTTAAAAACCAAAACATGCATAAAACATATGATTTACAAAATTTAAAACAATGCATGTACAAATCAAGATTTCAAGGTTTCTAAAACAATGCATGTGTGAAAAATCCAAATGATGAATAAAATGAATAATGCATCCATCAAATTGCAATATACAAAATTCCCAACATTTCTTTCTTGCCTCCTCATTTGAGGATGGAGAGGTCTCTACTGATGGAGAGGATGAGAAGGAGGCGGATACGAACGTGATGTCGAATTTCAAGATTTCGGAGCCTCTGAGGGAGAAATTGAAGTCGAAAGGGATCGAATCGCTTTTCCCGATTCAAGCTATGACGTTTGAGATTGTTCTTAAGGGTTGTGATTTGGTCGGACGTGCACGGACGGGTCAGGGTAAAACATTGGCGTTTGTCTTACCCATTTTGGAGTCTATAACTAAAGGTCACGCCAAGGAATCAAGGAAGATGGGTTATGGAAGGCCACCAAGTGTCCTGGTTCTTCTACCGACAAGGGAACTAGCAACACAGGGCGTATAAAGGATTATCTAGAGAGGAACAATATTGAGTTGAAGTCATTGAAATTCCATGTCCTTGATGAGGCTAGTGAAATGTTGAGGATGGGTTTTGTTGAAGATGTTGAACTTATCCTTGGGAAGGTTGAAGATGTAAGCAAGGTCCAGACACTCCTCTTCAGTGCCACATTACCATCCTGGGTGAAGCAGATAGCTTCTATGTTTCTAAAACCTGAGAAGAAAACAATTGATCTTATTGGCAATGAGAAAATGAAAGCAAGTACAAGTGTAAGACATATTGCTCTTCCTTGCTTCCATTCAGCAAGAGCCAAGCTGGTTCCTGATGTCGTTCACTGTTAAATGGCAAGTGTTAGATACTGCCATTTTGTGGCAAGAAACGAAGCTTATATGTCCATGTCTTGTAGTGCGCTCACACATAACACCAATACACACATCAGTTTTTTCGATTGCAACGGTCAGTGACGACGTCGTTGCCTCACAGAAGATAGAATTTGGAAGGAAGTATGCTCTAATATCTGACGACGTCGTTGCTTCACAGAAGCTATTGGAAGAAAGTGTGCTTTAACATCTGACGACATCGTTGCTTCACAGAAACTAGTGGAAGAAAGTGTGCTTCAATATCTGACGACGTTGTTGCTTCACAAAAGCTAGTGAAAGACAATCTGCTATAATATATGACGACGTCGTTGCTTCAATGAATCTAATGCGACTGTGTTAATCTGTGACAACGTCGTTGCTTATAAAAAATAAGCAAAAAATATATATTTTCTGGTGGGAATACCGGTTTCGTAGCATATATATTATGGGTACCTCTTCCGGTTAGTGGCCAACTGGGGTCCTTTTTTAGGTAAAATCCTCAAAAAAAATATGTGGTGCACGAAAAGCAGTGAATGGTGCTGGAGGTGTTGAAGTTGTACCAGAGCTGAGAGAGCCCCAAAACCAATTTAAAACCCACTTCACACTCCCTCACATGGACATGAATAGCCACCACCAGCAAAAAGGCAGAAGCCCCCGTGCGAAGCTCCCTTTCTTTCATTTGCCTTTCTCTAAGTAGATATTACACCTCGTCCCGAGTTAATTACGATTAACTATAATTAATTGAGATTAGTATTTATTAAGCATGATTAGTTGATTTAAATGTGATTAATGATTAATGTGGATTAAATTCATCTTAATGGAATGAATTTAGAAGGGATTGACTTGATTGAGTTGAATTTAGACCCAAATTAATGATATTGAGGGTTTTTTTTCGTAAATATGGATTTTCGTGTATTTCGTCGAATCTGATCAAACTTGATACCATCGTGTGTATCTTGACGAGTACATCAACTTACATTATACACTTGAGTTCATTTGACCTGAAATATATCAAATAGGTCTTTGTTTGACTCAAAATGGAATCAAGCATAATAGGAGGGGTTTTTCTGCGAAGTTCTGTTTATGAGGTTTCAAATGAAACCCATAACTTGTCATTCGAATGTTCCAGCAGTATTGAGAGTGAAAGAGAGAACTCTAGGTTCAGTTCATCTTCCTTCTTCATTTCTTCTCTATTAAATGCTTGGAAAGGGGTTCTTACAAGTGGTTTTGAAGAGGAAATTGTGAGATTTATCTTCTTCATCATCTTCCTTGAATTTCTTGAAGTGTGAAGAAAGCTTTGGATTTTTTTGTCTTAAGTAGGGGCGGATCAAGGGGGGCCGGGGGTGGCTGTAGCCCACCCAAGCTTTCATCCAAAAAAAAATACGAGTCTTACAATAACCTAAAGCCCAAGTGCCCAGCCAAGGAAGAAAAAAAAAAGAAAAAAGCTAATGAGAAGAAGGTTAACAAAGGGAAAAAGTGTCCTTTTTTGAACGTTCATTCCTTGTCATCACCATAGATGGCTGCAACTTAATGATCACAGATGCTAGGTCCTTGTGGTTGAATCTGGAAGTAAGGTGCAAAGGGGTGTCCTGTGATCCAGCGGTCCTTTGGTCGAGAACTGATCCATCTTCTTTATGGAGCCTTAAGAAGGTGATTGTGTCGCCCATTGCACAAGCTTGGAAGAGAAGATGTTGCATGTTTGCGGCAAAGAAGTGGTGGGAGGGATGGTGCGATTCACAACAAGCTTTGGGAGAGGTGGAGAAGGGGGTGGTTTTATCATTTCCATGGAGGAATGCTGCAGCTGCATTACATGGGAAAGTACTACTTACATAGCAAGAAGACAAAAGGAAAGAGACAAACATGACGGAATCGTCCTCACATAGATTAGTTGGATTGGACTTTTTAGAAAATATAATTTAAAAATCTTGGAGTCACTTTGTTTTGGATTGAATTAAGAAATCTTGGTCAATTTCCATGTATAAAATATTAGTGACTAATTGACCAAGCTGCCCAGTTCCTTGATCATCAAGAATTCTTTTTAAAATCCTGCGTTCATTTCTAACTATGTTTATTTTGAAAATTCATATTTGGCGGATGTGTGAGAGACTCAAATCCTGGAGTTATGAAATGATGCCAAATTCTCCCGTTCCTAAGTTTCTTGAATTTCATGCGCCCTAAATTTGATAAATCCATATTTCATGCATCATCAAAGCCTTGCCAACTATATTGGGGTTGGCTATATGAATTTTGTTTATCCATTCCGATCTATCCTGAATTAAATCCTCAAATAGGTTGTACATCTTTAAATCTAATTTTACTACCTTCATCTCAAATGTGTTGGTAGTGAATGTCTTGGCAGTGAATGTCTGGATTCGCATGTGAATGTTACGATACAATACTTTTATTATTGAATCTGACAATTCAAGAATTGAAACATGAAGGTGGTCTTTGTTCTCCACATAGGTCGGCGACAATGTATTGTGAGAATCTAATGAATCATTCTCGACATATAGATGTGTTTTCAATACACTTTCTAAAGAAGCAATTGCAAATAATCGGTTGCTTCTCTGAAATGTTATTCAATGTATTCGGATGCTTGCACTACAAGGGTTTCCTTTTAGAGGATATGATGAATAGAAGGACTTTTTATAGTTTTTTGTGAGACATTGTTGCTATTTTTTTAGTGTAACTTAAGTGCAGCCCCCCCTAGATTAAAAGTCCTGGATCCGCCCCTAGTCTTAAGGCTCAAGTAAGTGACAGTTGTTCTTATAAAACTTTTGAGTTCTATTAAGTGATTTAGAGTGATTAATAGTACAAATAGTTATAAAAATTTATTTTGGTTGTTTTCATGGAATTAGGGTTTCAATGGGTGGTTTTGATCTCAAACCTCAAGATAACAAAGGGGTTTTTGTGTTAAACATCAATAGAAGCAAGTATGAGCAGTATTTATGATTATATGCTGAATTGGAAGTAGAACAAATTGTTGTTCAGCTTTATGTAGATATATAAACTTCAGTTTTGGTTTCTTTATAAATGATGTGTGGTTATAGAACTGATTTGATAGTCTTGAATGGAATAGAAGTATGAAGTTTGTGTATAAATGATGTTTGAGGAAGGGAACAGGAGGTTCCAAGTTTTATTGCAGCTTTGAATGAAACTGGAGTTCCGAACAGAATTGATTCAGAAGTTCTCTGTAATTTCTGGGTCAGTTCGGTTAACCGAAATCTCAATTCTGTTAACCGAAATTCTCAGTTCGGCTAGCCGCAAGGCTAATCGTGAGGTGACCGAACTCACTTGATACTGATTTTTGTGAAAGATGCCAGCTTCTATAAAGCTGACCATGAGGTGACCGACATTATTCGGTTAGTCGAAATCCTCAGTTTGGTTAGCCGAAATCCCCATTTCGGTTAACCGAAGTTCAGTGAAATTTGTCAGGAAAATTGGAGGTTCTAGAGAGCTGACCGTGGGTGACCGAAGCAAATTTGATTAGCCGCATTCTGTATGTCGATTAACCGACAAGTAACCAAAACAGTAACCGAAATTGAGGAATTTCATATTTAATTTAAGATCTTCTAATTAAAGAGCCTATTGATTGAATCAAGGTTGTTAACATTGTTTAAACCTCTATAGGTGTTAATTAAGGGGACTTTAATGTACAAATTCATATAAATTGTGATGTTTATCGAGAATAACATGTGTACATTAATTAACTGAGGATTACACTCAAATGGTTGGTATTATTTAATTGAAATTGTACACTGAATCATATCTAAATGGATTGTAAAATGAATTGAGTCCTAAAGGGATTAGTTATTGAATTATATCTTTCATTTGTGATTAAACGGAATTAACAAAATTAGTATATTGAATTGTGTTATTCATTAATGAGTCTGGCACTACATGATGATTTCTATAAGCTCATAAGAGCTGATACTGCTGCAGCAGATTATTGGGAGTGTTCCGAAACTCCATGGTGATGTCAGTAGTCCCTGGCCCGGACATTGATAATTCCCACAATATAAATCCTTCTGAATGGAAGATGGTAATCTTTCCGAATTAGGATCCTTGTTGTTGCTAATTTGATGGATGCACTTTCATTTTAACTTTCATCTGATCACACACTCATGCATTGTATCTTGGACCTTGAAATCTGAACCTTAGTCATGCATATACATTTGATTTTCAAAGATTTCATCCTGCATGTTTTAGAACTCTAATGCACTTTCGAAAATTCAGTTCTTCATGCATAGTTTTAGAAAACTCAAGTTAATCTTCGAGGTCCATGTTTTCTCATACAAATCTCATTTTTAGAATCCTTTTAGTATGCATAAAACATATTGGCTTGGAGTTCAAGACTTCATAAGTCAGATTTTCAAAAATCTGTACAGAACTCATCCCGGGCCAGTGTGGTCAGTCGACAGACCCCTGTACTCGGTCGACCGATCCAAATAGCCGTTGGAAATATGACCGTTGGACTAGGTCGACCGAAAGGGTTAAGGGGTTGACCGACCAAACTAGCTGTAGGACAGAAATTTCTATTTAAGTCCATTTCATTCCTTTCTTTAAAACATTGTTGGAGTGAATCTTTGAAATAATTTTTTAACATAAGAAAGGGGAATGAGTTGAGAAGACTAGAGGGTCAATGCAAATCCAAAACTTTGAGATCTAAAAAGGTATATCTTTCTAAGTTAAATTTGATTTCCATCCTTTTGGAATCCATGCATGTTCAAACCTTTGTAACTTCATTTAGCATGATTTCTAGTTTTGACTGAGTTGTTTTGCAAACATTAAATCACTTTAATATATTAGATTATTTTGCAAACACTTATGTCCTAATCACATTTGTTTTAGTCTTTAAACTTTCATACAACTTGTGTAGTTTGATAGGAATGTCTTTCCAAGTTGTTTTGATTAATTCATGTGATTAGTTCATCCCTTTAATTATTAACTTCTGTACTTAGATTTTCAAATGCTAGCTTCAAGCATTCATTTAAGAGATTCATTTTAGAAATAACTCATACACATTAAGCACTCACATTAGCAAATTTCACGTGTATGTTTGTTACTTTGTTTTAACTTTCATATCAGCCTATTTAAGAGGCATTTGTATTGAGCTTTAATTGTATCTCTTAGAGTGTTTTGTGAAGACACTTCCTTGAGAGAAAATCTTCTAATTGTAAAGGTTATTGCTTAGCCTAAGAAAAGCATTGTGTAAAGGTTATTGCTTAGCCTAGAAAAGCACATTGATAGGTTGTTGTTAAGCCTCGAAAAACATCGTTGTAAAAGTTATTGCTTGTTCTTTTGAAAAGCATAGATAGTAGAAATGCGGCAGGGTGTTGAATCACAAGCCGGCAGTAGATGTAGGCATTGAGGCCGAACCACTATAAATCTTGTGTTGTGGTGATTCTTATGGTGTATGATTTATTTAGCTTCTGCATTTAGTTTTATAATCATCACAAGTGACTAGTTAATTTAAAGAAGTTAAAATTTGTCATAATTGGTCACTAAATTAGAAGCTCACCCTATTCAACCCCCCCCCCCCTCCTCCTCTAGTCGGATCTCGGAATTACAATTGGTATTAGATCCTCGTGCTCTATATTAGTATCAAGTGTTTTGGAACTCTTGATTAGGTGTAAAAACCTAGAGTCAAAATCATAGTGTTGTGTTTTCATGAAATCCATTAGAATGGATTCCACTATGCTAGATTGTGTAGATTCTTCTAGACCCCATCTTCCCACAGTTGGAGATTCAAACCTTTGAGTTTTATGAATCTCAACTTTAATTAAAAGAAGAAAAAAATGATGAAAAAGAAGATGACCTTCAACAAGATTATGAAGAATTGTATACATTATCCTTAGAGCTTGCTAAGAAAAATAAAAAATTAAGAGAAAAATTTAAAAGTCTAAACAAAGATTTAATCTCCTCAAACAATGAACTTAGAGAAAATAAAGAAATTATACAATGCTTAGACTCTAAGTTTATGATCTCTTTACATAACCTACAAAATGCTCAAGATGAACTAAATGAAATTAAGATAAGTTGTGATGAGCTTAATAAAGAAATTCTAATCTAAGAGATCATGTAAAAAATCAAGTTGAAGACATTATCAATTTAGAATCCAAGATAAAATTTTTTTAAGAAAGCTTGTCTAATGCTCAAAGTAATTCAAAAATCTTAGAACTTGGATCAAATGTTGTTAATGAACTTAAATTTGAATTAAAACTTGCCTATGAAGAATTAAACAAGTTTAAAGGATTTGAAAATGAACTCATAAAAGTTAAAAATAAAAATTCAATCCTTAAAAACCAAGTCACTCAACTTGAGAGCCACAAACAAAATTATGAGTGCAAATTTACCCAAGGTGAAGAGAAATTTGAAAAATTATTTAGATTGGGTAAATCTCAAAGAGAAAGGACGGGTCTTGGATTTGATAGGTATACTTCACATGGCCCTAATTTCACCAACACATTTGTGAAAGGTGAGTCCTCATTCTCATGCACTCACTCTCCATTGCCCAAATCAAAATGTTATCATTGTGGTAATGAAGGGCATTTCAAATTTGAGTAAAAATTAAGAAAAAGTCATTTGTCTAAACCCATCTATGAAACTAAGAAAGCAAAATCTAATTCAATGAAGGGTAAGACATTAAAATCAAAGGAAGACTCTAGAAAGTTCAAACAGGTTAAACCATTTCAACAAGAGTCTCCTAAGATGGATTTCAAAAAGACTAAACAAATAAAAAATAGTCAAAATAAATCTATCAAAAAGAAACTTCTCACCTTACCTCCTCTAACTTTGGAAATGAAATTGGAAAAGGTTGAAATATTAAAATTAAAATTCAAAAGACAAAAAGAGGAAGGAAAAGCTAAAAGGAATGAGAAGAGTAAAAAGAAAATGAATCACCAACTTCTTAAGACTAATCATCAATCTAAATATAAAATAATTAAACTTCAAAGATATGATGTCAAGTCTAAAAAGAACTCAATTCTTATCTCCTCTAGTTGGTGGGATTTGATCAAACATAGACTCCAAAGCTCAAGACCTTAGATGGATACCTAAGGTTCGACTTTTAGACAAATATTAAGGCCTAGTTATTAGATTAGACCAACCCTTTCCCATAGTTATATGTGTTGTTGGTCCTAAGTCTAGTTCCTTCTATCTTTCTTAGTATTTACTATGCTTAAGTTTCTTTTGTTTGAGTTGAAATTGCATTTTGTATTTAAAAGGTGTGTTATGATAAAAACGCTTATTTATGATCAATTTGATTTGAAAAAGAATTTCTTAAAGTTACATCTTCATAATCAATTGATTTGTTTTCCAACTTGTTTATATTTGAATGGATTCATAGTTAATTCCACATTTGTCAAATTAAACACTTTTGAAAAATGATTTATCTTGGACTTTCAAGTTTTCAATCTTTTAAATGGGTTTATTCAGAATTAATTTTGTAAAATCTCTTTTCCTAATTAGATTGAGCTTGTAGGATAGTTGGGTTAAGGGAATCATATGTTCAAAGAGTTTTTCTTGAGTTGGCAAATTTTTCCTTGAACCTGAACATAAATTCTATTTTTCCCTGTTGTCTCGGTCGACCTCTTGGTGTGGTCGGTCGACCGAACATGCACGTCCAGCAACTTAAAAAAGTTACACTGGGTTGTTCTGTTTCATTCAGACCTTCTTCTGTTGAGCAGGTCGACACCCTTGGACTCGTCTTCTTCTTCCGATCAGCTTCCTGAGTTGATTTTCTTTCTCCTTTACCTGTTTTAACTGACGTGTTTCGTTCATCACCATGCTTAGTTGAGTTCAGCTCGTCTTCATGTAGCCCTGCAGTTGTTCATCATTTCTCTTCATCTTTTCTGGGCAATCTCCAAGACATCGGTCTCTGATTCTCTCTGTCAGCATGAAGACACATTGTTTATCAGCATGTGTTGCTTCCAGCTCATCCAAAAATACATGAGACTCCATCCTGTCTAGTCATCCGAGACTGTCCAAGCACTGTGTTACCCCCTCTCCAGCTGTTAGTGTGTTGTTTGGCAGATCCTTTGTTGTTTTCAATTTCTGATGTGGGTGGCTGATCAAAATGGTTGTAGTTGTGTCTTCTACCTTCATTGAGGATCATTTGTAGACTGATATTACACCTTCTGGGCAGCAAGTCTCTGTATTTTCTCCTAGCTTTAGTTTTTGAACTCCAACTGTTTGAGAAAAAATGTCTGAACCATTGTTGCAATCTTTTTGGTAGTTATTGTTGCTGATTTCAAGTGGCCTCTCCCGCCGTTAGTGTGTTGTTTGGCAGATCCTTTATTGTTTTCAATTTCTGATGTGGGTGGCTGATCAAAATGGTTGTAGTTGTGTCTTCTACCTTCATTGAGGATCATTTGTAGACAAATATTACACCTTCTGGGCAGCAAGTTTTTATATTTTCTCCTAGCTTCAGGTTTTGCACTCCAACTGTTTGAAATAAATGTCTGAACCATTGTTTCAACCTTTTTGGTAGTTGTTGTTGCTGATTTCAAGTGGAAGCATTGTGCACCTAACTCCATCCTATCAAAAGGAGCAATTCAAGCCATTCCAAGTGCTCCATGTCGCGACCCCGGACCGGGATTAGGGGAAAAAGGCCGAGTCCAGGAATCGGGACGGTGATGATGCCGCGCCACGTGCATCTCTTTGGCTAAACCGCACACAATATTAAGAGAAACATTTACCCGTGCACGTGATTTCCCACAGGGTTCCGCGGTGAGGATTATCTTTACACATCATCTCACATATAACCATATCAAACACATTCTCAAGATTGCGGAAGCGTGTAGCAAACCAGATTAATACTGTTCCATTCCATAAATAAGACTGATTCATGATTTACATGACCGGATATCAGAATGAGCAATGATCATAAGCATATTTCCCCAAAAGTATAGTTAAGTGTATTTACAAAAGATCAGTTGATTAATGCCCCAAAATAACGGTCAACAAAGACCATACAACCAACAAAACCTAAAATAAACATATCATAAGATCCCAAAATGTATCGTTCTCAAGGCAAGGCTGAATGTCTACATGACATCGTCGGCTTGCCACTCAATCACTCGCTGCGGTTCACCGACCGCCTCCTCAGGCTCCTCCTCAATGGCAATAAGCTCTGGACCTGAGTACCAAAATAAATGGATCAGACATGACGGTCTAGCAGGTGGGTGAAAAAATATTTCAATAATAAAAAAATGGTATTTTGCAAGAGTTAGAAAGCTTGTATATAAATGATGAACTTCGTAAAAGAATAATATATCATTTAAAAGAAGTACATATGCAAATAAAACATGTAAGGTAATAAGGATTCGAGACTAACAAGGTGGCAACCACACAAAGCTACATCCTCTCTCACAAAAGTGATGAGAGAACATCGGGACATTGACCTCAGTCACACGAGGTGAGGAGAATCAACGACGTTGACCTCAGTCACACGAGGTGAGGAGAGTCAACGATTTTATATAATAAATACATACAATACTCTGCGAGACCACGGTAGCGAACCGGGTATATCGGGGCGAGGCGGGAACCATGCTGCAGCGGGTATCGGTGGATCAAACCGATAAGGTTATCCAAGCTTAGTGGTGCCGACTCATAGGTAACATGTGAAAATCAAAGCAAATAAATACACATAACGGGGCGGGGTACCCATAGGTATAAGACGCATAAAAGTCGGGACGGGTCTAAACAAATTAACAATATGGTAACACAATGCCCTCGGGTCAAGTGTACTCACACATTATGGGTTGAAATCCTAAAATAGGAGTTTGGTTGAAATCGAATACAAATAGTTTCCCACACATTTATAGGCTAAACAATGGGGTTTCTAGAATTGAATCAGTGTGAATAGGGTCCCGTATGTCGATCATGATGTAATTTGGTACTCTTTAAGAGTTAGGGACATTCTGGGTCCTTATACACATTGGTCAATCTAGAAAGCCTCATGGAATCTCCATGATGAGGTTCCTCCTCCCTCCGGACTTCATGTAATGCCTTACAAGTCCTTAAATACATTGGGGCTCCAAACATTACCTCCCCACTACAACCCATCACAATTTACTCAATTCTTTCATGGGTTTAAATGCATCATTACAGGTTCAATGTCTTCAAATAAGAAGAGAAGGGATAGAGCTGAATTGGACTTGAGTATGGGCTTGCAATGAATCTGGAGAACAGTCCCACAATTTCCTTTATTTTGTAGTTCATTTCATTTCAGTCCGATCGATCGGACTCATTGGCCGATCGATCGGTCCTGAAACGTTCTCAGTTATTTACAGTCTGATCGATCGCCCAGGGGCGATCGATCGGTTCTGAAAATACTCTCAGTTATTTACAGTCCGATCGATCGGACCTGATGGGCGATCGATCGGTTCTGAAAATACTCTCAGTTATTTACAGTCCGATCGATCGGACCTGATGGGCGATCGATCGGACAGCGACGAATCTCAACCCATTTGGTTGAATTCCTCTCTTGTCCAACTCATATCCATTTCCTTTCTTTCCCCTTCTTCCAAACATAACTTCATGAATGTTTGGGCCCTTCCTTGACCTCCTCGTCTCATCAAATCATCATTCAAAATCAATAGTACTAAACTATCATAAACCATTAAAACTATTAGTGAAGATAAATCAAGATTTTGCATAAAACATGATAAACCATTAAAACTATTAATGAAGGCAAATCAAGATTTTGCATAAAACATGATAAACACATGAGAATCATTTCATCCACTTGCCTTGAGTCCAATGCAAATCAAATTGAGCTCTAATCACCTCTTAAGCCCACAATCAAACACCTATACAAAAACCCCCAAATCCAAACCCTAGAATATCAAAATCCAAGTAAAACAAAATGAAATCTTCCAATAAACGAAATGGAGCTTCCCTATGGCTAAACAAATAAGATTTTAAAAGATTGGAGGGATCACTTACTTAAAAGTGGTTCAAATAAGAAGAGAGAGCTCACAAGAAGCTCTAATGGTGATGCATGTCTTCATAAATGGTACCAATAGAAAGCTCTTGAAGTGAGGAAGAAGATTGCAAGGTCCATCTTTTGATTTAGCAAAGTTCTGGTGGTGATTTATGGGAAAGGAAGCAAGAAAAGGCAAGGGAAAACCCTAGGGCTAGAAATCTCTTCTCCTTTTAGGGTTTTTGCCAGAAATGGAAAAATGAAGAAGAAGCTCTCAATATATAGTAAGTGGGAATGGGGCCCACAACTTAAAAGGCTTCTCGGGCTCAAAACATGACATTCGGGGCTTCAAACGAATTCGACAAAGAAGACAAAGTTGATCGGCGAAATTTCTAGTTTCCAAAAAGTATATATTTTGTACATTTTGGTGACATTGAAATTGGTGTCCAGATTTTGGGTAAAAAGACCATTTTTCCCTCAAACTGCGAAAAGTCGGGTTTAGGGTCCTCGAATGGAAACGATGTTAACATGGAAGTTGTAGGAATTAACAAGATAAGTCCAATGGGGTTAAAAACATGATTTTTGAAAATCATCGGTAAACCCCCAATCTCACGTAATTCGTAACAAGAACCCCCAAAGGGTCCCACAAGTAAAAAGGCTCTCCAAATTCCCCAAAGCTAATATAAAAGCTATTCTAATCCCCAAACTTAATTAAAAACCACTAAACACACTTAAAACTAAAATATAACTTAATTAACTCTAATCGAGGTCTCTCGGGTCGGGGTCTTACACTCCATCTCACTGTTAACTGACAGCTGAATTAGTGTGTGCTGTCCCTGTCTTTCCTAGCTGATATCTTAGTGCTCAGTGATCACTTTCTTCTACATTTCAGCCTAGCACTTGAGGGCATTCAGTTTACTTATTCAGCTACACAGTCATGGCCAGAACCAAGCAAACCTGGAGGCAGCCTAATAAAAAATCTAAGATTGGCCAAGCTTCACCTTCCCATAGAACTCCTCCATCCTCTCCCGAAGCTTCTCCTCCTCGTGTGGTCAAATTCAAACCCATCCCTTCTCCATCTTCCGTTGTCAAACCTTTGCGGAATAAAGGGTTTATTGTGGAGAAGAAATGTGTAGTTAAAGATCTAGTGGACTATGATATCTCTGCTATCTTAGAGGCCATTGGTTGGGCTAATAATTTGACTTAGAGTGGCAATGCTTCTCTATCTGTGCCTCCTCCAACAATTCATTTACTATAAGATTCGAGCATGGGGAAGAGTAGTCACCACAGAGAACATTGACTCCATTTTGGGGATTCCTAGGTCCAATGGACCAAAGATTATTTCTGAAGTTCTTCCCCTTGATGAGAGAGATGCAGTAACTCAAGATCTTTGTGGAAATTCTGAAATTCGATCAGCCAACAATTGTCTTCAAGCTTCTTTCCTGATTCCTTCCCTTCGTATCATACCAAAGGAAAGGGAATAGGCCTGAAGTGCTTCCTAAATGGCTAATCTGTTGTTCAAAGTGATTTCGGGTGATCAAGTGTGCCTACCTTCTGTCATTATGCATCATATTCTCCGAGTCATCACTGGGTCACTACCTTGTGCAGCTCCTTTTGGGTTCTTTATTACCTAACTTGCCAGATCCTATGGAGTGATTCCTCTAACTTCTAAGAGACCAGAGACCTTCACTATTTTCAACAAATCAAACATTCTCTTGATGAAGCTTCCACCACCTAGGCTAGTGAATCATGTTGTTGAAGGAGATGCGGAATTAGAGGCTGCAGAGACAGACCCTGTAGATCCAGGTCTGCCTCCTCATCCAGAACCCCCTCAGCCCCCTCAGCAGCGCAGTCTAGAGGACCGTATGACCTCTGTAGATCATATTGTTTCTACCATGCATACAGAGTATTAGGAGTTTAGACAAGAGATGTCAGGAATGATGAAGCAGACTTTGAAGTATCTCTCGTACATCTCCAGCAGCTGCAGGTATCATGATGATGCGGTGCCCCCATCTCCTACATATTCATCTTAGATCTTAGGAGGGTTTTTTAGTTTTTGCGGGGGGCGGGGGGGGGGGGGGGGGGGGGGGGGGTAGTGATAGACTTGTAACTCTTTTAAATATTTATCTATCAACTGATTATATTCTGATTACTGACCATTATTTTGATTTTTGTACTGGTCAAGTAATTAGTGAAAACTGTACTAACTTTCTATTTTAAATCAATGAATCTACAGTTTTACTTGTTCATCTCTTTTCTCCTTGTTATATTCCTAAATTATTGAATTCTGATGATGCTTTGATCTATAAAATCTCTCATTTAATATCTTTTGTCTTAGCTCCATTCAAACACTGCATAGACTTCTAATATACATGATAACATGTCCAGCATTATATTTTCAATTTCATTGAGTAACAGGTGCTGCTGAAAGGTATTTGTTTTCTCATGTATACAAGATCCTTTGCAATTCGATGACAAAGGGGGAGAGAAGATCCAACAAAGGGGGAGGAGATATAGAAGATCCAACAAACAGGAGAGAAGACCAAATCTAACTAAGGGGGAGATCTATCCAAGGATCAAAGAGGGAGACACCCTTGAATGCAAATCAAAGTTTAGAGAGCATAAAAAGAAAATCTAGAGCAAAGGGAGAGCTCTAACCAAGGGGGAGAGCTCTAACCAAGGGGGAGAGAACTTGAATCATTCGATCAAAGTTGCATTCAAGAGTTTTCAAGAACAGAGCAGTTCAGTAGAGTTGATGTCCTAGAAGTGTTGTGATGATCTTATTTTCCATCAAATTGCAAAGGGGGAGATTGTTAGGATCGTTGTTGTTGCTTATTTGATGAATGCACTTTCATTTTAACTGTCATCTGATCAAACACTCATGCATTGTATCTTGGACCTTGAAATCTGAATCTTAGTCATCATGCATATACATTTGATTTTCAAAGATTTCATCCTGCATGTTTTAGAACTAAAATGCATTTTCGAAAATCCAATTCTTCATGCATAGTTTTAAAAAAATCAAGTTAATATTCGAGGTTCATGTTTTTGCATATATACAAATCTCATTTTTAGAATCCTTTTAGTATGCATAAAACATATTGGCTTGGAGTTCAAAATTTCATAAATCATATTTTCAAAAATCTGTACAAAACTCATCCCATGCTAGTGTGGTCGGTCGACCGACCCCTGTACTCGGTCAACCGATCCAACTAGCCATTGGAAATATGACCGTTGGACTAGGTAGACCGAAAGGGTTAAGGGGTCGACCGACCAAACAAGCCGTTGGAAAGAAATTTCTATTTAAGTCCATTTCATTCATTTATTTAAAAACGTTGTTGGAGTGAATCTTTGAAATAATTTTTGAAGCCTAAGAAAAGGGAATGAGTTTAGAAGGCTAGAGGGTCAATGGAAATCCAAAACCTTGAGATTTAAAAGGTACATCTTTCTAAGTTAAGTTTGATTTCCATCCTTTTGAAATCCATGCATGTTCAAACCTTTGTAACTTCATTTTAGCATGATTTCTAGCTTTGACTGAGTTGTTTTGCAAACATTAAATCACTTTAGCATATTGGATTGTTTTGCAAACACTCATGTCCTAATCACATGTGTTTTAGTCTTTAAACTTTCATACAACTTGTGCTTTGATTAATTCATGTGATTAGTTTGATAGGAATGTCTTTCCAAGTTGTTTTTATTAATTCATGTGATTAGTTCATCCCTTCAATCATTAACTTCTGTACTTGGATTTTCAAATGCATCAAGCATTCATTTAAGAGCTTCATTTTAGAAATTGATTGAACTAAACACTCATGCACATTAAGCACTCACATTAGCAAATTTCACGTGTATGTTTGTTACTTTGTTTTAACTTTTATATCAGCCTCTTTAAGATGCATTTGTATTGAGGTTTAATTGTATCTCTTAGAGTGTTTTGTGAAGACACTTCCTTGAGAAAAATCTTCTAATTGTAAAGGTTATTGCTTAGCCTAAGAAAAGCATTGTGTAAAGGTTATTGCTTAGCCTAGAAAAGCACATTGATAGGTTGTTGTTAAGCCTCGAAAAACATCGTTGTAAAAGTTATTGCTTAGCCTTTTGAAAAGCATAGATAGTAGAAATCTGGTAGGGTGTTGAATCACAAGCCGGTAGTGGATGTAGGCATTGAGGCCGAACCACTATAAATCTTGTGTTGTGGTGATTCTTATGGTGTATGATTTATTTAGCTTCTGCATTTAGTTTTATAATCATCACAAGTGACTAGTTAATTTAAAGAAGTTAAAATTTGTCATAATTGGTCACTAAATTAGAAGCTCACCCTATTCAACCCCCCTCTAGGGTTCGGATCCCAGAATTACAGGGCATACCCACCCCCACCTCGCCCCATTGCCATCCCTAGAGGAACCCCTGAATGGGCAAGGAGAGTCAAACCCGTCTCAACAATATGACGATGTTTGCGCTCCGCTAAGCCATTTTGTTGGGTGTGTAGGGGCATGAAATGCGATGAGATATACCATTTTGAATTAGCATTTTTTAAAGCGATTGCTAGTGTATTCACCACCGCCATCAGACTGAATAGTTTTAATTCTTCTATCAAACATATTTTCAACTAAAGGTTTAAATTCCAAGAACACATCAAATACTTGTGACTTAAATTGGATTGGAAAGAACCAACAATATCAGCTAAAGTCATCAATAAAAGTAACATAGAAACGACACCCATTAACAGTAGACATATGAGAATACCCCCAGACATCAGTATGAATTATTTCCAAAGGAGAAGACGTTACGGAAATAGAAGATTGAAAAGGTAACTTGGACCTTTTGCCCATTTGGCAAGCAGTGCAAACATGAGGAAGCGATGTAGGCCCAGAGAGAGGAAGAGTTGGTGCAACTCGTTGGAAAGCTTGATGGGAAGGATGTCCGAGCCTGTGATGCCAAAGCGAGTGCGAGACCCAAGTATTGAAAGCAGATGGAAAGGATGGGAACTTATTCTGTAGACATGATGAGAGTTGAAGTGGATAGAGTCCATTAGTGGTCCGACCTTGGAACAGGATCTTCCCCGTTTTGTTTTCCTTGACATAGAAACCAGAAGAAGTAAATACAAAGTGACAATTATTATCTTTAGTAAATTGAGACACAGATAATAGATTTTGTGAAATGCTTGGAACATGAAGGATATTTTGAAGATGTATAGTGTGTCCATGTGAGATGTGACTAGAAGAACCAGCATGAGAAATAGCAAGTTTCTTACCATTACCAACAGCAAGATTATCAGGGCCTACATACTCAGAATGAATTGATAGATTGCTCAAATATATGGTATTACGTGATTCGTACACCCGTGTCTGTGAATCAGGTAGAACTGTCCTGTTTAGCAGCAACCATAGCCTGAAGTTTTTTTGGCGGTTGTCGTCCTTGGAAAGAGAGGTCCAAACGACTGAAGCAATCAAGCGAGTGCCCCCATGCGATTGCCCCCATGCGATTGCAAATTTGGCAAGGAGGATAATTGGGTTTGGAGGTCTGATATTAATTTGAACGACTGTTGGAAGAAGATCCTCCACAAGCAGTTTGGCCACCATGGCCCTGACCATGACCACGATTATTGGACCTCCCACGAGATTCAGATTTGCTTTGAGAAGAAGTAGGAGTGTATAGGGCAGTAATAGGTTGTTCAGTAGTCGGTGTAGAATGATGCAACTCTAAGCTCAACTCAAATGTCAATAGTTGGCCAAAGAGTTCTTCAAAAGAGATGGGTGCATCACGATTTGCGATAGAGGTATGGACTGCATCATACTCAGGGCCTAATCCATTAAGGATCTGATTACACAAATCTTATTCTGAAACTGGTTGCGCTATGGCCTCAAGGGCATCGGCAATTCCTTTCATCTTATCAAGGTAATTAGTGATTGACATGCCTCCCTTTTCAAGATTCTGAAATTGTTGCTTAAGTTGCAACACATGAGACCTTGATTGGATCAAATGAAGATTTTCTAAACGCTGCCAAACAGCAATGACAGACTGGAGGCCAACAACCCTCTGTAGGACTTGAGGTGTGAGAGTTGCATTGATCCATAAAAGAACAAGTGCATCTTGTTCTATCCAAAGGTCATACGCTGGATTGGCAGTTGAAGTTGGTTTATTATGCTCATCACAGAGAAATTGATCAGGGCATGGAGCCGAGCCATCAACATATTTCAACAATTTATTAGTGTAAAGAATGGGGAGAAATTGACTCTTCCACAGCAAGTAATTATCACAATCTAGTTTGATCGAAATTAGACTGGCAATGTTCAAAATTGAGATGGCACCTGATGAAGCCATAACACAACACGAAAGAGTTCTGGAAAACACGTCTGTGAGACAAGCACCAACGTGACTGATATTGGAAAACAGAGTCCAAACAGTTCTAGTAGTAGAAAGTGGAAATGTTAGATCAAAGAGAGGATCGAACCAAATCTGATACCATGTAGTGAATATATTGATGAATGTGTATTTATTTATATTTTCATCATATGTATATATAGTACACGTTTGAGATCTTTGATATCCTATAAAATAGGTGATCATATCAATTACACAGAGAATTATCTTGAAAGATCTGAGAATAGCTGTAATGACTAGGATCCTTTTCTTTGATGATTCAATCTAGGATATGACAGCTGGGCCACTTGTGAGGAAGGCTGAGATATGCTAACAGTTGGTACAAGTTAGTGTTTTAGTGTGGTTGGCATCTACATACAATAAGGGTTGTTTGGCCGACTCTGAGTAGATTCTATATGTACTTATGATTATAAAATGGCTGGTGCCATCTTCTTAACCATGGTTTGTGTGTGATAATACATATTTTATGTTGTTTGCAACATTGAGTACCAAAGGATTACAAGGTCTTTATATTAGTAAATCAGACATGAACTTAGTTCTCACTCTCTCCATGATTAATGCATATGATTAATAATGCACAAAATTATGCTAATCATGTTATCAGTCATGTACTCAATTCGTTGATGAGTCCCATAGGTGATCACATGAAAGTGCTCCAACCAACTGACATAAAAGTACTCCAACCAACAAATAGGTATGCCACTCACATATGGGAAGATCATTTTTGGTTCAGCAAACCACATCCATTGAGTCGAATTTGATCGATCCGATCCAAGCCATCCATCATCACATTGTAAGATTAGGTGTCCATCCTTACCGTCCGATCATGTAGAGTGAAGTAGACGGGATCAATATCTGGTAAATGATCTCATATTTTGTCACGACCCGAACCCGAGATAATAATGTAAATCGAGTTAATCCCGAATCGCGACCATACTTACTCCCGTGAACTTTAAACATAAAAACTCACAAGAGATATGAAATTACATATTATGCGGAATACTGACAAATTTACACTACTCAAATGAACAAAACCTTATTTATAATACAAAACAAAAGTTCTTTTCCAAGTACTGTTGCATCTCTACTCAACTAATCCTTTTGAAGAAACTGGATTGGTTGTTTCTATTCATGTTATGGCCTCCGAAGGACCGGCAATAGTAGTCACGCTTATAATGCCATCAATAACACTATGAATTTAAAAATTCAGCAATGTATAAACAGATATATGATTATACATGCTAATTATACATTTGACTCATTTAATTCAATATGAAATAATATAAATTAAAATTCAAAATCAATATTAAATAGTTCAATTACACTTTCAATTCAATGAGAGTCTTTATAATTTGGCAAACTACCATAACATTTCCAAACAAATTATATCTCCCTAAAAAGGAAACCAAACCAAACCAAATCAAGCCTTTTCCCACTAGGTGGGGTCGGCTATATGGATTTGACGACGCCAATTAAATATGTTTAGGGCCATGTCCTCCGTTAGATCTATCTAGGCAAGGTCATGTTTAATAGTTTCTTTCCAACTTCTCTTGGGTCTCCCTCTCCCTCTCCTACTCCTGGCGATCTCCATGCTTTCACACATTTTATCGGGTGCCTCCATTAGACGCCGTTTAACATGGCCGAACCATCTCAGTCAATTTTCTCTCATTTTATCCCCAATCGGTGCTATTCCTACTTTGCCCCTAATCTCCTCATTCCTAATCCTATCTCTCCTTGTGATCCTGCACATCCATCTTAGCATTCTCATCTCCATAACTTCCTATCTTCTTGACATGATTGTGCTTTACTGCCCAACACTGCGATCCATATAACAACGCTGGTCATACCGCCACCTTATAATACTTTCCTTTAACCTTAAGGGGGACTTTCCGATCACATAAGACCCTGAAGCACTCCTCCATTTGGTCCACCCGGCCTGAATCCTGTGACTTACATTAGTATCAATCCCTCCATCCTGTTGCACCATAGATCCAAGGTACCTAAAGCTTTCTTTCTCTATAATCTTTTGTGTGCCTAAACTTACTTCTATGTTACCAGGTGTCCTACTTTGACTAAACTTGCATTCCATATATTCCATTTTACATCGACTTAACCTAAACCCTTTTGTCTCTAATGTTTTCCGCCACAATTCTAGTTTAGCATTCACTCCTTCTCTCGTCTCATCTACTAAAACAATGTCATCTGCAAATAGCATACACCACGGCATCTCATCCTGTATATGTCTTGTAATCTCATCCATAAGTAGGGCAAATAAGTACGGGCTTAACGCTTTACCTTGGTGTAGACCAATCGTGATAGGAAACTCCTTAGTTTCGCAGCCAGTCGTCCTTATAGATGTCACAACTCTATCATACATATCCTTTATCACCTCAATATATGCGACACGCACTGTTTTCTTTTTCAGAAATCTCCAAAGAATCTCCCTAGGAACCCGGTCATAGGCCTTCTCCAAGTAAATGAACACCATATGTAAATATCTCTGACCTTCTATATACTGTTCCATTAACCTCCTAAAGAGAAAGATAACCTCCATGGTTGATCTCCCAGGCATGAAACCAAATTGATTCTCTGAAACGTTTGTTGTTCTTCTCAGTCTTCTCTCAATAACTCTCTGCCATAATTTCATCATATGGTTCATCAATTTAATCCTGCAGTAGTTCGCACAGTTCTGAATATCTCCTTTGTTCTTGTATATGGGTATAAGAATATTTCTCCTCCATGCATTAGGCATCTTCTTGTTCTTTAGCACTACATTAAAAAGCTTTGTCAACCAACTAATGCCATCGTCCCCCAAGCACCTCCAGACCTCAATAAGGATACCATCTGGCCCAACCGCTTTTTCATTCTTCATTCTTTTCAATACTTCTTTAACTTCTTCCATACTGATTCTCCTACATAACATATGATTCGCTTCTTCTCTACAAATGGTAAGCTGCCCCAATTGTATGTCACTACTACTGCTTTCGTTAAATAACTTGTAGAAGTAGCTCTTCTAACGCTCTTTTATCTCCTCTTCCTTTACTAATACATTTTTATCATCATCCTTAATGCATTTAACTTGGTTTAAGTCCTTGGTCCGCCGATCTCTGGTTTTAGCAAGCTCGAATATCTCTTTTTCACCTTCCTTAGTGTCAAGTCGCCTATATAGCTCCTCAAATGCCTTTGCCTTGGCCTCACTAACTGCCTTTTTGGTTTCCCTTTTTGTTTCTTTATACATCTCCAAGTTCGCTTCATTTCGATCCTTTTGCCAAGTTTTAAAGAACTCTCTTTTAACTCTTATCTTGTCTTGGATGGCTCCCAACATGCCTCTTTTTGTACCGGAGCACCCCCTTTGGATTCTCCTAAGACTTCTTTCCCTACCCTCCTAATACACTCTGCTACCTTATCCCACATATTATTTGCACTCTCATCTATCGCCCAAACGTCTTCCTCTAGTACTCTTTCCCTTAAAGCTAGTTGCTTATCACCTTTCAGGTTCCACCATTTAGTCATTGAGCATCTATACAACTTCTTTTTTCTAGTCCACCTTTGTAGCTGCACATCTATGATCAACAACCTATGTTGGGAAGTCAAGCTCTCCCCCGATATAACCTTGCAATCTTTACAAGCTAAGCGGTCTCTTTTCCTCGTTAAGAAGAAGTCAATTTGTATCCTCGATGAGCCACTCTTATAAGTCACCAAATGCTCCTCTCTCTTCCTAAAAAAGGTGTTAGTTACAATGAGATCATAAGCCACTGAAAACTCCAAGATATCCTTCCCTTCTTCATTTCTATTACCGTACCCATGTCCCCCGTGTACTCCTATATATCCATCTACGTCGCGTCCTACATGACCGTTCAATTCTCCTCCTATGAAGACTATCTCTCCTTGGGGTATCTCTAGTAGCACTCCTTCCAAGTCTTCCCAAAACTACTCCTTATGTCCATCTCCTAAGCCCACCTGGGGGGCATAAGCACTAATGACGTTCACTATTTCTTCTCCTAACACTAACTTAATTGCAATAATCCTATCTCCATAGCGCTTTACATTAACTGCATCTTCCTTTAAGTCATTGTTTACCACTATGCCGACCCCATTCCTCAATCTGTTTAGTCCCGTATACCATAACTTATACCAAGTCCTCTCAATCTCTTTAGCTTTGTGTCCCACCCATCTTGTCTCTTGCAAGCAAGCAATTGCGATTCGTCTCCTTTCCATTGTATCCACCACTTCCATAAGTTTCCCAGTTAGGTTCCAATGTTCCAAGTACCCAATCTCAGCCTTCTATTTTGGACTAGCTTCCTTACCCCCCACACTTGTCCAATAAAGTGTGAGAACCATGGTTTAAAATATCGGCCGGTACCGGTACGTACCGGCCGATACGTACCGGTACCGGTCGGTACCGCACCGATATCTCGCTGAGATATCGGTCGCGGCGATACGGACAAAATATCGCCAAAATATCGCCATATATCGGCCGATATTTTCAAAATATCGGCCGTGGCGATATCTCGGCCGATATTTTGAAAATATCGGCCGATCTCCTTTTTTTTTTTTTTTTTTCGGGGGCGCTGCCCCCTGGACCCCCGCGAGCTGACCGGTCAGCTCGACCCCCGCCGGGGGATACCCCCGGACCCCCTCTGCGAAGCGCATGTTTTAGATAAATGACAATCAAAATTCAAGAAAACAAAATGTTCTACTTGACCATGATAGCTAGGACTCTTTTGCTAATTGTCTTTCTTTTTTTTTGTGCTTGGATGTCTATTATTATCATAAACTACTAGATATGATATTAAACCTATTTAATTATGTTTGGAATGATATAGTAGTAAAGATTGTGTAATATGCTAATTCATGAACCAAAAGGCTTTATATTGAGTTAGGTTCGAAGTTACTCACTTATTTTCCCCTAGATCTAGTATTTTAAAGTGTAGATCTAAATTTTTTTATTTCCAAAATTTGGGGCTTTTCTTGAAATCAATTACATTTTTTCACATTAATGTTCAAATGCATTGATAATGTATTAGTTTAAAATAGATCTATACTTTTGGAACAAAAAAGTATGAGTTTTTGCCAAAAATTGTGGTTGCATTATGTCAGATTTATGATATTTCATCTTATTGATCATGAGCATCGATAATGGTTGCATTATATAAAATACTGGAGAATAAAGCGAACAGCGATACAGACAGGACTCATAACTTAAGGTGACCGAGATTTTGATTTATTATTGTTACTAATGGAAAAAAATATTGTTTTCCAATATTTTCTAATATTTTAGATTTTTATAATATTTTTGCAGATTTTTTTGGATTAAAAAAAATTCACACCGCAACGACCGCGACGGACCGATATCCGCGACGATATCCGCGACGTATCGGTTTTTCGGCCCGGCCGATACCGCGACCGATACCGAGATTTTAAACCATGGTGAGAACCCTTGCCTATTTAGCACTACACCCAGGCGCCGATGCAGCGGTCTTACTCACTTATCACTGTACCCGGACCATACAGCGCGTCGCTAAGTAGGGGACGCCCCCACGAAATTTCATTAGGTCTCAAATCCATAAATAAATTCGACTGAGTATTGTGCTGGCTGTCGGCTACCTAACGCACAACCCTCCTCCTTTGTCCGGGCTTGGGACCGGCTATGTCAAGGATACCCCAACATATGCAGAGTTATCTCCCTAAAAAGGAAGAATTATATAAATTCCCCGGGACAGGATTGATGGGCATTCATGACTCAGGCCTTAAGGACTTATCAAATAAGTGGAGTCTACTCAGTGTCTTGATCAGAGACCACTGGCATCACTACGGAGTTCCGGAATACTCTCAAATAATAGCTGCAGCATAACAGAAATCACTATGTAGTGCCAGACTCAATATATAACACAATTTATTTCATTTAATCTCCCTTTAATTATAAATGAATGGACTTAATTCAATATACAAATTTCAATTAACAATAATTTACACTTCATTGTGAATATGATTTATCATATAATGTCATTTAAGACAATAAAGAACATATCTTTGACAAATCAATTCAATTAAACAATACCATCCAATTAGGTGTAATCCTCAGTTATTTAATGTACTTGTGTTATTCTCGATGAACATCACAATTATATATAATTTGTACATTAAAGTCCCTTTAATTATCACTTATGGAGGTATAAACAATAGGAACAGCCTTGATTTAATCAATAGGCTTTATTTCTTAAAATTCAGAATTAATTCTGAAAAATTACTGACTATTGGTCAGCTCGTCGGTTAACCGACACTTGTCGGTTCAGTATTCGGTCAGGTCTCGGTTTAAAAACCAGAGACACGTTTTCTCCAATTGTACACTGTTGGTCAGCTTGTCGACTGACCGACACTGCCCAAAATTTTCTACAGAATTCGTCTCGGAATTCTGTTTTCTCCATTTCATCTCCAACCTGGACAAAATACTTGGAACCTCCTGTTCCCTTCTCAAATAGCAGTTATATAAGAAGAATAACACTTCTATTCCATTTCAAATCAATTTCCATTTCTATCATTCATAAAATGGGTTCAAGAACCTAATTCTTACAATATTGAATAAAACCCATATCAATTAACATAATAATCATAAATAACCATTTTTACTTGCCTTAATGGATGTTAAACACAAAAACCCTCTTTTGATTAAGCTCAAATAGAGATGAAATCTTCAAATTGAAAACCCTTTTCTTTAACCTAACATCAAATAATCCCAAAAATCAATCCTTTATGAGGTATCTAAATTAAACAACAGCTCGAATCTCACAAAATCATTTGGAAATCCGATAAAGAACCTTATTCACTTACTTGTAGCTCTCTAAGAGAAATCTCATATTTCCTTTCACTTTATCTTCAAAGAAAACCCACAAAAGATGAAGAAGATGGTGACGACATCAAGTTTTCCTCTTTGAATTTCACTTGTGAAACGTCCAACACTGAGAATCAAGAAGAAACAGAAACAAAAAAGAAGAAGAACTCAGTCACCGCTGAAGCCTCTTCTGGAAAGATGAAGTGTATGTTGCAATGGGTTCTTGTAAACTCTTTATAATGCACTTTTACACTTAAACCCACCTTTTCATCTTATTTTCATTTTTAGTCAAATTCAGACCTATTTGACTCATCTTAAGTCAAATGAAAACATGTGTATTATGAAAATTGATCTACGCATTGAATTACACATGATGGTATAAAGTTTTACCACATTCGACGAAATACGCATAAATCCGTATTTACGGAAAAATCCTTAATTCCATTAATTTGGGTCTAAATTCAACTCAGGTAAACCAATCACTTGTAAACCCATCTCATTATGTTTAATTCACTTAGTTGAGACTAACTCAAGTCACCTAGTTCATTAATCACATTCAAATCGACTAATCATGCTTAATCTATAATAATTTTGATTAATTTGAGTTAATCTTAATTAACTCGGTGTTGAGATATGATTTGTGATACTATTTCCTTTCTTAGATTATTCTTGTTGTACATTGTATATCTTAAATTATAGCATGGGAATGATTGGGAATGATTTTAGGAATGGGATTGGCATGATTGTAGGAATGGGATTGGTAATCCGTCTCTATATAAAGTCCTTATATTGTATTATAAATGATATGAATGAAAATCAGAATCTCATTTGATCTTGGTATCAGAGCAAAGGTTCGATCAAAGTTTCAGATTGTATTATTGCAGAGCCGCTCCTCATCGCTGCACGATCGCAGCCATCGCCGGAGACCACCGCCATCGAAGCCGCAACCGCCGTCGTTGCCCCGCCGCCGTCTACGTATTCAGTCCGGTCGCCCTCCCACCATTGTCGGAGAAGACAACCGCAGAAGAGACCACTCGTTCTCTATTCCCTATTCTGTAACAGAAGATCGAAGAGGAAGGAGAAGATCCCGTCGGGTCAGTTTCCAGGTTTCGGGTCAGTTCCAGATCAAACCCGCCCGCTTCTGAAGCTTAATAGCAGCAATTGCAAGTCAAGTCTAGGTCAGGTCTGACCCGGCCCAGTCCACGCAGGAGAAGCCCAGCTGTACTGTCAACTGATTTTATATTTCCCTTGAAACACATCACCCTTAAACCATAAACCATGTCAGAATCTGAGACTTCTGGCACCAAATCTAGTCCCATTATCATTCAATCTGAAAGTTCATCGTTCAATGCAGGTATTGTACTCACTGAGACCAATTATGATTTGTGGTCTCAAATCCTGGAGATGCATATTGCTGAGAAGGAGAAACTCTCTTTCATTCGTGGCAGTTCACAGCCGCCAACCGAGAAGGATGACGGATATGAGAAGTGGTATGCCGACAATCAAAAGGTCAAAAGGTGGTTGTTGATCTCTATATCCCCAGAAATCATGAAGCGATATATTCGTCTTCCCACTGCTCGAGATATATTTTAAAGCTCTTTATAAAGCCTTTTTTGATGCAGCGGACGAATTGCAGGCTTTTTCCCCAAACCAGAGGGCTTTCTCTGCTAAATAGAATGGCAGAGCACTCTCTGTATATTATGGAGAGTTAACTGAAATTTTGAGTGAATTGGATCATCGTGATAAGGTGATCATGGAGAGAGAGAAAGATGTTACATCCTATCAAAAATCATTCAACGACAAACGGTGCATATTTTCCTTGCTGGATTAGATGGTGAATTCGAACAAATTCGTGGAAAAATTTTGAGAAAAGATCATACCCTCGAGTTAGAAGAATGCTTTGCATTAGTCCGCCGTGAACCTGTTCGGCGAGAAACAATGAGTGTTGAACCTGAAAATTCTGAAGCTTCTGCCATGGTGACTCGAAACCGATCTAATCAGAATTGGCCTCCTCAACACCAGCAGGACCAAACAAAGCCCAGCCATACTAAGCCCACTAGTGGTGTTGACAAATCTACTTACAAATGCACTCACTGTGGTCAATCTGGTCATACCAAAGATCGGTGCTTCGAACTTGTGGGCTATCCAGAATGGTGGAACCATAGTCGTGATCCACAGAAACGGAATTCCAAGGCATCCTCCACTGCTGCGGTTGTTGAAACAAAGACAACGGATGACATTGCTAGATAGGTCTCGGCACTAACAACAACGGCAGGTAATGGTGGTAAGTTTTTAAATATTTTTGCACATATTTCTAATAGTGCATGGATAATTGATTCCGGTGCTACAGATCATATGACATTTGATTCTAGACAAGTCTTGTTTCTTAAACCTTCCTCACAGAAATTTGTTTCCACTGCCAATGGTACATCCATTCCAATTGTTGGGGAAGGACCCTTATCCTTCACTGACACTTTGAATTTAGATTCTGTCTTAGTTGTTCCATCCCTGAATTATAATCTTTTGTCAGTCTCTCAAATAACCACTGCCTTATTTTGTGTTGTCATTTTTTGGCCTGAATTTTGTGTGTTTAAGAACATCCGAACAAGGCAGACGATTGGTTGTGGTGTTATGTGGGGGAAGCTATATTACTTGGACTTGGTGTCAAAGAGTTCCGATACGTTGCGTCGTGCTTTAAAGATAGGATGTTCTGAAAAGGAAAAGAAGAAATCTGACATATGGTTATGGCACCGACGTTTGGGGCATGCTACATTTGGTTACTTAAAAAAATTATTTCCTAGTTTATTTGCAGTAGTTGATGTTTCTAGTTTCAAATGTGAAGTTTGTGAACTTGCAAAGAGCCATCGTGCTTCATTTCCTTTAATTTTGAATAAAAGTCCAATTCCTTTTATGATCATACATTCTGATGTTTGGGGCCCTTCTAAAGTTACTACCATGGGTGGATCGCGTTGGTTTGTTACTTTTATTGATGATTGTACCAGGATGACTTGGGTATGCTTGATGAAGTCCAAAAGTGAAGTAAACTTATTATTTCAAAATTTTCATAAAATGGTTTGTAGTCAGTACAATTCACAGGTTCGAGTTCTTCGGAGTGATAATGGCGATGAATATCTGAGTCTTGAATTACAGCAGTATTTGAAAGCCAACGGAACTGTGCATCAAACCACTTGTATTGATACACCTCAACAGAATGGGGTGGCAGAACGAAAAAATTGACACTTGTTGGAGGTTGTCCGTGCTTCATTGATAGAAGCCCATAATCCAGTTTCATATTGGGGGTACGCACTCACCTCTGCAGCATATTTGATCAATCGAGTTCCTTCCAGTACCATTGTTTTTCAGACGCCATCTGAGGCTCTTGCTGCAGCAGTTGTTGCTCCAGTCGTCCCAAATTTGCCTCCTCATGTCTTTGGTTGTGTAGCATTCGTACATCTTCATAAGCATCAGCGTAACAAGTTGACTCCTCGAGCATTGCGATGTGTCTTTCTAGGTTATGATGCTTATCAGAAGGGATACCGATGCTATCATCCTCCCACCAAACGAATGTTTGTTACAATGGATGTGGTATTTCATGAAGACACAATGTGTTTTTCCTCTGAGCCTGAACTTCAGGGGGAGTACCGAGAAGAGGAAGTTCAAGCTCTAGACTATGATTTTCTGCTCTCTACAGGAGGGGAACTCTCTGAACTAGATAACAAGGATGTCGATGAATTGGATATAAGTGGTATAACTTTGGACCAAAGTAGTGATGAACACCCAGAAGATGAAGATGGAGTTGTGGCTCCACCTCTCTCTGAATCCCTCGCACCACAGACAACTGATACACCAATCCAATCGCCTGCTGCGGATGCTCCTGACCTAGTGTCTGAACCATCTCGAAAACAGTTACCACCACGTCAAACCAGAGGTATCCCTAAATCCACATATGAACCCGAACTTTCTAGTAAAGTCAAATACCCCATGAGTCATTATGTGTCTAATCATCACTTGTCAGAATCAAATAAATCATTTATAAATCAATTATCTGCTGTAACTATTCCTAACAGTGTGCAGGAAGCCTTAACTGACCCAAGGAGGAAAGCAGTTATGAATGAAGAGATGAAATCCTTACCAAAAAATGAAACTTGGGAACTTGTTGATCGTCCGCCAGGGAAGAAACCAGTTGGATGTCGGTGGGTTTATACTATGAAACACAAAGCAGATGGTACGATTGAATGCTTTAAAGCGAGACTTGTGGAAAAATGGTATACTCAAACCGATGGGATTGATTATACAGACACGTTTGCACCTGTAGCTAAAATCAACACAGTTCGAGTCTTGTTGTCTCTAGCTGCAAACCTGGATTGGCCATTGCAACAATTTGATGTGAAGAACGCCTTTCTACATGACGAGTTGTCTGAAGAAGTCAACACGGATTTGCCACCAGGATGTGTGATTCCGAAAATGCATTGTCGGAAGGTGTGCAAATTAAAGAAATTTCTATATGGGTTGAAACAGTCTCCGAGAGCATGGTTCGGTAGGTTCACAAAATCTATGAGAACCTTTGGCTACCATCAGAGTAATTCAGACCACACTTTATTCTTAAAAAGGAGGAAGGGTAAGATCACTGCCCTTATTGTGTATGTTGACGATATGGTAGTTACTGGGAATGATTGTGAAGAAAGAAAAGCTCTCCAGAGTTACTTGTCCAAAGAGTTCGAAATGAAAGATCTTGGTCACTTGAGATATTTCCTTGGGATTGAAGTGTCTCGATCCAATAAAGGAATTTTGTTGTCTCAAAGGAAATATGCCTTAGATTTGTTGCAGGAAACTGGTATGTCAGCATGTCAATCAACTGCCACACCAATAGAAGAAGGACTGAAGTTATGCATTGAGGCTAATCAGGTGCCTGTTGATAAAAGGTGATATCAGAGACTCGTAGGAAGATTGAAGTACTTAGCTCACACAAGGCCAGACCTTGCCTATGTATTGAGTATTGTTAGCCAATTTATGCATAATCCTGGAGAGCAACATATGAATGCAGTTATGCGCATAATATGGTATCTGAAGTATTCTCCTGGAAAAGGAGTTTTATTCACTAAAAATGAAAATTATCGAAGTGTGGATGCATATACTGATGCTGACTGGGCTGGAGCAATAGATGACAGACGATCTACTTCAGGATATTTCACATTTATAGGTGGCAATCTTGTTACATATGGAGAAGCAAGAAATAAAACGTTGTTGCACGTTCGAGCGCAGAGGCTGAATTCAGAGGTATGGCACTTGGAATATGTGAAACGTTATGGATACGAAATCTCTTGAGGGATTTGGGTTATCCTCTTAAGCAACCAATTCAACTTTATTGTGACAATAAAGCCGCATATGATATTGCTCATAATCCAGTTCAACATGATCGTACAAAGCATGTGGAGGTAGACATATTCTTCATTAAGGAGAAGTTGGATGAGAAAATTGTGGAGTTGCCAAAGATCAGATCAGAAGATCAGTTGGCCGATATCCTAACCAAAGCAGTGTCAAGTCGAGTTTTCTCGAATTTTTTGGGCAAGCTGGGCATGTGTGACATCTACGCACCAACTTGAGGGGGAGTGTTGAGATATGATTTGTGATACTATTTCCTTTCTTAGATTATTCTTGCTGTACATTGTATATCTTAAATTATAGCATGGGAAATATTGGGAATGTTTGTAGGAATGGGATTGGCATGATTGTAGGAATGGGATTGGTAATCCATCCCTATATAAAGTCCTTATATTGTATTGTAAATGATATGAATGAAAATCAGAATCTCTTTTGATCTTGATATCTCTCATTTGATCTCTCGGGACGAGATGTAACAGATTTCCACATCATGTTCTTTATCCAAATCGAGACAAGGCCCTTTGCATTCGTGGTAGCCAATTTTTTTGCGCATTCGTGGTAGCCAATTTTTCTGCAATCAAGGCTTTGCCTTCACCTCCTATCAACAATATTATCGTATATTGACACCTACTGCCAATACGTACCATTAGGCAACATGACTTGTTGAGCTTCCATACATTGTCATGTGCTATGTGCTAAGTGTAGCAATAGATAGGATGTGATAACGAGGTCTGTTGGAGGGTTCTGCTCTGATCTTGAATACACCAATTGTCACAAAATTTGTTGTTCAGCAATAACTTTATAAACGTAGATCTTTCTTGGAGTGGTCGAGGAAGAATATACAAAAGAAAAGGCCTATGTGTAATTATGAATTGAGTGGAACCACCATTCCAGCTGGGGTTAAGAAAAATCTTAAATTTTCAATGTAGATTTTGACATTTTTTTCCTGCCGGGATCAACTAAGAAAAAAAATGAATAACTATCTTGAACAAACTAATACAATAGTACTTTATGAAATTGGAAATAAAGCATGACTTTGGGCCATGCTGGTGCACCATTATGGGGTTGATGGCTGCACCATTATAGGCTAAACCAAAGCTTACTCAATACGTATTAAAATCTAACACCTCACCGGATCCAATGATACTGGCATGATTTTATATCAACTTGAGACAGATGAATGCAAAGTTTTAATGAAACCAAGGGATGTGTAAAATATCAACTTCCTCCTTAAGCTAAGGTCCTTAAGAAGCTTAGTAGTTTTACATGTCATTCCAACAGTGAATATGGTTGGGTCCCAGCCCCCTTGGATGGGGTCGCAAAAACTAACACAAACAGTGATCGAGTACCTATTGGTTATGTGTCAAATTTGGGCTTTTGACAATTCAAGAGTGGATAGTTTGTGGATTGGTGGTGGGAGTGGAGAAGGGAGGTATAACTTAGTTATAGGTAGGCCAGTAGGGTATAAATGGGCCAGACAACACATACAAACCATGCAGTTTTCCCCATTACACTAGCACTGTAGTAGATAATCACATTGCACTAGCAGGACGAGAGAGATCTCACATTACACTAGCACTGTAGTAGATAATCAACATTTTCTTCCTCTTCATTTATTTTCAAAATTGTTTTTTTCCTGTTACCTTCTCATTTTGTCGGAAAGTTTTTTAAGTTTGCTTGGTCCTGTTGTTAGTGTTAGTATTGTAGATTACTAATGCCAATAGCATCCTAGCTGTTCTTAAACTTGGCGTTTAACTTATTATCAAGTAATTATTGTAAATTTACATGCTTAGTCTAATGTGAATAGTAGTTTTATCCCATCAGGATGTGTGACATCTTTTACTAGAAATTACAATTTGGGGATCATTGCCATATACTTCTGTGGGAAACCTATCCAGATATGGGATAGGATATCAATATCTTGCTGTGGGTTTTTTTTTTTTTTTTGAAGAATTCTAGCCATATAATTAGTAAACTTCTTCCATTATCAAACTAGGCAATAAATTTTATGTGTTGTCTATTAATCTCAATCAAATGACTCAATATCTTGTTCAACTGAGTGTTGCAGTCACAGAGGGATTTTCCATTTTGCTAATGCTAGGCAACTAGAGATTTTCCATTATATATAGCATCTGTTTTTAAACTTGGAGTTGTCTATTATGTAACTAACCACTATAATCAAATGACTCAATATTTGGAAATACTGAACACTTGAAAAATCATGAAAACACATGTTTGCTAAGCAAACAGCCCTGAGAGAACACATGGAAACAAATCACAACAAATATTGTAAAATGGGAAAAAATAAAACATCAAAACACATTTTGACACAGCGGAACGCCTATCATCCAGACATATATTTCTCTTCAATAAGCAACGAAATCACCACGTTTCTTTTAAGAAGAAGATGAGCAAGGATCCGTTTGGATAGATGAGGAGGAGAAGAAGAAGAACAAAACAAAGCCATCAAACCAAGCCCTAGCAACACCCCCAGTTTCCATTCAAAAACTAGGGCACGAAAAGACAACAGAAAAAAGGGAAGAAACGCACCTCCATGTGGACCACCTTTGAAAATATGGCGCCAAAACACATGGGACCACTAGGGTAGGGGATGTCGACAGCACAAAGAAGAAAGGGAAATGGGGAAAGGAATTGGTCGAAAATGATGGTCGATGGAAATGGGAAAATAGCCCCTGCGCGCCGCATATATTCGATAGATATATGGTGATATCGACCATATTACTAGACGACAAAAAAATATATAAAAACGCACCGAGGGGACATACTCCGTGTCCATGGTCAAATTGAACCCCACAGAGTAATATGTGGTCCTACGGGGATCTGCACCGTAAATTCCTCTATAATTAAATTCGAAGGTCTCGGACATCATTGTAATCTTTATTTGTTGACAAAATGTTTCCATATATATAAGTCCCGAAAGTTTTCGCCTCTCTCTACATAGTATTAAGAGGAATTTACCCACCAGATCCCCATAGGGCGCTATACATCTCTAGAGGTGCCATGTTTATAATGGACACGGATAAGGACATAGGGTGCGTTTTCGTGTTTTTTTTTTTTTTTTTTTTTTTTTTTTTTTGTCGTTTAGTGATATTGTCGATATCGACCATTCTGCGGGAACAAAAAAAAAATGAATTTTTAAGGATGGAGAAGAGGGGAGGAGGAGGAGGAGGAGGAAGGAGGATAGATGATTTGTCTCTCTTGATTGCTGGTGTGGAGCAACACCCTGCAAATGGGTCAAAAACATTTGACTCTCTCTATCATTTTTAAGAGGGGAGGAGGAGGAAGAGGGGGAGGAGGAAGAGGGGGAGAGAGGAGGGAAGAGTCGGCTCTAAATTTCAGTTGGGTTGCCCATCAATCAGCAAAAGAACACATGAAAATGAGATCACAGATTATACATCATGTTTCTCCTCTTTGCCTCATCGCTACCTTTGAAGAATAAACAACCCATCACATGAAACGTGCGGAAATTGATCCATTTTCCAGTGGAAGAAGTTGTGAATTGGACATATTTTATTCATTGCAACCTTATCTTCCCTTTTATGTTACTCTGGTCAACAAGTGATTTGGAAATTTCTATGGTTGGCAATTTCATCAGGAAGGGAATTAAAAAAAAAAAAAAAAGCTTTCCAGAAATGGACTTGGAGAGAGATTTGGCAGAAAATGGAGAAAGGGACTACTAAAGCTTTTGAGAATTGTCGTCCATGAAATCCGTGAAAACCCTCACCTCCTTTTGACCCAGATCCGTCCATCCTATGCAACACCACCCTCCCCTCCTCCTCCTCCTCCTCCTCCTCCTCCTCCTCCTCCCCTCTTCTCCATCTTGAAAAAAACCTAATTTTTATTTGGGTTCCTACAAAATGGTCGATATCGACCATAAAACTCCCCTATTTAATTGTCGATATCGACAACATAACTGAAACACAAGAAATACAGCAGTATCGACCATTATCGACAATACCACTAAATGACAAAAAAAAAAAAAAATGAGAACGCACCCTATGTCCTTATCCGTGTCTATTATAGACGTGACATCTCTAGAGATGTATAGCGCCCTATGAGGATCTAGTGGGTAAATTCCTCTAGTATTAATATCTCTCTTTGTACACTGTTGAAAGTCCATCTTTTCATCCCAGTACAAAGATCTTCATTATAAAATGCAATGGTGAAAACAGATGGTAAAGCTGACTCTGCATGAAATTTAGAATTTGCAAATGTAAGTCTAACAATTCTCATTGGTCAAAAGATCACATAACATTCAACGAACCTGACAGCTGCACGAGTCTCGGGGTTCCGGTAGATGATTGGGCTTCTAACTTCGCCTTCACCTTGTGGTTGCCTCCTTTCTGCCCTCACTTCTTTTTTAACTTTTACAAGCATCTGGAGATTAGAGCCTGAGTCTCAATTATATATTAGGCGGCCTTCTAAATTAGACATTTAAAATAACTAATTATTAGGCTCATGAATTTTGACATCAATCAACATAAAGTGAAAATTCCTCCTCACTTGTGTTGGCCACCCATTTTATAATCACGGATTGAATAATTGAAATCATCATCATCATCATCATCTTCGTAGATTTGATCCTTATGGTCGTCTATACAAATTCTGATTTCCCATTCTGATTGATTCCAGGACAACTTCTATTATATATATGATTTGCACTTCTTCAAACCAATTAGCACTACTTTATCTTAAGCCTGTTTTTTTCTTTCTTAGTGGGCCATTAACCTTCATATACAATTGGAACCCATTTATTTAAAAAAAAAAAAAAATTATGTGCCTCGATGGAGCCATGGAGGTGTGAATTCTCCTTTTTTCTTTAAGAAAAATATTTGCGGACGTGGTTCTCTTCATCTCTCTTTCTTTTGTCTGAACCTTGGCCTTTTCCTCTTTCTTTTTTTTTTACTTTTGTAGTTCGAATCTTTGTTTTGCAAAATTGCAAGTTGAGAATGGACGGTGCCTTCAGGGCCTGGTAGGAGATTGCAAATGGCAAAGATACCTCCTTTCTCATTTTCTCTGTCTTCAACAAGGCAATACAAAATAAGAGCCTCTCCTCTCTTCCTCCTCCTCCTCCTCTGTTTCTTTGTTTTTCATGTTCCATAGTCTCTATCTGTACTACGAAAGTTAAAAAGGTTTTAGCAAATCCACACCCCACGGACGATGGGTGAAGAGAGTACCGTGCCAGTACTTTGTAGCTTTGGAGGTGAGATCGTACCCAAATGCGGCAAGTTTGTCTACGAAGGAGGCACGACTCGGCTCATGAGAGTCCATCGGTCTATAAATTTTCACAACCTTCTATGTAGAGTGAATGAGATTTACAAGCCGACTGCCATCTCCACCATCAAGTACAGATATCCTGGTCTGGAATTGGATTGTCCACTTGTTTCTGTTACAACAGATGAAGATGTATCTGGTATGATGCAAGAGTTTTCTTCTCCAACGGCAACTCCTATTCAACTCTTCGCGTTTGCACCACAAAGTTCCTTTCAGTATGGCACTTTTACCTTCCTCTTTTTGGTATGCTTTTGTTTATCAGTGGATTATGAAAAATGGACTCAATTTCATTGGGCCCCGAGTCCCATTCCTCTTTGATCAATTTCCCTTTTTGTTTTTATTTTGTGTGTGTGTGTGATGGTGGATTGTTTGGATCATAGATCTGAGGAGAAGGGTTTATTAGAATCTAAAGTTGGGATTCTAAAATGTCTAAACCGGGGCAAATTTTGGCATAGGTTTGGAATGGGTCTTTGATTCAGTTGCTGATAGTAATTTTGGTGAGATGGGTTTTCTGTTGGGGTTGCAAGTTATATTGGATCTGAGGATTTTCAGATCAGTGGGTTGCTTATGGAGGTGAATTAAAGATCACGATGATGATGGCCGTCGATAGGTGGTATGGTTCTGATCTTTTGGGTTAAAAGCTTCAAATCCAAGAGATGAGTAGTGGCTGAAAAATAGGACTGATTGTGGCAGGGCAGATGTTATTAAAAAAAGAAAAGAAAGGAAAGCTTTAATCCCTTAGACCAAAAGTCTGAAACCCAATTTGTTAGGAGGGGAGACGGATAAATCAGGAGGCTTGTGGCTGGAGATGGCTTGAAATTGATGGGCTATTTTTTTTGGGTATGGGAAACTTTTAATATGGTAAATAACCTTTTAGGTTTCATTACAATAATCCTATATCCCATTTGGTTGAAAATAAAATGACATTTATATATGCTTTTTTTGAGTAATTATTTTAAGTTAGTATGGAACATTATGAGCTTGGGTTTGGAGCATTAGGACTCATTGAGGAGCCATATATTTTGCCAGTTATTAGGCCTGACTTGGGTTGACCTAGTCTGTTAATGAGTTGAATTGGTTTTGGCCTAAATTGGGTTGACCTAATTTCTAATTTGCTTTGGTTGGCTTGTATTTGAGCAAAGTGGGACTTAATGGGATGGGTACCAATTGTTGGCTTGGAGGTGGACATGGTTGTTTCTAACCAACCACTTTGGTTGGTTGTTGTCCAAAATGGATATACTCTTTTCACCTGATTGCACCGATGTAAACGGGTTCCCAATCCTCCGATTAACTAGAGGTTCCGACCTATTCAGAACTAGGTTTGGGTCCTTATTTAGGCCCCGATAAGTAAACAAGTCTGGATCCAGGTCCTTTTTCTGGACCCCCTAACCTAAACGGGTCCAGTCCATCTTGGTTCCAACTCTTGCATCCGAGACCCGACATATTACCTCAATTTTTTTGGAATCTCTCCTAGAAAACTAGATTTTTTCCATATCATTCTCTACCTAGACCCGGAACCTTCCCATATATGGTTTCGGTTCCGATTCAATCTTCTCATTAACGGTTCCGGTTTCAGAACCAAGAAACCGGTTCCAAAACGGTTCCAGTTCCACCTTCTCATTATCGGATATGGTTCCAGATCCACCATGGACCCGAACTGAAACCGACCCATTTACATCCCTAATTGCACACTAATGTGTATATGGCGTGGGGGCATTTATTTTTGGTTTGAGATCGAAGAACAAGAAAAGAGATGATGAAGAATGGAGACAACAACTGCTTGATGTTTTGTTTGTTTGAGAAGAGGTGAAGATGAGGATATGAACGTACCTTTTAGTTGGTACCCCAGCCAAAGGTTGTTGGGACCAATGAGAGAGCCCGCAAATGCGGGAAGAGGTTGGCACATCTGGAAAGATGGCGGCATACTCAACAATTAAACCGTGGGCAGTTGGGTGAGAGGCGGGGTTGCTACCCTTAGTTCTTGAACATAGTGTTCCACAATCCCAGCTCATCCTCCAACTTGGCCAAGAGTGACTCGATCGAGTTCGGTCGAGTCTCAAGTGGAGGCATGAGTAGAAGCCTGAGTGAGAAGATTGTTCATCGCCAAACAGAGGACATTAGTGCATGTGTATTGAGTCCAGATCTTATAATCTAATGCTTTGACAGTTGACTTAAAGAAATATTTATGTAAATGAGTGTAATTCCACAATCAGACCCACCTATTGGAAATCCCCAGTGGGGTCCACACTGACGTGCATTACATTTCTTCCCTCGAAAATCTCAACTCTTAATCACTCTTCTACCAATAAATAAAACTTTCAACCACTCATTTATTACTTTCAACTGTTAATTCTATCAATTATTTTGCCTTCTTTTCATTAATGAAAAAACCTCCTTGTTAAAACCAATTATTCTGACCTCCTCTGTAGCCTCCTCACTCCTTACAGTAAAAGAAAATGGTTTATGTCATAGGACCTGGCAGAGACTATTTGGAAGCAACTCTTTCATGATCGAGTCTGTGTGGACTAAGTTAAGTTGATGCAGATCCAGAGAAGTCTTAAAACATGTGATAGACATGTTGTTGCCGAGCAGGCTGAAATCTACTTTGACACCAAGCTTTAGCCCGAAATGGGTGGCATAATTAGGATTAGCAACGGAAACAACTTGACCTTTGGGACTCGCTTAACAAGGATTTGAAGACAAATTCTCCCACCTGGGGGTGGATTTGCCGAGCAACAAGGGAGGAAAATTACCCAAAAAAACAAAAAAGAACTAGCAAGATTAAAGAATAAAGTTTAACCCCACCACTTTTCAGCTGATTAGGCACATGTACACTGTGTGGGTATGCATGACTTTGAGTCAGAGAGAGAGAGAGAGAGAGAGAGAGAGAGAGAAGTGCTGCCTACTGAAAGCAATGGCAATGCTCGAAACTTAATAGATTCCGGCCCAATGACGTGGGCTTCTCCTCACACACAGCCTCTGTGGGTGCACCACAAGCATGAGTCCATTGGCTGCATTACTAGTTTAGTTTATTAGAGATAAATATGAACTTACTAATAATGAAAATTCTCAAAAGCGCCCCACTTTAAAAACGCTCATTTTTCCGCCCCTCTTATTTTGGGTCATGGGGCATATGTTGAGTCAATCTAATCTTTTCACACACACTACCCCCCATGAATAGTACAAGTCTACGTTTGACCCTCATCCAACTTTTCCTTACCGCTAGATTGAAATCATGATAAAATGATGCATCTAAACCATTAAATCTCATGGCCATGGATCAAAAGGTCAGGATGATCTTATGGACTCAAGATTTTGCATATAAGTAGGCCTCATATGGATCTTTCCATCCAATGGACTTCCATGATCATCATGCATCCCAGTTGGCCCAACTAGGAGGGGCATTTTCTCCTAAAAAATGCCCGGGGCTATGTAGCGCTCCCCACTACTAAGAAAGCTTTAAATAATTAAATCCATTTAATATTAAAGTAATGTAAAGCACTCCATACCCACATTAGCGACGCGCCGAGGCAGCTACTCTCCTTCATTGAATGTTGGTTTTGGATTTCACATGGACGCAAGAAAAGAAGAGAATGGTAACTTTAGTCGAGGCTCACGAACAGCAGGTTCTTATATAAGGACCACACATCAGCGGGCCCACCTGGATCTAAATTATGAATATTCAAAACCTCCCTAAATGATGATCTTGTTGTGGCTATGATACCACTTATCGTGCGCGTGAAACACTGCGATTGACAATCAATCAAGCCATACAAGGAGAGAAAATCACAAAGAGATTTGTGTGATTCGGCAAGAGTGCCTACGTCTACGAGAAAGAAGATCAACTTTCCTTAATCAGTCCCATGTGGTTCGGCAATTACCGACACCCATGGGAGAGAGAGCTCTTGCCTCTCTCATATCTTCCCCTCTCACAGAGTTTAGAGTTACAGATTAGATCAATATATAAACTCCACTTTTTTTGCCCCCAAAAAATTCTGATATAATTACCAAAATACTCTTAATCATGAACATGCTCATTGGCCAACAACCGAAAATGCAAGACATAAACCCAACAATCTCCACCTTGTTAGCTTGGATTTTGCATACCTCGAGCCACAAAATTGCAGGTAATGTCTTCGCGTATATTACCGAATAGTACATCCTTCCACCTACACTCACTAGGCGCAATCTTCTTTGTTCAACACTCTTTACATGTTGAGCCAACACTTGAACTTTGAGCAAAGTTCATTTTCTCGCCAAACTCCACCATCAAACTTGATGCTGGGATCCACTGATGAGTTTGAGTGATGCCGATTTCTGAATCATTCACTATCTAGCCATCAAGCTGTCCCAGTTTCAGCACCACTGTGAAGATCCAATCACCACAAGCATGCAATAAAAAGCAGATCAGGAATTTGAGTCATGATGACTCCACAATCATAAAACAAAATTTCTGCCTCCGCTCAATCAAACACCTGTTGACCCCTATTGACGCAATCTAATCCCTCAATCTAGTCAAAACCCCTGTTGGACCACTTCTGATGTCAACATGACATCAGCTCCTGCTTGTTGCTTCTTCGTTGGTTGAGCTTTAGCAAGATGAATGACATCATATGTTGTCTGGCAACACATGGCTGTGCAGCAACACATCTGAGGCGACGCATGTCTCTTTTATAGATTTCTTCCCTTTCTGTTGTTTGCAATTGATTCCAAACGAACACCTTCGTCTCACTGATTCTGCGAACCCTCTTCGATTTGGCCAGATCTGACCTGTTTGACCTTGCCTTGATGACGTCAGCACGCTGATGTAAGCGACTCCTGTTAACTAAGCTTGCTTCTTCAATCGAGTCAAGTGACCCGAACCTGACCTAGTCTGGCCTTCTTCTTCACCAGAGAAACAACACTGAGATTCAATTGTGGTGATGCCTTCACTCCTTCCTTCTACAACCAGGACCGTACTTCTGGCACAGTCAGCATATTCAGCGTCTTCTCCGATTTAGGCGAGTGTGCAACAACGCTCTTATCTTTTCCTTCTTTCAAATCTTAGCAACAACCAAGAGGGTAAAACCTCTCATTATTCAACATTTCCGTAACAGGCATGTCTTTGGGCCGGGTTTTATCCCCTCCAATGAGATCATAGAGGTTTTTATGATAGAGGATGTACTCTATCTTAGGTTTCCAAATCAACCAATTTATATGATCGAGGTTAATCATGCTAGTGTTTTCAGTGTTCTCCATTCCAATTCAACACCAAAGAAAAATAAACAGCTTTTACTAATCTTGACTTCTACCCCATAGTGTAGATCTCGTTACCACAAGCACATTGGAAAGCGGATCTGAAATCCGAATCCCGATAACCTTGATATCGCAAAAACAATTTTCAACCCTGCAATTATTTAAATCCTTTATCTCTTAATCAACAACTGAAAGCAAAAGCCTTTTCTTGCTTTTTCTCTCTCTTCGCATTCTTACAGCGATGAGCCTAGTACTCTTGGGGAACCGCACCACTCCAGAGGGCAAAAGAAACCCTTGGTCCATTATATGTTGAGACTCTGGCCTTACCAAAGGGCGATCTGTATGGTTTCCTTGCAACACCGAGAGTTAGAGGATCATAGTTTCTCTCACCTCTCTCGATCTGAAGACTAGTGTTGCAGATTGAGATCCTCCACGGATCTCCCATCGATCATACGATACAACTCCAAGCAGTATCAACCTGAAAGCTTGAAACATGAGGATCTCCACCTCGCTCAAAACTCAGGAATTACCACTTGTTGTGCGCGTGTGTGCGGAAGTGAGAAACATTGCTATTGACAACCAATCAAGCCGCATAAGGGGAGAGAAATCACACGGATATTTACGTAGTTCAGCAAGAGTGCTTACATTAATGGGAAAGAAACTTGAGGGAGAGCTCTCACTTCTCTCACATCTTCCCCTCTCACAGAGTCTACTGTTAGAGATTGTATCAATATATAACCTCCACTATCTTGGCCCCAAGAAACCTTCCAAAAAAGCCACGATATAATTACCAAAATACCCTTAGCACTAAACCTATTCATTGGCCAATCTAATAAACCAATCCGGTCAATACAAAATACAAGACATAAACCCAACAAATACCACAAATGAGATTGATGAAAGTGGGCTCTACTATGATTGGAGTGAAAAAGAAATTGATATCTATGGACCCATTGCATGGATTTTGAAGTTCCCATGTAATAGCTGCGACACATAATCCACACTCTCAGCTTGATGATCAAGATGGCCTATTTTTTGCATGTGTGGTGGGCCCACCTCATAAATATAGCTTGATCTTGGTCACGTTTCTGTTGGCACTTGGCACGGATGGGTAGGGCAAGTGGAAATGAATATCCAATAAAGAGACTCAAATGCCTAAGAGACAGATGTGAGAACCACAAAGCTTTCCGATTTCAATAGATGAATTAATAGTAGATAGTTATTATATAAATGAATTAATAGCTTGTTCTTTCTGGGAAGCAGTCTGGAAACTTTTTTTTTGAATAAAGGATACAACTCACCGACATCAGGGATTTCTGCTGGAATCCTTGATTTGAAAGATTTTTGGAAAATTTAAGTCCTGTTTTAAGATGTTGGGATTTATTTGTCCTATTTTGAAATGTCTCAATAAGTTAGGGCCTATTTTGAAAATTTTCTGTTTTTTATTTATTCATAAATACTTTTTAAGTATTGCATAAAGGCCCCACCAGTTTTGTATAATTACAAATATACAAATAAAGATTTATTTCTACAGGATCCAAATCACTTCTGGATAAAATCACAGTAAGTTGTACCATTGATCTTTTAAACTTTTATAATGATGGTTACCATCGTTCATCTGATTTAGCAAATAATTGTACCATCGTTATTCTATGATGTGATCTTTCTACTCCACATCTTCTCAATTTTCTTATTGATGGTAGTGTTTTCCATAAAATGTTGAAAAGGTTGGCAAAATAAGGGGTCTTTCCGAAATCGAAAGATGGATTTACATACTCTTTTCCTGGTTGTTTCTGTTCTTGTGTTGTACAGTGAACCAAGACAAAATCTTGATAATGGAACCATCCAATCGACACCAAGCATTTTGCAAAACAGTGAAATTACATCCTCTTCACATATGGTAGGTGCTTACAGACAAGATGGTAATGGAACTATATTCAGTCACTCGCATGGAGAGGCTTGCTACATGGTAAATAGTTCAAGACAAGCCAATAAGGACATGAAAACAATGGAACTACATTCAGTTACCTTACAAGAAACATCTCTTCATGAGAACAATGAAATAAACACATCTTCCCAAAGGATGTTTGTGTTGGTCATTTATTTTAGTTTGTAATTGTTGTCAATCCTAGGGTGTTGGCATGGTGTTGGAAAGCAGTATTATGAAGGTTGCAAGCATTCAAAGTGAAACTGGGCAACTGCATGTCCAGGTCATGTCAGTTAAGCATATTATTATGTTTATATCTTCACATCTAGCACCTGAATTAAAAAGTGGTCAACATGACTTTTGTGCATCAGTGAGAGGGCTTGATTTTTGGTTTTGGAATCAGGTCGATCCGACTTCAGGTTTTAAAGTTATGGCCCAAACAGTGGGACAACTCTGCCTCTCTCAGGTTGCTGTTTTTCTCAGACCAGTCAGCTTCGAGGTGATTTTACACTACCTTTCATTCAATCTGGGTTAAATCTTAAAGCATGAAAGTTGTAGCCCTCTGATAAATCTTTTATTTAGCTTAAGAATCATGTCGTTTCGAGCTCGGAAGAGGAAGTTATGAATTTTCTAGTGGAGACAAATTCTGCAGTTTTTCTGCACTGCGAGATTAATTCTTCTTCTTGGTACCTTGTTGTGGGTCCCATTATGTGTTGGGATGTAATCAGCAGATGGCCCATCAGTTTCATCTGATTCAAATGGTAGGTCAGTCCATGTACATAAGTCTTCATTCAAATGCAAAAGTCTTTTGCATTATAACAAAAGTCTTTTGCATAATGCAAAAGTCTTAATGGAAGAGCCTACAATTGTTGAGTGTGCACTTATTTTCAATTAGAAAAATGGGGTTTATTCATTTTTCTTCATAGAGTGCAAAAATCTTGTGCAAAAGTCATTCTATCAAGTCAAGGTTCAAATATTTAATTGATTCCTACATCTTGTTGGGATCAATTTTCTTCCCCTTGGTGTGCTTCTTTGAAACAAGCTCTTTGAAATCATCATCGATGCTACAACACAAGAATCCCATCAATTGAAGTAATCTTGATTCCATTCCAGAGAGAGTTGCAGAGAGGAACTACAGGCTGAAAAACCCAAAGTCCCGGTGCAAGCAAGAGAGTTTCAAAATCTGAGATTCACTCTTGAGATCGTACGTGCCTATCACCATCTCTCACTCAGAGTCCTGATTAATATGTTCTTCAGTACATGATGATCTGTTCTTCATCTGTGGTATGGTCATTCTGCCCTCTACTTCATGTGGATTTATATTCCTACTTGTAGTCTTCCTCAGATTATGATTGTGCAGACAAAGGGTGTGACTAGAAATTAGTGATTGTGGTTGATAAGAGTTGCAGGGCAAGTGAACTCATCTCGGTGAAATTATTTGTGTGATTGATATTTTCTTGACACCTATGTGTATTGCTGGAATTTTATTGTAAGGCACCTGTGTGTGTTATAAATTTGTTTATCCTTGTAATCACTCAAGTGGGTGCTTGAGTGTAGGGGTTGGTGCTCTTGTCCATTGGTGCGGGCAAAGTTGTAAGGGGTTGGTGCTCCTAGCAGTTGTTGTTGCTAAAATAGTGGAAGTGCACTTTTTGTGCACCGTGGATGTAGCCTGAGGGTGAACCACGTAAAACTTCTGTGTTGTGGTTGTGTGGTTGATTGTTTGCATATAAAATTTTTAGGCACACTGATTCACCCCCCCTCTCAGTGTCCGTGTGGGGTCAACAATTGGTATCAGAGCAAGGTCCCATTTACAAGCATAATCTGCTTTGGGTGATCTTGTCACAACCCACATGGCTTCAGGAGAAGGTTTCTCTTCTAATAAAGCACCACTATTTGATGGGACAAATTACTCTTTTTGGAAAGTCAGGATGCAAACTTATCTTTCAGCATTGGGGTATGACATATGGGACTGTGTAAGAAAAGGCTACAAAGGAAAAGAAGATCCTACTGATGCGGCTGAGAAGAAATTACTTGAGAATGATTCAAAGGCAAGGAATGCTCTGATGTGTGGACTGTCAGACAATGAACTTGTCAAGGTCATGTCCTGTAGGACCTCAAAGGAGATATGGGATAAGCTGCAGAGTGTTCATGAGGGAGACAAGAAAATAAAAGAGGCAAAACTGCAAACTCACCGGGCTCAGTTTGAGAGTTTGAAAATGACCGAAAGTGAGACCATTGGATCATATCTACTGAGAGTCAATGAAGTTGTGAACTCTATTAGAGGGCTTGGTGAAGAGCTAAAAGAAGAGTCTATTGTTAAGAAAATTTTGAGAACTCTTCCTGCCAGATATGATGCCAAAGCTTCTGCCATCGAAGAAGCCAAAGATCTAGATGTCTTCAGCATGGATGAACTGCATGGTTCACTGACAGCATATGAGATGAGAATAGGGAAGCCTAAATCTTCTGACAGGGAAGCTGCTTTCAGTGCAAAGAATAAGGCTAAGGAAGTGGTTAAGTCAGATAAAGATGATTCAGATGATCCAGATGAAGAATTAGCGGCTAACTTCGTTCGAAAATTGAAGAAGGGTCAAGGTAAATATAAAGGGAAGCTGCCTTTCAAGTGTTTTAACTGTGGAGATGTGGGTCATTTTGCTGCTAAGTGTCCTCATAAGGACAAAGAAGAAAATGACGATGATATACCTAAGAAAAAATTCTTCAAGAAAAACTATCGCTTTAAGAAAGGGAAGTCTAAAAGCCTAGTGTCAAAGAAAATGTCCAGTTCTTCAGATGATGATTCCGAAGGCAGTGGGAATGAAGCAGCAGAGGCTCTTTTTATGGCCATGCTTGATGAACAAGTTGAAGATAACAAGTCTGAAAAGGGAAAATCATCAAGTGATGATGAAGATGCTGAAATTAACTTGGAAGGAGAGTTGTTGGCTGCACTTGAGGAACTATCTTTTGAAAGGAAAAATCATAAGAAAACTTCAAAAAGGCTAGTTGATGCAGAGGAGATGGTTGTAACATTGAAATTGAAATTGGAGGAAAGCAAGAAGATACATGAAGATCTTGAGGCACAGGTAGTTTTGAAGACTGAAGAAAATAGTAAGTTAGAGGAGGAGGTGACTGGTTTGAAAACACAGTTGGAGAAGTTCTCACAGAAGCTGAATGCTTATCAAGGGTCCTCCAAGTTGAATGAGATTCTCAGTGTTCAAAGGCCTCCTCATCTAAAATTTGGCCTTGGGTATGAGGGAGAGTCTTCTTCTAAACAAGTTAAAGAAGCGCCTCAGAAAACTGAACAGACAGCTGTGAATGTAACTCCTCCAAAAGCAATACCACAAACTCAAAAACCTCAAAGGAAATTTGCTCCACCAAAGAAGATGCCAGAGCAGCAAAACTTCAGGCCCCCTATGCGGATACAATCTACAAACTTCAGGTCAATTTCTCACTTCCATGGTTACTGTTTCCAATGCAATACATATGGACATAAAATGATGACCTGCAAATTTAATTTGAGGCCTAGAAATTTTGTGGATAGGAACCATTTTGATGCTCTTATGATGTATCCTGTAGAATGCTTTATTTGTCATAATTTTGGGCATCTTGCTAGAAATTGTATGCATGCATATGCCCCTAATGGAAGACAGGTACAATTTCAAAACGCAAATGCTATTACATATCAACAGAGGGCTCCTAAGACTGCTGAGTTGACCAGTATTGAAACAGATAAGTCTGCTAAATCAGTTAAAAAGGTTTGGAAAAGAAAAGAACAAAAAGACAAGGATAACTCCTTGATAGTACAGACAGCCTTCAAAGCACAAGGAAAATTGACTTCATGGATTCTAGACAGTGGATGCTCTAGTCACATGACTGGTGACAAGAGTAAGTTCTCCAAGCTACAGCAGTATGATGGAGGATCAGTGAAATTCGGAAATAATGATGGAGCTAAGATTGTTGGGAAAGGTTTGGTCAGGATAATTGACGGCAAAATCAAATCCGAAGAAGTGTTGTTTGTTGATGGGTTGAAACACAACTTGTTGAGTGTCAGTCAGATATGTGATAGAGGACATGGTATTTTCTTCAACAAACATGGCTGTGAAATCTTAGACAACAATGGAAAGGTTGTGGCAGTTGGTATGAGGACTTCAGGCAACTTATATACTCTCTCTGAGACTACAGTGAATACATGCATGCTAGGGAGGGAAGATGAAAGTTGGTTGTGGCATAGGAGACTTGGGCACATAAGCTTCAAAAATTTGTCTAAAATATGCTCCAAGAAGGCAGTTCGGGACATACCTCACATTGGGAAAGCTCAAGACAGTGTCTGTGATGCATGTCAGAAAGGGAAGCTAACTAGATCTTCTTTCAAGTCAAAAGAGTACAACACAAGCAAGCCTTTAGAGCTGGTACACACGGACTTGTGTGGCCCGATGAGGACTCGGAGTTTGAGCGGAGACAAATACTTCATATTATTCATCGATGATCACTCTCGCATGACTTGGATTATGTTTCTGAAGAACAAGGATGAAGCATTTAATATGTTCAAGATCTTTAGAAAACAGGTCGAAAATCAGACTGGCAGGAGAATCAAGGTGTTGAGGTCAGACCGAGGAGGAGAGTTTACTTCAGATGAGTTTGAGGAGTACTGTCAAGAACATGGGATTCGTAGGCAATTTTCTGCAGCTCGCACACCTCAGCAAAATGGTGTGGTTGAGAGGAAGAACAGGACAGTACAAGAAATGGCCAGAACCATGTTGACAGAGAGCAAGCTTGCAGATGCATTTTGGAGAGAAGCAGTTCACACTGCTGTATACATTCAGAACAGATGTATGCTTAGAGCACACACTGACAAGACTCCCTATGAACTGTGGTTTGGCAAGAGAGCATCTGTGAAGTACTTCAAGGTATTCGGCAGTAAGTGCTTTATAAAAAGATTGGATCAAAATCTTGGGAAATTTGATGATCGTGCAGATGAAGGCATCTTCATAGGCTATTCTACTAGAAGCAAGGCCTACAGGTGCTACAATAAAAGGCTTCAGAAAATAGTCGAGAGTATAGATGTTAAGTTTGATGAAAACAAAAAAATTCCAAAGAATATTCAGGAGATTGAGTATCCAATGTATGAAAATCCTGATGATAACAATGAGATTGAAGACTTGCCTAGTCACAAAGAAGGAATGTCGGACGATAACTCAAAAGAGAAGAAAGAAAATGACAGATGGCATAATTATCATGGTATTAACGAAACTGATATCATTGGAGATCCACAGGTTGGAGTACAGACTAGGAGGATGAAAACCAGTTTATTCTCTCTCTTGTCCACAGTTGAACCCAAAACTGTTGCAGAAGCAAGTAAAGATGATAGTTGGGTCAAGGCAATGCATGAAGAGTTGGATCAGATTGAGAAAAACAAAACTTGGGAGCTGGTACCTAGACCAAAAACCAAAAATGTCATTGGTACCAAGTGGATTTTCAGAAATAAGTTGAATGAGGAAGGACAAGTAGTGAGGAACAAAGCTAGACTTGTTTGTAAAGGCTATGCACAAGTTGAAGGGATAGATTTTGAAGAAACCTTTGCACCTGTGGCTCGGCTTGAGGCTATTCGTATGTTTCTAGCTTTGGCAGTATATAAGAGCTTCAAAGTCTACCAAATGGATGTCAAGTCTGCTTTTCTGAATGGCAACTTGGAAGAAGAAGTATATATAGAGCAACCGGATGGATTTCAGTTGGGAGACGACTCAAATATGGTATGTAAACTGAAAAAGGCTCTCTATGGCCTAAAACAAGCACCAAGGGCATGGTACTCTCGGTTGGATGCCTACCTACAACAACTTGGGTACAAAAAGGGTGTTGTAGACAGCAACCTATACGTGAGGACAGAAGATGGTACTCAGGTAGTTGTGGTAGTGTACGTGGATGACATCATCTTCGCGGGCAACAAAGATGAATTGTGTACAGAGTTTGCAGAGAAGATGAGGACTGAGTTTGAAATGTCCATGATTGGGGAGCTCTCATTCTTTCTTGGCCTCCAGGTTAACCAAATGAAGAACGGCATGTTTATCTCACAGGTAAAGTATGTCAAGGAGATGTTAAAGAAGTTTAACATGGAAGACTCAAAACCTGTCAGCACACCCATGACAACGAACTGCAAGTTGAGTAAAAATGATGAGTCAGTGACTGTTGATAACACCATGTATAGGTCCATGATTGGAAGTCTATTGTACCTGACAGCTACTAGGCCAGACATTTTACAAGCTGTGTGTATGGTTGCTAGATTTCAGGCAGATCCAAGGGAAACACATGTGACAGCAGTGAAGAGGATATTCCGGTACATCAAAGGCACATCAGAATATGGTTTATGGTATCCACGAGGAAAGGATTTCACATTAATAGCCTACTCAGATGCAGATTGGGCAGGATGTGTAGATGACAGGAAGAGCACTAGTGGAGGTGCATTCTACTTAGGTGACAAGTTGGTAGCCTGGCACAGCAAGAAACAAGATTCAGTTTCCTTGTCTACAGCAGAAGCTGAGTATATTGCTGCGACAACTTGCTGCACACAACTTCTTTGGATGCGACAGATGCTAAAGGATTTGGGAATTCAATTAGTTGAGGCCATTCCTATTTTGTGCGATAATACAAGCGCCATTAGCATCTCAAAGAATCCAGTTCAGCACAGCAGGACCAAACATATTGCCATCAGGTACCACTTCTTGAAGGACAAGGTGAATGATGGAGAGGTGAAGTTAGAGTATGTTCCGACTACAGAACAAGTTGCGGATATTTTCACAAAGCCTCTATCGAAAGAAGTCTTTGAATACCTCCGGATGAAATTGGGGGTTACTTCTTCTTCAAAGCATTAGGGAGAATTGGAGACAGGGGGAGTGCGGGCATATTGTTGGAGCACTTTTCCCTTCTGGACATCTCCCTTTGTTATTGTTGTCAAAGGGGGAGATATGTATGTTTTGCAGTTGGGCTGAGAAGGTTTGGTGACAGGGGGAGTCAAATGAAATTATATGTATGTTTTGCAGTTGGGCTGAGAAGGTTTGGTGACAGGGGGAGTCAAATGAAATTTATTTTTTTTCTCCAAGTCCGCAGGTGTTGACAACAATTCCAAAGGGGGAGATTGTTGGTCATTTATTTTAGTTTGTAATTGTTGTCAATCCTAGGGTGTTGGCATGGTGTTGGAAAGCAGTATGATGAAGGTTGCAAGCATTCAAAGTGAAACTGGGCAACTGCATGTCCAGGTCATGTCAGTTAAGCATATTATTATGTTTATATCTTCACATCTAGCACCTGAATTAAAAAGTGGTCAACATGACTTTTGTGCATCAGTGAGAGGGCTTGATTTTTGGTTTTGGAATCAGGTCGATCCGACTTCAGGTTTTAAAGTTATGGCCCAAACAGTGGGACAACTCTGCCTCTCTCAGGTTGCTGTTTTTCTCAGACCAGTCAGCTTCGAGGTGATTTTACACTACCTTCCATTCAATCTGGGTTAAATCTCAAAGCATGAAAGTTGTAGCCCTCTGATAAATCTTTTATTTAGCTCAAGAATCATGTCGTTTCGAGCTCGGAAGAGGAAGTTATGAATTTTCTAGTGGAGACAAATTCTGCAGTTTTTCTGCACTGCGAGATTAATTCTTCTTCTTGGTACCTTGTTGTGGGTCCCATTATGTGTTGGGATGTAATCAGCAGATGGCCCATCAGTTTCATCTGATTCAAATGGTAGGTCAGTCCATGTGCATAAGTCTTCATTCAAATGCAAAAGTCTTTTGCATTATAACAAAAGTCTTTTGCATAATGCAAAAGTCTTAATGGAAGAGCCTACAATTGTTGAGTGTGCACTTATTTTCAATTAGAAAAATGGGGTTTATTCATTTTTCTTCATAGAGTGCAAAAATCTTGTGCAAAAGTCATTCTATCAAGTCAAGGTTCAAATATTTAATTGATTCCTACATCTTGTTGGGATCAATTTTCTTCCCCTTGGTGTGCTTCTTTGAAACAAGCTCTTTGAAATCATCATCGATGCTACAACACAAGAATCCCATCAATTGAAGTAATCTTGATTCCATTCCAGAGAGAGTTGCAGAGAGGAACTACAGGCTGAAAAACCCAAAGTCCCGGTGCAAGCAAGAGAGTTTCAAAATCTGAGATTCACTCTTGAGATCGTACGTGCCTATCACCATCTCTCACTCAGAGTCCTGATTAATATGTTCTTCAGTACATGATGATCTGTTCTTCATCTGTGGTATGGTCATTCTGCCCTCTACTTCATGTGGATTTATATTCCTACTTGTAGTCTTCCTCAGATTATGATTGTGCAGACAAAGGGTGTGACTAGAAATTAGTGATTGTGGTTGATAAGAGTTGCAGGGCAAGTGAACTCATCTCGGTGAAATTATTTGTGTGATTGATATTTTCTTGACACCTATGTGTATTGCTGGAATTTTATTGTAAGGCACCTGTGTGTGTTATAAATTTGTTTATCCTTGTAATCACTCAAGTGGGTGCTTGAGTGTAGGGGTTGGTGCTCTTGTCCATTGGTGCGGGCAAAGTTGTAAGGGGTTGGTGCTCCTAGCAGTTGTTGTTGCTAAAATAGTGGAAGTGCACTTTTTGTGCACCGTGGATGTAGCCTGAGGGTGAACCACGTAAAACTTCTGTGTTGTGGTTGTGTGGTTGATTGTTTGCATATAAAATTTTTAGGCACACTGATTCACCCCCCCTCTCAGTGTCCGTGTGGGGTCAACAGTTTGATGATTACATTATTGAAAGTGATCTAAGTCAATGGATTTACTCTCATGAAGAGAACACCGTGAGAACACCGCCATGGGGGCTGTTGAAACAGGGGTCGGGCCGCAACCTCAAGTGATTGACAACAGTGGGTACAACAACACATCGAAAATGGATTTTTCATTATCTGAAGGTCAGGAATTTCGAAATGCAGATGCATTTGACGTAGCTTTGAGGGAGCATGCAATATGTTCCGATTTTGAATACAAGCCAATAAGGACAGACCAATGTCGCATTGTCAAGAATTGCATCAAAGATGGATGCCCATGGCGCATACATGCATCTAAGGTCCCCGGGGGGTCAAGCTTTCGCATAGAAGCTTTAGAATTAAACCATGCCCATGAGATTACCAAACTCACAACTCATCAACAAGCTAGTGAAAAGTGGGTTGCTAATTTCGTCAGAGGCCAAGTCCGGAAACACTTGTGCTCTACACCCGATGATATTGTAGCAGCCATAGATCATGTCTATGGGATTAAAGTAAGTTATCACATGTCTAGAAGAGGCAAGGATTTGGCTTTGAAAGAGGTACATATTGGAACCTCTGTCTATGATCTTGCTGCTTATTGTGATGAAATAGAGAGAACAAACCCAGGCAGTTTTGTCACTCTTGGTTTTCCATCATATGGGTTATTGGGAATTTTCATTGCATACCATGCTACTAGACGTGGCTTTGAGAAAGCATGTCAGCCGATCATTTCACTCTGTAGCAGGAATATTGGAGGAGACTACCCGCACGTATGGCTTTATGCAACGGGGCTGGATGCTGGCTACAACAGTTTTCTGGTAGCATATGCTGTTGTTGAGTCATCTAACCAAGAGACCTGGACTTGGTTCTGTCGTCAACTGGCTCGCATATTGGCGGATTCGCCCGAAATCACAATTATTACAGTTAAACAGGAAAAATCTTCAGAAGCAGTGGGAAGTATCTTTCAAAAAGCTCACCACCGGTATTGTCGCAAGCTCCTTTGTGAGGATTTTTACCGAAAGTTCAAAGACAAGGATTTGCTTCTTCATTTCCGTAAGGCAATTGATTCTGATTTTGAAGATCGTTTTAATTTCCACATGGATGAAATCTCACGCATTTCTCCTGAAGCTAAAAAATGGATTAAGGAAATTAGTCCTACCCACAATTTCTGGGCTGTTTCATGCTTTGATGGTCAGGAAGATTGCATAGACTATCATCCGAGTGCTGAAGAGTTTGATATCTGGAGAGATGATGGAAATGCAATAAATTCATCAGTTATTTCAATGTTGAGGCACTTCCACACAAACATAAGGGAGATATTTCTTCGTAACCAAGTGCAAGAAAGTTCAGATGAAGTACTGGGACAGTTGACACCATATGCTTTAGGACGTTGGGATGATGTAAATGATCAGCTTAAACGATCATCCATCGATGCTACGCGCCGTTATGAAGGACAGTTTTACACCGTGTCTAACAATGACAAGCCTTGTATTGTGGATCTAACAGAGAGAACGTGCACATGTCGCATTTGGCAACGCCACAGGTTCCCTTGCCGTCATGCTGTGGCAGCTATACGGGTACATGAATCTATTGTTTTGGATTATTGTGAACACTACACAGTCGCCAACTGCAGAGAGGCTTACTCAGAGTTCATTCATCCAATTTCCAATGTTGATCATATGAAAGACACTCCAAGAACATCCAGAGCAAAGAAAAGGACTTTACAGTAAAAGAAATTTTACTCCATAATGTGGTATGAGAATATATATTAATAGGAGAGTTTAGTGGATAATGAAACGAGTACAATCAACTTATCTCAGTTAAATTGTACCATTGGTTTCACATCTTATCATAATCATCTGTAGCTTTACCAACAATAGAAGTATTGCGAGAGTTTTTCTTACTGTTCTGATTATCTGATATAGTAACAGAGTCTCACCAGTACTAGTGTATATTGTTGGAATGATGATCCTCTACATTTTCTGCTCTCTAATCCTTGGATCATGATTTGACTAAGAAATCTCATGGCTAAGAGATTTCACCTTCAGGGAAGTGCTGGCCATTTGTCAAAATACCTTGTGCAATAGAACCAAGCTTGTCTCTAAAGTTGGAGCTGAGCATTAATCGTTGGTGAGAGATTTCACCTTCATGTAGTACTGGTCGATTCATTGCATTTCGGCCTCTCAAATGTGTACAAGGAGCCCCATTTGAAAGGCTGTTTTCAGCGCAAACATGGTCGGGCCTTTTCTAGCCTTGATATGCCATGTGATATGAATGGTGGGCCACTGAATAAGATTTGGATGCTTTTGATGCAGTAAAAAAGAGAATGTCTGTATCTGTATATTTGAATTTTTAGTTTTTACTAGTTCTATGTAAAGGCTTTAGGTGATTTTTAGGGCAGTCTAAAGTTAAGACTGCTGAACCAGTGGGATGGTCCGCCTGATTCAAAGAGAACAATCAATGGCATTTCCCACTGTAGAAAGAAATACCGCTTTTGTCCACTATTCTGAGGAAAGAAAGTTGTCTTATGAAGATTCTTCCATTGGAAATGCATTTATCTTCAGGTCCCTTTGCATGGAATTGAATTCCTACGAACTCATGGTAAAATGGGTTTCAAATTTGGATTATGAAAGAGGTGAGGTGTGAAGGATATGAGTTGGATATGTAGATGAGATCCTCACTTTCCTAAGATTTTATTTACTGGGGTAATGGCAGGGTAGCTGGGTAATCATTTCCTACCAATGGAAAGTCTATTTTAGTTTTGGTGGCCATTTGTAGATCTCAACCGTTGTTTGTTCAATCTTACCCCCTCTTATTGGAATCAATCAGTTAAAATCCCTATAAATTCAGTCCTGAGCAAACAAACAGGCCTCATAGATTTGCAGTTGCTTATGGTTGGTGCATACACACTTTTATCTGGGCATCATCAGATTGTTGGGACTGTGATCTAATTCATTTATTTGCTCTACATGGTGTCATTCCTTTGATTATATTCTGGTTGTGATTTCATCACATTCTAACGTCTGATGGATAGATATGGTTAGAAGAACATCGGCCTCGTTGAGGCATGAAGGTCTCTACCTGGTGAACAGAGCCTATAACTGTGGCAAAATGGCTCCACAGATCTGTGTGAATCATGCAGTAAGGATGTGTATGAGTTGCCTATAGGCCCTATACACACCAGGTGTAACACATGATCTAATGGAACAAGTTTGTTACATAGCCTTTGTAGTTTAAACCCTAGATTAACATTTCCTTCGGATGCTTATCTTAACTACTTTGGAGTCAGCTATATGAGATCTGTATCTCCTACACTCTTATAAATCACCAGAAAATCTTGATAGTAAGTGGGCCATAAGTCAGCCTTGATGAGTTAAGATCCCACATTGCCACTTCCCTCTAACTTATAGAGATTGGTACTGTCAGAGAGAGAGGGGGGGAGAGATCCTTTCATGGTCTTATAACTCTCAGGACAAGAGGCTCGCTTTCTGAAGCCTTCAATAACTTGGAACGGGTTTTGCTTCTCAGGACCCTTGCCAAGATGGGCACAAAATGGGTCGAACTGGTCCAACAGTATCTCTGCGCATAGTGAAGTTTGGTCCTGATAAATCCGTCAAGATATGGGTCGACTAAATGGGCCAGATAAACCAGTTCTGGATAAAAGGAAGATCCCATTAGTCATCTCCTTTGTGTACAATATCTTTTGTATTTATATACATTCCACATTTAGGCCCATAGATTATCATAGGTCAGTTAGGTGATTTGTATCCAATCGGTAGATTAACTGTAATCTTATGTGTGGGCAAGTCTTGTAATATATAAACAGAACAATATCAATTCAATGAAAGATGCAGCTTTTCTCCCAAAATCCTCTCTTATTGTCTTTCCTAATAAAATGGAGGACCCATGGCTGCTTCTTCCCAGAATGCCTGTGCGATTGATTCAATCTACTTTCACTTGTTTATGCTATTGTGCTATTTAATTTATTGTGAATCTGAGAAAAATGGGCCAAACATATGATACTGGGTGATGAATAGGAACTTGTCATCTAAAGTTGGATCAGATTTCAGAGCCATCCATGTGAAATCTCAGAACACAGATGATAGGACTCTTGTATCTTGTCCAACATATGAATACCATGAAATTGAAACGAGTTCAGAAAAATATATAAACACATCAATGTATGTATCTCTTATTTATACAAGTATTCTTATAGTAGACAATTACATTAAAAATCAAGCTCTAAAAACCAACAACAACATTAAAAAAAAAAAATAAAGGCCAGCCCATTCAAATGAACAATTATGCCAGTTATAACCAGAATTCCTATCCAGACTTTTCAAAGTAGAATACAACCCCAAAAACCCACAACCAGCGCCGTAGAACCAATTGCTGCAAACATGAAGATTTTTACCATCGTAGTTGTGGCATCGAACTTGGGGCGTATTAATGAAAGGATGAAGATGAGCAAACCAGATATGAAAGAGGCACTCATTGATAGCAAAGCTGCCTTCGCGAAAAACTTACACTTTGGAGAGTTTGGTTGGTTTATAAGAAATTGAGTCCATACAGCAGTAACACCAGAAGCAGAAATTGATGTTGCCCAGAATGCGACTTTCACACCACTCTTGAAAGTTTCATCTTGATTAATTGTTTGTGTTGGCCGTGGTTGATCTAATTGAAAACTGGGCTCTGGTATTGTTGCTCTTTCTGTTTGTTGGGGCGTGATAATTTCGGCACCAGCTTGATGCACCTGAAGTAAAATGAGAAATTCTATATTTAAATTGAAGGAAGAAAGAGTCAAGAGAAAAAACCATGTAATCATCCAATGGACAAAAAAAAAAAACTGTGTAATCCTTGGTTTTATGGAGAATTCTCACTCGAGGGACAATATATATGAGCACCGGCCAATTTTATTGGAAGTTCATAGGCAGGTAGGGCATATCCAGATGAAAACATCCATCACAGAACCCCACCACGGATCCCGAACACCGGAGAGGAGACTGAACCCCAAACCTTATAAGGCTCTGATACCACTTGTAAGATTTGAGACCTGATTGAGCTACCACTATCCCAAAATCAATTGGTGATGAAAAACGGCGCAACAAAATGGCTTTATGGTCTATTAGTTGTGTTAGGAAGGTTTTCCAACATCGCTCCACCACAGGTGCACAAGACCAGGACCTAACAAAATCGCCAAGAAAAGGCTAAAGACTTCATTCATGGTTATCATTAGGGCTCCAGTGTGGGCTGGTTGTCTAAAGCTTACTCTAAACATATATGGGCTGTGGGTAACACCACTGAGCCGATCCTACCAAAAGAACATTATAATAGTGGATGGTAACCCATGGTTACTCAAGTCCAAGTTCTTAACTTAGATGTTTTCGATGTGTGACTGGTTCAAGCCAGGTGTCCCTCCGGTATCAGGTATTAGGCTCACCGGATTTTAATCAAATCTACCATCTTGACAGGGGCACACTAGATCTCACACTCCCCCCATCGAAAACAAAGTTGTCCTTGGCTTTGATACCTTACGTAATGCCACGGAGTAGATCCTACCAAAAGACGATATATATTGGTATTTTAAGAAGCTGATACAAAATACTAGCGATACTAAATCACATCCGTCGTGGTATAATGATCGATAAGCAATCCCAAAAACGGCCAATAAAACCACATCGATCCTCATTGAGAGAAGAAATTTTCCTTACATATGGCCACAATGTTAAAAAAAGATTTAGGTGGCAATATTGTGTGGAAAAAAAATGAATAAAATTTTAAAAAACTTGCCCCTGGTTCCACCCTCTAACAAATACAAATTGATATCTTGCTTGCCCCAAAAGGGTGAGTGATACGGATAGGCTTAAGCTAATATTGTTTAATCAAATGAATATTTTTTAATACGTCTATGAACCAGCAAAGGACAACAATGGTAAAGCACACAATCATTATGGTAGAGGTCAATGGATCAAGCTATTTGAGGGTTAGCTATTAATAAAGGAAACTATCAATACCTCATTCGCCACATTTCCATCAAATCCGGCATCGAGACAATCAACTGTTGGTTGCCCAGTCTGATGCCTTGCCTGAGAAAGTAGAGAATTGTTGCTCAATTGATCCATTTCAATTTGATGTTCCTCATTTTCAGCATTGAAGTTGACATGCATGCATGGTACTGCATTGTGGGAAAAACAAAGTTTAAAATCTATTTTGAATGAAGAAATAGAACTCGTGTAGCCGACTCCAACATGGTTAAGACAGGGCTTTGCTGATGATGACAATGATGAATCTATTTTGCAAGAAGACGGGTCTTTAAGATTTAATCTGAGTTCAATGAAGCAATAAAGCACCCTAAAAAGAACATTTGGCATGCGAGTGGAGCCCAACGGTTCTACTAAATATGAGGAAATATTGTTGATTAAACATCTAGCAAAAATTAGCACTTTCGATACCACTTTTCCACTTTAACCTAAGTTTTTTTCCCTTGCATGTACCCTACCCTTGAGCTAGGCTTTATAAATGTTGGGGAAGAAATTTTCTCATGTGAGCAGACTACATCTATAGTCCAGTTGTATATATGAAACTCACTTGGGGGCATTTTGATCTATATGCCCCCTCGACACCCAATTTCCCCCCGGCACTAGGCCCAATTTGGTACTGATTTGACCTTTATTTCATCGTTTGATTGAATATGTACAAGGCACAGCTGAAGACCGTTAAACTTCGAATTTAGAGTTGGATGTAGAGTTCATCCGCGGCACACCACCGGGCTCGATCTGGCCTAACCACACAATTTTCCTAACACACCCTTTACATGAAAGACTATTCCACCTCCTCCTCTCCCTCGTCTAATTGATTGGTGGTGAAGGATGGCGAACCTAGTGCGAATCAGTGGTAAGCACCAGCACAATTACTTCGTAGATTACAATTTTTAATGTTTTTCTACACTACCACTAGACACCGAGTATAAACCTGGCATTAACTCTCCTTTCTCCAAGCTTGGGACTGTCAATAGAATGCAACAAGTAACATTGTGGTAGACTTTACTACAATCAGATTTAGGGTGATGGCTAGACAACCATTAGACCCAATAACTAAAGAGAATGATCCCATTGGAAGTGAGCCATTAGAGTTGAATATGGATGTGAGCTAAACATCAGACCCAATAACTAAATAAAAGTGTTCTCATGCCAAAAGGAACCCACTTAAGAACCATTGCTCAAATCTAGGTTGGGCTGGCTATAGTATTGCCCAAACCTAGCCCTTAAATTGGTAGGCCTACAAAAATCTTGACCAAGCCCTGCCCTCGGGCTTTTTTAGAAGATTTAGGTGGTAATATTGAGTGGAGAAAAAAGAGAAATTTGAAAAAACTTGAGGGGGGCATGGCTCCCCTTGCACCTGGTTCCACCCCTCTAACAAATACAAATTGATATCTTGCTTACCCCAAAATGGTGACAAGGATACACTGAAGCGAATATTGTTTAATCTAATGAAGATTTTTTTAATACTTCTATGAACCAATAGAGGACAACAATGGTAAAGCACACAATCATTATGGTAGAGGTCAATGGATCAAGCTATTTGAGGGTTAGCTATTAATAAAGGAAACTATCAATACCTCATTCGCCACATTTCCATCAAATCCGGCATCGAGACAATCAACTGTTGGTTGCCCAGTCTGATGCCTTGCCTGAGAAGGTAGACAATTATTGCTCAATGGATCCATTTCAATTCGACGTTCCCCATTTTCAGCATTGAAGTTGACATGGTACTGCATTGAGGGAAAATAAAGTTAATACTCTATTTTGGATGAAGAAATAGAACTCGTGTAGCCGACTTCAACTTAGTTAAGACTGGGCTTTGCTGATGATGACAATGATGAAAAAATTTTGCAAGAAGACGGGTCTTTAAGATTTAATCCGACTTCAATGAAGAAATAAAGCACCCAAGATAGAAGATTTGGCATGCAAGGGGAGCCCAATGGTTCTACTAAATATGAGAAAATCTTGTTGATTAAACATCTAGCAAAAATTAGCACTTTCGACACCACTTTTCCACTTTAATCTAAGTTTTTTTCCCTTGCATGTACCCTACCTTGAGCTAGGCTTTATAAATGTTGGGGAAGAAATTTTCTCATGTGAGCAGACTACATCTATAGTCCAGTTGTATATAAAAAACTCACTTGGGGGCATTTCGTTTTATATGCCCCCTCGACACCCAATCCCCCCCACCCCGGCACTAGGCCCAATTTGGTATTAATTTGACCTTTATTTCATCGTTTGATTGAATATGTACTAGGCACGGCTGAAGACCGTTAAACTTTGGATGTAGAGTTAAAAGTAGAGTTCATCCGCGGCACACCGCCGTGCTCGATCTGGCGTGGGCCCGATGGCAGTCGGGCTACACAATTTTCCTAACACTCCCTTTACATGGGAGACCATTCCACGTCCTCCTCTCCCTCGCCCAATTGATTGGTAGAGAAGGATGGCAGACCTAGCATGAATCATTGGAAAGGCACCAGCATAATTACTACGTAGATTAAAGGTTTTTTTGTTTTTCTACACTACCACTAGACACCAAGTATAAAACTGGCATTAACTCTCCTTTCTCCAAGCTTGGGACTGTCAAAAGAATGCAACAAGTAACATTGTGATAGACTTTACTACAATCAAATTTAGGGAGATGGCTAGACAACCATTAGACCCAATTACTAAAGAGACTGATCCCATTAGAAGTTAGCCATTAGAGTTTAATACGGATGTGAGCTAAACATCAGACCCAATAACTAAATAGAAGTGATCTCATGCCAAAAGGAACCCACTTAAGAACCATTGCTCAAATCCAGGATGGGCTGGCTATAGAATTGTCCAAACCTAGCCCTCAAATTGGCGGGCCTACAAAAATCTTGTCCAGGCCCCGCCCTCGGGCTTTTTAAGAAGATTTAGGTGGCAATATTGTGTGGAAAAAAAATTGAAAAAGCTTGAGGGGGGCATGGCTCCCCTTGCCCCTGGTTCCACCCCTCTAACCAATACAAATTGATATCTTGCTTACCCCAAAAGGGTGACAGCGATACGCTTAAGCTAATATTGTTTAATCTAATGAAGATTTTTTATTACCTCTATGAACCAGCAGATGACAACAATGGTAAAGCGCACAATCATTATGGTAGAGGTCAATGGATAAAGTTAATTGAGGGTTAGTTATTATTAAAGGAAACTATTAATACCTCATTAGCCACATTTCCAACAAATCCGGCATCGAGACAATCAATTGTTGGTTGCCCAGTCTGATGCCTTGCCGAGAAAGTAGAGAATTATTACTCAATGGATCCATTTCAATTCGACGTTCCTCATTTTCAGCATTGAAGTTGAAATGGTACTGCATTGTGGGAAAAATAAAGTTAATAATTTATTTTGGATGAAGAAATAGAACTCGTGTAGCCGACTCCAACATAGTTAAGACAGGGCTTCGCTGATGATGACAATGATGAATCTATTTTGGAAGAAGACGGGTCTTTAAGATTTAATCTGCGTTTAATGAAGCAATAAAGCACCCTAGACAGAAAATTTGGCATTTGAGTGGAGCTCAATGTTCTACTAAATATGAGAAAATTTTGTTGATTAAGTAACAAGCAAAAATTAACACTTTCGATACCACTTTTCCACTTTAATCTAAGTTTTTTTCCCCTACATGTACCCTACCCATGAGCTAGGCTTTATAAATGTTGGGAAAGAAATTTCTCCTGCCAGCAGACTACATCTATTGTCCAGTTGTATACATGAAATTCACTTGGGGGCATTTTGATCTATATGCCCCCTCGACACCCAATTTCCCCCCGACAGGAGGCCCAATTTGGTACTCATTTGATCTTTATTTCAACGTTGGATTGAATATGTACAAAGCACAGCTAAAGACCGTTATACTTTGGATGTAGAGTTTGATGTAGTGTTCATCCGAGGCACACTGCCGGGCTCGATCTGGTATCGGGCCACACAATTTTCCTAGCACACCCTTTACATGGGAGACCATTCCACCTCCTCCTCTCCCTCCCCCCAATTGATTGGTAGTGAAGGATGGCGGACCTAGTATGAATCAGTGGTAAGGCACCAGCACAACTACATCGTCGATAAAAGTTTTTAATGTTTTTCTAGTCTACCACTAGACAGCAAGTATAAACCTGACATTAACTCTCCTTTCTCCAAGCTTGGGTCTGTCAATAGAATGCAACAAGTAACATCGTGGTAGACTTTACTACAATAAGATTTAGGGTGATGGCTAGACAACCATAAGACCCAATAACTAAGAGAATGATCCCATTGGAAGTGAGCCATTAGAGTTGAATATGGATGTGAGCTAAACATCAGACCCAATAACTAAATAAAAGTGATCCCATGCCAAAAGGAACACACTTAAGAACCATTGCTCAAATCCAGGATGGGCTGGCTCTAGTATTGTCCAAACCTAGACCCCAAATTTGCGGGCCTACAAAAATCTTGTCCAAGCCCTGCCCTCAGGCTTTTTCAGATGATTTAGGTGGCAATATTGTTTGGAAAAAAAAAAGAAGAAATTTGAAAAAACTTGAGGGGGGCATGGCTTCCCTTGCCCCTGGTTCCACCCCTCTAACAAATACAAATTGATATCTTGCTTGCCCCAAAAGGGTGACAGGGATACGCTTAAGCTAATTATGTTTAATCTAATGAAGATTTTTTAGTACCTCTATGAAGCAGCAGAGGACAACAATGGTAAAGCACATAATCATTATGATAGAGGTCAATGGATAAAGTTATTTGAGGGTTAGTTATTAATAAAGGAAACTATTAATACCTCATTCGCCACATTTCCAACAAATCCGGCATCAAGACAATCAACTGTTGGTTGCCCAGTCTGATGCCTTGCCTGAGAAAGTAGAGAATTATTGCTCAATGGATCCATTTCAATTTGACGTTCCTCATTTTCAGCATTGAAGTTGACATGGTACTGCATTGTGGGAAAAATAAAGTTTATAATCTATTTTGAATGAAGAAATAGAACTCGTGTAGCCGCATGTGGCTTTGATGATGATAATGAATCTATTTTGGATGAAGACATGTCTTTAAGATTTAATCTGAGTTCAATGAAGCAATAAAGCACCCTTAACAGAACATTTGGGATGAGAGTGGAGCCCAATGGTTCTACTAAATGTGAGAAAATTTTGTTGATTAAACATCTGGCAAAAATTAGTACTTTCGATACCATTTTTCCACTTTAATCGAAGTTTTTTTTCCCTTGCATGTACCCTACGCTTGTGCTAGGCTTTATAAATGTTGGGAAGAAATTTCTTCTGTGAGCAGACTACATCTATAATTCAGTTGTATATATGAAACTCACTTGGGGGCATTTTGATCTATATGCCCCCCTCGAAACCCAATTTCATCCGGCACTAGGCCCAATTTGGTACTCATTTGACCTGTATTTCTTCGTTGGATTGAATATGTACAAGGCAAAGCTAAAGACCGTTAAACTTTGGATGTAGAGTTCATCCGCAGCACACCACCAAGCTCAATCTGGCGTGGGCCCAATAGTAGTAGGGCCACAATTTTCCTCACACACCCTTTACATGGGAGACCATTCCACCTCCTCCTCTCCCTTGCCCAATTGATTGGTAGTGAAGGATGGCGGACCTAATATGAATCAGTGGTAAGGCATCAGCACAATTACTACGTAAATTAAAGTTTTTAATGTTTTTCTACACTACCACTAGACATCGAGTATAAACCTGACATTAACTCTCCTTTCTCCAAGCTTGGGACTATCAATAGAATGCGACAAGTAACATTGTGGTAGACTTTACAACAATCAGATTTAGGGTGATGGCTAGACAACCATTAGACCCAATAACTAAAGAGAATGACCCCATTGGAAGTGAGCCATTAGAGTTGAATATGGATGTGAGCTAAACATCAGACCCAATAACTAAATAGAAGTGATCTCAAGCCGAAAGGAACCCACTTAAGAACCATTGCTCAAATCCAGAACGGGCTGGCTCTATTATTGTCCAAACCTAGCCCTCAAATTGGCAGGCCTACAAAAATATTGTCCAAGCCCTGCCGTCGGGCTTTTAAGAAAATTAAAAAATATCTAATTTTGTGGACACTCACAGTAGAGCCCAATCAACCCTACATATGTCCCTAACCAGCCAAACTACAACTGGGGCCGAAATGGAGTATTTCTTTGGATGTTATTAGTAGATCCATAGATAAGTTCATTTTAGGAATTGGGTGCCAAGTAGGCAAACGTCCCTTGAGTGAAATGAAATCAAGATACAAACAACATACCTCTGACACTTGAATCCCAATAAATTTAAATAACTTTTCAAAATTAACGAACAGCGAGCAGATGAATGAAATCATCCGATTGTTTCTAGTCCAAGCCATAGGAATTTTGGTTTACACCTGAAATTTGAAGTTGGGTGTGAAGAAAACGTTAGATGGTTATAAAAAAAATTATTCCAAAAAAGAAAAAGCAAAAGTAAAAATTCCGGATTGCCGATTTGCTAATTTTATCTAATTTGATGGACGGCTCTGATTGTCCAACTAAACATCAAGCAAAAGCCAACAAAAGTATACTGTATATACTGTGTGTTAGAGGGCCACAGTGGGATCAACTAAACTACTTCTCATCTGGTGAGTCCCATCTGAACAGAACATGCTCTTGGAAGGAAGGCAGTTGGACATGTGAGTGATGTATGATCCAATCTTTAGCTGATTGTGGACTGTTGGTATCTCTTGTTTTCCACAATCCATTTGATTTTGATATAACTGTGATGGGCATCATTCCTTGTCAGAGTCCGGATACTCTGTTGGTGGACCAAAATCCTTTTGGAGCACAAATTGGCCAGAGGATTCTGACTCTTTTGGAGAGGGGCTCATTATAATCAGGGCCAAAGAGATGGACAGCTGATACCATCAGATATCAAGTTGGGGGTGGGGGGAGGGGTTCAATATGAAGGAATTTGAGTTAGAGAAATGAATATCAAAGGGAAGATTTACTTGCTCTCTGTAGCCTAAATCAGTTCCACTTCCTGAGGAATGCAACCAGAGGAGGTAATCCTGGAAATGAAGATGGGCAGCGGTTAGCTTCTTTGCGGTTCTATATATAGGAACACAAGGACATGTATGGGTCCTTTTGTGAACTTTCTGCAAACGTAAACATTTTGGCAGGAAAGGACATGAATGTTCGTTTTGGCACAAACGGGGTGTTTTTGTTTTTTCCTTAGGACTTGCAAAATCGGCTTCTTGGTGTTGCACCTAGACATTAATCCAAATCAGGGGATATATATTTTGTGACCTCTTACAAGCACCTTTTTTTAAAAAGATCATGTGATTCAATGAAGAATTGATGAGTTCATCATAGATTGATTAACTTAGGTTTGATTTGTGATTTAATTAGGATTAAGTTAGATCGGAATTATAATGTGAATAGGATATTTTAAGAGATGGTTATTGGAGTTGTAATAAGATGAAGTGATCTTAATTGTACTTTAAAAATAGCCATTGGATATTTTGATGAAATTATGACTGAGAATTTTTCATTATATGCTCCCAATTTTCTACAAATGTGATGTTGTGTGTGTGTGTCGTCATCTCTACAATTTTAACCATTCTCATACAAATGTTTCTTGGAGAATAACCATCCTCGGAAAATGATTCGAATTTAGGTTTTATAAGGATATTAGTAATTTTTATATTATTAAAATTAAAAAAAAATAAATAATGCAATTCTACTACATAAAATTACTTTCTTGACACTTGTGTTTTTTTGTTCCATTTTCAATTTTACAATATATATTGAAAATGTCACAGTGGTATTGGGAAATATAGTTCTATAATAACAACGCGATAATATCAATAAATTCTCAAATAAAATAAAAAATATTCATGAAGTTAGGTTTATTATATGAAAAATGAGCACTAGGTCCCCAACTTTAGACTAACTCTCTGGCACACTTTTAGCACCAATTTCACGGAATTGCCATTAAGAAGGAATTACTTTTCTATAGTTGTCACTTTTTAGCAGTTTGGTACAATACATTTTTCTCAAAGGGAAAATTTTACTAATTTTTTGTAATATTACAAATTTCCCATGCATGGGAATCGAGATTGACATTTTGCAGAAGAGAAAAGGCAGAAGTCTACTGTACAACATTTTTGCGAAACGGAAAAGTCTTTCCTATTCCTCCATAGGAAAAGCCATCCATGGCATTGTAGAAACTTAAGACTTGTTTCTTTGCTATAATTTAAAGAATTCTTGTTTGGAAAATTTCCGCATTCCTAGACATAGTGGAATTACTGAATGCACTATTGTACTTGAGCGTTCAGAAATTTCACCAAAAGGCAAAGGAGCTAGAATTTCTAAATTCCCAAAGGCCATTTGAAACATCTCATGTGACTGAATTTCTAAAATACTTGTGAAGAGACGTGGCATTTTCAAATGCCAGGTTACATGATATCACATCATGTTTAGAAAATCAGCAACGTGGTGAATTCCTGTTATGAATTCTACTTAAAAAAAAAAAAAAAAAAAAGAGGCCTTTGCCCTATGTAATTCTTCCACTAGAAAAATGTGTGATGTCAAACCATGAAAATACAAGAAGGGGAGGCAAGCTAGTGTAACTTGGCCAGTTACAAGCCAAATCAAGTCAAACGTGGCAGTTGATGTGTCCACTGGATCAAGATCAAAAATTACAAGAGAGCAAGAGAGTGGATAACCATCTAATGGATCCGAGACTTTCAAAACAAAAATGTATTATATAATTTGGGCTTTTCGATACATAGAGTTCCACTTGTGAATAATCCCACCCAATCATAAGCACTGAACTCCCTAGGATTGGTATTCTTTGATCCACATTAATGGAGACTTCAGTGACAAATTGTTTTACCCCAACAAAACTTATATAATATAGAGATGTTGTACTTTTATCAGGTTCACTTGATCCTGATGAATCCATTCTTAGTCGCTCTTTCTTGCAAAGTGCCCGAGTTTGCCAAACTGGGAATTTGCTGCCCAGGTCTTTGCTTTTGTTACTCAAAATCATTTGCGTGAGAGTGATGACGAGAACTGGAAGAAAGGAAGGTGAAATTCTCAAAGCATTCAGATATTCTCATATTCTTTTCAAGCTCAACTGCTCAAGCACACGGGAGTTTTCCACGTTCTTTCTTTCCCGTATGTGTGTGGGACGCAGTGGCGGACCTACACTTATCGAACCCGGGGCGGGTGCTCCAGGTTGATTTTGAATTTGCCCATAGTTTAACTTGGTCTTACCTGTCCCACATATATCTCGCCCCACGTCTAAACATTATGATCGCCCCATGTTATAAAACCTTAATGACTGAAAGTATCACCGAGCTTCTCGTTGCCGGTCTTCTCATGGTTAGTCTCTCACCAATAGCCATAAATATAAAAAAAAATCTCCCTCCCTCCTCGGATTTAGTATAATCCTAATCACTCTATGCCCAAATCTGAGCCGTTAATCTCCAAATTCTAATTTCAATCCCTTAATCCCCAAATCCTAATCCAAACCCTAAGCCCAAAATCACCTAATCTAACATATCTACAAGTCCGAAGATGACCAAATAACCATTGGGCACACTTTAATATTCAATTCACAAATAAATCAGGCCTTAGGATTTATATGTTTGATAACTTGAGTTAGATTTAAGTGAAAATTTTTCTTCTTTGCCATGAGCCATGACCAACTATAGAGAATTCTTTTTAGAGCTAGGTAAGTGTAGGCAACCAAGTTTTTTAGATCGAAATAGAACTGCTTTAGGATGAATTGATGATCACCTGAATTTGGGAAGGGCAGTGGGAGAGCCCTTCAATCAGGCAAGAGATATGAGCATGGAAAAAAGTTTTGTATTTAAATGTAATACATTTTATTTTTGGTATTTTTAATGTGAAAAAAGTTAGCAAAGTTGAACAAAGATTTTGCCCCACCCAAATAAAAATTCTGGGTCCGCCACTGGTGGGACGTGTTCTTTCCAAATTTTACTCTTTATATATATTAAAGCAAAGGGGGAGGTGGGCTGTGGGGGGTGCCACCTCACCCCTGAAAACTCTCTCCTTTCAGAGAAATATCCAAGAAAAAAAAGAGAAAAAGAGGGAGGGATCAACTGTTTTCACATGAGAGTAGAGTCCTCTAGAAATGAGAGTCCCATATCCGGGAAACTCTTCCCTCCAGCCCATCCCATCCAACACTCATCCCATCCAACACTCTTTTGAATTCCATCGACCCCTTCTCCAAGTATTCTTTTCAGTCTCTCCAGGGTCCAGTCGAAAGCATTTCTCCAAAACCCTCTCTCCATTTCTCCCTCCTGCGTTGATCTTCTTCACTGTAATGGAAGATGCATCGAACTCATCGATGGCACCCCAAAAATCCAAGCTGAAGATAGGAGGGTCCTGGTCTGGGGTCTTGGAAGCGGAGTTGGAGGTCTGGACGCTACCCATATTGAGAGAAGAGGTGGCCAAGCGATCCAACTCCACCCCAGATTGCATCAATCTCATTTGTAGTGGAAAAGTTCTGAAAGATGGAGATGGGAGCGCCAAATTGGCCGAATTGGGCCTAAAGAACAATTCCAGGATTTTGGCCACTCGGATTTCTTCTTCCTTTTTCTCTTTCTTTCCTCCTTCTCTTCTTTCCTTTTCTTCTTCTTTCTCCCCTCACAGCAGCTGCACACCCATCTTTTCCTCCCTCATTTTCTCCTTCCCTGCTTTCCCTCTACCCTGCTTCCTCTACTGTTCCACCCTGCGCCTTTTTCTTCCTCCGCTCCCTGTCTCCCTCCGCCCAGAGCTCTTCCTGTTCCTTTCCTTCTCCACTATTCCTCTCACCCTCTTCTTCCTCTATCTTGGCAGGGATCGGTTGCTGATCTCGTCGGGGAGTGGATCTTTGGCCTCTGATAACCCCCTCCGCCCCGCCAGGGTACTCTCTGATTTCTTCAAATCTCTTTCTTTATTCTGATATTGGCTTGGGTGTTTCCTGTTTCTCGAGAATTAGTATATCTTATTTTCTTTCCAATTATAGTTGATAAAAGATTAAGTTTTTATTTATGTTTATTTTTAAATCACGTGAACATCATACAAACGGAAATACATTACCATGCCATATTGTCGCTATGAATATGATCATCTACATTTTTTGTGGCCGCACCGTTAGATTGAACACATGATAGTGTTGTGAGCATTAATATAAGGGTTAATATATTATTATGCATATGACTCATGTTTAGTGATCCCGCAATAAATAAAGTTTTTTTAGGAATAATTTTGCTATATTTACTATTAGAGTGCATATTAAAAACACAAGTCATTTCAAATTATTAGCTAATCATTTTTCAAATATTTATCCTTTTGATATGTGTTGTCAATTTTTAATATATTTATCTTTTTGGGCCCGGGCTTAGCACGGGCGTTTGTTGCTAGTTTCTTATTCAAAGCACTCTGTGGGGCTAAGTGGGAGAGCATGTGACGGTGAGAGACAGTGAGAGACAGTGAGAGGTCAAGAGAAATATGGGTCCGGGCTTTTCTTATTCTAAGCACTCTGGGGGACAAGTGGGAGAGCATGTAGAGAGACAAACTTAGGCATGTCAAACGGGCCCGACCAGTTCAGGGAAAACCCTGACATGGCCAGCCATGGGGTCGGGCTGGAGCGGGCCAGGCGTACCTCCATCATATTTTTTTTCTTTTTTTTTTTATCAGTATGAATAATAAAAACTAGAACTGAAGCACGGAAAATGACAAAGATATTTAAGTGGCTCGGTCAAACTCGACCTACTTCAATGAGAAGAGAAAATCATTTGGATCTTAACTTCTTGAAGGTTTCTAAATAGAATTACCTTCAAAACCTTACAATCTTTTTAGGAAATAAAAATAAAAAAAAGAATGAATAACTTATATATTTACAAATTACAATGAAGGAAAAAGTAAAAAATCAGATGCGTAGTCCACTAATATATTCTGTTGAATCATAATCTTCCATTGATGTCAACTCTTGCTGGATCATAATTCGTTGTGTAAATTGGTGAGAAATGAGTGTGTAAATTGGTGAGGAATGAGAATGGGAGGGTTAGGGTATTTATAGACTTAGTAAAATGGAAAATGACTCAAAATACCCCTGATATGACCGTTTTATAGCTGTTGGGGGGTAAAATGGACTTTTTTTAAAAATACAGTTGTTTTTTGCTATTGGGGCGGGCCGCGCCTAGCAGGCCAACCGTTGGGCGGGCTGGCGGGCCGATCCAAACAGACCAACGGGCCAAGGCGCCTCGGCCCAGCACAGCCCACGTCACGGGCCGTGCCGGGCCACGGCCCGGACCATTTGACATGCCTGGAGACAGTGAGAGGTCAAGAGAAATATGGGTCCGGCTTTATGTGGATTGTGGATGTGAATCAAGATGGGGCCAGGTTCAAAAACCCACATGAATTTGAATTGTTTTGATGTGCATAGACGAGTGTTTCAATGTGGATCCTACTTGTTTACGTGGATGCATGTCAACAAGGGAGGATGAGTGTGGCAGAAAAGCCTTATTCCGGATATGATTTTGGACAAAGTTTGTCTCGATTAATTCATCACAGCCATTGACTTTAATGACCTTAACTTCAATGATTTCTTAAGTTGCTTTTTTATATGGAATTTTATCTAATGGAGAGTAAACTTAAATTAGTATCAAATTAACGTGAGTGTTAATTCATACAGAGGTAGTGGTGTGTTAATTAGGGAGTTCTATATAGTGGCTGAAATATTATTTCTCTCACAAATTGTGAGAAGTTTATATGCATACATATATAGATACAAAGATTATAATATGCGGAATTTTCACCTACATGCTTTCTGTGTGGGATTTTCGATCCCCCACCGTCCAAAAGGCTCCTCGTTGCATTGAAGGCAAGGGATCGAATTTCTTATATGGCTATGCATAGGGATCCAAATAGGTATCTAATTTTCTGATTATGAAAATTGCTCTTACTAGAATCAGGGCCGGCCCTGGGGACAACCCACACAGGCGGCCAGCTGGGGCCCCAAAATTTGGCCTAAAATGGGGGCCCCCAAGTCTAAATCCACATATAGTTGGACTGTTGATTTTAGCCTACAATTGGGCCCAAACCCACCATACTAATCAGGGGCGGACCCAAGTGTATGCCATCTGGGGCGGTCGCCCCAGGTCTAATTGAGACCTCCCTTTAAAATCGCAATGGGCCCTGGCCCATGCCCCACATATGCCAAAACTATCGCCCCACCTCTTGCATTCGTTTGAGAAGACCCTTCCACACCCTTTCTTCCGTTTTTCCTCCCTTCAACGGTGAAAAAAAAAAAAAAAAAACCCTCACCAATCTGCCCTTATTCCTCCTAGTGCATGAGCATGGCTTTAGGTAAATCTCTCCCTCTCTCTCTTACCTCTCCCTCCCTCAATCGCCTTTCTCTCCCTCATTGCTCGCCTCTTACTTCTCTGGCGCTTTTTTTTTTTAATGGTGCTTCTCTCCCTCTCCCTCTCCCTCCTATCTTCTATGATTTCATTCATTATTTTAGGCTTTGTACAAAAGAGATAGGGTTTTGTTTTTTTATTTCTGTTTGGTGGTTAGGGTTAGAATTGTGTTGCTTTAGGGCTTTTATTTATGGTCCTCTCTGTTACATTACTTGATTTTTGGTTTTTTTGTGTTGTTTGATCTGTGAATGGGTGAGATTTTAGGATTTTTCTATGTTCGTTTGGTGATGGAATATCTTCCTGTAACTTGTAAGCGTTGGTAAAATTGCAATTTTGTAACATGGTCATTCTGTTTTTATTATTATTTCAATTTGAGAGATTTGAATAATCATGTGAGTCTGAAATATTTATCATTATTTTGTTCTTTTGGCTTCTCTGTTTTTTAAAGGAATAATTGTATGTAGAAGTTAGGCATGGTTTGGGTATTTCTGTGTTATGTTGTGTGGATGGAAGTGGTTTGGGTATTTTTGTGTTATGTTATGCTTTAAATCACTTTAGTCCGATTCTCTTACAAGTTTCTTTGGTATCCTTGCTCAATGAAGAACATGAATTGAATGAAAGTGTTGAAGCTTTGGTGAATGAAGATGTTGAGGCTTTGGTGAATGAAAGCGTTGAACCTTTGGTGAATGAAGATGTTGAGGCTTTGGTGAATGAAAACGTTGAACCTTTGGTGAATGAGAATGTTGAACCTTTGGTGAATGATAATATTTTGGCTGTAAACTACTTTGATCCAGCAAATTGGGACAAGATTGGTCAAAATTATAGAGATTTACTCGTCGAAAAGGGTCCTAGATTACTAATATTGATTTTCCCAGAGATCACCTTGGCAGACATTTCTCTTCGAAGCATTACACTAGCATAATGCCAAATGGATTTGAAAATGATAGAACATGGCTCGTATATTCTGTTTCTTTGGATAAGGTCTTTTGTTTTTGTTGTAAGTTGTTCAAGCAACATGCGAACACTTCTCAATTGGACAGTGAAGGATATTGTGACCGGCATAACCTAAGTAGAAGGTTTTCAGAGCATCAATCTGTTAGTTTATTATTAACATGAACCCTAAGATCGAGAACATCATGATTATCACATGTAGGATTTAATCTTAGATGGATTAAAGATTACCTCCAGACATCCTGATGCAGAGAGCTTTCCGATCCTGCTGTCTGATGCTGTTGTTGGTTGATGTTGAGATCCACCCAAGAAGAGTTTATGGAATAACTTCAGTTTCTCTCTCCTTGCCTATAAGCCTTAATGTGTTGAATTTCGTGAATGAGTCTTTGTGATGGAGGAAAGACTCTATTTTATAGGTGGAGAGAGGACCGAATATTCCAATTAGGATTCTATTAGTTTTAATCTCAACCGTCAATCAAGGTAGAGTTTGTTATGGAATATATTTCTTTAGGAAACCTTATGTGAGTAAAAGATAGCATGTATCCTATGAAAATGAGATTCCTATAATGACCACAATTTATGGAAAGGTAAGGACTTGTGGTCTAAGTAAAAGACCTAAAAGTAATTTCCTTACAGTCTCCCACTTGGTCAATAGGAAGATCTACTAATGTTTTCATGCGAGGAATCATAAGGCGCGCATTATATGCTAAACACTTCTTTAGTCGGTTATCATAAGTGTCTTGGCTAATTCAATTGCGAATAAGAGTCATGGCGTGCATACATTATTTTGCAACATGCTTACTTCGATGTACTACGTCATTTACAACCTGCATAACTAGACCATAATAAGAGATTGACGTAATGGTCTCATAATGTCTTGATTTAAAGACTGTTTCTGTTTATTATTCATCCAAACATAAATATGTACACAATGGGAAAAAAATAGAAAAGGCAGATGTAGAGATGCATTAAGAGCTCAATAAATGTCCAATACAAGTAGAGAAATTAAAGTCAGAAAATGATAATTAAGAACTATCTTCAAGACCCATGCTTTCAGTATGACCCTGAAAGGTCTTTGGAGGTAGTCATTTCGTGAATATGTCTGCAACTATGAAATCTATACGTATAGACTCAATTACAAATTTCTGTAATCTAACATCTTACTTCAGTGTAGATATTTAAGGTCCATGTGTTTGGCTCCCTTAGATATCCTGTCATGCTTGGAGAAGAAGGCTGCAGCGTCATTGTCACAGTAAAGAGTTAATGGCTTAGAGATGAAACTCAAAGCTCCAAACTGAGAGATAAAATTACGCAACCATGTTGCCTGAACTGCAGCCTCATAACATACCACATACTCAGCCATCATGGTGGATGTGTAAAGTAACTCGGATTTCTAGCCTTTCCATGATATTGCACCTCCACATAAAAGATACATATAACCAAGAGTGCAAAGTCTGGTGTCAGGACATCCAACAAAATCTGAATCTGAATAACCAATCACCTGTAGATGACTTGATTTCCTGTATGTGAACATATAATTTCTTGTTCCCTTGAGGTATCTCAGCACTTTCTTTGCAGCTTTCCAATGAGCGATTCGTAGGTTACTTTGAAATCTACCCAGCATGCCAACAGCATGACTAATGTCAAGTCTTGTACAGACCTGTGCATACATCAGACTTCCTACAAGAGAAGCATAAGGATATTTTTTCATTTCTTTACGTTTCAATTCGTTCAGTGGACACTGCGTAAGATCAAGTTTGCCTCCTTTATGCAGTGGAACAGGACTAGAGGAACATGTCATCATGCCAAATCTCTCTAGAACTTTGTCAATATATGCTTTCTGAGACAACCCCAAAATACCAAGTGACCTGTCACGGAATATTTCTATTCCTATCACATAGGAAGCCTCTCCCATATCTTTCATTTCAAAATGCTTAAAGAGATAATCCTTTGTAGCATGTAATAAACCAAGGTCGCTACTAGCCAGTAATATGTCATCAACATACAGAACCAAAAATATGAACTTACTCCTACTGATCTTGAGGTATATGCAAGGGTCAACCATGTTTTCTGTGAAATCGAAGGCAGTAATGATTTCATGAAACTTTAGGTACCATTGCATCGAAGCTTGTTTCAGTCCATATATTGATTTCTTAAGTTTGCAGACCATGTCTTAATGACCTTCAATTATGAAGCCTTCAGGTTGACGCATGCAGACTTCTTCTTCTAAGTCTCCATTAAGAAAGGCAGTTTTCACATCCATTTGATGTAACTCGAGGTCATAGTGAGCTATTAATGCCATAATAATTCTAAGAGAATCCTTCCTGGTCACAGGGGAAAAGGTCTCAGTATAATCAATGCCTTCTTTCTGATTTAGACCTTTGGCAACAAGTCTGGCTTTATGTCATTCAATATTGCCTTTGCGGTCGCGTTTGGTCTTGAAGACCCATTTACAGCCAACTGGTTTGTGTCCTGGAGGCAATTGAACAACTTCCCATATTTGATTTTCATCCATAGATTTCAATTCATCCATCATGGCATCAATCCATTTACTAGAATTAACATCCTTAATGGCTTGTGAATAAGAAATCGGGTCTTTAATTATCCCTTCTGCAGATTCTACTTAGTAAAGCATATAATCATCGGAAATAGCTGATCTCCTTTGTCTTTGAGACCTTCGTAATGCTGGTTCCTCTTGTGCTTTATCCATATGTTCATTGGCGACAATCTCATTATGGAGTTGTTGATCTTTGATTGGGTTTTCCTCATTGTTAAATGGTTCAACAACGGGAGGATTACCAACATCCTTCAGAATAGAGGGTAAAGGGATAGGTACCCTTATTTCCTGAATGATCACATCTTGAGTTTTATTACTCCCATTGATTTTGCCATTCTCAAAGAATCTAGCATTACCGGTTTTAACAATTCTCGTACTATGGTTAGGGAAGTAAATCCTAAATCCTTTGGACTTTTCTGGGTAACCTATAAAGTAACCATTGATTGTTTTAAGGTCTAATTTCTTTTCATGTAGATTGTAGACTCTAGCCTCAGCTGGACAAGCCCAAATTTGGAGATGTCTTAAACTAGGTTTCCATCCTTTCCACAGTTCAAAGGGTGTTTTTGGAACTGCCTTACTGGGAACCCTATTTAAGATATAAACAGCTGTACGTAGAGCATCCATCCACAAGGATATAGGTAAGTTAGCATGACTCATTATGGATCTAACCATTTCCATATATGTACGATTTCGCCTTTCAGCTACACCATTCTGCCATGGAGAACCAAGCGTTGTGTATTGGGCAACAATTCCAAGCTTTTGGAGAAGTTTTACAAAAGGTCCAGGATGTTGTCCTGCTTCGTCATACCTACCATAAAATTCACCACCTCTATCTGACCTTATGATTTTCACTTTTCTATCTAGTTGCCTTTCTACTTCAGTAATGAACACTTGTACAGCATTCACAGACTGAGATTTGTCATGCAACAAGTATAAATAACAGTAACGTGAGTAATCATCAATAAAGGTAATGGAGTACTTTTCTCCCCCAAAGGTTGGAACATCAAAGGGTCCGCAAATGTCTGTAATTATTTCAAGAAGCTGAGTACTTCTTGTGGTTCCTTTTTTTATGTGTTTTGTTGATTTGCCTTTAATAAAATCCACACATACCTTAATATTAGTAAAATCTTGATCCGGAAGGACACCATCTTTTACTAATCGTTTGATTCTTTCACTGGATATGTGACCCAGTCTTTTATGCCACAAGAAATAAGAGTCATTTTTAGATGACTTTCGTTTGGTTTCCTTAGAATGCAGGGTAAGATGGGTTTCAGCAATTTGACTATTAAGATGAAACTTGTATAGCCCATCAAATAAAATTCCAGAACCAATACGACTAGAATTTTTAAGTAAACTGAAAGTACCATTTCCTAATTCAAACGAGTAACCATCTTTATCAAGTGCGCTTACAGAAACTAAATTACGGGAAATAGACGGAACATAAAGAGTTTGACATAAGTCTAACTGATAACCGCTATCTAAAACAAGACGAAAAGTGCCAATAGCTTCAACTGGAGCTTTGTCTTTGTTGCCCATAAAAAGGAAGTTCTCACTTGGGTTTATGGTTTGGATCGTAAGGAATCCCTGCATTGAATGGGAAACATGAACATTAGCACCAGTGTCAATCCACCAAGTATCAGAAGAAACATAAGTAAGATGTGATTCGAAATAACTTACGAAACCCATAGGGTTACCTTTCTTTTCGAACCATTCTTTACGTTTAATGCAGTCTGCCTGAAAATGTCCAGGTTTCTTGCAAAATTTGCATACATTTTCCTTCTTTTTCTTCTTGGGGTTCTGACTAGCCTCATTAGATTTTGGTGGTGCCCTTTTCTGACCTGAATTTTGCTTTCTCCCAGCTTTATTTTCACCTCCTTGAACGAGATGAGCTACTTTAATACCTTGTTTATTCAGCATGGCCTCCTCTTGAACCAGTTTGTTAGCCAATTCATTCACTGTCCACTTTTCCGTAATAGTATTGTAATGAATTTGGAAAGGCCCGTACTGAGGAGGTAAACTGTTTAGGATAAATTGGATGAGAAAAGCCTCATCCACGGATAGTCCCAAATTCTTTAGTTTAGCAGCAAGGTTGGTCATCTCAATGACATGCTCATGTATTGAGCGAGTGCCATCAAACTTCATGGTTGTAAGATCTGCCATTAGTTTCCCAGCAAGGGATTTGTCTGCAGTCTTAAACCTATCTTCAATGGCCTTCATATAGTCCTTAGCATTCTCAGGTGTAGGAAGGGATGTTTTGATGTTGGTATCAATAGTCATTCGCAAAAACACAGTGCTTAGTCTGTCAAACCTCACCCAAGCATTAAAGAGAGTCTTTTCCTCAGCATTACTTGTTGCAGTAAGTGGAGCTGGCTTATCTTTACGAAGAGCCATATCCAGTTCAAGAACCCTCAATGTGAACTCAACTTGCTCTTTCCATTCGGAGAAGTTGGTTCCATTGAGTTTAGTGACAGAGGTAGCATGCGAATTCAGATTAGTGGGTACAATAACTGCAATAGAGATATAACAATAAGGCTTTAATTAAAATAAGACAACACATGCATAATATATGACAAAAAATTTAGGTGCTCCTGTGGGTAGTCACCATAATTTCTACACATTATACCATCTAAGGTCATCATATTCAAGGTGGTGTAAATGAGTGATGTTACTTTTAATTAGAACGAGTAAGATATCTGTGGATATCTTTGGTCCATATATGAACAAACACTCCTTAATTATTATTCAAACGCATGAATATAATCTGCCTGTGGGCGACTAAATGCTTCATGTGCTTGAACAATGGGAAAAGTAAACATCATGATGGTACTATTAAGGCCAAATATCAGTATTTAATTGTTAGGGTCACTGTGGTGAGACCTAACTTAAGCATACAACTTTGGTGATCAAAATTAGCTTAATATGAATAGATAACGTTATATATTGCAGGTAAACATAATTGATCATTCGTTATATGAAAAGTACTGATAAAGAAGGCCGAGCCCCGGAGGGCAGTCCTCCGGCTCTTTGGGGGCTGAAATGTGAACGGGATTGATATTTCACCACTTTTGTGTAATATCACAATGCACAAATTGATTGATTTCTTATTTTTCAAATCCTCTTAATGAAGTAATGTGATTACAAATGCTCAGGTCTAATGAGATGAATCAAACGACAGTGACGTAAACGTACATTTGGCATGGTTGCATGGCCCTGTCCATTGATTTGATGGGCCCCACTTCAGACGCCATTGTGAAATTCGCACAGGACACAAGACCCGAGACAGTCATTCTTTAATCACCAGTTGATTTACATCACATGAGTGGGCCAGATGACTAGGCCCGCCCTGGGTCCTACATGTACAAAAGGACAAGACCCAGCAGTTGCTTGTAGCACAGGTTTCTCCAAGTCATCTGGTCTTTGGTCCCCAATATGAGGCAACCATGCAGTTGGTACGTGGCCAGTTGCAAGTTTCAACAGCCACGTTCAACAGTGACATTAGATGTATTATCCTTTTGCTTTACTCGTATTGCACGGCAACCTCTGTGTGTGTGAGTCACCATAAAACGTTTGGTTGTGGGGGTGGGCCTCACATCCTAAGCATGGAAAACCAACGACGGAGCACCAAACCATGATGTAGGGGGTGTTATCCTATTATTAATGGACGATCATGTGTTCTACAATAACCACGCTCTGATACCACATATTAGTCTATTATTAACATGAACCCTAAGATCGAGAATATCATGATTATCACATGTAGGATTTAATCTTATATGGATTAAAGATTACCTCCAGATATCCTGATGTAGAGAGCTTTCCGATCCTGCTGTCTGATGCTGTTGTTGGTTGATGTTGAGATCCACCCAAGAAGAGTTTATGGAATAACTTCAGTTTCTCTCTCCTTGCCTATAACCCTTAATGTGTTGAATTTCGTGAATGAGTCTTTGTGATGGAGGAAAGACTTTATTTTATAGGTGGAGAGAGGACCGAATATTCCAATTAGGATTCCATTAGTTTTAATCTCAACCGTCCATCAAGGTAGAGTTTGTTATGGAATATATCTCTTTAGGAAACCTTACATGAGTAAAAGATAGCATGTATCCTATGGAAATGAGATTCCTATAATGACCACAATTTATGAAAAGGTAAGGACTTGTGGTCTAAGTAAAAGACCTAAAAGTAATTTCCTTACACAATCATCTCCAGAGCACCTTCTTCATTGGAATAGTTGGTATGAACTAAAGAAGAAATTTGACAAGAATGAAACAATTGATAGAAAAGTGCAAGAAGAAATCAGCAAAGAGAGGGAACATTGGCGACAAGTGTTACTAAGAATACTTGTTGTAGTGAAAGCACTTGTTAAGCGAAATTTGGCTTTTCGTGGAAAACATGAGAAGATTTATCATGAGAATAATGGGGTTTTTTTAAGTATAATCGAAATGATTGTTGAATTTGATTTAATACTGAAAGAGAACCTTCGGCGTATTCAAAGTAAGGAAATTCATTATCATTATCTTGGTCACAAGATTCAAAATGAATTGATAGAGTTGTTAGCAAGTGAGGTGAAAAAGGCTATTGTCCAGAAAATCAAAGAAGCCAAGTATTTTTCAGTAATACTTGACTGTAACCAAATATTAGTCATGAAGAGAAAATGTCGCTTATGATTCGATTTGTGGATGTTACATCAAGTGCACCAAAGATTGAAGAGTTCTTTTTAGGATTTTTGATCGTGGATGACACATCTGAACTAAGCCTATTTGACGCACTCAAAAATGTTTTGAACACTCTTAAGCTTGATATTGGTGATATAAGAGGGCAGGGGTATGACAATGGATCTAATATGAAAAGAAAACACAAAGGAGTTCAAAGTAGATAACTTGAAATAAGTCCTAGAGCCTTGTACACCCCATGTGGTTGTCATAGTTTGAATCTTGCTCTTTGTGATATGGCTAACTCTTGTTCAAGAGCTACATCCTTTTTTGAAGTGGTACAACGGATCAATTCATTGGATTGGCCAACGTACAGATGCAAGTGTATACCTCAGTTTGGTGATGTCTCTTTTCTTGGTGAGAATGATTTTCGTGATGTTTTCATCTTTTGTTACATTTTTCTTAATGTCTATGACTTATTCTTGCAGTGTTTAAACAATGGATTTATGTTTCCTCTTTAAGGCTTATTTTGAAATAAACTATGTCATTATACTCTTTTTATGAGTCACATGATTTTGTCTTCATAAGGATTTGTGTTTCGAATTTTTGTTTAATCTTCTTAAGATATTGTTTTACAATGATCTTGAAATTTTGCTCTCGTTTTAGTTTTCTTAAATGTTGACATCTACATTTCGAAACCTTAGTGATTTCAAAATTTTGTATATGTTTGGTTGGAAATGGACGGATGTTTTTAAAGATGGAATGTAGAGACTAGTGGATAAATTGGTATTTAAAAGCATGTAACTCAAAATCGTGTTTCTTTTTCAATGAACAATGTGAAATTTCTATTTCATTGATTCATTTTCTTTGGCTATGCAAAATGAATTTCCTAAGGGTTTTGTGTTTAGATTATATGCAGATTTCCTACATTTGTTTTAACTCTATTTAGATTTGTTTAGATTTCCGCAAGATTCTCATGAACAAATGAGTTCAGATTTCAACAAGATTTAGTGTTTAACTAACACTCAGATTTTCGCAGATTTTTGCAAAGTTTAATGTATGGTCATACTGATGGACCGCGCTCCCGGATGCCCCGGGCTCCTACCGAGGTCGGCGGACGTGGGAGTCCGTTTGGTTCCGACCCTTTCGTAACCGGGGGGCAAAGGGGGGCGTGCATATCAACATTTCTTTTTTTGTGGGTGTGCCAGATTTTCTATTTTTACTTGGAATTGCAAGTGGTGATCCGGAGATCAACCTTCGCAAGTAAAAAGGAAATCAACTTCTTTCAAGTTTTCCATTGCACATATATTTAAGAAAAGAGACATTTTTCTTAGTTTGCCGTGAAAGGCGATTTTTTTGGCATTTATAGCCGATTTTGGCGTTTATAGCCGATTTTTGGCGTTTATAGCCGATTTTGACGTTTATAGCCGATTTACAATCCTTATCAACAATGAAAGACAAGAATTGTGATTTTTGTCTCTTTTGAAAAAATACAAACTACAATGAAAAGCAAGAAAAGGAGGATCTAACTTCTCAGGAGATTGTGGGGGACTCGTTTAGATTGACGGTCGCAAGCCATATGTGGGCTTCGCCATCATCCATGCAGATGAGAACAGAGGATGCTATTGATTCGCTTGGCTTGGCTATAACCTCGGGTTTTTAGAGGACAAAGACCAAAGGAAGGTCCTATGTCCAATAAAAAGCCGAGTAGACGGGCTGAAAAGCCATATCTAAGCCATTGGAGGCAGGAGGAGAAGGCAAGGACCTTGGGGGGGGGGGGGTACCCCCCAAGGGACTTTTGTCACCTTGTAGCGGTGGCCGATGTAGAACTTCCGCAGAGTTTTCTCTCTTTTCCTTCTCTGAATTTCTATGCTGTCTGTGTCTGTGATTTTCTCCGATTTTTCTGATGTCCTTTCTTCTTGGAGAGCCCTCCTATTTATAGGCTTTTAGGTAGCCTTTTAGGTGGGTTTATGGGCTTTTATTGTCATTAAGCCGCATAATGGGAGGAGTTACAAAATTGAATTGTTTATTTTGTAACTCCTTTTTCTTGGCTTCTGATTGGCCGGAGGAGATTGAGGGCATTTAATCGCCTTTAATCGCCATGATGGGAGGAGTTTCATGGGTTAAATGCCATGAATTTCTTGACTTGTAACTCCCGAATGCTTGCTTCTGATTGGGCCGTCCAAAGAAATGGATTAATGACTGTAATAAAGTTAGTCAATTAATCGCATTAAGTGGTCGCCGAGCAGCTGAAGAGTCGCGGGCCGTGCCACGTCTTTTGGAATTCTTCTGTCGATGATCATCGATGGATCTTCATGTAGATCGACATCAGATGACCATGTAATTTCAGGTGTTTGTTGCCAACAGCGGGTCGGTGCCATCTGTCCTGTCGATTTCTCGATCGGTCGGGTAGAAAGCACACTTTTTTGGTTGACCGGGTGGCGATCAATACTGTCTTCGATACTCTTGATGATTTACCCGTGTTTTGGACGGATGTCAGAGGACTTGGTGTCTCAAAAGCATGAATTTTGGAATGTACCAGAGGCTGGGCTCCTCGAATCGCGAAAAAAACGGCGAAAACCGGGGTTTCCGGGGCTTTCCCGGCGACCCCGGGTTCCAAGGTCGCCGGCGACCCTGGCCCAGGGTCGCAGGGGTCTGCGACCCTGGGGGGGTTTTCCCCCTTTCGTGTCCCGTTTTGCGTCCGTTTTTGCTATTTTTTTATTCTTTTTTCTTCTGTACTTTTCCTTGACATTTTGACCATTTATTGGCCTAATTTCTTTGTAGGAAACCTGATGAGAATCCTTGCATTTTATTTTGCAAAGTTTCCAATTTCCTGAGAAAGCCGAAGACTTTGTCGCGTAGAGCTGCCGATTTTCCGTCAGAAGCTGAAACTGGGTCAAACGATGTCGGAATGACCTGAAATTTGGTGTGAAGCCTCCTGAGCAATAAATAAGACCAACCATAGGCTTTTGTTTGAGTTTTGTAGTCGTTTGGGGTCCTATCACCTGTAGACTTGCTTTTTGTCGCGATGAAGATGTCGCGGTTTGATGTGCGGTCAACCGATGTCCGATTGACTTGAAATTTGACAATTTGACAGGGAACCTATTGGAGTCATTTTAAGATGATCCATAGGCTCTGTCTTGGAAACCATGGTCCCGGAGAGCTTTTGTCGCCGAGAGCTCCTTTTCGGCTGTCGGAGAAATGAAGTTAGGCCAAATGATTTTGAAATGGCCTGAAACTTCTTGTGTACTCCTCTTTTGGCTGTCTGGAAGAATCTTGCAGTTTTTGTTTGATTCTGACAAGATTTGATTTTTGGAAGCAGCATTGCCTATTTATGGCAGGTTGCGACTTCATGTAGCTCTTTGGATTTTGATGAGGCAAAGTGACATTTTTGGTGTCAACAAATGCCCCCTCGAGGTACAGCGGCGAGTTGCTTAACTTTTGTAGTCGATGTGCCTCGAAGAGATTTTTGAAGGAGAGCCTGTGACTTGACCAAGAGTCTTTGAGCAGTCTTTCTTTTTGGTATTTGTAGCCTTTTGAGCTTCCAGGGGAATTTTATGGTAGTGAAAGGGATCACGTACCATCTCGAGGCAAAGTTTTGAAGATGACATCAGGGATGTGGATTTGGGTTTTGACCTTGTGACCTAACAGGCTATATGTGGCAGGTTAGGGGGTCGGGTTTGGTTTTGATCGTGTGACCCAACAAGCTGTATGTGGAATGTTGGGGGATCAATTTTGGTTTTGATCTTGTGACCTAACAGGCTGTATGTGGCAAGTTAGGGGATCAGGTTTTGGTTTTTGGTTTTTGGTCTTGTGACCTAACAGGCTGTATGTGGCAAGTTAGGGGACCAGGATTTGGTTTGATGGAATGTCAATTTCAAGATTTTGGCTCAATTTGGTAGATGAGGCTGGATGGTTTGATTTTTGGAAGCTCATGGGGCTTGGAATTCTCTTTGCATGGTTGAATCAACTCAAAAGAGGCATGAAACCATTTTTGTATGCTCTTGGTAAGAGGGATTTCTCTTTGACTAAAAGCCAATTTTTTTTATTTTTTTTTAAGTGCCTAGGTGGTCAAACCTGGCTCATATGGGCTAACCCATGGGACCTTAAGCTTTTGAAATGGCTTAGATCTCATATGGTGTCATTTTTGTAAAGAATATCCAAAAATATCTCATTTAGATAGAGAATATCTAAGAATATCTTTACTTGGAGAGAATCTCTCATGATCCCTTTATTTTGGGATAGAATATCTCAAGATATCTTTCTTTTGGGAAAGAATCCGTCATAGATTTTTTTTGGGAGAAAATCCTTCAAGATATCTTTCTTTTGGGAAAGAATCTGTCATAGATTTCTTTTTAGGAGAAAATCCTTCAAGATATCTTTCTTTTGGGAAAGAATCTTTCTAATCTCTTTCTTTTGGTAAGGTTACTAATTAGTAACACTTACCTCTTTCTTCTTTCCTTCTTTGGTTTGCTCTCCTCTATAAAAGCAAGGAGAAGGTTGGATCTCTTGCTCTTATTACTTTCTTTTGCAATAATCTCAAGAGGGCTTCAAGACCAAGAGCTTTTCTTCTTCAAGATCTTCAAGACTTTTCTTCTTCTTCTCCATCAATGGCTTCAAGTAAGTTCTTCTTTTTCAAGAAAACTCCATTGTAGGAAAAAAATAAAAAGTTCTTCTTTCTTTTTTTTGTTTCTTTCTTTTTCTTTTCTTCTTTTTTTTTCTTTTCCACGTGTTCTCCCCTTTTTTTTTCACACAGTTTTTTTTTCTTTCTTTTCTTTCTTTTTTTTTTGTTTGTTTTTTTTTTTTTTTTTTTTGTGGGCCGTACGGACAGATCCGTACGGATCTGGCCATACGGCCACGTGGCCTGTGGGCCAGTCCTCATTTTTTTTTTTAGCAGAGGAAGACTTGGTGATGCCTGAGGTCCCAACCGATGACGTGGTGATGGATCCTGTTGAGGCACCTGAAGAAGAACCGAGGGGCTCTGGAGTAAATCCAGAATCTCCAATTGGTACGACTTCTTTTGCTCCCTTTTTTTTTTTTTTGTGACTCGGTTTGCTAACACATTTTTTTTTGCCAGCTGACTTGCCACAGGATTCCGATGACTTTGAACCATCGATGGACGCAAATGTTGATGATGCTTTCGATGAGTTCATGGAGGAAGAGAGTGTTCCACCAGTCGTCGAAGAAGGTATTTTGTAGTTATAACCCTGATATTGATTTTCAAACAGGGTCATATTCATACCTTTTTGTGTTTCCTTTGCAGGTTTTGAAGTGGCAGAGGAGGATCCGTCGCTTCCAGAGCAAGAGGTGCCAGAGGTTGATCCAGAGGTAGAGATTCCTGGGACCAGCTCTGACAATATTGAGGAGATTCCTCGCGCTGAGATTCCTTCCCGAGCAGGAGCAGCTTCAGCTGGAAAGAGTTCTTTTGTTACTCTTTCAACAGATGATGATATGAGTAGCCGACCAACGGAGTTGGGCGAATCTTCAGCTGGGCCATCTCTTCTTTTTGCGAAGAAGGTGGTGGTGCGAGTTCTGAGCTCTTGGATTGAGACTCTCTTTTCTGGGCACTTGGAAGCCGGATTTGGCATGATCCAGCATGTGCAGGAGATTCTCAGTGATGCTGAAGAGGCTGGTCTGGATGTCACAGGTGCCAGGGCGATCGTTGATAGGATCATTGCACTGGGTGACAAGTGGTTTGAGACCGTTAGTTTGGCTGATGACCAATTCTTCAAGGAGATGTTCCTGGACCCTGCTGATAAGGCTAAGTCTGACCTGGATGAGGCTACGGAAAGCAAGAAGCTGGCAGTCCGAAAGAGGAACTTAGAAGAGCTAGCCATCATCAGGCTGACACATGACCTTAACATCCTTGACAGGGAGGTCGATGAGGCCAGGAAACGTCTTGAGCATTTGCAGGCACAAGTCGCTGCCAAGTGGACTGCCATAATAGAGGCTCGCGACACGGAGAGTGCTCTGATTCACCAGGTTGCAGATGCCGAACGGGTTCTCAAAAGGAAGTCTGATGAGGAAGAACAATGGCAAACTGCTCGAGGTAAGCTTCCTGGTGTGAAAGAAGGGGTACAGCCCACTCCAGCATCTCATGGCAGGTTCCTGAAGAAGCGTGCCTTGGAATCCTTGACGGATGAGGCTAAAAGTTTGCTTGGGGAGCTGAACTCTTGGCTGGAGACCATTTTTTATTGAGCTCCTGTATATTATTTTTTTTTACAGAAACCATCCTTCTCTCTTTTCTTTTTTTTTTTGGTACCACATGTATTTTTTTGGTACTCTTTTCTTTTTTTTTGTTATCCCTACGCTCACTTGAATCTTTTTGTGATAAAAGTAATTGCTAAATGGGATGCTCTTCTTTTTTTTGTTATCCCTACGCTCACTTGAATCTTTTTGTGATAAAAGTAATTGCTAAATGGGATTTGATCAAAAGGTTGTCATTTTGTGAAAATCTTTTGTCAAGTGATTGTTTTGGCATGAAAGCCAGGTTTTTTGTTTGTGGCATGGAAGCCAATTTTGGCATGAGAGCCAGCTTTTCTTGTGGCATTGATAGCCGAGTTTTTTTTTTGTGGCATCTATAGCCAGTTTTGGTGGCATTGATAGCCGGTTTGTGGCATTGATAGCCTGTTTTGTTTTGGTGGCATTGATAGCCGTTTTTTTTTTTTGAAATCCAAGTTTTTTTTTTTTGTTTGTGGCATTGATAGCCGGTTTTGTTTTGGTGGCATTGATAGCCGGTTTGTGGCATTTATAGCCTGTTTTGATGGCATTTATAGCCGGTTTGTGGCATTTATAGCCTGTTTGTGGCATTTATAGCCTGTTTTGATGGCATTTATAGCCGGTTTGGTTTTCAAAAAATGCAAGTATCGACTAAAAGTCGCCTCCCTGCTGAATGTTCTTGCAAGTATCGATGGAATGTCGCATCCTTGCTCATTCGGTTGCGAGTATCGATGGAATGTCGCATCCTCGCGGATTTGGGTGCAAGTATCGATGGAATGTCGCATCCTTGCTTTTCAAAAAATTTTGGTTTTGCGGGTACTGACTTGATGTCGTTTCCCCACGATTTTTGAAATTTGTGGTTTTCCTCGAACCTTTGGGTTATGGATATCAACTGAAATGTTGCGTCTCCACAGTTTTTTAGGTTTTTTCGAACCTTTGAAATTTGGGTTGTGGATATCAACTGAAATGTTGCGTTTCCACGGTTTTGGATTTTGCAAGTATCGACAAAATGTCGCTTCCCTGCGATTTTGGAAGTGTCGAACGTGGTTCGTTTGCTTCCGATTTGTGCGAGTATCGACTAAGCGTCGCTTCCTCGCGGTTTTTGAAAAACCATTTTTTTTTTGTTTAAAGACACGAGGGTCATAAGTTTTGACCTAAAACCATTTTGGCGGTAAAAGGCATGGTGGACTAGGGTGGAAATCCCTGAATCCGGATTTTTTTTTTTGAACAATGAAACGATGAAAGTAAGCATTGTTTTAGATTTCTAGAAATTTCAATATTTGACATGAAAATTCTAAAAAAGGGTGGGTTTAGCGAGCGTGTACCTGGAAACCGGTTTTGGCCGTACAGGCATTGCTCTTATCCAGTTGGGTAAGTCTTCAAGGGTAGTACCGCTTTAAGAACTTGCCGTTGATGGGCAGCATACATCTGTCACCTTCCATGTTTAGGAGTGCGTATGCGCCGTTAGAGAAAACCTTGTCGATGACGTAGGGTCCCTCCCATTTTGGCTCAAATTTGCCTTTGGACTTGTGAGCGAAGACCATTTGTCTTTTTACCGCAAGAACCAAGTCACTCTTTTTGTAGGCACGTTGCCTGACCTTTTATCGAAAGATCCTGCCATACGTGCTTGGTAAAGTTCAATGCTTTGTTGAGCTTCGAGCCGTCTATCATCGAGATTGTCCAGCTCATGGAGCCGCAATTTGACATTGCTTTCTTGAGTCATGTCATTTTGCAAGGATACCCTCAAGGAAGGAATTTGTACTTCCAAGGGCACGACAGCTTCGCATCCATAGACCAAGGAGAATGGTGTGCTATGGGTTGGTCCTCGAACGGTGGTTCGATAGGCCCACAAAGCTTCAGATATTTTGTCGCTCCAGTCTCTTTTGTGACTAGAGACCATTTTTTTGAGGATTTTGCAGAGTGTCTTGTTGAAAGCTTCTGCTAACCCGTTTGCTGCCGGATTGTATGGAGTCGAAGGACAGCTTTGGATTTTGTATTTGTCGCAGAACCTGTAGAATCGATGATCCCGGAACTGTGGTCCGTTATCATGGACGAATCTTTTGGGTATGCCGAAACGACAAATGATGTTGGTGCGCAGGAACTGAAGGACTGATGAGGTCTTCATTTCGTTAAACGCAAATGCTTCTGACCACTTGGAGAAGTAATCCGTAGCGGCGAAGATGAAGCGATGACCTTTGCTTGAAGGGGGAGAAATAGGACCTATGATGTCCATACCCCAGGCTTCGAAAGGCCATGAGATCGCTGTAGGATGCAGCCATTCTGGAGGCATGTGAATGTAATCTCCATGAACTTGGCATTGTTGGCAGCGTTTGGCAAATTGCATTGCGTCAGCTACCATGGTAGGCCAGTAATAATGTAATATCCTAACCTTTTTATCTGATCATAGAGCTTAGGTCCAGCCTGATGAGCTCCGCAAAGACCAGCATGAACTTCTTTGAGTGTTTCTTTAGCCTCTTGTTGTGACAAGCAGCGTAGAAGTACTCCATTGAAGGATTTCCTGTAAAGGATTTTTGAAGGAATATCCAAATGGAAGCTTGGGGTTCGCCTTTGGATGCTTACCCGTTCTTTTGGATCTTCAGGTAGGATTCCGAACATAATGTAATCAATGAACGGATCCCTCCAGTCGTCAATTGAAGTTTGAAGGATTGAAATCCGACTTCCGACCACTTGGTGGCATTCAGCAACTGCTTGGTGTGTGTTAAGAGGAGGAAGGATTCTCCTTTCGCACACTGTGATTTGCATGTTTTCCCCTTCCTGGATTGCCATGGATGCGGCAAGTCCGGCTAGGGCATCTGCTCGTATATTTTCACCTCTACGAATGTGGGTGATGTGACAGATGTCAAACTTTTGCAGAAGTGATTGTGCCTTGTTGTAGTAGGGCAGCAAATCTGGCTTCCTGACTTCAAATTTCTGATTCATCTGGTTGACGATCAGTTGAGAGTCTCCAAAGACTTCCAGCATGGTGATACCGGATTCGATGGCGAGTTCCAATCCTAAGATCAGAGCTTGATATTCAGCTGCATTGTTTGTGCATGGTTCCAGTAGCGAGAAAGCGTGTGGAATCATGTATTTGTCGGGGCTAACAAAGAGGATGCCAACTCCCGAGATCAGCTGTCTTTTTTCATTTGTCCTGGTTGCACCGTCAAAGTACATGTCCCAGGAGGCACTTTGTGAGAAAGTCTCCACATTGTAGACTGGTTCGTCTGGGAGATCATCTCTGAGTGGAGAATCTTTAGGCAATGGATGCTCTGCGAGGAAGTCCGCTAGAGCTTGCCCTTTGATTGCTTTTTGTGGTACATACCTAATATCAAATTGTGACAGAAGGATGGACCATTTTGCCAGTCGAGCATTGAGAGAACCTGCCTTTGTGACAAGGACCTTCAAGAGGTTGACCCTCGAGACCAGGTAGACTGTGTTGAAAAGCAAGTAGTGACGCAGCTTTTGTACGGCGAACATCACTGCAAGACATTCTTTTTCAACTGGAGAGTAGCGATGCTCTGCACCTACTAGCATGCGGCTGAGGTAATATAGAGCAGCTTCTTTTCTTTGATCATTTTCTTGCGCAAGCAGAGCTCCCAGAGAGTGATCAAGGGCTCTTGTGTACAAGATGAATGGTTTTCCAGTGGTAGGAGCAGCTAACACTGGAGGTTTTGTCAGGTATGACTTGATGTCTTGAAAAGCAGCTTCACAGTCAGCATCCCAGACAAAGTTTACACCTTTTTTCATCAACCGGGAGAATGGACGGCATTTCCCCGAAAGATTGGAGATGAACCGTCTGATGTAGGCCAATCTCCCTTGAAGCCCTTTGAGTTCTCTCAAGGTTCTTGGAGAGGGCATTTCTAGAATGGCTTTGACTTTTATGGGGTCAAGCTCTATTCCAGCTTTCCGAACTAAGAATCCGAGGAACTTACCCGACGAGACGCCGAAGAAGCATTTCAATGGATTCATTCGCAGTTTGTGTTTGCGAAGCCGGAGGAAGACTTCTCGAAGGTTTTCGAGATGATCTTCTTTTCTTTTGCTTTTGACGGCGAGGTCATCAACGTAACATTCAACCGTCTTGTGCTGCATATCTTGGAATATTTTCATCATAGCCCTCTGATATGTGGCACCAGCATTCTTCAAACCATATGGCATGACAGTGTAACAATACACGCCAAATGGGGTTCGAAAGGATGTATGTTTTTCATCCTCAGGATGCATCTTTATCTGATTGTAGCCAGAGAAACCATCCATGAATGTCATTCGCTCGAATCCATAGGTATTATCAATCATTACCTCTGGTATGGGGAGCGGAAATTCATCTTTTGGGCATGCGCCATTCAGGTCTCTATAGTCAATACAGACCCTGATCTGCCCATTTTTCTTCGTCACGGGGACAATGTTGGCCAACCATTCAGGATGTTGTTCCTCACGGATGAAGCCGACGCTTTTGAGTTTTTGAACTTCTTGTTCAATTTTATCCATCACATCTGGACGGAATCTTCTTTGGCCTTGCTTGACAGGCTTGATGTCTTCTTGAAGATTGAGTTTGTGAACTGCTATTTTGGGGTCTAAGCCTGGCATTTCAGCATAAGACCATGCAAAGCAATCAACGAACTCACGAAGAAAAGCGATATACTCGGGTAACTCATCATCCTTTATATTCTTGCTTATGAATACAGGACGTGGGTTATCTGGTGTTCCCAAGTCTATCTTTTGAACAGGATCTTCTGTTGGAAGGTTCGAAGGTGGTTCCTCCACAATATTTTCGGAGGCTTCCAGCTCAACGAAACCTTCTGGGGTTTCAAGGGCATTTCCAGACCAAGGTTTTGTTCCTTTCCACGGGTCTTCTTGATCGGTAATTTTCCCAAGGCTTGCTATGAGATGATCCCAATCGCCTGTTGAAACCGAGTCGAAGTAGGCTACTTCTTTTAGAGATGAGGGTTCTTCTGGGTCAGAAGTCCACACGTCTGTGCCATCGGACAACTCCTCTTCATTTTCGGAGAAATCGTGCCAATTGGATGAGCTTCCTGGATCTTTGTCAGGTGACTCATCAAAGAGATATCCAGGGAGATCGATGTCTTCATGGTCTTGAGATGTTGAGGCTTGGTCAGTATATTGACTTTTAAGCCTTTGTGTCAACTGTCTCAAGGGAGTGTCAGGATCATACCCTAACCCGTGTGAAGACTTTTCTACATAGCCGTAGAGTCTCCAATCTTCCAGCTGGCTTTTGGTCAAGACGGGCCCCAATGGCGTGAGAATACCGCGTCCTTCTCCCAAACCGACTGGGTTTTGAGCGTCATAGCCCATTTTCTTCATGATAGCTTGTGCCACAGAACTGTATAAGGATAGTTGAGGCGTACCTTTATTTTGGAAAGGTTCAAGCATGGAGTTTGATGAAGAAGCATCCGATCTATGGAAGAAGATCGGCTTTTCCTTTGTTGAAGTTGCTGGAACAACGAAGGAAGCTGACATAGGATCTTCTATGTCAGAAGTTGTCTCCATTGGAGTAAGAGCAGGCTGAACTTGCTGAGTGTCAGCTTGGCTTGACGATGTGTCGTCTTCTGGCTCTGAATCCGAGTCCGTGTCTTGCATGATAGACACGAAAGAGACAACAAATTTGCCCCCAAGCTTTTGTTTTGCCTTCTTCACTTTAGTTGTGATGACCAAAGGCTTTGAAGATTTGAGGGAGATGATGAAGGGAGTTTGCATGCTCTCTTCAGATTTACCGGATGGTTTGTTTTCTTCCGGTGATTGTTGAGGAGCTTTGCCTTTATCTTTCTGGAGATTTTCGGCAAAGGATGCTGTATGCTTCTCCTCTTCTTCTTTTTCACCTTCATACATTTGTGAGTCTGCGAAGTGGATTTCTTTACCTTTGAAGGGTTTTTCTGTCCTCAAAGACTCGATGTATCATGCCGTCGTCGCCAACAAACTTGATGCATTGATGTAGAGTTGAAGGGACAACACCATTCTCATGGATCCAAGGGCGTCCGAGAAGGATGTTGTAGCATGAAGGGGTCTTTATTGCATACACTGTGACCTCAGAGATAAGATCACCGATCTGCAATTTGAACCTGATTTTGCCGATAGGCCTTTGAGTACTCCCATAGTATCCAAAGATAGATACAGATGTGTGGCTCAGTTTGCTGGGTGGGATGCCCAACTCTTCAAGAGCCGATGTGGAGATAAGGTTGAGTGCAGAACCTGGGTCGATCTGAACTCTATGCATAGGCATTTCCTTGATATACCCTGTGAAGTACAGGGGTCGGTTATGCCTGGTTTCGCCAAGTAGGAGGTCATCCTTTGTGAAGGCGATGGTTGCACTGGCTGCTTTTTTAACCGAGAGGCATTCAATGCATGATCCCTCAGTTTTCTTCTTTTCTCCCTTTGAGGAGGCTTCTGAGTTTTTGACCCGGTAATCCAATTCAATTTGGAGGACTTGCGGGGCATGTTTGTCGACATCCTCATTCAGCTTTTGTAATTCCGAAATGAGATTATCACGAGTGTGCGGAGACATTCGCAACAAATCTAGGATGTGCAGACGTGCAGGTATGTGCTTGAAGTGTTCAATCAAGTCATACTTGAAAGCCTCCTTAGGGCCTGCATGTTCTGTTAGGGATTTTGTGTTTGCAATTTGATGGATGCATTATTATTTAAATCATCAATTGAGTTTTCACATGAGCATTGATTTAGAAATCTTGAAATCTTGATTTTCACATGCATTGTTTTTAGAAATCTTGGTTCATGCATGTTTTGATTTTAAAACTTGGATGCATTTAGTTTTGAAAAGAGTTTTTAAGAATCAAGCTAGCCTTTGATTTTAAAGTTTCAAATCATTTTAGGCTTTTTTATGTTTCATGTTTTTAAACCACTTAGAATGATTTAAAACATGATTTCAAGCTTGATTTAATGGCCCAAAAAGTCCCCAAAGAAAAATACTTTAAAATATGCAAAATATGCATTTTTGGGGGAATTGGTCCAGGGGACCCGGTCGACCTGCAGTGTGGCCGGTCGACCGAGCCCATGGACGGTCGACCGAGCCCACTGCAGGTCGACCGGGAAAGAGGCAACGGCATTATTTTCAAACGGTCATATTTTTGCCCGTTGAAGGGCAGGTCGACCGAGCCCTGTATGGGGTCGACCGAGGACTAGCCGTTGGGCATTTTTTGTATAAAAAGAAGCTCATTCCTTAGCTAAAAGAGAGGAACTTTTAGGCCCTCCTTAAGGTGATTTGAGGCCAAACAAAGGGGAATGAGCTAAGGGAATCTAAGGGTCATTAGGAAAGCTAAAGCTTGGGATTAATGAAGTTAAATCACTAAGTAAGCTTGCTTTTCCTAATCATATGTTTTCATGCTTTATTCTATTTATTGGTAAATCTTTTCTAGCATGTTAATGTATGATTTGTTGTGTCCTTAACATGGTTATGTTTTGAATTGATTCATTGTTTTGGATACATCACCTTGATTCAAACCAAGTAGTACTTAATTTGGTATATCTAAGTAGATCATGTTTTGGAATCATCTTTGAAATCATATGTAACATGATTCCTATACTTGGTTGAATCTTTGGTTGTTGTTTTTCATCATAAGAAAATCACTTTCAAATCTATCTTATGTTTTGGATTCAACAACTTTATAAATCACATGTATTTTGTTTTAAAGTTTTACAACTTGTTTAAACATTGATTGGTATATCATTTTCAAGTTGTCCTTTTAATTACATGTGATTTGACCCATAATTTCAATCAAATATATTTGTATGTTTTACACTTTCAAATACTTTAAGCATACATTGAGCTTCATTGTTAATTTGATTGAAATCCATATGCATCACATGTTTTGTTCTTTGATTTTCACAACTTGTTTAGAATACATAGGTATGTCTTTTACAAGTTACTTTTAACATGTGATTAGCATTTCCTCAATCATAAATGTTTTGAGCTAAAACTTTCAAAAGCCTTTGGCATACATTTATGAGCTTTTATTTTCAAATTGATTGAGGACATCATGCATACACTTTGTGCATTCATCTTTGCATTCATATAGTGTTTGTGTGAGTTAGATTTTCACTTTCATATCCGCCTATTTAGAGGCAATTTATATGAGCCAAAATTGTAATCTCCATCAAGTGTATTATAGACACTACTTAGAGAGATAACCAACCTTGTGGTTGAAGAGGTTATTGCTTAGCCTTGAAAAGCATATTGTAAGAGGTTATTGCTTAGCCTAGAAAAGCATAGTTGTAAAGGTTATTGCTTAGCCTATTGAAAAGCATACATAGTGGAAATCCGGTGGGGTGTGAGGAACACAAGCCGGTAGTGGATGTAGGCATTGAGGCCGAACCACTATAAATCTTGTGTTGTGGTGTGTGCTATGTGGTGATTATGTTGTTTAGCTTCCGCATTATGTATGTTAATCATCACAAGTGACTAGTTAAATTAAATAAGTTAAAATTGGTCATAATTAGTCATTAAGTGTAGCTCACCCTATTCACCCCCCCTCTAGGGTTAGGATCCCAAGGATTCACAAGTGGTATCAGAGCAAGGTTACTCCATTTAGGGCTTAAACACCCGGAGTTGATCCATATTTGCTTAAATCTAGATTTGAACCCTAGAGTTGTGTTTTAATGCATATCTTTTAAGAATGATTTCCACTATGAGTGAAAATGGAATTTTCTTTCCTAGCTCTCTAATCCCCTAAGATTCAATCTCACCACTCTAAAACTTTATCAAGTTAAATCTCCAAGAGTTGGTGGGACCTCATAGTAAACCCTCAAGGACAACCTTATCAAGACCTTAAGTGAATCTTCAAAGGTAGACTTTTGGACTAACCTTAAGGACTTGAACCTCACAAGACCAACCTATTCTTTATAGTAATATCTATTTGTTGGTCATGTTACATTTGCATTTTGTTTCTACATAGTCACATCTTATAAAATGCAATGTTTCTTTGTGATCATTTGATTTTGTCTCCATGAACTTTCTTAGTTATATCTTTGGGTTTCAAAATCATTTGATTGCAATATTCTCATATAGATTTGCATTTTGTTCTCATATAGTTATATCTATTGTAGTGCATTTCTATTTGATGATCATCAATTGATTGTGATTACAAAAGCTTTCTTAGCTAGATTTTTCATGATCATTTGATGTTGGAAAATCATTTGTTTGGATATCATAGTTAGATTATTTTGTAAAACAAATGATTCAAATCAATTTAGATTTTCCATGAACTTACAAGTTATATCCTTTGGTATGGAAAATATGTAATCAATTTGTATGAGCATTTGTATTTATATCCTTGATTACAAATTGAGATTTGATATTAGTTCACTTCATGTTTTTCAAAGTCACTTGATCATAATTTTATGAATGATTCATTGTTGGATTTTGAATGTTGGAGTGAATTAAAAGATCTTTGGAAAATGTTTAAAGCTTTATTAGTTATATTTATTGAAGCATTTTCCATGAGTTTATTTCCTTGTGCTTATGTTTATATCATTTAGAAGGAAATACATTTTACAAGCAATTTGCATCTTTGCTCATCAAAGTTACATTCTTTCAAATGCAAATTGACTTTGTTGTTATGTCTTACTTTGTGTGGTTGGGTATGATGTCATTGATTTGCATGTTTGTGCCTAACTTTGTATATCGTTTCATTAGTGCAAATTGATGTTGTTTATGCTTTATAGTAAAATCTTTTGTTTCATGATCATTTGAGCTTCTTAAGTACATATGTGATTTTGTGTGCTAAGTTCATTTGGTATGATTCTCATATCCATTTTCCATTGCATTGTAAGCATACTACATTTGCTAAGAGTGGAAATTTTACATGATAGATTAATGGATCATTTTAGATGAATTTGAATTAAACCATTGTTCTTCATAGGTATACCTTATATGAGATCCATTTTCATCTATATACGATCCATGATATCGTTCTAACTTCATACCTTGTGCATGAATAGTTATATTCTTTATTGATGATATGGTATGAGTTAGATCTTGATTATAATTGATCCTCTCTATGCAAATGTCATATAGTTCCATGTATGGTTGTGCTCTTAAGTTACATTTGTGGATACCATACTAGAACTCTCAAATCCATCCTTTGTACTTCATAATCTTTGCTATAGATGGATGGTTGTGATATTGATTTATGCATAATTTCATAGTAATATTGCTTGTGCATTTTTCAATATCATATTTATGATCATATGAGACTCTCATCAAAATCCATTATTTGTATCTCATAGGCATATCTATTTTTGATGGATTTCCTTCATGTTGAGTTCATATGGTTTTTCAATTTTCAAATTGCATGTACCACCTAAAGACATTTCATGCAATTTAAAATGTTCATCACTATGCTCACTAAGTTACTATATCTTTAAAGTGATGATTTACCATTTATGTTGATTGATGGAATTTTGTGTTTGTCACATCTATGCTCTTAATCATGTTTCATATTCAATTGGTTTCAATTAGTTTAATTTTCGATTGTTGTCATATCCAATTGATATCTTGAGATTGTGATAAACCTTGTGTACATTGGATTGAACTTGATAAGTAATATATCTTTATTCCATGTCACATTCCATTAGCATCATAATGTTCATGTTTGCCTCCTCTCATGCTCATATAGGTAAATCTTATGACCACCATGTTTTATGTGTTAATAACCTTGGTTGGTTAATGGTTGAGGTAGGCTTCATGTTTGAACTTCATTTCATTCATCTTGTGCACATAATAGTCATAGTTTTTGATTGGATGAAATGATTTCAAAATCTACATAGCATATGTTTTTCATAGGTATATTGATTGATGCTATGTTGAATAAACCCCATAACATCATGGATAGCTCTAATTTGGATTGATCCTAGTAGTTATATTCTTTTTAACTCCATTTTAGAGTGATTGAGATAATAGTCATATCCTTTAATCTCAATTGGTATTTCTTTATTCCAATTGGTATCCATGGTTGCTTTTCTCATGACCTTGCTCTTAATCTTGGTAATTTGATCATATTGAGCTCTATAGTTAAATGAATCTAATCCTTTCCTTGAAATTGACCCTCATTTGGTAAAACCATCTTCTTCTTGTACCTATTAGTTAAATCCTTGTCAAAAGTTTGACAAAAGAAGAATATGGATTGAGGGGGAGTAAATCTTCATAGGAAGTATTAGTTTTGATCAAATTCACCATTGAATTGGCTTTATACCCTTAGACTACTACCATACATGATACCTGTTATATATTTCATTTTCGATTTGTTTAGTTAACAGGTGCTACTTAAAGGTATTTTCCTTATTTCATGTGTGTAGGTACCTTTGCAATTTAATGTCAAAGGGGGAGAATATTGTAGATGTCAAAAGGGGAGAATATAGCCAATTTATCTAAGGGGAGATTTTGTATTATCTTCCAAAGGGGGAGAAGATGCATATCTTGCCAAAGAGAGAGAGTGCATGGTCAAAGGGGGAGAGTTGATAGAAGACTAAGCTTGGGAGTTAAAGACGTTGCTTGGCTAAAGAAGAAAAGAAAGCTTGAAGAATGATCAAGCTCCAAGCATCAAGAATGAAGAAAAAGAACAAGAGCCCAAGCTAAGTCAAAGAAGCATCCAAGAGATTTCAAGACTTGTCCAGCTAAGGGGGAGCTGAAGACTTAGTGTGAAAATTCAGTGTTGAGTGAGTTGCCATCAAATTGCAAAGGGGGAGATTGTTAGGGATTTTGTGTTTGCAATTTGATGGATGCATTATCATTTAAATCATCAATTGAGTTTTCACATGAGCATTGATTTAGAAATCTTGAAATCTTGATTTTCACATGCATTGTTTTTAGAAATCTTGGTTCATGCATGTTTTGATTTTAAAACTTGGATGCATTTAGTTTTGAAAAGAGTTTTTAAGAATCAAGCTAGCCTTTGATTTTAAAGTTTCAAATCATTTTAGGCTTTTTTATGTTTCATGTTTTTAAACCACTTAGAATGATTTAAAACATGATTTCAAGCTTGATTTAATGGCCCAAAAAGTCCCCAAAGAAAAATACTTTAAAATATGCAAAATATGCATTTTTGGGGGAATTGGTCCAGGGGACCCGGTCGACCTGCAGTGTGGCCGGTCGACCGAGCCCATGGACGGTCGACCGAGCCCACTGCAGGTCGACCGGGAAAGAGGCAACGGCATTATTTTCAAACGGTCATATTTTTGCCCGTTGAAGGGCAGGTCGACCGAGCCCTGTATGGGGTCGACCGAGGACTAGCCGTTGGGCATTTTTTTGTATAAAAAGAAGCTCATTCCTTAGCTAAAAGAGAGGAACTTTTAGGCCCTCCTTAAGGTGATTTGAGGCCAAACAAAGGGGAATGAGCTAAGGGAATCTAAGGGTCATTAGGAAAGCTAAAGCTTGGGATTAATGAAGTTAAATCACTAAGTAAGCTTGCTTTTCCTAATCATATGTTTTCATGCTTTATTCTATTTATTGGTAAATCTTTTCTAGCATGTTAATGTATGATTTGTTGTGTCCTTAACATGGTTATGTTTTGAATTGATTCATTGTTTTGGATACATCACCTTGATTCAAACCAAGTAGTACTTAATTTGGTATATCTAAGTAGATCATGTTTTGGAATCATCTTTGAAATCATATGTAACATGATTCCTATACTTGGTTGAATCTTTGGTTGTTGTTTTTCATCATAAGAAAATCACTTTCAAATCTATCTTATGTTTTGGATTCAACAACTTTATAAATCACATGTATTTTGTTTTAAAGTTTTACAACTTGTTTAAACATTGATTGGTATATCATTTTCAAGTTGTCCTTTTAATTACATGTGATTTGACCCATAATTTCAATCAAATATATTTGTATGTTTTACACTTTCAAATACTTTAAGCATACATTGAGCTTCATTAATAATTTGATTGAAATCCATATGCATCACATGTTTTGTTCTTTGATTTTCACAACTTGTTTAGAATACATAGGTATGTCTTTTACAAGTTACTTTTAACATGTGATTAGCATTTCCTCAATCATAAATGTTTTGAGCTAAAACTTTCAAAAGCCTTTGGCATACATTTATGAGCTTTTATTTTCAAATTGATTGAGGACATCATGCATACACTTTGTGCATTCATCTTTGCATTCATATAGTGTTTGTGTGAGTTAGATTTTCACTTTCATATCCGCCTATTTAGAGGCAATTTATATGAGCCAAAATTGTAATCTCCATCAAGTGTATTATAGACACTACTTAGAGAGATAACCAACCTTGTGGTTGAAGAGGTTATTGCTTAGCCTTGAAAAGCATATTGTAAGAGGTTATTGCTTAGCCTAGAAAAGCATAGTTGTAAAGGTTATTGCTTAGCCTATTGAAAAGCATACATAGTGGAAATCCGGTGGGGTGTGAGGAACACAAGCCGGTAGTGGATGTAGGCATTGAGGCCGAACCACTATAAATCTTGTGTTGTGGTGTGTGCTATGTGGTGATTATGTTGTTTAGCTTCCGCATTATGTATGTTAATCATCACAAGTGACTAGTTAAATTAAATAAGTTAAAATTGGTCATAATTAGTCATTAAGTGTAGCTCACCCTATTCACCCCCCCTCTAGGGTTAGGATCCCAAGGATTCACATGTTCATCATTGTTGCCACTAGGGGCGCTTACAACATCTTTTCCCGAAGGATTTACATATGTAAAGGAAGATTGGTTGTAATTTTTATGGTAGTCCCGGCCAGAGCGGGTGCCTCTACCAACTTCGAGAGCTTCTTGAAAAGGGTCTTCGTTTGGAAGATTGTCTTCAGGATCAAGAGGCTGTCGTTTTTCATTTGCTGAGGATGCATCAGCAGCAGAGTTACCATCCTCAGTGATTATGTTGCATGGAGCATTTTTCGGGAACAAGTCCTGAACAGCATCCAGCAATCTTTCTTCTTCGTTGACTAATTCATCGTCCCAAGCATCAATAGCTGGGAATTCTTCAGTCAGGAAGGGTGTGAACTTTGAAGTCACAGTCTCAGGGGAAGAAACCTGAGAGGGTGTCATCTCAGTGAAAGTCACGTGAGACGAGGTGGCTCCAGAAGATATATAGCTAGGCGTCGCCGAAGTGTAAGTGCTCTCATCAGACGATGCTTCGGAAGAGCTATAATCCCGAATTATCACATTACAGGAAGCTCTGACGGGAGACGTTGCCTGATCGGAGTCAGACTCATCCTCGGATGTAAGAGGATCGTCTACCCAGCAATTTTCTCCATTTTCAGGAGTTAAGGGAGGATGTACCTGGTAGTCTTCAGTGACTTCAGGCTCTGGATTGCGAGGAGGCTCGTTGACGCGTTCTTGCTCTTGTTCTAGAGTGAGTCGCTGCAAGATCCTTGCATATTCTTCAAGATCAGGTATGGGAGCCAGATCTTCTTCTTCATCATCTCTTTGTGGCTCGACATTGTTGATTTCCACTGGAGTGATGAGAGGTGCTGGGTTAGCAGCATTTTCTTGTACAGCTTCTTGGTCTTCTTCATCATCAGACCAGGATCCTTGTGGCTGTAGGGGGTTATACCAGATTACTGGCATAAGATGAGACTCAGGAACCCATTCTTCATCGGAGAGATATTCTCCTGTTTCAAGGGATTCCTCCCACTCATCTGTGTAGTTGGATTCGAATCCATCATCGGTGTCGCTGGATTCGTATCCATCAATGGAGAATCCAACTACCGAATTGCAAGAGTATGATGCCTCCTGCATGGCTTCTTTGAATTGAGGTGGCATGAAATCACTGAGAGTGAATTTCCTTACCCCCTTTGAAGTCTCTGGAAGGGATGTTTTTGTTACCTCCAGTGAAGCGGTAGAGGAAGCCTCTGCCTTTTCTTTGACCTCTAGTTTTGGCTGGGTCTTCTCTTGCCGTTTGAGCTTGAGGAGATGTTTCCTAGCCTGCCTTCGCTGTCGAGCTGTAGGCTTTGTTTTCACGACCTCCCAATTTTCATCTTCCAGGAGATCGGGATGTACCCATATCGGTTGTCCGTCTGGTGTCGGGTAAGGAACCAGTTCCTCGGACGCTTCGATTGAGTTTATCACCTTGAAGGAAGTAGTGATCTTCTTCTTCGATGATCTTGATGTTTGTCCACATGTCACCATGTTGACGGAGGCAGACCCATAGTTTTTGTCAAAGGTGATGACTCCGTTTTTCCACATCTCATTTATTTTCTCTCTCACAACGAAGCATTGATTGAGAGGATGCGAGATCATCTGGTGGTATGGACAGTACCGAGGATCGTTGGTTTTGCCAACATCACCCGGTCTTTTTGGTTCAGGCAAGGTGAGCTTGCCATTCGCCACAAGAGCCCCGAAGATTTCATCAACATCTTCATCAAACGGGTATTCCTTCTCTACTCGTTCTTTGAAGGCGTCTGAGAGTTCAGGTCTCTTACCAACAGCTTTGTTTTCAGCTTTCTTTGGTGGCTGAGGAGCTGACTTGGTCTGCACATTGAGGACCTCTTTCTTCTTTGGTTTAGAGGTTGCAATGGCGGTTGGCTCTTTTCTTGATGATTTCTGACTGTTGAGGTCTTTAATCACCGTTTCAGCTTCCATGGAAGCTTCTAGGAGTTCTCCCAGGTTTTTTGATTTGTTGCCGATGATCATGGAGTGGATTCTGGCTCTCATGTTGTTTCGGCAGATGTCGACTAGCGACGCTTGTGGCAATACATCAGAGCATTTGTATGCCATTGCTTTCCACTTGTGAATGAAGTCATATGTTGATTCATTCTCCCCCTGTTTTAGGCTGCACAGCTGAGCCATAGTAGCGGGGTGATCCTCACCTTTGAAGTGAGTCAGGAAGCGTGTCTCTAGCATGGCCCAGTTTTGGATTGAGTCCTCCGGCAGAGTGGAGTACCAATCGAAGGCCGTACCTTTTAGGGTACTTGCAAAGAGGCGGATTTTGAGTGCATCTTGATCCGCGATAGCTCCCGTCAGGATCTTGAAGTGGATGACGTGCTGTTTGGCTGATCCTTTCCCCGTATATGTTTGGAGAGTAGGATGCTTGAATTTGGTGGGGAACGGGACCGAGTCCATCCATAAGGGATATGGTGGCTTGATCCCATGCTCCTTGAGTATATCCTCTTCTTTTGCTTTGGCGAGGATACCGTCTACGTCCTTTTTGGTAAGGGCGCGTGACTCATTTTCTTCTCTATTTACCTCGTCGTCTTGATGATTCGGAGGAGGTTCGTTGTTCGCCTAATTTTGGAAGGCGATGAGAAGGTTTTCCATCAGAGTTTCAATCCTCTGTTGGCCCTGTTCCAACTGCTGGATGCGGGTGATCGCATCTTCTGGAGGTGGATTGCGGGGTGGTGGCTCAGAATTTGTAGCCAAGACATTCATCCTTCGTGATTCGAACGAAGAAACTGTCCTGGTGACTGAGCTGGGGCTCATTCTTTTTGAAGAAGAGCTTGAGGAAGGATCACTCTGCTGTCCTTTGCTTGAAGGATCAGGGGATTCATCTGAATGTCTTCTTGTCCTGGAGACGCTGCGGGTCATCGGACGTCGGACATGGATTTTTGTTGCTGATTTTTGGTGCCTTCTGGTTTTTCCAACCATATGGACGGCAGCAACTTGGTTGGGTCTTTCTTTTTCGACCCATTTGGGAGAGACTTGAAGTGTGGGAGCCTGGGTCCTTTGCTTCTCTAGTCTCTTTTGTCTATACGACGCGCGACGGCGTATACGACGAGCAATTTGAGCTTCGGTCAGCTCTGACTGGGCTTTGATGATGAAGGATGTGCTCCCTCGGGCGCAGCAGCCGAGTCTGTCTTCTTTGTAGCTGGGCAAGGACAGGATGCGAACCCTATCCTTCGCCAGTTGCAGCGAAGCTTTGAATTTTTGAAGTTCGGCCCCTGTAGATATGAAGGGTCGAACTGCAGGTTTGTAGGCCTTAGCAGGTGCTCGTAGAGGCCTTGTGATGCATGACTTGATTTTGGGCTTGTAGAAACAAGCCGGCTCATGCTGGGATGATTTGGAAGTCAGGTTGGAGATGGGTCTCTCCTCTTTCATGTAGGCAAGAGGATAGAACTGGTTCTCCTTGAGTGGGGCCAGGAATGCTGGCTTAGTGGATGTCTGGGACCTTCTCTGTTTTGGTGAAGGTCTTGGGGACCAAGTCTTGGAGTAGACCTGGTTGTTTGCAGGTTGAGGCTTCGTGGGGCTGCCACGGGCTTCAGGCCTTCTGGTGCTCGCCTTTGGTGTCACGGTAGTGACACGTTGAGAGGCAAGTTTCTGCTTCTTGGAGGGAGCAGTTTGTTCCTCGGGAAGTGGGAATGGTCCCAGCGTCCCAAAGACGATAGTCCGGGGAGTCGAGGTCGACCCGGAGTTCAGAGAGTCGCCGAGGGGGTTGACACTTCGGCAGCTGATGGGGCGCTTGTAGGTGCGCGTGGTTTGCTTCTGTTGAAGCATGAGTTGGTGCTTGTTTTCGTCGAAAGTAATGGTTAGTGAAGCTGCCATTGTTAGTTTTTTTCGAAAATTTCTGAAACAAGACCACATCCAATAGTAATCACAAGAATATAATGATCATAAATGGGAAGTTCTATGATTTCGTCTTTTCAAATTGCTCGAGGTAGATGACCCAAGCAGTATGAGAAAGGCAAAATACCATAGAAGGTACAATTGTTCTGATCGCAGGTATGGTAAGCCCAGAATGGGCATCCCAGTGACTGCTAGAAGCAATTGTGAACTTAAATTCGACTTATCGAGAAGCAGAGCTTGCTCGAGGTAAGAAGAATATAAAGTTGGAGTTACAGATGTGCCGGTCGCAATACAGTAGACCCTGAAAGGGCGTACTAGTACCGCTAGACACAAATGTTTTGAGACCGCATCCATGAGATGAGATTCTCTGTTTTGAAAGGTCAAGATTGGATTCATCAAAGAGAGCAGATGGTATTCCAATCTGAACACGGTCTCGGCGATTTCCGCGAGCGCCAGTGCCCAGAAAGAAATGAACCATGATTTCTCGGATCTGAATCTAAAAATGACGAGTTTTTTTCTTTTGAAAGGCCAATATCGTGTTCATCAAAGAGAGCAAAAGGCACTCCAATCTGAACACGGGCTCAGCGATTTCCGTGAGCGCCAGTGCTCAGAAAGGAGAAGACCAAGATTTCTCTAATCTAAACCCAAAATGACGGAAGTTTTTTTTTTGAAGATTTTGAAGATTTTTTTTTTTTTTTTTTTTAAATCTTTTTTTTTTATTTTTTTTTTTTTTTTTAAGATTTTTTTTTTGAAAATTTTTTTTATTTTAAATTTTTATTTTTAAAAATTTTATTTTTGAAAAAAATTTATTTAAAAGACGAGAGAGTACACATAGGCCTCCTAACCCGGTCTTATGAAATCTTGATTGATAGAATTGCTCCCAGGTAAGGGTAGGATTACTTAATGAACCCGTTTGGAGGACCCTTGCCTAGAACAGTCAAGCTGTCTCCACACTCTGGACAAGGTGTTTCTTTGAATCAACCATGATCAAAGAACACAGTTGGTTTAACCTTAGTGGTCTATGTCTTTTTTTTTATTATTATTTTTTTTTATTTTTATTTTTATGAATTCATCGAAGAGAAACAATGGCCCAACCCCCGATCCGAACACGGTCTCGGCGATTTCCGCGAGCGCCAGTGCCCAGAAGGGAAATGATCAAAGTTTCTCAATTTTTAATCCAAATTGAGAAATCTAAAATTTTTTTTTTACATATATATATATATTTTTTTAGATTTTTAATGAACTCATCGAAGAGAAACAATGGCCCAACCCCCGATCCGAACACGGTCTCGGCGATTTCCGCGAGCGCCAGTGCCCAGAAGGGAAAGGATCAAGGTTTCTCAATTTTGAATCCAAATTGAGAAATCTAAAAATTTTTTTTTTATTTTTTATATATATATATATATTTTTTTTTTTAGATTTTTAATGAACTCATCGAAGAGAAACAATGGCCCAACCCCCGATCCGAACACAGTCTCGGCGATTTCCGCGAGCGCCAGTGCCCAGAAGGGAAAGGATCAAGGTTTCTCAATTCTGAATCCAAAAATGAAAAATCTGATTTTTTTTTTGTTTTTTTTTTTTTTTTGAAAAGAGAAAGAGTGGAAATAAATTCAAAGAATTAGAAATTTCCAAACAAAAAATCTCATCTCATTTTTTTTTTACGGAATTCAACATAGGCCACCAGTTATAAAGTAGCCAAGGAATCGAGAAAAGAAATATAAGCATAGAGCAAAATATATGATATGCAAATATTTCATTTCTAGCATCGTGTTCTCAAATAAACGAGTCCCACCGGGTGATGCCAGCTTGATGGACCGCGCTCCCGGATGCCCCGGGCTCCTACCGAGGTCGGCGGACGTGGGAGTCCGTTTGGTTCCGACCCTTTCGTAACCGGGGGGCAAAGGGGGGCGTGCATCAACATTTCTTTTTTTGTGGGTGTGCCAGATTTTCTATTTTTACTTGGAATTGCAAGTGGTGATCCGGAGATCAACCTTCGCAAGTAAAAAGGAAATCAACTTCTTTCAAGTTTTCCATTGCACATATATTTAAGAAAAGAGACATTTTTCTTAGTTTGCCGTGAAAGGCGATTTTTTTGGCATTTATAGCCGATTTTGGCGTTTATAGCCGATTTTTGGCGTTTATAGCCGATTTTGGCGTTTATAGCCGATTTACAATCCTTATCAACAATGAAAGACAAGAATTGTGATTTTTGTCTCTTTTGAAAAAAAATACAAACTACAATGAAAAGCAAGAAAAGGAGGATCTAACTTCTCAGGAGATTGTGGGGGACTCGTTTAGATTGACGGTCGCAAGCCATATGTGGGCTTCGCCATCATCCATGCAGATGAGAACAGAGGATGCTATTGATTCGCTTGGCTTGGCTATAACCTCGGGTTTTTAGAGGACAAAGACCAAAGGAAGGTCCTATGTCCAATAAAAAGCCGAGTAGACGGGCTGAAAAGCCATATCTAAGCCATTGGAGGCAGGAGGAGAAGGCAAGGACCTTGGGGGGGGTACCCCCCAAGGGACTTTTGTCACCTTGTAGCGGTGGCCGGTGTAGAACTTCCGCAGAGTTTTCTCTCTTTTCCTTCTCTGAATTTTTGTGCTGTCTGTGTCTGTGATTTTCTCCGATTTTTCTGATGTCCTTTCTTCTTGGAGAGCCCTCCTATTTATAGGCTTTTAGGTAGCCTTTTAGGTGGGTTTATGGGCTTTTATTGTCATTAAGCCGCATAATGGGAGGAGTTACAAAATTGAATTGTTTATTTTGTAACTCCTTTTTCTTGGCTTCTGATTGGCCGGAGGAGATTGAGGGCATTTAATCGCCTTTAATCGCCATGATGGGAGGAGTTTCATGGGTTAAATGCCATGAATTTCTTGACTTGTAACTCCCGAATGCTTGCTTCTGATTGGGCCGTCCAAAGAAATGGATTAATGACTGTAATAAAGTTAGTCAATTAATCGCATTAAGTGGTCGCCGAGCAGCTGAAGAGTCGCGGGCCGTGCCACGTCTTTTGGAATTCTTCTGTCGATGATCATCGATGGATCTTCATGTAGATCGACATCAGATGACCATGTAATTTCAGGTGTTTGTTGCCAACAGCGGGTCGGTGCCATCTATCCTGTCGATTTCTCGATCGGTCGGGTAGAAAGCACACTTTTTTGGTTGACCGGGTGGCGATCAATACTGTCTTCGATACTCTTGATGATTTACCCGTGTTTTGGACGGATGTCAGAGGACTTGGTGTCTCAAAAGCATGAATTTTGGAAAGTACCAGAGGCTGGGCTCCTCGAATCGCGAAAAAACGGCGAAAACCGGGGTTTCCGGGGCTTTCCCGGCGACCCCGGGTTCCAAGGTCGCCGGCGACCCTGGCCCGCCCCCTTTCGTGTCCCGTTTTGCGTCCGTTTTTGCTGTTTTTTTATTCTTTTTTAGTCTGTACTTTTCCTTGACATTTTGACCATTTATTGGCCTGATTTCTTTGTAGGAAACCTGATGAGAATCCTTGCATTTTATTTTGCAAAGTTTCCAATTTCCTGAGAAAGCCGAAGACTTTGTCGCGCAGAGCTGCCGATTTTCCGTCAGAAGCTGAAACTGGGTCAAACGATGTCGGAATGACCTGAAATTTGGTGTGAAGCCTCCTGAGCAGTAAATAAGACCAACCATAGGCTTTTGTTTGAGTTTTGTAGCCATTTGGGGTCCTATCACCTGTAGACTTGCTTTTTGTCGCGATGAAGATGTCGCGGTTTGATGTGCGGTCAACCGATGTCCGATTGACTTGAAATTTGACAGGGAACCTATTGGAGTCATTTTAAGATGATCCATAGGCTCTGTCTTGGAAACCATGGTCCCGGAGAGCTTTTGTCGCCGAGAGCTCCTTTTCGGCTGTCGGAGAAACGAAGTTAGGCCAAATGATTTTGAAATGGCCCGAAACTTCTTGTGTACTCCTCTTTTGGCTGTCTGGAAGAATCTTGCAGTTTTTGTTTGATTCTGACAAGATTTGATTTTTGGAAGCAGCATTGCCTATTTATGGCAGGTTGCGACTTCATGTAGCTCTTTGGAGTTTGATGAGGCAAAGTGACATTTTTGGTGTCAACACATACTACATGAATTAGATTTATTTTTGAAATCCTGATTTGGAATTGTCGAGTGTTTCAATGATTTGTTTGGTTATGAAAATATGAATTTCAAAACGAATAATGTTGTTTCATATTCAAACTTTGATAAACTTTATTTATTAAGTTTTATTTGATAATTTGGAAGTTCAGTTTCTACTATATTTTAAAAATGATGAAATTCAACTAAGTGGCTGTCTAGTCATTATGTGTAAGATTTTAAGGGTTTTGCATTGAATGGAATGAGTGGTAATAGCTTATGGTTGGAGTTTAGAGGTGTATGGATTGAAGGGTTGATGGATGTCAGGAAGTGTACTAGTTCAGTTGGAAACAAAGTTGGATCCATGAGAGAGTAAACATCATTCAAGACTTGGATTGAAAGTTTCAACTTATCAGGAAATGATGCCAGCTTGGCAGGTCTATTTTGTTGATAACATAGTACCAGGTAAGAGATCAAGAGCAGCAAGCAGATGGAAGCAGATGTGGGCAGGAATTCTGAGTACAGCATAGAAAGATTTGGAATATGGAGTTGTGAACACGGATTGGATTTTCAAGGTTGGCTTTACATGTCAAGGGTATGAGATTTGAAGAGTGAAATCTGAAGAGGCGAGCCATGCGAAGTTTCGACACAGAACAGCTCAACAGGTTATGGCAGTTTAACATTTGGTGTATAGCAGTATGACATTTGGGTTGTAACAGACCAAGTCAGAGACAGTAGACCTATAGAATTTGGAGTTTGTAATTTCAGAACAAAGAAGGATTGACGGTATACTTGGAGGCCAGAAGCTGATGATGCATTCGAGGAACATAGTAAGAGCAAACATATGGAATTTCAGAATTTTTCGGGATGAAGAGATTATTTCAGAGGAAACATGTCTACGATCACATCTTCGTACAAGCATCGGGAGCACCGTGTACAGCTTTGTAGGACTTAAGGCACAGAATTCCAAGCTGATAGAAAGAGACAGAACTTGCAGTTTCTTGAACCGACAGTGACTGACGAGATAAGCAAAAGAAATGATCCGGTACGAGAACTACAGATGACACCAAGGATGATTAGAAGAATCGTTGAACACTAGTTTGGTCAGAGGAGTATGTTTTGAGCAGATATGTAGAATAGTTTGAAGCCTTCAACCGAATCAGAGTGTTGTTGACCGTGCATCTCGACGTCAGGTTTGATCAGAGGGTCTCTCAGTTGCCGAGGTTTAGCATAGGGTGTCAGTGTTTTCTTTTGTCTTTTGGGTTTTTTATTTTGATTTGGTTTAGACCATTTGGAGGACCAAATGGGTTCTAAGGGGGGGAGGATGTAAGACCCCGACCCCCAATTTCTCTGTTTAGTATTGTTTTAATTATGGGTTAGCTTTCTAAGCAAGATTTGAGTTGGTTTGACTTTGTTTTTGAGTTTGACTAGAATTTTCCATAGCCTTTGAGATTTTGAGGACGGTTGACTTTGGTTTGACCCGGTCCATATGATATGTATTTTTATGAGAAATTACTTTTGATTTCTAAAAATTCTGATTTTGGTGCATTTCGACTCATTTTATGAAGTTTAACAACTTTCATGTTTTGACCATTTTGATTCGATGATCAGAAAATGCGTTTTTCGAGAAAAAAGGGCAAAAATGGCTTTTCACACCAAATCTGAACTCAAATTTCAAAATTTCAAAATTATGTCAAATTTATACTTTTTAGAAACTAGATTTTTCAAGGATCATTTTACTCTTCTTCGTCGATCTCATCCGGGGCCCACAAAATAAGGTTTTAGCCATTTTAAAATTCAGCAGTCATGGGCCCACTTTTGAGTCACTTAAGTTAGACCTCTTCCCCCTCCCATCGTTCATTTCATCCTGCAGCCAAAAAAAATTTCTGCAACAGAGTTGAGAGGAGAGCTCTTCTTCTCCAAACTTCCCCCTCTTGCATGCCTTAGCTAGGAAGCTCCAAATCAAGATCTGATTTCACCATTTTCTTCCTCTCTTCTCAAGCTTCAGCTGGGTAACTCTTTTGAAAGATTTTCTGCAACTCTTCTTCTTCTCCCAGCTGGTCCCTTCCTGTTCAGCAAGCTACAGGTTAGAGCTTCATTTCCCCTCTTCCATGGAGTTCTTTTAGCTCATGTAGGGCTTGTTTTTCATACATGCAAACCCATTTTCGAAATGGGGGTTTTGTTTGTTCAAAATGATGATTTTTGAATGGATTTCTCGGTGCTTTTTGTAGAGCTCGGTTCAGCTGTAGGAAGAGATCCTTGAGGAGATTTTTGGTTTGACATTGGGCTAAGGCAAGTGAATAAACTGGTTTGAATGCAAGTTAATGAAATAATGTTTCTTCTTTAAAGCTTAATTTGAAATAACCATGTCTTTTCTTTCATTTTCATTGGCTATATATATATTTTGGTTTCATAAAGGTTTTAATGTTCAGCTGTGATTAGTTTCTCTACAATGTCTTAATTTTCTGTTTGAGATTCCAACCAGGTTAGTGTTTTGTTAACATTCAGATCTCTACAGGATTTTTCTTTGTGTGTAAATGAATTCAGATTTCTGCTGGGGTTTTAGTGTGCAAATGAGTTTGGATTTCTGCAGGAATTTTGTGTACAATTGTGTTCAAAACTCATGCAGTCTTAGTGTTTAGTTGTGTTCAATTTCAGATCTTTGCTGGTTTTTGTGTCCAATCCAGGTTCAGATTTCTGCAGGTTTATGTTCAAATTAATGTTTAGATTTCTACAGTTTTTGTACTCAACTATGTTCAGATTTCTGCAAGTGAATAAATTGTTGGAATGCATGCATTTGAATCTTGTTTATTTATAAGTTTTGATCCATTTTAAATGATTAGCTTAGCCATGAAAATTTTGATTTCCAACAGTTTTACAACATTGGGTTTATGTTCAGTCTGTCTATATGATTTTGTTGGCATCAGAATGAAAATCTCTGATTTTATTAAGGACTTCTCAATGTGAGATCTCAGCTCATATCTTTACATTTATCTTATGATTAATCTATGATTTTCATGCTGAATTCATAAATGGGATGAGGTGATTCAGTGTAGTTTTGAGATCTCAGCCCCTGTGAGACCCCACCCCTGGTGGGCCCTCAATGTGAATTTGAATACTATATATATTAGCCTAAGTATTTTAATTATACTAATTATGGGGCTTAGTGAGGGTAGTTATGTATTTTCCTAGGGTTAGTCTAGTGGTGTAATTATTAGAGTCAACAGGGGGTCTTTTATTATTCTTAGAGTTAGTTAGTTTGTTAGAGGCCCTAGCTAGAATTTTGTTTTTACCATAGGGGGTTTGCACCAAGGAATCTTCTAGAAGGTCACCTAAAGACCCAAATACCCTCTACCCTAACCCTAATCCAATTCTAACCCCAAGGGCAATTCTGTCCCTAACCCAAAAACCCAACCTATATAAACAAAACCCTCCCCTGCCCTAACAACTACTGTTCATCTCCTTTTTCCTTTCTCTCAAGTTTCAATCTCTTCTCTCTTCTTCTTCTTCTTCTTCTTCCCCAATTCCCTCCAACGAACCCTCGTCTCCCCCTCCAATCTCTCTTTTCTCTTCCTCGCCCCAGAAATCCCTTAACAGAAGGCCAGCCGAGATCGACCTGCACCATAAGAGCTACTGTCGAGACCTTTTCTCTTTTTCCCTGTGGTTTTCTTTCTTTTCCTTCTACCTTCAATCGATCAAGGCAAGTGCACTGTGCTGGTAGTCTAGATTGCATGTTTCCTTCCTTTGATTTGCAGTAGAATTCCAATTTGTAATATATATATTTAGATCGATCCTTGAGCATGTTTGTTTGGTTCCTTTGGCCATTGATGGATGGGATTACCTCGTTTGGATGATCAATGGCCGGTTGATGATGGGTGGATGATGTAGGAATGATTTATTTTGCTTCTGTGATGGTCTATGGAGAAACCCAGGAGAATTGGGTTGCAGTGATGGGTTTTCCGGAGATGGAATGACGAGAACCCGCCTCGTTGTGTTGTGATCGGAATCGAAGTAGGACCACCCTTGGTAGATCAGGACCCTACGTCTATGTGAGGGGGCCTGTGCGACCATGGGGTGCTACTTGATCTGGATTTTTATCAGAGGTGGACCACCATTCCTGTGCTTAATGAAGAGAAGTTGTGTCCTGTTTCAGAACTGGGTTCTGTAACAGAACACGACACTGATAGGAGAGATGGACAGAGTCCAGCGATGGCCGAGCTCAGCACTAGCAGAGCCCAGCGGTTGCCGAGCTCAGCGTTGGCGCAGCTCAGCAACTGCCGAGCTCAGCACTGGCCGAACTCAGCGATGGCTGGATTCAACACTAGCCGAACTCAGAGTTCTGCCGAGCATGATGGTTAGGATGAGATTCGCGTTTAGTCCGAGCTAAGTGTCTAGGCCGAGCTCTGTGCTCAAAGCCGAGTTCAGTGTTACGGCCGAACTCAGTGTTATGGCCGAACTCAGTGTTTTACTGGGCTCAGCGCCAGACCGGGTTCTGTGCCAGACCGGACTTCGAGCTTAGCCGAACTCAGTGCTTAACCAAGCTGAGAGCTTGACCAACCTCAATGCCTAGCCGAACTCAATGCATTTTTATGAACTCAGTTGGGTGGCCGAACTGAGCTAGGTCTTTGCCGAGCTGAGTTGGGTGGCCGAACTGAGTAGTCAATTGAGCTCCATTGCTTAGCCGAACTCCGAGATGGATTTCCAAAAAGGTGGGATTTCAACAAAGGAGACTAGAACCTGGGACATTTCTTCCAACCAGAATTCCTAGTGCGCACGGCCAACTACCCAGGCCAGGGAGTTAGCCGAACTCACAGGAAGTCCTGGACAAGCAGGCTTTGCCTGTAGGGTGTTTTTCCTTCTCTGGTCCCAGTGTGCCGAGCTGACCGCCCAGGCCAGGAGGTCGGCTGAGCACACTGTGTACAGTGACGATCCCCAGATTCTAATTTCTATTGTTGCAATCATATGTAGGGCCCATTGACCATTCAAATAGACTTCCATCACTGTGCCAGCCACGAGTCAATGGTACGGCTCAACCTTGACTCGTGGGGTCCACTAACTAAAGTCCAGGTTATGTAATCTAAGATGATTCGACCTTTATACGTTACCAAATGATGCACACAACTTCTAAGCACCAAACACAATATTCCTTAGCATCTATGGTTTCACTTAAAGATCGAATTACCTGAGATGGACCTGTATCCGAAAGTGGACCATTTACCTAGGTTGGACTGTTGCTATCTCCCTATGATTCGTATACTTGGAGATTCATCTCCCTCATACTATGACTATCACTCTATTGTCCTTAATATTGCTTATACCTGTTAACTAAATGGAAAATGGAAGACCTAAACCTAGGAATACGTAGAGGTGACCCGGTAACTTGATTTGGTGGATCATTGACCCGTGTCTGTGGCTAGGCGGGCCCTTTTTATGGCCTAAGTTGGATGTGAATTACCCTAGAATGGAGAGGTTAGATTGTATGGGCTTGTGACCCATTAAGGTTGTAAATGGATCATATGTCAGTGAATATGGACTTGTATCTCATATGGACTGTTATAGATCAGGCCATGTATTTGGTGGGCCTTGGTATGGATCCAATGATGGAATTGGACTTGGACTATGATCCACAGTTTATGTTGAGTACTTGGACCTCTTAGGGACTTTTGTTAGGACCTTGTTCACGCAAGGTAAAGCCTAGACAGACACAGACCTTTATTATTTCCGAGTCGGCATAGACATTCACTGAGTTGATTTAAGCTCAGCCAGTTGGACTGATCATCACTGGTAGGAGCTATTGAGATTTGTTGTGTGGCTATCATGATGAGCACTGTTGGGACGGACGGTGTGATGCCGGTTCCGGTCGTTGTGGATGATGTTGATGATATTTTGCAGGGTTAGTAATCCCTAGCATTAGCTTAGGATCCCTACCGCGACTGTGTTCAGTATGGGAGGGCCGCGGCATAATATCCCGCGGTGACCAGCTTATGTGGATGTGCCATATTGTGTAGGTTTATTACTGTTATGCTTATTATGATTCTACATTGTTATCTTGCACGACTGCATAGCATATGTACCTTTGTTACTCTCTTAACCTTATACATGTCTCTACTCATTTTGATACATACATTCTATATTATTTGCATATTGTGACTTGCCAGATCTTTAGATCTGACCCACTCTTGGTGCTTAGGTCTTGACCCCGAGTTCGAGGGCGATGCGTTCGCACTCGTTGAGGTGCCCGTAGTAGGCGACTACGGATGGGGGCCGGCCGACCATGAGGTCGAGCCGGAAGGTGGAGAGCCGACACTAGCTGCAGGGGTTTGAGTGTTCCTTTTTCTGGGTTTTGAGAGACATTTGTTGTGAGTTGGGTAGTAATGAAAAATATGTAATTAAACCTTGATTTGTTATCACTATACATTTAGGCTGGACTTCAGCCCTTCTATATTTGACATATATACGATGATACCTTATGCTTCCGCTATCTCTGATATGGCTTCCGCTATACTATCATGCTTCCGCAATTAACCATTGTTATTATGTTGATGAAAAAGTTTTAAATTGGACCTCACTGCGGACCTACGATCTTGGAAGTTCTCGGATTTTCCGGGAAGTAGCGCGCCAATTTCGGTACTTTGACGATCTTTTCGGTATCCGGAATTGGGGCGTTACAGCCCCTGAGCCAAAGGGATTAGTATTATGGTTTGATTTGTATCGGTTCGAGTTTTGAAAACTAAAGGCACCACTAGGCTTAGGTCACCTTGTCGGGCTGATCACCCGGCTTGGGATATTTAATCTGTCCGCCAGCTGCAGCTTGGATTCTGTCTGTACCGACCATGGCAACGGTTTTATCTGCCGGTCCCATTTATATGGCTACGGTTCTGATTTTGATCTGCCGGTCCCATTTGTATGGCTACGGTTCTGATTTTGATCTGCCGGTCCCATTTGTATGGCTACGGTTCTGATCCTATTTCCGGTCCCACGTGTAGTGGCTACGGTTCTGTCTGCTCTTGTTACTTCGGTAATAGGAGAATATAGCTACGTGTGGTTGCCAATGTTTTATCTGTTTATTTCTTTGCTTTATGATTCTTATTTGTTTATACTCATTATACTCTTGGAGCTTGCTAATGTTTATGATATCGATCTTTCATCGTATTGTCGCCATTATTAGGATTTGAAATGTATTTCCAACTATTAAATGTTTTATGCAGGCTACTATCTTTTCGAGATATTCGTACTTCTAAGACTGTTCTTTTATTTGCTTTGACATTTATGTTTGTTCTTTTGATCGTTTTAGCATGATTTATTGTTATTATTATTTAGACTCTTTAATCGGTTTTACAATGATTCCACATTGTTTTACGAATGACCTTTTATTTCATATTACTTGTTTATTTGCTTGCCAGACCGTCGTGTCTGACCCTATTTGTTTGGTGCCAGTTTCCTCTCTTTCTGTTTTTAGGTGTTTGATCGGAGGAGGCGGTGGGACCGCCGGTCTGACGTGAGAGGCTGCACATTGATATCATCTAGATGTCAAGTTTGGCATCGGAGTTCGTATCAAATCATTGAGGGTAGTATTTCTGTGTAGTTGGATATATTTTTGTATGGCTTTGTTAGCCTTTTTCTTGGGTTGTAATTAAGACACTTGTTAATTGTAATCTGAATATGTGGAAATAGATAGTCTTGTTACTACCAGCTCAGTGTGCTCTGATTTATGACTTGTGCCAGTCTTATTATGTGATGGCTTTATGATATTGGTGGCGTGTGACACGGAACCCGATGGCCACGGATTCCGAGTCATAACACCATGTTTAGCTTCCGCGAAAATATACTCTGATTGTGATGGAATTTGATTATCCTCATTCACGCGGATCTTGGGAAATATAAAAAAAGTTTCAAATTATCCCAAAATTTCACACTCCGGGATCGGATCACTGCAGGGCCCGGTTTCGGGGTGTGACAAGTGATGATCCTAAAACAAAGAGTGAAGCCGAGTCACTAGCGATACATGAAATTGAAAGTTTTGAGTTTCTGCTTGCCATGGTAATTTGGCATTATTTACTTTTTGCTGTTAACTCTGTTAGCAAAAACTTTCAAATTGAAGACATGCAAATTGATATGGCCATACATGAATTGAAAAAACTTATTTCTATTTTTGAAAAGTATAGAGAATCTGGATTCGAAGAAACCATGGCAGAAGCTAAGGATATTGCAACTATGATGGGAAGTCAACCTGTTTTTCGTGAAAGGCGAATCATTCGTAGAAAGAAACAGTTCGATGAGAATGTTAGTGAAGAGGTGACACAATCAGCTGAAGAATCTTTTCGAGTTAACTACTTCTTATTTATAGTAGACCAAGCTCTTTTTTCGCTCAAGAGTAAGTTTGAGCAGTTCGAAGTATATAATAAAAATTTTGGGTTCTTTTTCGATTTGGAGAAATTAAAGTCTGCAAATCTAGATACTTTAAAGGCTTCTTGTAACAATCTTGAAGAATTTTTGAAACATGACTGTGTTTCATATATTGATGGGACAGATTTATTTTCGGAGTTAAGAATCATGAGAGATCTTTTACCAGATAACGCAAAGAAAGCAATCGACATGCTAAATCATTTGAAGTCACGGGATAATTGTTTTCCAAATGCATGGGTTGTATACAGAATTCTGCTGACTATACCAGTTACCGTTGCATCTGCAGAAAGAAGCTTTTCAAAGCTAAAGTTGATCAAATCTTAACTTCGAACAACCATATCCCAAGAAAGATTAAATGGATTCGCAATGTTATCTATTGAAAAGTCTTTGGTAGAAAAGCTTGATTATGAAGACTTAATTAGTGATTTCACAGCTAGAAATGCAAGAAGACTAGTAGTTTTCAGTAGTGCTTAGTTTTTGTAATTGAGTTTTGGTATTAATTGGTTAATGTGAAATATAATTTTGATTCGGTAAGAGTAGGTAAGGAGTTTAGACTTAAATTTTTATCAAATAAAAAAATTTATCTTTCATTTTTTTATCATTTATCGGTGGGTTTACGGGTATGGCCACATTTTAGGAACTCGCCTAGGGCCCCCGAAAACTCAGGGCCGCCCCTGACTAGAATGGAATGAGTAAGCTATTCCAGATACCAATGCAGCCGAAGTAATAAAATAAACCAAAGAGAACTAGCAAAACTATCTACCAAGCAATTACCACAAGAATCATGAAGACATAAAATATAACGTGAAAACCCTTAACAGGGAAAAAAACCACGATAAAAAAAATCAATCACTATTGAACGGATACAAGATATACTCATAGCTCCCTTATCACAGTTAGTACGTCGACCTAAGGACTGTAATTGTTCTTGTACAACTCCTCGCTTCCACGACTACTCGCCACACACCGCTCCCCGTTCTTGATCCTCCAACAACAACTTGAGAACCAAGATGCACAAATCTTCTACAAGTAAGTAGAAACTCCAAACTTTCTAGATCAGCTCTTCAAAACAATCTCCCTATAATAGCTCTAGAAAGAATTATATCTCTCTCTTGGATCTCTCTTGCTCAGAATAATGAAAGAGGTGGTGGATGTCTTTGGGTTAAGAGAAACACCTAATTTATAGCCCCTAATAGGTGCCTTAGACTTCTAATCATAAACCACTAAGAATAGTAAGTCTTCTCAAATTCTACCATAGAATCCGGATCAAACTGGGCGTACCCCTCACGCTCATTATAGCGATCTCCTTTATTGGTTTTCCGCCCTAACAGATTATCCGTAGGTTTCAACCTGTAAAAGATCGGGTTTGGAACTTGTTTTAGCTTCCAATTCATAAATGGGTCCGGAACCCAATTTTGGTTCTAATTGATATATAGGTCCAGTTCTGGGTCCATGCAGGTTCCGACTCATGGACTTAGGACTTGACACGTGAATCTTTAAAGTTGTAAATTATAGTTTGAAATCAATCTATAATAGACATTTTTATGTTTAATCCTGGGGGTAATAGACATGATGCAATGTTATAAGTTTAATGATATCCTCATTTTAAGAAAATAAAATAAAAATGAAAATAAGTTAGAATTGATTTTTGAACTAGAATATGTTTCTTTAGTTAGACTAAATTTGGAGCCGGATCTGGGTCCTCCATCAGAACCGGTTCTGAACCCTACAAAATAAGGTCCGATCCAAAACCCGAACCGTTATTTAGAAATGGGGCTGGTGTTAGGATTTTGTTTATTGGCTAATTCATGGGTTGGACAAAACTCTGGGTCTTTGAGTTGTATTTTTTAATTTAGAAAAAGACTCTGAAGATAGAAGATGGGAAGGACCCTAAGAAGATATTTGAAAGGATTAGAAGAAAAGGGCTGGAAGAAGACCTTGCCATGGAGTTGCATTTTATGAACTCATGTGGACAATCATAAGGATAGTTGTCTCTTGCCATGACACGTTGTGGTGGTCTTTTGCAAGTCTTTCTTTCATGGTGATTCATGATGACATCATGTGAGGAAAAGTAAATAGTTCACAACAAAAAGAAGCCATCTTTACATGTCATATCATAAGGACTTATAATGTGATGACATCATAAGGGATATATATGTGGAGAGCCCCAGACGAATTGCAAAGTAAGACAGCCCAATCAATCGCCTGACATAATTTATGTGATGTTACAGAACTTCACTCGCTCGACCCATGGATTGGTCGCTCGAGCGAACGAAGACAGTAAGTCATTCGCTCGATCGCACATTTAATTCGCTCGAGCGATCAAGGCGCAGAGAGTCCGGAAAAAGTGGAAATTACTTTTCTATTTGTGCTCAAACTGATTGTTTTAGTCCTAATCAAGTTAGGTGGCCTTAAGCACGTCCCAAGGGCTATTTAAAGGACTCAAGGGCTATTCCAAAGATACACCCCACCTCTCAAAGTGCTGAGTTAGATATTTGATTGAGAGAATTCTTTTCTAGAGATTTATTAAGAAGTTGTGCTGACAAGTTCTCTAGAGCCAAAGTTTTCTGCATCCTTTGTAGAAGATTGTCTTCCTACATAGAAGATTTGAGGAGTCGAGTGCTGGATTGAGTCTGTTGTAATCAGCGGTGCGAAATTGTTGAAGCGTGAAGCGATACAAGGTAACTTCAGTCCTTAGGTAGGGGATATCTGGGGAGGAAATCTGAATTTCTTGTAATTGCGAGATTCATTGTACTTGATTATTGATCCAGGTTGGATCGGTGGTTTTTTACCCGGTTAGGGTTTTCCACCTAAAATTTGGTGTCCTTGTGGTGTGTGCTTGAGTTTTATTTCTGCTGCATAGTTTTTATTATTTGCACACTTTTGTCTGATTATTTGAGTAGACCAATCTAGAAATCGGGAACCCCTAAATCTTTTCATTTAGTATCAGAGCGGGTTACACTAATTTGCTGTGTTTGATCACAAAAGATTTCTAGAATGGTGCTTAATAGAGAAGGGACATCAACTTCCAAGCCTCCTTTGTTTAATGGTTTTAATTATGCATATTGGAAGCAAAGGATGATTGGATTTCTTAAGTCTACTGATGATGATGTGTGGGATATTGTTGAGGAGGGCTACTCCATACCAACAATAGTGGTTAGTGGACAAACTGTTCCTAAACCTAAGGCCGAATAGACTAAGGATGAGAAGCGTGCCTTTAATTGTAATAACAAGGCAGTGAATAGTATATACAATGGAATGTCTGCTGAAGAGTTTCATAGGATTTCCACTTACAAACCTGCAAAAGAAGCATAGGAAGTCTTACAGACGGTTTACGAAGGTACAGACACGGTGAAGCAATCTAAATTGCAAAGGCTGACTAAAGAATTTAAAACCATCGTGATGGACGAAGATGATACCTTTGATCAATTTTATGCAAAACTGAAAGATATTGTCAATTCTGTTTTCAATCTGGGTGAGAAAATTCAAGAAAACAAGATTGTCAAGAAAATTATGAGGTCTCTACCTTTGAGGTTCAATTCTAAAGTTGATGTTGTTGAATAAAACAAGAATCTTGATACCCTCAAGATCAACCAGCTGGTTGGAAATCTTCAAACCTTTGAAGCAAACCGGTTGAATAAAGGAAAATCAAAAGAGAAGGGTATTGCTTTGAAAGCCATCTAGAAATCAAGAAAGAAACCTGAAAAGAAAACTGAGTCTGATTCTGAATCTGAAGCTGAAGTAAATATGGCTGATTTTATGAAATGCTACAAGAAATATATGAAATCAAAACAAGCCAATTTGAAGAATTCAAAATCTAGGAAGAAGGATCCTGCCAAAGGAACAAAGTGTTTCGAGTGCCAAGGCTATGGTCATTATGCTAATGAATGTGCTAACAAGAAAAAGGGTATAAAGCAAAAGGTTCTCAACACAATTTGGGATGAAGACTCTTCTGAAGAAGAAAAGGAAGAAGAAAGAGATTCTGAAAACGATCCTTCAGATAAAGGGAAGGGCAAGTTTATGGCGTTCATGGCTGCGTCTGTGTCTGACAATGATACTGATAATGATGATGAGATGTCAGATCAAGAGAAAGATTTTGAAGAATTGTACCATGCTACATATGCTGATTGCGTCAAGATGACTAAGTTTGCTAACAAGGTCACTATAAAGTTGAAGGCCGCTCAAGAAGAAAGTTCTGCATTGAAAATTGAATTAGAGCAAGCGCTTAAACAAGTTCATCTCTTGAAAAGTCAGAAAATCTGTTTGACTGACAATTTGACTACTGATGGTCAAAAACTGCAGAAAGCTGAAAAAGAAGTAGCAGATCTGAAGAATGAGACGGTGACACTGAAAGCTGAAAATCAAGATCTACAAGGAAGACTGAAGATCACTTTGTCCGAGCTATAAGTAACAAAAGCTTCTCTACACAAGATGAACATTGGTTCAAAAACTCTTACAAATATCTTGTGCAGTCAGAAGTCTCAGTTTGACAGAAGCGGTCTCGGTTATGATCATGGTGCATCCACTTCGGGTACTAAAGGTAAAACAATTTTTGTTCCTAGTGTTGCACATGCTACTTCACATACTGCACTTTCAAATACTGTGTCGAGTAGTTTCAAGAAAAAGAATGTGTCATTCACTGCACACACATCCACTTGTCACCATGTGGAAAAAAATGACACATTCGTCCCCATTGCAAGAAGCTGAATAATCTACTCAAGACCAAGCAATGGCGGAAGAATTTTTCTCCACCCAAGACAACTCCAATTTGGGTTAGAAGATCTGATTTGCCTAATAAGTTTGCTCACACTCTGCTGAAAGATCAAACTACACAAGTGTGGGTGACTACATATAAAAAGCCCTGATCAATGAGATCAAGCTCCCACCCCCAGCGCTGCTACGAAGATACATTTAGGGGGAGTTGCTTTTGAGGGGGAGCTATTGATCCTAATTGACAAGAAAGCTGCTATTCTTATCTTTAGCTTTGTCAATTATGGACAAAAAGGGAGAGAAACGGTGACAGATCAAGGGGGAGAACAAGAAGTTCAGAAGAGTCAGAGACATTGAAGGACATTGAAGATCTACATGTGCTGATTGCCATTTTTTTAATTCAATGTATTTTGGGTTTCTTTTTGGTAGATCTTTTTATATTAGGGAGTTTTGTCCATGAATTGCCAAAGGGGGAGATTGTTAGGATTTTGTTTATTGGCTAATTCATGGGTTGGATAAAACTCTGGGTCTTTGAGTTGTATTTTTTAATTTAGAAAAGGACTCTGAAGATAGAAGATGGGAAGGACCCTAAGAAGATATTTGAAAGGATTAGAAGAAAAGGGCTGGAAGAAGACCTTGCCATGGAGTTGCATTTTATGAACTCATGTGGACTATCATAAGGATAGTTGTCTCTTGCCATGACACGTTGTGGTGGTCTTTTGCAAGTCTTTCTTTCATGGTGATTCATGATGACATCATGTGAGGAAAAGTAAATAGTTCACAACAAAAAGGAGTCATCTTTACATGTCATATCATAAGGACTTATAATGTGATGACATCATAAGGGATATATATATGGAGAGCCCCAGACGAATTGCAAAGTAAGACAGCCCAATCAATCGCCTGACATAATTTATGTGATGTTACAGAACTTCACTCGCTCGACCCATGGATTGGTCGCTCGAGCGGACGAAGACAGTAAGTCATTCGCTCGAGCGCACATTTAATTCGCTCGAGCGATCAAGGCGCAGAGAGTCCGGAAAAAGTGGAAATTACTTTTCTATTTATGCTCAAACTGATTGTTTTAATCCTAATCAAGTTAGGTGACCATAAGCACGTCCCAAGGGCTATTTAAAGGACTCAAGGGCTATTCCAAAGATACACCCCACCTCAAAAAGTGCTGAGTTAGATATTTGATTGAGAGAATTCTTTTCTAGAGATTTATTAAGAAGTTGTGCTGACAAGTTCTCTAGAGCCAAAGTCTTCAGCATCCTTTGTAGAAGATTGTCTTCCTGCATAGAAGATTTGAGGAGTCGAGTGCTGGATTGAGTCTGTTGTAATCAGCGGTGCGAAGTCGTTAAAGCGTGAAGCAACACAAGGTAACTTCAGTCCTTAGGTAGGGGATATCTGGGCAGGAAATCTGAGTTTCTTGTAATTGCGAGATTCATAGTGCTTGATTATTGATCCAGGTTGGATCAGTGATTTTTTACCCAGTTAGGGTTTTCCACCTAAAATTTGGTGCCCTTATGGTGTGTGCTTGAGTTTTATTTCCGCTGCATAGTTTTTATTATTTGCACACTTTTGTCTGATTATTTGAGTAGACCAATTTAGAAATTGGGAACCCCTAAATATTTTCAGCTGGGTTTGGGTTCAAAATGATTCCGGCCCGGACCCGTCCTGTTTGCAACTCTAGCTATGCAAGAGTTTTGTAAGAGATGAAAATCATTATAATAAATAGTACATACACAGTAATAAGATATACAAAGTACATATAACTTTCAAATTTACACTATTTAAAAAACCAGTAAATTTGGATGTTTGACCCAACTCAACTAAGATCTTTGTTCCTATCAAGAAGGTGTTTCAGTGTCATGACATGCAATTTAGGTAAGAATTGCCTTTGGTGCTCGACCTAACCAGCCTAAGTTTCGTACCTATAAGACACAAGTATAGCACCTACTTAATTGTGGAAACTTTAGTCTTAATCTAATAAGAGAGATAGTTAGATTAGGTCAAACACATACCACTCTAAACTTAAGGTTTTAATTTATATTTATTTAATTCAATAGAATTCTAAAACACCAGTTTATTTGAATGATTGACAGGGATTTTATATGTTGGGGATTTCAGATAGCATGTTAGCTAATATTATTCGTAAAGCATTTTAAATTCCTTGTTTAATTAGTAAAATTTTTAAAATTCCAGTCTTTAATTTGAAATTGTCCTTTTTTTTGCTTTTGTATTCTCCAAATTTCAACTTTGTAAATGCTAAATTGTTACTTGTGCATTTAGAATTTCTGCCGGAGGACAGCATTTGGATAATGGGAATCATGCAAATGAATAGATGGTATGTTTGGCACACGTACAAATAAAGGCTCATTAAAGGGATAGTTTATTTTTTTTATTTTTAAAATATATTTTAACTATAAGGGCGCAGATTCATAGATCCTATGAGGCTATGACAAATGGAATACCTTAGTTTTTTTAAAAGGTGGCCCCTATTGTGGGGTGGAACGAGAAAATCTGGCTTGGAACGCGTGGTGGGGGTTTGATTGAACCGCTATGTAAATAAATAAATAAATAAAATCTTAGGGATTAAAAGTTCATAAAATACTTTGGGGATTTTTATAAGTTCTAAAAGATTTTCCTTGGAAGGAGGGCTAGGGGTTTGATTCTTTCCTCAATAATTACTAGTGATTTGTAAGTACCTCAATAAGAAAACCTCCAGCAGCCCCATCCCCAGTTCCACCCGTGCGGCCATGCCTTTTATACTTGAAAGTTTTCTTAATGATATGTTGAAAAACATAATCCTTTTTAAGGAACTTAACCGTTTTCATACTTCTTTTTCAATAATACAAGAAGAGATTTGGAAGGAGAATATGTGAGAGGAAACTGAACTTTAAAAAAAATAAAAAAAAATAAAAAAACTAGCTTTGAGTTTGTGAAATCAGAGATGGAGATAGCATTAATCGATCAACAATGCCACAAGAAGACTTGTGCAGGAGAAAGCTCTTTCGATATGATTTTTTTAACATTAAATTTGAGTAGAGAGATAAATACGAGACATGCATTTAAGTTATAAATGTTGGAAAAATGGCTAGAGGACCCACTAATTTTTGGCCATCTTTGTGCCAAACTAAAAGTGGGACCCACTTATAGTTTTAGGTGGGAATACATGGGAATGTAATCTACTCTATTAGTAGATTAAAGACATGTATTGGGTTGCTTTAATCCATTAAGGAGTGAATGAGAAATTGCCTCCTAAACACTACTACTTGAACATGTTAAACATGGAAAGAAAGGGAAGTGAAAAAAACTTGCTTCCCACATTGCTTAAGAGCAATACATTTCTTTGGTATAAATATGTTTACCTTAGTGGTATAAGATGAGCCCCAAGGGGCATCCCACTTTTGTGGAGGAGGGAGGACGTAGATCTTTGTTGGGTCACCACCGGGTCACCTCCACACACGCGCGCGCGCGCCCCGCCCCGACCCGGACCGGACCGGGGCCTGGGCTTCACGCGCGGGTCGGGCCTGGCTCGGCCCACTACCCATTATTAATTTTTATTAAAATAATAATTTCTTTTTAGATTAAATGGGGTGTGTCCAAGAGGTGTGTGTCCTTTCATTTGTGAAAGGGTGTGTCCAAAGAAGAAGCATCTGTTCACTGAACAGTCACTGTTCTGAACAGATGCAACTCCATTGAAAGGTTTCCTGCAGCAGCCTATTTAAAGCCTTCAATCCCATTCGTTTTGAATCAATCAATTCACTTGCATTCAATCACATTTGCTCACTGAGTCTGAGCCTGAGTCAAGAAGAGAGAGTACTGTTGCACATCTCTGGTTCGACTGACATACGGTTTGCAGTGCTGCAACTGTTTGTATTCGATCGCTGTATCCTGGGAGACAGACGCCACTGAACCCCGTTAGCACCGTTGCGAGGGCGAATTTTGTCTTAAGGACATAGTGTCTAACACTAGCCTTGATTAAAGAGTCTTCTGCGAATTCCTGAGTCTCCTCACTTCAACAACAGAGAACTGGTTTCCTGCCTTTAATCAGTAAGAGGATTTCATTTATATATTACATTATGGTTTTGCTGTTGTTATAGAAACTGTTTCCTAATTACTGATCTACATCTGTATGTACTCAGGATAACAATCTTAAGACAAAATCCTTCTCCCTTTCTCTGAGTACACTCTATTATCAAATTTAAATCAGTATTTCTGGTTTCGGTTTTTGTTAGTTTTTACTGCTGGTTTCTGCTTCTTCTTTTCGGAAACTAGTAAAGTCAAACTGAGTATCTCTTTTACATAAGCAGACCTGTAGTCTGTTCTTTAAGTTTTCTGTAAGTAACCACTTCAAGTTACTTGTTTACAGTAACCAGACCTATAGTCTGTTCTGTAATTTTTCTGTAAGTAACCACTTCGAGTTACTGTTTACATTAATATTTATTCTGTAAAATTCTTTGTGCTGTATACAGTTATGGGTATTGAGAAGAATACTCCAGTCAGTACCCATGGCCCTGTTTTGGTGAACCATGGGGAGAAACCTGAGAAGTTCAATGGCACTGAGTTTAAGAGATGGCAACAGAAAATGTTGTTCTATCTCACTACCTTGAACTTGGCTAGGTTCCTCCATGAAGAAGCTCCTGCTTTAAAAGAAGATGAGACAGACAAGCAAGTTGTTGCTGCTGTAGATGCTTGGAAGCATGCTGACTTCCTCTGTCGAAACTATATTCTCAATGGACTAGATAACACATTATATAATGTGTATTGTTCATTGAAGACTGCTAAGGAATTGTGAGATTCTCTTGACAAAAAGTACAAGACTGAAGATGCCGGAATGAAGAAATTCGTTGTTGGCAGATTCCTTGACTACAAGATGATCGATTCCAAGGCTGTAATCAATCAAGTTCAGGAACTTCAAGTAATTCTCCATGAAATTCATGCAGAAGGAATGTCTCTTAGTGAATCTTTCCAAGTGGCAGCAATCATTGAAAAATTGCCACCTCTTTGGAAGGATTTTAAGAACTACCTCAAGCATAAGCGAAAGGAGATGAGACTTGAAGACCTGATTATCAGATTGAGGATAGAGGAAGACAATCGTGCATCTGAAAAGAAAGCAGGAAAAACCTTCACTGAAGCTAAGGCAAATGTGATGGAACATGGGCAGAATCCCAAGAAGAGGAAGAACCCTTCCAACGGTCCAAAACAAGGTCCCAATGGCAATAAGAAGTTCAAAGGGAATTGTTATGTATGCGACAAACCAGGCCACCGTGCTAAGGACTACCGTAAGCGTAAGGACCAAGGAAATACAAGTAAGAAACCAGCGCAGGCCAACATGACAGAAATGGACAATCTCTCCACTGATGTTTCAGACATCAATCTTTCTGCTGTGGTCTCAGAAGTCAATCTGGTTGGCAACACCAGAGAATGGTGGGTGGACACTGGGGCCACTCGACATGTCTGCTCCAATAAAGATATGTTCTCCACTTATCATGCTACAAACGAAGAACAACTCTTCATGGGCAACTCTGCTTCTTCTAAGGTTGAAGGCCAGGGACAGGTGGTATTGAAAATAACTTCTGGAAAGGAACTCACCCTCAACAATGTGCTGCATGTACCTGATATTCGTAAGAATCTGGTATCAGGCTCACTACTGAGTAAGAAGGGTTTCAAACTTGTATTTGAGGCGGATAAGTTTGTCCTCACTAAGTCTGGGATGTACGTGGGCAAAGGGTACATGAGCGATGGGCTCTTTAAAATGAATGTAATGACCATTGTACCTAATAAGAAAAATTCTTCTGCCTATATGCTTGAGTCTTCTAATGTGTGGCATGGTAGATTAGGTCATGTTAACTATGATGCTTTGCGTAGATTAGTTAATATGGAATGTTTGCCTAAATGCAGTTTTGATTCAAATATCAAATGTGAAACATGTGTAGAAGCTAAACTAACTAGAACTTCTTTTCATTCAATTGAACGAACTTCTGAACCTCTTCAGTTAATTCATTCTGAAATTTGTGACCTAAAGTTTGTTCAAACTAAAGGTGGTAAGAAATATTTTCTTACATTTATTGATGATTGCACAAGATACTGTTATGTTTACTTAATGAGAAGTAAAGATGAGGCCTTAGAAATGTTCAAACATTACAAGAATGAGGTTGAGAATCAACTTGAGAAGAAAATTAAGGTAATAAGAAGCGATAGAGGAGGTGAATACGAATCACCTTTTGGTGGATTTTGTTCACAACATGGTATTATCACCAAACTACTGCTCCTTATTCACCTCAGCAAAATGGTGTTGCTGAAAGGAAAAATAGAACTTTAAAAGAAATGATGAATGCTATGCTAATAAGTTCTGGATTACCTCAGAATTTGTGGGGGGATGCTATACTCTCCGCAAATTATATTCTCAACCGAATACCTCAAAAGAAAACCAATAAGACCCCTTACGAAGTATGGAAAAGCAGAATGCCTACTTACAAATACTTGAAAGTGTGGGGGTGTTTGGCTAAAGTGGCGGTTCCTACACCTAAAAAGGTTAAAATAGGACCAAAGACAGTTGACTGTGTTTTCATTGGGTATGCTCATAATAGCAGTGCGTATCGGTTTCTAATTCACAAATCTGAGATTCCTGATATGCATCCTAACACTATTATTGAGTCAAGGAATATATCGTTCTTTGAACACGTATTTCCTAATAAACCCTCGCAGGAATCAAGTTCTCTTAAACGAACTCAAGATACTGCTAATAGCAGTGAACAAAACCAACAAGAGATTGATGAACCTAGACGGAGTAAGAGGGCTAGAACATCAAAAACATTTGGTCCAGATTTTCTAACACTTTTGTTAGAAGATGAGCATCAAAGCTTTAAAGCAGCGGTGTCCTGTCCCGAGGCACAATATTGGAAAGAGGCAATAAAAAGCGAAATTGAATTCATTTTGCAAAATCATACGTGGGAACTAGTGGATCTTCCACAAGGTTGTAAAACTCTTGGGTGCAAGTAGATATTCAAGAGAAAGATGAAAGCAGATGGATCAATTGAAAAGTACAAAGCCAGGCTTGTTGTTAAAGGATACAGACAAAAGGAAGGCTTGGATTATTTCGACACTTATTCACCAGTTACGAGGATAACATCCATTCGAATGTTAATTGCAATTGCTGCTATACACAACTTCGAGATACATCAAATGGATGTAAAGACCGCTTTCTTAAATGGTGAATTAGATGAGGAAATATACATGGAACAACCCGAAGGGTTTAATGCTCCAGGACAAACTAAGAAAGTTTGTCGACTTGTCAAATCTCTATATGGATTAAAACAAGCACCAAAGCAATGGCATGAGAAATTTGACAGTTTGATGATGTCAAATGGGTTTAAGATCAATGAATGTGACAAGTGTGTATATGTCAAGAGCACTAACAATGGCTGTGTCATTATTTGCTTATATGTTGATGATTTGCTGATCACGGGTAGTAATGATGAAATCATTCAAGCTACCAAGCGAATGTTAAACAATAAGTTTGATATGAAAGATATGGGTGTTGCCGATGTCATACTTGGAATAAAAATTTCTAAATCATCGGATGGACTGATATTATCTCAATCACACTATATTGAGAAAATACTCCAGAAATATAATCAAGATAATAGCAGTCCAGCGAGAACACCTATAGATATTAATATCCATCTATCCAAAAATACTGGAAAAGGCATATCACAATGCGAATATGCGCAAATAATTGGGAGCCTAATGTATGTCATGAATTGCACTCGTCCTGACATTGCATATGCTGTTAGTAAACTGAGTAGATACACAAGTAACCCAGGATCAGACCATTGGAAGGCCATAGTCAGGGTTCTAAGATATTTAAAATACACCTAAAACTATGGATTGCATTACTCGAGATATCCAGCAGTACTTGAAGGCTACTGTGATGCCAATTGGATATCAGATATCAATGATTCCAAATCCACGAGTGGATATCTATTCACACTTGGTGGTGCAGCGGTATCATGGAAATCTTCTAAACAAACATGCATTGCTAGATCCACTATGGAATCTGAGTTTATTGCACTGGATAAAGCTGGCGAAGAAGCTGAATGACTTCGTCAATTCCTAGAAGATATTCCAATATGGTCAAAACCTGTGCCTCCTATCTGCATTCATTGCGATAGTCAATCAGCAATTGGAAGGGCGCAGAGTACCATATATAACGGTAAGTCTCGACATATTCGTCGGAGGCATAATACCGTGCGACAACTGCTCTCTAATGGCATTATGACTATTGAGTACATAAAGCCCATGGATAACATTGCGGATCCCTTTACCAAAGGCTTAGCGAGAGAGCAAGTAAATCGTTCATCGAGGGGAATGGGCTTAAAGCCTATGAATGAAAAGTCGCCATAATGGCAACCCAACCTAGCTGACTGGAGATCCCAAGATCTAGGTTCAAAGGGACAACCGAATTGTGTGTGACTTAACGATATCACTATGGAGATAATATCTCCTGCTCATTCCTATAATAATAATAGTGATACCTGTAGTGGAAATTAGGGTAAGCAAAGCTTTTAATGATTCTTATATCTTGACTAATCAAGTGGGGTATAGCAGGATACTCTTAATAAGAATCACCTATGTGAGTGTGAACTGGGCCGATTCTATGAGAATAATAAGGCTAAATTCTCTAAAGCACTCATGAAAACCAGGCATTGTTCAGGGCCAAAATGAACACAATCATGAGAACCAACTGTGTCCGGAAAGATTCTGTGTGAACTCTATTGTCTCGGTATACGCAAAATGTTGAGCAGTTCAAGACATCATGTTCACTGTTCGACCAGTAAATTCGATAGTACTTCACAAGGGAAGGTTCAAGGCCACAAGCTACCTTTCTCTATACAGAATATTTACAATTGTACTCTCTCTGTGTGTCTGCATATCATTTCATTATTTTCAGTCAATTTCATTCATGTGGGGGATTGTTGGAAAAATGGCTAGAGGACCCACTAATTTTTGGCCATCTTTGTGCCAAACTAAAAGTGGGACCCACTTATAGTTTTAGGTGGGAATACATGGGAATGTAATCTACTCTATGAGTAGATTAAAGACATGTATTGGGTTGCTCTAATCCATTAAGGAGTGAATGAGAAATTGCCTCCTAAACACTACTACTTGAACATGTTAAACATGGAAAGAAAGGGAAGTGAAAAACTTGCTTCCCACATTGCTTGAGAGCAATACATTTCTTTGGTATAAATATGTTTACCTTAGTGGTATAAGATGAGCCCCAAGGGGCATCCCACTTTTGTGGAGGAGGGAGGACGTAGATCTTTGTTGGGTCACCACCGGGTCACCACCACACGCGCCCGGACCGGGCTTGGGCTTGGGCTTGGGCTTCACGCGCGGGTCGGGCCTGGCTCGGCCCACTACCCATTATTAATTTTTTGGAGAAATTTTTATTAAAATAATAATTTCTTTTTGGATTAAATGGGGTGTGTCCAAGAGGTGTGTGTCCTTTCACTGAACAGTCACTGTTCTGAACAGATGCAACTCCATTGAAAGGTTTCCTGCAGCAGCCTATTTAAAGCCTTCAATCCCATTCGTTTTGAATCAATCAATTCACTTGCATTCAATCACATTTGCTCACTGAGTCTGAGTCTGAGTCAAGAAGAGAGAGTACTGTTGCACATCTCTGGTTCGACTGACATACAGTTTGCAGTGCTGCAACTATTTGTATTCGATCGCTGTATCCTGGGAGACAGACGCCACTGAAGCCCGTTAGCACCGTTGCGGGGGCGAATTTTGTCTTAAGGACATAGTGTCTAACACTAGCCTTGATCAAAGAGTCTTCTGCGAATTCCTGAGTCTCCTCACTTCAACAACAGAGAACTGGTTTCCTGCCTTTAATCAGTAAGAGGATTTCATTTATATATTACATTCTGGTTTTGCTGTTGTTATAGAAATTGTTTCCTAATTACTGATCTACATCTGTATGTACTCGGGATAACAATAAACTCATTTTATTGAGAGCATTTTGGCCCAAAATAGACATGATCAATCTACCCATTCCCCCATTGCAGACCGAATAGTAGGATTGCAAATGGGTATCCAATCATCGAAAAACCCTGAGTCTCCAATTTTGAATATGGTAGTTATTGAACTTATTTTTGGTTACATGAGAAATTCATACCCAGATCTAAATCCATCCATACAGGATTTAGAACCCATCCAAAATTGTGTCCCTCTACGTCATTCAGTTTCATAGCACACAAAGAGTCCAAAAGCCATTTGGAAACTCTAGTCTAATCCAATAAGAGCTATTTAAACTAATGCCTAAGATAAAAGATGTAATTTTAAGTTTTAATTTATAATTAGTCTATTTGGTAAAAGTATATTTTTTTTTGTTTGTTTCATGATGTAATTGAGGCCCCACCTTTTAGAAATTGCAATGTAGAACACACCATCTACGTCATTTTAAAGATTTTACGAGGTCATTCTCATCCAAAGCATTTATAAATTTTGCATTGTCCACCTCCATCTTCTTAGCTAAAAAAAGCTCTACTAAAAAAAATTGCTCGCTTTAACTTATTTTGTAAATAAGTAAAAAAAATATACATGTCTAGCAAACGTTTTACGTAAATAAATTCTAAATTATAAAATAAGAGCTTATTTTTAGAGTTTGAGTCGGCCACTAACTGTACCTTAGCTCTTTTGAATAAAAAGAGTATAAAATTAAAAAAAAAAGTTATTTCTTAAATTTGAGTCTCCCAAAACATATTGATCTCACAAGTGCCAAGATGGCATTGTTGCTGCTGTTCAGTGCGAAACTAGTTTGGATCAATGGCCATTTTCAGGATAATTTCTTTGACTTTTGGTTGTAGGCAAGGCTGCTTTTTCTAGATGAAACAAAGACTACCCTGTCTCTTTCTTCCCGCTTAAGAAAACCTTTCTCTTTGAAATTCTTCTTTTTCTCCTCTTCTTATGTTACCCTGTCTTTTGCAACCACCTTTTATAGATTCTCTCATCTCACCGTCTGTTTTATGCTTGATTTTCAAATGAGTAACAGTGAGCCATATTTCTACTCTAAAAAACAGGTGAGACATATATTGCACTGCCATTTTATGCTTGATTTGCAAATGACTATGGGACTGTGTTCAATTGGGTTGACCCAAACAATGAAATAAGAACCAAATTCATGGCATTTGCTCTTATAGGGGATCTTTCTACCTAAAACTGCTTCTGGAACTTCACTCTTTGTACATTGATGAATTAAGAATCAACTCAAAAGGAGAGGGATTTGATTAGGCAAAGGCATGGGCAAATGTGCGTTATAGTACGTGCGGTGGCGGCCCTAGGTAAGTTCTTGAACTCCCTTAAAAGGGTCATGGCCCGCATGGGCCACACACCCATTGAACCCAAGTCTGCACCACCCATGACCTGTGTCGCACCAGTCTAATATCGAGAAATTAATTCCAATTGATAAAGTAGCTGTGTTCACTCATTCAGAAGGGTTTTTTATATGACTGTACCATCTACCATTTGTGGGCATAATCTGATTACTGGCTTGATTTGTACTGAGTGTCAAATTAAGTCCAAAATGGGAAAAGTAAGTCCGAGTCCCTTTTAAAATTTTAAAGATGGAGATCATTAACCATGAATACTCACATATTCTATCCAAACAAACAGGCCGTGAACATATTTGGTTTGTAAGAAGATTTTTTCAATGTAGTACTAATTTGAAGATGATTTTATGAAATGAGTGCCCGCGGTAGGCTGCTCATGGGTTGGGCCAGCCCGGGTCGACCCAAGTCCATCCTACTTTGGGCCAGCCTTTGTTTTAGTATTCAGGCTGTGCCTAGATTTAAGATTTTGGCATGTTTATTCTTCGGCCGGGGTTTCGATTAAGTGACAGACAGCCCAAAACCAAGGCCCAAAGCGAATGAGTAGTGCTTGTAGTTTAGAAACTTGTTTGCCTAAATAAGTGGTAGAAAACCCAAACAAGTGATTGGCGAAGCCTATATATGCCTCAGCCCATGAACACCCCTAGGCCCTAGTGCACGGGGTAAGTATGAAATAATGATGAAATTATTTTTACACCTTTATTGCATATTACAACTACTGTTCGTATCAAATCTCTCCCTCCCTCCCACAGATCACGAGAGGGATGAAAACAGAAAGATTTAGGTGGTCCCTCTCTCTCTCTGTGGCCCACAAATCAAGAGAGGGATGCAAATAGAAAGATTTAGGTCGAACCAACAAATATCAATTCTCAAGTCAATCTAATGATCTTAGGCCCCTTATGTGTAGCTCGCGATTTTAACGATTTTCTATAAAAATAAATTTTGACACTTGATCCAACAGTTTAGATAGACCATTCAAATTGCTACACGTCCATGTATCCGTAACACATAGGGGGTTTGGATTGTCCATTTGGATCAGAGATAAGTTGGGACCAAGTATATAGAGACATCTAGCCATATGCATCTGTCTCATAAGGCCTTATCATGCAAGAAGCCTAGTGGATCCTACCTGATCACGGATCCAAATGGACCATCCAACCCCCACTTATATGTTATAGATCCCATGGAGTTGCACCAAGATTTATTTATTGTAATTAGGAAGGTTGGGTATATTATGATTATAACAATTTGGTAATATATTGTATTTGGACTATTTAGATTTCATTTATGATGTAATATTAGGTCTTCTTTTTTATCTTAATATTTGATTAGATTTTCATCTATAGTTCAAGTGGATTTTACGAAAAAACTCCCGGAATCTGGCCACTCCCCGTGAAGGGTCCCCGCAGATTGAACAGCACAAACAGGGTCCGTTAGGACCTAGCTCTTTCATTTTTCTTTTAAACGTTGAGGTGAGCGACATCGCTCTACGCGATTTTCTTAAAACATAGAACTCTCCCTTCTTTTTCTTCTTCCTCTTATTTTTTCCTCTCCTCCCACCTATTTCTCTATCTTCCCACTCCATTTTCTCCGAATCATCTTAGGGAAACAATATCACACTCTTTAGAAAAAATTTACTACTGACCGACATACTATTTCTTTCTTTCTTCTTTTCATATTCTCAAGATTTATCTTGAAAAGTGAAAGAGACGGGAAAATAAAAAAAAAATGGCAGACATTACATGGAAGAATGGTTTCAATAACTATCTTATACTCGTACATTATCCTGTAGAGCTTACCCCAAATTCAGAAAACTTGTATCCATAGGAAAACATGTATTCGCAGCTTTTTCGCCTATATGAGCAGCGAAAAACTTGTATTTGCAACTTTTATGCCTATATGAGCAATGGAAAACTTGTCAAGGCCTTAAGGTTTGTCTAAGAATCTAACTTTGGGAGTCCACCTAAGGTCTTGAGAGGGTTGATCTTTGAGGTCCATCTTAGAAGTCCCACCAACTCTAGGAGATTTGACTTGATAAATTTTCAATTTAGACCTATCACCATGAGATTTAGATTTGACTAAATTTAGCTTAGATTGGTGATTAGTCTTTTGAGGTTGGTGAGTTTGTTTCTTAGGGGATTGATTCACTTTTCTTTTCTTCTTATTTCCTCCCTTTATTTGACTTTTGAAACTTAGCAACTTTCTTCAAAAGTTCTTTCATTTGTTGAGTTAGGGGAGGTAGGTTGAGAAGCTTTTGGTTGATAGATTCTTTTATAGTTGGTTTAACTTGTTTAACCTTTTTAGAATATATCTTAGGAGACTCCTTTCTAATTGGTTTGACTTATTTAGTCTTCTTGGAGTCTTCTTTGATTTTTAGTGTCTTACCCTTCATAAAGTTTGATTTTACTTTTTTGGGTTCAAAAATGAGTTTAGACACATGGCTTCTTCTTAGTTTGCACTCAAATCTAAAATGCCCTTCAATGCCACAATAATTACATTTAGTCATGGGCAAAGAAGAATGTGTACTAGAGAATGAGGACTCACCTTTCACAAATGTGTTGGTGAACATAGGGTCATGTGAAATATGCCTATCAAATCCAAGACCCGTCCTATCTTTTTGAGATTTACCCAATTTAAATAACTTTTCAATTTCTCTTCATCTTAGGGAAATTTGCACTCATACTTTTGTTTATAGCTTTCAAGTTGAGTGACTTGGTTTTTAAGGGTTGAATTTTCATTTTTAACTTTTGTTAGTACATTTTCAATTCCCTTAAAGTTATTTAGTTCTTCATGGGCAAGTTTTAATTCAAATTTAATTTCATTAATGACATTAGACCCAAGTTCTAGAGTTTTTATCTTATTTTGAGCATTAGATAAATTTTCCTTAGTGATAGTCAACTTGGATTCTAAATTGTTAATGTCTTTGTCTTGCCTTTGTAATTGATCTCTTAGTTTTAAATTTTCCTTATTGAGATTATCATAACCTATCTTTAATTCATCTTGAGCATTATGTAGATTATGCAAAGAGATCATAAACTTAGAGTCTACACAATTTATTACTTCTTCTTTCTCTCTAAGTTCATCTTTTGAAGAGACTAATTCTTTGTTTAGTCTTTTAGATTTTTCTTCTAATATTTTATTCTTCTTAACAAGCTTTAATGAAAATGTGCACAAATCATCATAAGCTTGTTGAATATCATCTTCATTTTCAACAATTTCTTCTTCTATTAATTCAAATTTAGATTTAAGTTGAGATTCATTAAGTTTAAAGTTTGAATCTCCAATTGTTGGAAGAATGAGGGGTCTAGAAGAATCTACACGATCTAGAATAGTAGAATTCATTCTAATGATTTTCATAAAATACACAACTAGGGTTCTAACTCTAGGTTTTAGCTAATAAGGATCAACTCCGGGTGTTTAAGCCCTAAATGGAGTAACTTGGCTCTGATACCAATTGAAAGTCTGGGATCCTTACCCTAGAGGAGGGAGGGGTGAATAGGGTGAGCTACTACTAAGTGACCAATTGAGACCAATTTTAACTTCTTTAAAATTAACTAGTCACAAGTGATGATTAACAAACAAAATGCTGAAGCTTATAAAAAAAACCGCCACAAAGCAATCACCACCACACAATCATTTATAGTGGTTCGGCCTCAATGCCTACATACACTATCGGCTTGTGATCCAATACCCCACCGAATTTCCACTATCTATGCATTTCAATAGGCTAAGCAATAACCTCTACAAATGTGCTTTTCTAGGCTAAGCAATAACCTATCAATGTGCTTTTCTAGGCTAAGCAATAACCTTTACACTATGCTATTCTTGGGCTAAGCAATAACCTTTACACAAAGTAGATTTTCTCTCAAGGTAATGTCTACACAAACAATTTAAGAGATACAATTAAAGCTCAATTAAATTATGCTTAAAGCATTTAAAAGTTTGATGCACATATAAAGTTTTGATTGAAGAGAAATGCAAATCACATGTATAACTATTAACTTGTTAATGATATGAAAATCAAAAGCTCACAAGTTGTATGAAACTAATTAAGTCTAAACATGTGATGCATGTGCAATGTTGTTTTCAAAAACAAAGTTTAACTAAAGTTATAAAGAAATTGAAAACAACAAAGAGGATTCAACCAAGTAAATGAAACATGTTATAAAAGAAATCAAAGGTTTTGACAAAACATGATTTATAAAGGTTTAAAACAAAACTTGGTTTGAATCAAAGTGAAAAGTCCATCACAACCTAAATCAAAGATTGAATGAAAGTAATGGTTTCAACACATCATAGTAATCATGCTAAAAATCATGTACCAATAATTTAAACAAAGCATATAACATATGATAAATAAAAGGTAAGGCTTACTTAGATATTTAACTTCATTAATCTAAACTTTAGCGTTCCAAATGAACCTTTAGCCTTCTTTAGTTCATTCCCCTTGATATGGCCTTAAAACACATCAAGAATGGCCTCTTGAATCATCAAAAATGGTTTTGAAATGAGCTTGCATTTATAGAAAAAGTAGGATAGCGGCTACTTGTCGGTTAGCCGACAAACAGGGTTCGGTTAACCGACATCTCAACAGTCAAGTCCCAACGGTCATAAAATTTAACTGTAGACCGTTGAACAGGTGTCGGTCAGCCGACTTGCAGGGTTCGGTGGACCGACAGCTGACCGAAGTGGGTTCGGTCCATGTTCGGTTAACCGACATACTGAGTTCGGTTGACCAACAGCTATGTCAAAATCCCAACTTTTGCGTATTTCAAAGTATTTTCTTATGGAGATTTTTGGGTCATTAAACCAAGCATGGAATCATAATTTAAATCAATCTAAGTGTTTTAAAATCATAAAAACATAAAAAGCCAAAAATTATTCGAAACTTTAAAAACAATGGCTAGCTTGATTTATAAAAATTCTTTTCAAATTAAATGCATCCAAGTTTAAAACTAAAACATGCATGAACTATAAGATTTACAAGATTTAAAACAATGCATGTATAAATCAAGATTTCTAAATCAATGCATGTGTGAAAATTCAAATGATGACTAAAATGAATAATGCATCCATCAACTTGCAATATACAAAATCCCTAACAGTTACTTCCTCTTCTTTTACAAAAAATCATAGTAAAATAGCTCCCTAAAATAACTTTTTTACTAAAGTTATAGTTATGTTTGGCTCAGGTCTTTTAGAGGGAGGCATCCAGAGTATATTTGGGGTTTTTTTTTTTTTACTTTTACAAAGGACTACGTACATTTTTTATTTTGAAATATCGTTGAACACCTCGATTGACTAGAAAATACCAATTAAATAACTTACAGTTACACCTTGTTTTTAAAAATATTTATTTTTACGATGTCCACAAACAAGCGGTCGCTTGGTCCATTCATACTTCAGTTGGCAGTCTTATCTATTGTCAAAGATCTAAAGAGGGATGAACTGTGAGACAATTTGCAACTTGCACTCTATGATTTTTTTTTGCATTGAGAGATATATTCCTCACCTTTTGATTAGTGGAGATTTTGCTCCTTAGGTCTCATCTAATAATATTTTTGTCCCCTCATTATCCTCAGTGGTCCCTATGACCTCGTCATCGGTGCTTTATGTTTGCATCCCTATAGGAAATGTGATTAAAGATGAAAAGAGGGAAGTGATTAATTAATATTGAATAGTATTAGGCTTCAAACATTGGAGTCACATTTGGCTCAATGCTAATATTGGAGTACAATAAAAGCATTATCTTGAGTGATTTGAATTTAATAAATTAATACTACACCCAAAAAGAATGATGGAGGAAAATGGAGCTTTTGTGGGACTAGGTATAAGCATGTTAATTTTATTGTACTGGCGGAGACCCTTAGAAATGTCTCCTGGTGTCAAAAAAAGTGATCCTAACTCTTCTCCTTTCATCCCATCCCTACACAAACAGACAGACCGAAGGAAAAGTGATAATTTCATAAAATTGAGTATTTCTTGCATTATTCCATGTGATCGTATGGACTTATGTAGGATAAATTTATTGATTTTCATTGAATTTCATAAAATCATGCATTTGAGCATCTAAGGTTGAATTCATGTAAAAATCAGTCAAATTTCACATAATTGCATGGTTTTCATGAAATTATTCTTTTCTCTTATCTAATTATCCTCTCAAATAACTTTTGATTCAAACGTAAGCTCATGTAGTTTCTTTGCATCATTGCATTTTAGGCGAAAAAATCGTTGAATGCATTGTAATCATATGAGTTCAAACGTTGTGAATCGGGCCCCGTGTGCTGCATTATTCTTTTCCTCATAAATATCCTTCTTTTAATTTTATTTCATTCTTCTGTGTATGACAATTCAGACATTGGGGCCCACAAAGATAAAATTTGAGAGAAAGAAGAAAGACTTCATGAAAAAGCCAACCTTGGGACCCACACTACATTGGGCATTAATCCCAATGTAGGGGCAGCCTTTGTAGGGCCCACTTTCATGTTAAAAAATTCAGATTTAGTGCATTGAAGATAATTTCCAAATTTGTGGGCCATGAGATGAGGTTTGATTTTCATATTAGTGGGACCGCTATGGAAAAAATCTAATGGCAGTATAAGTCACAAAGAGAAGAAATGAGTCATTGAGGGCCAATATCAAAAGCTAAGAGAAAAGAAGAAAAGAAAGCAAGAGAAATTGGAAAGTGGGCAATTATCTGTAACATATTTGAATTTTTCAAGAACAATATGTCTTAATGATAAGAATTTTGAGGGACAAAATCTCTAAGATTAAATATTTCGTTTTACTTTTTTTAATTTTAAGATATAGTAGAATATTTTATTTTACTTTGTTGGTGATTAGCACTTATTAGAGATACTTCTTACAACCAGTTGTTAGTCAGGTCATTGAACTCAATGGAAGCGTAGTCAAGTTAGACGCTTTTTTTTTAAACAAAAAAAACAAATGTAATTGGAGAATAGGATGATGAAAATGTTCTTCAATTTTTCGCCCCACTCAAATAAAAGTCCTGGATCTGCCATATATCAATGGATAAATGAGATTAGTTCCAGTCGCAAGGATTAGGCCGTATCACACGTTGACGTGAAGGGGTCCGGATTACAAAGAACGACCCTGTGAGAAGGTGTTTGATATCTGGACAGATGATGCAAATGAAATGGTAATTTCATCATCTGTGATATGTCATTGGAGCGATTCCACACAAAAATATTGCAGATATTCAATAGGACGATTGATAAAGTTTATTGAGGAGTAAGATCTACCCGAGGGAGAATATTGAAAAGTATTTCATCTTCCTCTATTAACGCATCAAGGTTTTGGGTTCACATTTTATTACACGCTTGGTGACGCCCTATACTTCTGATCGCTTATCTAATGAACATCTTCTTTGTGATCTCGATGTCGTGCAACATATCCCTGATATCCAAACACAGTTTTATGTTCTGCCTGCATTGGGTTATACTCCACATTTTGTGGATATCAAAGAATGAAAATGCACATGTCGATCAGATTTGGGAGCTTCACAAGTTCCTTTGCTCTTATGCGGTGGCAGTTTTACAATGTATAAATCTAATTGAACATATTCAGCACATGAGATTATTTACCCAATTGAACATATTCAGCACATGAAGGACAAGATGAATGAAATGCCAAAGATAGATAGGAACAGTAAGATAGTTGGCCTAGTTCAGTTGGCATAGGACAACGGTTTGCACCCGGAGGTTGTATCACACTGGGGCCCAGCTTCCCTCTGGGTCCGGAGGGATTAGTCCAGCCCAAAGGGTTGGGAACCCTCCAATAGCAAAAAAAAAAAAAAAAAATTTGAGTGTGTTTTTCTCTTGCATGAGTTTTTCTCTTGCATGATTGGTTTACTTTGGTAAAGTGGTTTTTCTTGTTCTGTGATTTGTATGTAAAGATATATTGTTATATCCTGCATTTAATATAAACTAGCAAAACACACTCATGCTAAGATCGGGCAATAATGAAAAAAAAAATATTTATTGTTGTTAATCCTTTTTTTTAATCATGAGAGGATGAATAACTATTAATTAAAAGTGAGCTGGCGTTGGTCCAGATATTAGTATATCAAAATGACATCAATGTGTGTTGAAATTGCCTTTGCATTTTGACACAGAGAGAGTACACAGTAGATTAAAATCAGCCTACATGAATTGGGATTGTCCCGGATATCAAGATATGGGAATGAAATCGACATTGCATTTAAGTGGTCTTTGCATTCAGCCTACATGCACCATGGATTAGAGATCTTAGGAAATTATTTGAATTTAAATGAGTTAGAGTTTGAATTTTAAATGGATTGGAATTCTATTCAGATAAATTATGATGTTTTTTTTTCTAATGAAACGCAATGAGTTTCATGAAAAAGTGGTTCCTTTAATTTTGACAACATGAAGAGACAAAACCTCTTGTCAACTTAGCAAATGGCTTCAATTTCCATAATTATTATTGTAGAAATCACAATTTAACAAGTGCAATATGTTTTTGGTCAAAGTGCTCAAGTCATCAAGTATGAAAATTCTCTCTCTCTCTCTCTCTCTCTCTCTCTCTCTCTCTCTCTCTCTCTCATATCCATCTGAAAACCCAAAACGAAAAACGAATTCCAATCATCAGAAAAGCCATAATAATCAAGACAGTCGGGGGATTCATTTCAACCGGACTCTTCTTGCAATTCCCAAGCAAGCTACCAACTCTACAAGATTAGCTATATCTTATTCTAAGTCCTAAAGAAAAGAGATCTCAAAATACAATCTAAGGAAGGGATAAAGAACATGATATTGGGAGAAAGAGACAAGAGGAGGAAGAAAAGTTGTAAATCTTCATGGTCGTACATGGGATCGTAGAGATTGTCACATCAACGCCATAAAACAGAGATAGATCGGCCGATTCATGAAAAAAATATGTGGAGTTGCAAGAAGGGTTGAGGAAGGATGGCAAAGTAATTCTCAGATCCTTCACATTTGTGCTTGCATATATGGCTATCAATCTGGCCCTTTGACGAGGAGGCTCGGCCCGGCTCATCCCTCAAAAGCCCGCAAAGCGAGGGTTTTTCTTTTTATCCTAAAGCCTGATGGTAGGGTAGGGCCTGATTTTGAAAAGCCTGCAACTTTCAGGGCCGAGTTAGGGCTTTACTTAGTCGGCCGAGGGTGGCTGGCCCGGCCCTTTGTCTATTAAAATGTAAAATAAATAATAGGTATAATATTATAGATATATAGGATTTTTTTACCAAAAGAATTATAAATAACCCCCTCTGATTAGCAATTAATGACAAAGCCTTAATATTTTGTCAAAAAATAATAACCGAAGCGTAGGTAATTTTTTTTATGGATATCCCCAGAGATCCTAATATTGTCACCTATGTTTGATTCTGCATTTGCCCAACACTGACGTATTCTTCAATAAAAAGGGAATTCAAGTTGTCATTGATTAGATTGATTTTCACCATTAATGTAAACTATTGATGTTTAATAGTTTAGATAGATGACCATCGACATCATCATTGAGTGTGGTTGAGATTTAGCACTAGTCATTGATCAACGTCAATTTCTCTCTTTCCCATTACTTCCATGATTATTGTTTTATTCAAGTGGACCCCACATATGGAGTTAAAGTTTGTGACTCTTACCCATGTTCAAATGCATCAAATTATTTTTCATTCAGCTTAGGTAGGCAAAGTTTAATTATTTTGTTATTAAACCCAATGGGTTTATGTTAATTCAAAAGTGGCCTAATTAAGGTTTTTTTGAACCACACATACTAAATAGTTTATTTAGAAAAGTTCTAATGCCGTTTATAATAAATAAATTTAATTGAATCGGATGATACTTGTCAAATAGGATTTGATGGTCCATATTATTGCTTTATAAAAAAGTGATACATGAACTAGTAAAAAAAGACTACAACTATGTAACTTCAGCTAGTGTGCACATTACTTAAACTATGTAACTACTACTAGTGTGCTAAGGTCTTTGATAGTATCATCCATGTCCTAATTTCATGTCACGATACTATCAAATTAGCTTATTTCATTTTATCATAAATATAAATAATATTTTTATATAAGGATAAAGTAACTTGTTTCATGCATTCGTTTAGAAATGACACAAAAAATTGACTTTTGCATTGCATGTGTCCTTAACTCGAATAAAGGAGGGATAGTATCATAGTATAAAAAAATTATTATATATATATTAAAGCAGCAACCATCTTCATGGGAGAGCAACACGTAGCGCTCCCTTTTTGAGGTTTCGTGATGACATGTGGCACACCCCACCCAATCCATATAGATAACTCATGTATAACTTATGTCGGAAAAGATTTTTGGTTTCTTAAAGTTAAGGTAATTCCATTTTTGGAAATTATAAATTTATGAGGATTTGGACGAATGAAAATCTTTATTTGTTCGGACTTTCAAACCAGACCACCTCCCATAAGATTTGAAAATCCCCACTTAAGTGGATTTGCACGCCGAACCCTATTTTTCTTAACTATATGCATCGATACAAACCAAATATCAATGTGAGATCCTCGACTATACAAATCCCTAACAAGGATCCTTGTCCCAGTGGTAGTGAATAATCATCAGATCTATGAATTCCTTACCTGTTACCAAACATACTCTTTTTTTTTTAGAGATATAATGCATTTAGGATTCTTCTTCCCTAATTCTTCTCTCATGTGAGATGGGTAGTTCCAAGAAACATGTGGGCACATGTTTTGAGTTAAAGTTGTTTTCTTTTTTAATTAAGAGTCTTAATATTTCTTTTTATTTCAATTAGGTTCTCTCTAAATATAAACAAGCCCTGTTTTCTCTCCCCTTCAACACTTGATTTTTCTCCACACAATCCCTTCTTTCTCTCCCCTATTAATGTCTCCACCTACTTTTTTTTACCATACATGTAGCTAAATTTACCGCATTTATAATCCAACCGATTGGAATTGATCTACTCACACCCACCCACACACACACCACTTAGTCATTCCTATGGTGTATATTTTATTCTTAATTAATACTATCTTATGAGATATATAAGACCTGCATATTGTTATTTTTATTTACAAGTGGGGCCTGCCATTACTAATTAATGACAACAAGTGTGATCCGAAGGCTTCTTTTTGCTTTGAACGGTAGTATGTGATCGAAAGTCTTCTTACCAACTTCCTGCAACAAATCTCCACTACTTAAGAGAATTTAAAGATATGTTTTATAGATCTGGCTGAATGTTTAGTATTGTAATCTTTCTTCTTCAAATTCCGTGAGTTGGGTCTTTTGTTTTGGTTCTTATGGAGCGTTGGATTTGTTTCATTATTTATTTCTTCCCTTATTTATGATCCAGCATGCAATCCACTAATGATTCATGGCCGGAGAACATGAAATAAACATGATATAAGATGTAATGTAAATTACTGTTGATATTTCCATAATAGTATTTTAAATTAATTTTTACTTAACGTTACTATTAATATTAAAACTAAAATTAAAATAACATTAGATTTTATAGTTGGGAGATGCTCCTATGAGAGATAAAGTGGGGTCCTCTCATAGTACTATGAGAGATAAGGTGGGGGCCCTCACATTTAAGTTATTGGCATTGGATATGGATGTTAGGGCCCTCACCTTATCTCTCATAGTAAGGTGAGAGATGCTCTCATATATAGGAGCATTTCCCTTTATAGTTAAATATACTAATTTAGATTTCTGTTATATTTTTAGTGTTATTATCTTAGATTGTTAAATACAATAATTTTGGTAACGATTGGTATGTTCTCCATCATTAATCTGACTTTAATTAAATTAATCTATTAACATAAATTTGTATAGCTTATTATTGTTAATTTTTTTTTATTCCTGACCTCTAGGATAGCACTATATCATTATGGGCCTACCTAATCGGTCCAAATCTTTATCTTTCCCTTACTTCTTCCCTCGTCTTGCTTCCTTTACAAATCCTTTTTTTTTTTGTGCCCGTGTTGAGCATAGGCCTCTCACACTAGTTATTATATATAATAACATAAAAAGAATTATTTCTTTCGGCCTTAGCCTGACCCTAGACTGGCCCTGACCCTTGAGGGTAGGGTAAGGGCTTCAATATTATTGTAGGCCCACCGAGGGTTTTGAGGGCTTTGGCCTGACCCCGGCCCAGCCCGCATATATGAGGGTAGGATAAAGGCTTGCCCCAGCTCGGCCCTTTGATAGTCCTACATGCAACAAACATCTCTTTGCTTGTTGCCCCATGAACGAACCTTTGGATGTATATCTCTTTTAAAAGAAGGGATTTTATGAAAGATTTAGCCTTAAACACTAATTAGATAAATTGATTATGAAAAACACAGAATTGACGGATTAGGGTATAGTGCATTTCTCTTGGACAAAATTACCCTCAAGACAATATTGGTATCTGTATAACGATATCGTTATCCACTTGACACTTAATTCCCATATATGTCGCTCATTAGAATTGATGTTTTAATTTCTCCATCTTAGTTCTCAATGTAATTTCTTTGAATATCAAAGCCAAAAAGAAGAGATAAATGCTTTTGAAAGTAGGGGTGTAAAAAAAACCGAAAAGAAGAAACCGTCTAACCGAACCAACCGAACCGAACCGCGGTTAAAAACCGTGTTTCACGGTTCGGTTACGGTTACGGTTAATGAAATCCAAAACCGCACGGTTCGGTTCGGTTACGGTTTTCTATAATAACTTACTGCGGTTAACGAACCGAACCGTAAAATACGGTTCGGTTAACCGTATACGGTTAACCGTACCATTATATAGATAAAGGAAAAAAACTAAGGGCCGAATGTAATATTTCTTTAAGTGTTACGTTAACAAAAGAAACCTAATCCTTCTCTCATCTGTTTCTCGCCTAAACCAAACCCCCTAATCTGAAACTCATATTCTAATCCTCAATCCATGTCACCGATTAATTGATCCATCTAGATTAGATTTTTTTTTAAATTCTTAACTAATTTTATGCTTGGTTAAAATCAGTGGGTTTTTTCTTTGTTTTTCTATTTTGTTCCCACTTGTCCTATGCATGATAAATGTTTGAGAATATGAATGTTTCCTAATTGAAAGTTTAAGATGTTCTTTGTGGTCTTTGTTTTTTTTTTTTTTTTCCATGTTCTACTAATTTCTTTGATACACATCCATTCACAGTTTTAATAGAGTGTTCAACATGCTCTGTTGCAATTTGAAATTTAAAAGTTGGTATTATATTCTAGTCGTTTGTCTATTAATTAATATATAAAAGGGTTAATCTACTTGTTAAGCATGATTAGATTTTTCCACGGTTAATAACCGTAACCGAACCGTCTAATACGGTTAACCGCGGTTCGGTTTTCTACGGTTTTTGTCTTCACGGTTACGGTTACGGTTAATGAAATCCAAAAACCGCGGGTAACGGTTCGGTTAACGGTTTTTTCCAAAATAACCGGTTAACCGAACCGTTACACCCCTACTTGAAAGGGACAAACGCATTAACAAATTCAACTCTTTTTGGAAAAATATATATATTTATATATATATATAATCAGAAAAGGAAGAGAAACCACAAAATGAAGAGGAGAAAGGAAGACATGCTACTAGCTTCAACATCACAATCAACCAAACCCATTTTGTATTAGTTAATGTCAACATTGATAACCATCAACTGGGAGTAGATTTTTTTAACAAAAAGAGTCGGATTAGAAAAGACAGATATTGAAGAGGAAGATCAATGACGATCACCACTACCAAAGGCTTTAAGGAGCTTGGAAAAAAGAAGATGTCCATTTCATTGAAAGCAAGTAGAAAACTAATAGACAGTAGCATCTCAACATTGGGATATTAAGAGAAGAAAATAAGAGGAGTCGACTTTTAAACGTATATTATTTCGATAGATTTGATGTGTTTATCCCTTCAAAGTGTGTATTTGCTGTCATAGTATTCAATATTAAAAAAAACTTAATTGAAAATCGAGATGCAGTATCTAAAACATCGGGTTCTAGTAGGCGGGATATATGCAAATGAGTATCAAGTGGATAACAATTTCGTTAGGCAGGTAACAATATCTTTAAACATATATCGATATCATCACAAGAGTAATTATGTCAAAAATAAATTTATTGCACCCTAATCCATTAGCCTTTTGTTTTTCATAATCAATTCATCTAATTAATTTTAAGGCTATTTTTTGGGGGTTCTGTCATATTAGTCCTCCTTAAACTCAATTTTGACAATTTCATGATCCAAGTTTAGATAATGTCACCAGAGTCACTTGACTTAGTCAATTTTTTTTAAAAAAATATTCTTGCCCCAAATCCCATGATATCATGAGAATAGTTCATGTCACAAAAATGGATAAATCCCATGATATTATAGGACTATCCCATGATGTCATCTTAAAGAAAGTTTTTTCTGAATGATAGAACATGATAAATGGTAGTCAGATGTGTATTTACTTTTCATAAAATGCCATTTTTTATGTCCTATAAAAAATGAATTCACTTGCTAGTGGAAAAAAAAGTGTATGATATAGAAACCAATAAATCCCATGATACCACGTGATATGACACAAAAAAGTCTTAAAAATTGTTGACATTATGTGAATTTCGGTCATGAGATTGATAAAATCAAATTTAAGGATGACTAATATGTCAAAACCCCTAATCTTTTTCATAAAAATCCCTTAAAAGAAATGGTTATGGGACCGATATGGGCCGGCTTCTTGCAGAACTTTAGAGTTATGAGAATTTATTGCAAAGTTTTCAAAAATAATATAAATTTTTAGAGTTTTGAGAATTTGTTGGAAAATTTTCAAAAATAATATAATTTTTTTGGCTCATTTTCCAAAAAGTACATAAAATTTTGAATATTTCAAAAAATATATATAAGTTTTTCACAATTCTTTCAATCAAGTCCTCTCCATATATATATATATATATATTTTTGTGAAATGACAAAATACCCTTCTATTATGACAAACTAGTTTTTAGCTATTTGGAATCCCTTTTTTGTAACCATTCATGCATAATGATAGTTCAAGTGGGGGCCCACTAGGTCATTTGGGTTACTTGATCATTTCTCAAAAATAAGTTATGAAAGGGAGATTTGGAAAATAACATTAAGGTGTTTTTGTCATTTCCTAGGATTTTTTTATGGAGAAGACTTGAGTGAATCAATTGTGAAAACTTTTATACTTTTTAGAAATATTCAAATCTTAATTAATGTACTTTTTTGAAAATGAACCAAAAACTTTATACCTTTTTGAGAATTTTCCATTTAAATTCTAAAATGGAAATTTTCAAAATAGTATAAAGCTTTTAGTTCATTTTTTTTTAAAAGGCACATGAAGATTTGAATATTTCAACGGAGTATAATTATAGCTTTCCATATTTTTTGCAATCAAGTCCTCACCATAAAATATATATATATATATATATTGAAGAAGAACAAGGGCCCTTATGTCACTTTTCAAATTTTCCTTTTAGGAAATTATTTGAAGATAAATTATTAAGTCCAATCCAAACGACCTAGTGGGGCCTATTTTAGCTATCTTTATGCATAGATGGTTAAAAAAGAAGGGTTTATATGAATTCCGAATTACTGTAAACCTAGCTTCCTTAAATAGTTATGATCATCAAAATCAAGTTGAGACTTGGGCCATATGAGAATCTAGAGAAAAAAACCTCAAGATCAATTCCGACTTTCTCCTAGGTGACTGAACCATCAAAAGAAGGTACCCCACCATCAATATTTGATCGGTGAGGCCCATAAAGTGATTCTTAAGTTGGTTTTGGGGATGAAAGAAGGTTAATAATATGCTTTCCTTCTAAAAATGTTATTCCCACATGGAACTCAAGTCCTCACTGACATGAAATTCCAAAATCATCATGGTTAGAAGAATTTGTAAATGCAGGTCTATTTAGTTAAGAAATTGACAAGAATGCAATGGTCGTGTCCCACAATTCCTTATTTGATTGGGTTGAGGAGGTTGAAATTTGTTGAGCTGATCAAGTTAAAAGCCATTTTGGCTTAGCTGAATTCTCTTAATTATGAAATTTAAAATACTTTTTTACCATTAGCATTTTGGAATTCTATTTCTTGAGGACAACATTTAGAACTCATTAAACTTTAATTGAAACTCAAATGAATTTCAAAATCCAAACTTATTTTCATATGAAAAATGTATTCGTATTACAGTTAAAACATAATAGAAGCCGAATCCGAATCCGAATCCGAATCCGAATCCGACATGCTCTGATCGGGTTCAAATTTGAGTTTCTTTTAGAACCAAAAATAGGTTTCGTATCCACTTTATTTAAAATAAAAAATATCAAATACTTGAACAATTAGACACACATTTACAACCCTAGCAAAAGGATCCTATGGATCTCAATTGATTTCATGCAAAAAAACAAAAACAAAAAAAAAAAAAAAATCACATTTTGCAGGCTTTTGAAGGCCGGGCCGGATATCCTCTTTGGAGGGCCCAATTGACACCGAATTCCCAACATTTCCAAAACCGCTTGCGTACTCAATAAATACCAAAATCGTATCCCACTCCACACTCAAATCCAAACCTCTCTTTATTCTCTTTCATTCTGTGTGTTTCATCAAACACCATCCCCCTGCACTCTTTCCATTTTCTCCTTCTTCTTCTCTAATGGCGGACCTGAAAGACCCTCTCCTCCCTCCAAAACCCTCATCATCTTCAATAAACCCTAGAGACCCTCCTCTCCCTTCTCGCCCTTCCGCCTCCGGCCGCCCTCTCTTCCAAGGCATGGACTTTCTCGGCCTCAAGAAGCGCGGCCAGGGCCTCCGCTCCTGGATCCGCGTCGACACCTCCGGAAACTCCCAGATCATCGAGGTCGATAAGTTCACCATGATGCGCCGCTGCGATCTCCCCGCCCGCGATCTCCGCCTCCTTGACCCCCTCTTCGTCTACCCCTCCACCATCCTCGGCCGAGAGAAGGCCATCGTCGTCAATCTCGAGCAGATCCGATGCATCATCACCGCTGATGAGGTCTTGTTGCTCAACTCGCTCGATAATTACGTGTTGCAGTATGTCGTGGAGCTGCAGAGGAGGCTGACGGACGGTGGGGATTTGAACAGTAGGGGAGGAGGCGGAGGCGGCGGTGGAGGCGCTGGGATGGGTTATTCCGATGGATTCGGAGGCGGGACGCCTTCGCCGGACTATCTGCCGTTTGAGTTTCGCGCGCTGGAAGTGGCGTTGGAGGCAGCCTGCACCTTTCTTGATGGGCAGGTTCGTGTGGGGTGGATTTTTATTGGGTGTTTTATTGGTCTGTTTTAGAGGCAATAGTGAAATTTTATTGAATTGAAATGAAAGAACATACCCCTCTCTCAATCCAATAAAACAAGATTAAAATCCTGTTTCTCTCCAATAAAGGAATTGTTGTCATTAGAACATAGCATAAAAGTATGATGATACCATGCTATTTTGTTTAGTGCAGTTGATTCTAGCAAGATACATATTCATAGAAAATCTATTGTGGATGTACCCAGATGGGTTATAATGTATTTCTATGCAATATTTATAATTCTAGGTTATACGCAAGTTGGTACTTTTAAATAAGAAATGAGTTCTGATCAACAAAGAAATGAAAAGCAAAAGTACCAGCTGCTAAGATTGATGTACAGAGTTGCTAGGAAGAATAAAATTGGAAATGAGTTCATAAAAGGAAACTTGTGAGGAGGTCCTGCTGAAAAGAAAATCGATGAATGTCGCTTGTGATGGTTTGGGCACATACAGGAAGTATTAGAAATGGCCAATGAGGATTTGAATGTAGTAGTTAGGAAAGACATGATGGAGTATGGAGTTAACAAGATCATGACTTTCAATAGGGTTGATTTTAAAAATAGAACTCACAAAGCCAACCCCAAATAGTTAGGACAAGGCTTCAATGATGATGAATAAATAACATGCCCTTTTTTATGCCCAATATTTTATTGCATTAATTCTTATCGGCCATTGCATTAGTTCCTGCCTCCATATGTTGGCTGTGTGTTATACTTACTTTATTCAGAGCACCTTGTATTTCCCTTTATTTTATGTAAAGCTGAAACACTGCACTGACATCATTTCTTGCATGTATGCCCTTTGATTGATCTGTTGCAACTTGCAAGAGCTGCCTCTTAATAAACAGATCTAAAAGAAGGGCTTTGGTCGTTCATGTTCATTTTAATTTCAAGTTTTATTGATGTTGAGTTTTATAAGCATTTTCTCTCTTTTAAGTAAGTAGCTCATTTTTTTCCCCATGTGAGTCAGGCAGCAGAACTGGAAATTGAAGCGTACCCTTTACTAGACGAACTGACATCAAAGATCAGCACCTTAAACTTGGAACGTGTGCGTCGGTTAAAAAGCAGACTTGTTGCTTTGACACGAAGAGTTCAAAAGGTGTTTCCATATGCCATTTTTTGTTTGTGTAATAGGCTTCTCTTGAGTGTGTACCTCTCTAGAAGTACAATTTGGAGAAGTTTTTGCTAATCTCCCCCCTAAAGGACAACTTGGAGAATTTTTTTGATAATCTTCCTCCCTAAATGTGACATTCATGTCTACTCTCAATCCTGACTGCCGAGATTGTAGGATCCACTATGGATGGATTACAGTATACAATTAAGCTGTCCAACTTGGAGGATTATGCGGATAATATGATTTTGACTATCCATTGGCTGCTATTACTATTTGGAAGATTATGAAGTAAAATGGTCAGGAGTCAAGATTCCATTTTCAAAATCTTGCAGTTTGAATCTTCTTAGCAGAATGGTTTTTGGTATATATTCCGTTCGCCATTGAGCCCACTATTCAGATAGCATTGGCATGCACATACGCCACTTGTACAGATGTGTGGAAGAAACATCAGTCTAGCTGTTTTAATGGAATCCATCTTTTCAAGTATAAATAATTCTAGGCTTTCTTTTTGTAGGTTAGGGATGAGATTGAGCAGCTAATGGATGACGATGGTGATATGGCCGAAATGTATCTCACTGAAAAGAAGTTGCGTATGGAAACTTCATTCTATGGGGATCAGTCTGTCGGTTATGGCTCAAGTGGGGCTGGACTATCGGCTTCTGCTCCCGTTTCTCCTGTTTCTTCTCCCCCTGATGGGCGCAGGCTTGAGAAGAGCTTGAGCATTGCAAGGAGCAGGCATGAGAGTATGAAGAGCTCAGACAGCATGACGGAGAACATAGAGGAATTGGAAATGCTTTTGGAAGCATATTTTGTGGTCATTGATAGCACCCTCAACAAATTGACATCAGTATACTTCATTTGTTCTCTGCAGTGTATTTCATTTATCCTGAGCATGAGCGGTTTCATCATTGTAATCATCCCTCTCTGTTATTTTACAGTTGAAGGAGTACATTGATGACACAGAGGACTTCATCAACATTCAGCTGGTAAGGCGTCTTTCTTTGCTATTTGAATCCCCTCGTTGCACAGACACCCTTTAGTGAAAGATGATTCAAGTTGCCGGTGCTTTAGACAATTATACAGTTTTCTCTTCCGTTTTTATTGGTAATTATATGGTTTTCATAATCACTTTGAGCATTTGTTAAAGCCTCCACATCAATGATACTGAATACTAATTAAATGGACAGCATGAGTGCCCAGATATTGATAATGATATGGACATGGATAGAGGGAATGGGGATGTGAGGCGGTTGTGTTTTTTGAATCATCATCATAGCCTTGTCCCAGCTATGATATGTAGATTCCTTTTGTACTGGCCTTTTTTGTTCAATACAACTTACCATTCAAAAAAAAAAAAAAAAACTATGATATGTAAATTCTATCCATTACTAAAGCAGTAACATGAAAAAAAAAAAATTTTTGCTATACGGGTGGGAAACTTAATGCAATAGAATACTTCGCATTTGAAGAGTGGAATTGCAGTATCAGTCAGTGTTAAATCTATTCACATTTGAAAAGTGGAATTTCAGAATCAATCAGTGTTAACTCTATATCACACCTTGAGTCCTTGCTTGTACTAAGCATCCCATATTCTAGTTCATCACTTAAAGAGGATCCTGCCACCACAATTTTGATCTGAGGTTATCTTCTACTGGTTTACAGAAAGGTACTGATACAACTTGGGTTAGTAAAAAAAAAAATGACATTTTCATTTATTTCCTTGATGCTTGTCAGACTTTTGCAAAGGTAGGGCCATTCCTTGACACTTCGGTGGCGTAATACCTATATATATGGTGGAATGTATGATGGAACAGCTTCTGCATCACTCTCTCCTAACACATGATCCTCCCCTTTGATTAATATGAAAATGGACAATTACAACCACCACTCACCAAGTTTATTGGGGGCCCAATTCTACAGTTTGGATTAGGGTTGCTTAGATTGCTAGATCACAATTTGTGTTTCGTGGGTCGTGATTCGCCTTATGTCAGTGATCTCAGTTTGACAGGATAGGATGAGGTACTCTTATTTTTGAACCGTTAGTGTAAGATACCGCCATTCCTTTTAATTTACAAGTGGGGACTGGTTTTAGATCTGGAAATCCAAACCGTATATACTTTTTGGGCCCATGTTTGAGTCCTGATTTATTTTGCAATTTAGATATTGCATTATGAAAGGGAAATTTTCAAAAATATTATTTTGGCCTAATTATAGGAAAAGGTCCAATGAATCGATAACGAAAAAAGGGTTCCTATGTTTTTGAAGTACCTTTCAGTAAGGTCCTTGCCATTAATTTCTCCTAATGCCATCACAGAACACAAAAGCTGTCAATTTCACAGTCATGCTCTTTAGATTTTAGGAAGAATCTCACATTCGCCAATTTATCATGAATCTCCATCTTGAATTAGAAGCTATGTGAGCCACCTTAATGAATGTGGAAGTTTCTCTGGATTTGGATGCATGTGTACAAAAGGTCCTAGGAGAAGAGATTCACTTACAATCACATATGTTCTAGGAAGCAGAGGCTAGTTCTTGTGACTAACTACTCATATATCTGATAATTCTGCTCTTCTTGTTAAAAATAATTTGTCCAGTAGAGATCTTCATTCTATTCAATTCTTCAAATGTACAGGATATGGGCATACAGCTTGTGGTTGTAAGAAGAAGAATACAGGTTGTAGTGGACTTGGACTCAACAAGCCTGGTTGAAGATTTAAAAGTTAATTTAAAAAAAAAATTAAAAGTTTAATATAGTTTTAGGTGCAAGCATCAAGTTTTGAATCAAAGACCTTTGAGTTGCAAAAAGAGAGCATCTACCACCTTTGTTAGTAGCTGTTATCAGGTCGGTTTTTCTATAAAATAATATCAAATCCAATGTTAAAAGATATTTACTTTAGTTATTATATGACGGTTTTAATCATAATGGGGTGCTTAAAATTTAAATAGAATTCATGTAGGTAAGTATGTTGGGGACAAGGCTTTGATGATGATGATAGTCTTAAACATATCACTTGGGTATATGGGTATTTTTTATTTAGTCTCAACTACCCAAACCTGAATTAATAATCAGGTCCAAAGAAAAGGTTTACTTTTTGCAAGTCAGGTCCTTCAGATAACGTCTTTGGAGTTTCACTAACTTGGGGTTGGGGGGCGCGCGGGCGGGCACATGCAGGAGTCATTTTCCTTAATGGCAAAGGCGCATTGAAACCTTTATGTTATTGGTTTACTGAGATTTGAAAGACCTTTTTATAAGGACTTTTCAAGAGTCATTTTCCATAAGTTAATGGCAAAGACACATTGAAAAGCTCCTCAAAAACTTTGAAACCTTTATGTTATTGGTTTATTGAGATTTGAAAGACCCTTTTATAAGGACTTTTCAAAATCCTCCCATTGTGAAAACTTATTGCAATCAAGGATTAGATTGTGAAGCCATTGACAAGTTGAATGTTGAATAAAAATCATGTAGAACGGAAGATATTGCGACTCAGAGAGAGTGAACCAGCAATCTGGATAGTTGTGACCCAGATCATGAATCGTTGGGCGGTATAGAATTTACGTAAGGATCTGGTCATGAGGTGCCTCCCAAACGGCATTAGACCTGTTATGTAAATGATTTGAAATTTGAATCACCGAAAGGTAAGCCCAGGGCCTTGCTTAGTCTTTTTTTTAATTATTATTATTCCTTCTGCTATACTTATAATGTACTTTGCTGAAGAAAGCATGAATACTGGTGTTGACACCCATTCACTGCTAGTTTCCTTTCTTTTATCAGAGTTACTAGTAGTCTGACTTCTTTTTTTTTTTTTTTGCTAATTGATGCTGGTGATCTGTTTGGCACATGCATGGTTTCTGTCAAAAAGAGGAGTGCCTTCCCATATTGCTTAAGATTTTTAGGACTGTCCTGTCAGTTACAAAATTTCGCTTTTAACGAGTTAGCGACATTGACCTTTTGTTGTTTGTACAGGACAATGTCCGGAATCAGCTGATCCAATTTGAGCTGCTGCTTACAACGGCAACATTTGTTGTTGCCATTTTTGGGGTGGTAGCAGGGATCTTTGGAATGAACTTTCCTATTCCGTTATTTAATAATGATGGCGCATTCAAGTGGGTTCTCATAATCACTGGTATATGTGGGGCTGTAATTTTCTGCTCATTTTTGTGTTTCTTCAAGTACAGAAGACTCATGCCATTGTAGATACATATCCAGGGTAAGAATGATGAATGAGGAAAAAGCAACCCCAATTCTTTGTTTTCTGTGGATCTAAGCTTATGGTTGATGTATAAGAAGGCCCTTTCTGAAAGTCATGTTTTGCGGGAAGCTGGCCTTATTTTTTACCCCTCCTGTAAGTTACCATTTTGCAGCTTATAATGCAACACAAAGGTTTTGGGGGTCTCTCTTTTACAATGTAAAAAATTGCTGGTTTCTATGCGTTCATCTGTTCACTGCAAGTTCTTGTGGTGCATATAACATTTAATTCAGTGAAATACAAGATTAAGAGGGAAAGTTCAACTATCTGCCATCTGGTACCTAGTGCTCATATTAGTTGTACTTTTGGGGATCATGCGTCTTATTTCCTGTGAAGGCTATTGTTGTATAAACTGTTAATTAAGCTGATCATTGGGATAAATGGTCCTTGGCCCTGTTAGGGACCTTGAACTCAGTTTACCTTCAACTCTGTTTGCCTGTAATTGGTTGTAAATAACTTCCAGTTAATCACTTCTAGGTCCCTCAGGCTTACGCATAAAGCTTCATTATTTATACCTAAAAACAACTTTCCTTCACTGGGGTTTATGAAGATCCAAATGGGCCATTTGGAATGCATAGATAGTCATAAGTTTCCCTCACTGTGTTCTCACTGTTACCCCCTGGGCATTGAGAATTGTTCAGTTGCAAGCCGGGGGCTTAGCTTGACTTCGTGCCAAACAGAAATCAATTAATCCAAACAAATATCACAACACACAAGTCACAGCCAGCTTACATAACCGATCAGGAAAGGAAATCAACCACTTCATTAACCAAAGCAATAGAATGAGCAACTCCATTTTGCTTCCTAGAGAAGCAGAAAAACTTAATGCTAATAAACCACTTAAGCCAAAGCAAGAATGTCCAGAAATTTTTCTATAAATGTATTTCTAAAAGTGGTTAAAATTGAAGAATCAAAGATGAACATCCAAAAATGGCCATCAAATTCTCTCTTTTGAGGATAAACAAATAAAGGGGAAATAAAAAATGAACACCAAGCCATCCCCCAAGTAGATCTAATACCAGTCCCCTGTTGTTGCTCAGTGGGTCGAGACGCATTGTATTGTAGGTAGGAGTATAAAACTGCAAGTTCACTTGAGTGTATATCAGGTTATCCAAATGAATGAACCAAATCATTTATTGCTTTTTTTTTTTTTTTTTATATTTAGTCCTCGAGTTCCAACAGCAATATTTATATAATGCATTTTTTGTGGTTCTTTTCCTTCGTTTTTTTTTTTCTTTTCACTGGGTCCTGCTTGTGTGCATGGAATACATAGGAATTGAAAACAAGTCAAATGAGCTCCACTTTAAGCAATGCTAAAGAGGCATGTGGGGATTGGCAAAGGTCACAAAGCAGCGAGATATAGACGGGATCTTAATTTTACTAGAATTTATATTATCAGGGTGATAATTAAATTTAATTTTCATTAAGACGGAGATTATTTGAGATTTAATTTTTTTTAATATTTACCTCTAATTCCTCATTTTAATCCACTTATAACAAGAAATACAAAGTCTTGAAATTCCTACAATTTTTCAATAGGCAGAAGGGGGCATTCTTTTGATCTTTTCAAAACGAGTGATTCTATTGACACCCTCCCTTGTTGCTGTGCGCACCCACCCGCCTCTATGAAAAATCACAGTTCAGCACAGCACTTTTTGGGGTGCCAATAAAACTAAATGCATTTTCCATCCATATTCATGCCCAACTTCTCCAAGGAAACGAACCAGATGAGATGAGAATTGGATGATGTTCTATCACTGTTCCAATCCCCCTATCCACACTAGTCAACTTCTGCACATTCATCCGCTGCTACTCCTCAAATCCACCCAACAACCTCCTCTTCTCCTGCTTCCTACTCGTACGAGTATTCCTGCACCCATCTGCAGCATCCATCGCAATCTCTTCCAAAATCGAAGAAGAATCGCGAAGACGCATTCCACTCCCATGTCGACAACAACATTCTCTGCTGGCAACGATTCCTACCCGGAACTCCGCGACGATTCCGATTTCGAATCCCTTCTCTCCCCCGACGGATCTCTCTCCATCTGCGGATTTGGATCTCTTCTCTCCGGTATTCCTTTGTCTTCGATAGCTTTCACTATGTAATTCTTGGCTTCTTTGGTATACATCTTCTCATCATCTTTAGCATGTACCCTTGTGTTTTTTTGTGTTTCTTTTGCTTCCAGAAAGGAGTGCAAAGAGTACATTTCCTGATCTCAAAAACTTCAGAGTAGCAAAATTGCATGGATTTAGACGCGTATTTGGACATGCAGCTCCAGTTTTCTTTGATCGTGGGATTGCAAAACAAGAAACTGGGGTGAGGACCAAAACCCATGACTGTATGCAAAAAAAAAAAGAAAAAAGAAAATTCCCCCTTTCATTCAATCTGATATGATATCAACATTTCAGGAGATTTCAAGCTTGAGCGTGGAACCTTGTCGAGGCGAAACTCTTATCATTACTGTGTTTGAAATTAACAAGTCAGAGGTGAGGCTGTGACAGATTGTTTGTTTGCATTTGGATTGAAAGGAAAAGTGAGTTTTTTGAATGTTATATTGTTGTTGTTTGTTATAGATTTTGGACATATGAGATCAAATTGTGCGGTCATCAAAGTCAAGCTTGGTTCTTTTTATACATGAACTTATACTGAGCCATACAGGTTCCATCTTTTATCGAAAGGGAGCATGAGTTTCGGTTTTTAGCAGTAAGTAGTCACCAACTTGTCTATTTGCTCTGTTGACAAATTGGTTATTTAGTAATTAAGTATTGATTAACAGTTGCTTCTAATGTTACTTGATGATTGGTTTTTACAGGTGACTCCTGAAGAAATGACGGGCGAACCTTTCACTTGCCGGGCTGTAAGTACAAGGCGACATTTGATAGGATACTAGTTTAGTTAAGCCAGTGTTATACTTATAGTTATACATACATTTGCTATGATAAGATGATAAACAGATAAACCTTATGGGTCATTTCTGCAGGTCGTTTGTGCTCGTTACACAGATGAGGAATATTTCCAGTTTAGATGCAAAGGTGACCACCGCATTTTGTTGCTTTTCCTTTAATTATTCATCTTCTCTTTCTATGAAAATGGGTCTTGAGTTTGACTTTTACTGTTATTTCTAAACTAAGCTATAGTGATTTTTCGCCCTTCATCTCATGATTCACATTTGTGTCTTTTGGCTCTTTGTAGTACCAAAAGATCATCAGCACCATCATTGTCATCATATTTAAAACCTTGTCTCATCTTATGTGTGTGTTCATTAAAGTATAACTCATTCAAATGTTTTTAAAATCTCAACTGCCAATTTCCTGTCTTGTAATATCGAAACATTCGATGAATATTGAATTTTACTTTCTTCATTGTCCTGAAGTATCATATCTCCAGAATTATTTTTCCCTTGTATGTAATGATTGTTGGACAGAAAGTGTGATTCTTTCCAAAAGCCTTATTTGACTCTTGGTTGGGCACTTCAGTTCAGTGGCTTTCTTTTCAGCCATTATACCATTCCAATGCTGTGCCTTCCTCCAACTGAATAAACAACTTTACTTCTTTTTTTCCCTGAAAATTGCATATTTTCAAAATAATTTTTGAGACACAATAGTTCATGGAAATAGGTTATATTCTATTATAACTTTTTACTCAAAATAAAATTTTAAACTTCTTTATATTGTATCAATGTTATTTTTTGTGTTTTAACTGCTTTATATTGCATCACTGTTATGTCGTGCGTTACCTTGCTCGTGCTTTTCCACTAGATTGGATTGATTTACTGTTTATGGAAACTTCGCTTCTACAGGAAGCAAGGAGCTCTACTTTCAGCGCTATGGACGCTATAATATTTGTAAGATATGGAGAGATGATATCTTACCATGCCGTGTTTATCTTCGACATTGGTAACTTACTTTCTTTGCCATGCCTACCTTACATGCCTAAACTCCTAGTTGTGAGATATTGTTACTTGCCTATTGATTGCATATCGAGGAGGATCAGTTTTTTGGACCTTGGATTTAACTGGCTGGTTGGTCCAGTTTGTGGCTGAAGATGCAAGTTTATTGATCCAGGTTCACTTGCAGAGGCACCTGTGCGTTTGGTCTCTCTTTTCAAAACAAAAATTCTTCATTAGGTCTAACTCAATTCTCTGACCAAACTTAAGCAATTTGACACCAACAGGCCATTTTTTGTACTACGGCACATGGAACAAACATAATAATGAAGCAGTCTATATTCTCCTCTCCAATTAAGCAAAACTCAAGGTTACCTAATTTTAGTCTGGCCTACTTTAAGAATACTGGTTCTTGAAAAATGCAATGTTGCACTACATGATTGGTCTTTCTTCCTCTTCCAATGTTGTGATCCTGTTCTGTCTTCTTCTTGCCATTTGCCAAGGCCATACTCTGAAGTAACTTATCATTCAGGTCCCCTCTTTCAAACACTTGACTCTGTGGCTACCGCCATTTGATCTCTTCTAGCTTGGCACATATAATGAACAGATCCTTTAGCTCCAGTCTCCTTTCACTTTCTGACTCTAACATTCCCTCTGTAGCCCTTTTGTCTTAAAAATAAATAAATAAATAAAAAATGCCGTCTCTCTGTCTTATGAGTTATGAAGGGACTGAAAATTGACAAAAGCTCAACTTTGGAGATTGTCAAATATTTGACTTCGCCCCGGCCTTTCACCCTTATGTCACTCCATTCTCAAGTGAGGTTTCAGAAGCTGTTTAACTCCACCCACATCAATCCAAATTGAAAGGGCGCTAGACCCCACCTCTCGCATTTAGAATCTAGAAGCTTTTGTTGCTCTTTCTACATAATTTTTTTTCTTCCAGTATAAGGTTTTTATATCTTTGAGGACCCTTTATTTTCTCCCATTAATGAATCTGTTGTTACCAATCAGGAAAAAAACAATGCAGTGATCTGATCCAGGCTTTCGAACATTGGTTGGATGATCCCCAAATACATTTCCATCTAGTCCCAGGATAAAAAATGACCTACCAAGCCTTGACACTCAGAGAGGGTTTTGATCATTTGACCATGTGAAATAAATCTCCTTCAAGCAGAGGTCTACCAGGTTATGAGAGCTTATCCAATTGGAGAATCCTCACCTGAAATTTGGCACCATCCCAGTAATTCATCTCCCCTAGAATACCAAGCACCTGATCAACGAGCCTCGATAGTGTCTAACTCCATCCAAAAAACATCTCTCAAATGAGGATGATTAGAACTATAACAGTAGACACAATACAACTTTTGTACTCTTAAGTCCACCAGAAGTACCGACACTGAGAATCGCCTAGCCCAGGTCCATTGTTAGCATGCAACGGTGATTTCGGTGGGATAAACTTATCAGCAAAGAACAGGCCCAGAGGCAGTGCACAAATCATGTTCCACAAGTGTTCTTTTTGCTGGATGGGTATAATGATGCAGGCCAGATCCATCATCGGCCAGCCCATTGGGCCCAAGCCCACTGAAGCTCATTAAAGAGAATAAAATCTCAAGATCGTGCAAGCCTAGGATTCTTTCCTATTTTACCATTATTTAAAGAATGAGTAGCTAAAATTTAGCGATGAAGATTTGATTTTATTAGAAAGTTTATATTAGGGTTTTGAATCTAATTTTGATTGGAATTGTTTCCAGGAATATATTAGAACTAGAGTATATATAAAGGATTGTAATCCCTCTTATTTAGAAGTTGATTGATTAAGACAATTTCCTCGTTGAGAATTTCTCTCGGTTCTGTGGTCTGAGACCAAGTTGTTTTGGATCCTATGGATCCCTATCCCTGAGCCTTTGGCTTGGAGAATAACCCATTGGTTATTCTTCCCTTACCCACACTGCATCATATAGGCATGTGATGAGGGTTGTAGAGATGCAAAAGGAGGGGAGAGATCAAAGATGCTGGGTTTCGGTGGCAGTTTCAGGACCTGGTGTGGGCTTTTGATTGGGAATCTTTCAATGCAGTAATGGAGCAAGAAAGCTGACTCAGCTGAGGCCTAAAGGTGGTGAGCCTGAGTGGTAGAAGCAGTTTGACAAGATAGTCTTAACCTAACCGTTCATGTGCTCATGCAGTAGATCAGAATATGTAGAGAATGTGACGATAGGATGGAAGGCATTCGGAGATAAGCGAGGCCAATGATTCAGAAGTCAAGAGTTTGCAAGGGCAACGATCAATTGAGAGCTTACCAGAGTCAGTTGAGAGGTTGGGCAAAGATCAGGTTAACAATTTAACGAAGCTGGCAGTCGCAACTGGCAGCAGTCAGCTTTGGTTGTTATTGTAGGTGAAAAAGGAAAGGTTATCAGATGATGGTTGAAGGAGCAGTGGAAAAGGGTGTCAAAATAGGTGAAAAGGATTTAATATATTAAGTTACTAGATGTGGTTAACCTTGCATGGTTAGTGGTCAGTATGTGTGTGCATGTGCACGTGCGCTTCTGTGTGTGTGTGTGTGAGAGAGAGAGAGAGAGAGAGAGAGAGAGAGAGAGAGAGAGAGAGAGAGAGAGAGAGAGAGAGAGAGAGAGAGAGAGAGAGAGAGAGAGAGGCTGGACCAGGCCCCACATACATCTAATGTATACTTGCCCCATGTCTAAACATGATGATCGCCCCATATGTTCTATTTCTACATCTTCTTCCACCGAGAATACTCCTAATCCAAACCCTAAGTCCTAAATCACCAAATCTAAGCATATATACAAATTTGAAGATGAGAAATCACTCAAGGACATGCTTTAATCTCCGGCTCATATGTAAATCCAGCCTCAAAGTTCATATGTTTGGGTATCTTGAGTTATATTTAAGTGGCAATTTCTCTTCTTTGCCATGAGCCCATGACCAACTACAAGGAATTATTTTCACAACTAAAGTAAGTGCAGGACAATCAAATTCCTTAGATCCAAATATAACCCCTTTGGGAACCCAAATTGGGTAATTGGGTGCTCACCCAAATCACTATTTTAAGGCATCCAAACACCTAAGATTAAAGAAAATATTATTTTAAGTAATCACGGTGATGATGAATTGATGATCACCTGAATTTGGGAGAGCCAGTGGGAAAACCCTTCAATTGGCCAGGAGATTTGAGCGTGGAAATGGTGGAGATTTTAGTTATGATGCATGAATAGTACAAGATAGATGTTGGTCTTTAGATCTCGTGTGTGATATGTTTATTGGTTGGAATGATTATTTGACAATACTCACTGGCTTGCTTGTGTAGTCCATCGTAGCTCTGATTGTAAATATTTCAATATAGTTTTGAACCTCAACATCTTCCTAAATGGGATTCTGTATGCATAATTGAATAGGACATTCTATATCATTTAATTTATTTACTTTTCAAATTACTGTTAACCTTACCAGTTGTGACTGCTATTAATAAGAGGGTATTTTCTGCTATGAAAATTGTGAAGAATCGACTGCGAAATCGAATGCAAGATGAGTGGATAAATGATTGTTTGCTTGCATATATCAAGGATGACATTTTTAATAGCACTGACAATGTGAAAATTATGAAATGCTTTCAAAACATGAAGAACCATCGTGGGCAATTGTACATAGTTTGTTTTAAAGTTGAGATGACTTTTAATGAGAGAAATGTATGTTAATTAATGTAGTTAAATATTTTGTGTCTAATTAAATGCAATACATTTTCTCTTTTGCTATTGTTAATGTAAAAAAAGAGTCTAACAAAGTCTAGCAAAGTTTAGCCCCACTCAAACGAAAATCCTGGGTCCACCACTACATTGTTCTAAATGAAGTGTGAAGTTTTCTGCTGCCTGTTTACAGGGGACCAATATGAATGTCTTGTTGGATCAAATCCAAAATGGGCCCCAAGTCCAATGGAATTCTTCGACACAGTATCTCTAATGCATAGTATCAATATTTTTGTGTGTTTCAGAACTTTCAAACGAGCTAATTCCTTATTTCAAAGAAGGAACTTCCAATGGGGCAATCTATGATGAATCTGAACCCTTAGTGTACGCCTGCCCCCATATATTACCACGCCTGATCTGTCGGATTGTCATCATCTTTTCACATCATTTTTGCAACTCCTTTCAACTTTCTTGCTTTTCAGCTTCTAGATTTAGAGGAGCCATTGTTTTAGCGTTTTTGCCTAAGCTTCTCTGAGCAACATCATTTGCATGACATTGATCTCTGTAGATGAATAAAAACTCAAGCTTCTTTTCTTTAGCGTGTTGGCAGCAAAGAATCTTGGTGAAGAAGCTTATGACAACTTTTTGGATCACACATTTCTTGGGGACCGGAGAACAACCATCTGTGAGTACTTTGCCACAACTGGGTCAGGTATCATGGAAGAAGAGCCTCCAGAATCACTAAAGATTCGTTATGGAGGTTGATATCAACCTGCCGCAGAACTGTTTAGCCTATTGTATCATTCAAGAACTGTTCAGGCATCACTTGATTGCAAATGCTTTATTGCTTCTCTATTTGAATGTAGTCGAATGACAATCTTTGGCGCTTTCTAATGTTTGCAAGTTTGTTAAAGAGCAGGCAGTCAAAAGGAGCTGGGGCCACCTGAACTTTGCAGTTTCCTTTAATTTTTCTTGATAGATAATGATTCAATGATATTTTACCAGTTATATATGAAGGAGCAATAGAATGGTCTTGTTGACTCATCTGCTAATCAGGGGATTGAGAAATGATATTTATGTGGGTCCTAATGTTGAAGTTTCTGTTTTATTTTGTTTTACATTCATCTTCCACTAGGACCCTACTTTTTTTACTGATTTTTTGGAAACTCTTATTGTACCTTCTTTTTCTTAATGAAAATTATTTCATCTTACCAATCAAAAGAAAAAAAAAATAGCATTTGTCATGTGAAAGGGCTCTAATTGCTCTCATTTCCAGTTTCATCCGTTTTTCAAAGAGAAGATGGGCAGATTTGAATTTCTGCTAAATCAGAACATTGCAGACATTGATGTCAAACCATAAATTTCATTTGGGACCCTAAATGCTTGAACTTCTGCATAAAAGTATCTCTCTGTGCCAGAGCTTCCGGAGACAAAGCCACAATAAATCAGGTAATCAGGAAAAGTTGAAATTCCAAGGATTTAGGGGGAGTTCCAAAGAATGACTAGGAGAGTTACTGGTCTTTTTTAATCACACATCAATCTTCAAAATCCCACAGCTTGACTAGATGTTCACTTCTGAAATCTAGAAACCTTTTTTTTTTTTGGTAACATGGCATCTGAACTGTTGTTGATGTTTTTGTACTCAATGTGAATCATGTCCAGCTGATGAATGAAGTAATTACATCAACTGGGCCCCACATCAGGTGCACACCGTGCATGATTTAATTACACTCAACGACAGTACAATTCTCACATTCGAAACTGGGCTACAATGATAAATATATAAACTACATTCATTATCATGGATATGTAACCCAACTGTTAAAGATAGATGTCATGGACGGTTTTGGCTCTATAGTACCATGCCGGATGAACCCATTTGTTACTGTCTGGTCTTCAAATACCATGGCAAATATGTCACAAAATGTTGCAGATCGCCGATATATTGGGAGGAAGTCGCTGAGCACAGGTTGTTTGATCTGGATCTTGTGCAGAAAACACCGGAGAAAGTCAAAATTATCACAGAAAGCATAGAATAGAGACGGAAGAGCTAAGTAGATAATTGGAGGAGAGACTTGAAATCTCATGTAGGTGACCATGTGTTTGAAGATTTCCCCTACTAAGGGAGTAATAACACCGTAGAGTATGAAGACTCAGTTAATAGACACGAGGCACTTTTCCTAGGGGTGAGTAGTTAATAGTCTTCAGGGATTCTAAAATGGTTATTTCACAAGTCATTGGTGAATTGAAGGATAATTCTCCAATCCTTCCTAAATACTATGAGTTATCAATCAAGTCAGCATCTCTATTTGAAAAGCTCTTATATCAATTTCTGGAATACAATTTGGTTATACAACAGAGTGATTTTTCATTCGGAAATTGAACCATCCATCAATAGATGATCCTGAACCAAGCTATGAATTGGCTATTATCCCCTAAAAGCCTCAGTTTCTCCATGGAAACAAAAGGTAACTTGGTTAACTTGTTAAAAACTGAATTTTTCTGACGTCTTAATCATGATGAAGATCCAATCAATGACAACCCTTGATGTTTCAACATTTGGAATTATTTATCTAATGGCCACATCCCTGAATGTGCCTCAAAAATCGATAAACGAGCGTTTTAATAAAACTGGCTCAAAGGTATGCCATTGTAGGAGAACTACTTATAAATGGCCCTTTCAAGGGATCCTCCTGCATCTTGTAGATGAACAAGAAGCTTCTTTTATAATTCATGATGCCCATTCTTGCGTATGTGAATATTACAGTCCTACAATAGGATGAGACTCGGCCAATTATGTTAAACGGTGCAAAAGTCCATGCATATGTGATTCATGTACCAGCATCAACCTTGCATCCCACATTCCCACAACAACCCCATGGACATTTTATACCTTTCATTCTTACAGCCACAGAATATTATACAAAATGGGTTGGACCCGAGTCGTGTAACAGGATTAGAGGCGAGAAGCACTTCAACTTCAGTTCAAGTTGCTAGAAGAAAGACTGCAAACAAAAATGCTAACGAAATTTACCATATTTTCCGAGAGGCCAACAAAATGGCTGATGGTCTCGCTAAGGAGGGAATGTCTCTTGATTCTATCTCTTTTGATGTCTAATGTTGTTTGGTTTTTTGTTTCTGGTGGGGATTGTTTTAGAGCTGGTTCGGGCTTTTTTCAATCCAGCTCTGTTTTTGAGCAATAAATTTACTGTTAAAAAAAAAAAAAAAAGGACTGCAAACAACATAGCATGCTCGAAAGGAAATACAAAGTATGTGATGTAGTCACAGAAACTATCATGCAATCACAACTCCCTCGTATTAGCAGTAAACTCTCGCCCAATTGGAGAGGACCCTACCTGATCAAGGAAATTTACCCTCTTAATGCATATAAATTAGTCAATATAAAAGGAGAGGAGCTCTCTTATCCATAGAAGGAGCTCTCTTATCCATCGAATGCATCTGCCAATTTTTTTAATAACCATGCTCTTATAATTAATTTAGCTTTTCCTTAACTCCCAAAAGGTTTGATGTAAGAAAAGATTAATAGTTCTAAGTTTTAAGATTCACATACATACTCACATTATCCTACATAAAGAAAAAGAGAGAAACATGAATATTTATAAAATATAATTATACAGTTATTTACTCGGATAAAGTCAACGCGAAGACTCAAGCTAGTCGTGTCTTTTTTTATAATCTTAAAAATATTTAAAAATAAATTAAATACTGATAAAATATAATCATATATTTATTTACATGAATTCGTGACAATCAGTTAAAATTAATAAAAAAATTCTCTGTGCCAAAAAATTTTGACATTTTAAAATAAAAAAATATTACATATTACATAATTTGTTAGTCCAAATATCAAATGTGAAAGATAAAATATAAAATTTATATTACATTTCAATCATCAACTTTAAATTGCTAATCCCAAATCTCGTAAATATTGACTTAAAAATATATATTAATTATTTAAAATCAAATCAGTTAAAACGCAAGCAACTTTATAATGAGGCGACTCGACTGAATCTCCCCTATGCTCGATGAGGTCCTTTATCAAAATGAGATGACTCGAGATAGTTTAGAGTCAACTCTCAGAGTTTTACAACCTTGCTAAGGTATGTTCATTTTCATTTAAAAGGTTTGCATTTCTAGTTATTTAATCTAAAGCTTGAGTGCAATGGCCCCCCTTAACACTTCAAATGAGAAAGTAAAAAAATTAAAATATCTTAGAATGTGTAGGGATCTAAAAATATTAGACTGATCTCTTTGTTATAGTTTTGCTTAAGATTCAACCATTTGCCACGCAAATTGGGGCGTTTTTTTTTTAAGGTAAGGGTCCTTTTTTGAGGCACCACCATAAAATAAATCCAATCCAGCCCCATGCACCCCTCAAAACTTCTAATTGTTAATCTCATTCACAGTCATAGCACTTCAATATGATCGATCAAACAAAAGCAAAATAATAAGCATTTAACTTTGAATGAATTCAAAAAATGCATAAATATAACACCATCACAAAAATGAATACACTATCCGCAACATATAACAAATCACAAAACGAATCAAAAGACTCCGAACAATAATGTAAATCCATAATGATCGTGGGCACAACTAATAGATTTACAAGGATGATCCTTTCAGGGGTATTTATAATGATGGGGCTCATGGGACTTGAAAGTTTGGAATACCAAAATGGGATTTCAATTGAAGATGTAAACAAAAGAATATTGTCCTTTTGTTTGTTTGTGACAATCAGTGGACCTTGGGTGAGCCCATTAGATGGATAAGATGGGCAGGACAGGTGGACCATTGATGGGAAGATCCTTCATATTTTGCATCACGGATAGGTAAGATCTATTGCATCCAACAAAGATGTGCACAATGATATAACTAAAATCTTTTATAACAAAGATGTGTGGATTACAGATCTAATGGAACTGATAAAGCTTTTATCCGATTAAACTCATCAAGATACACCTATATATATGAGATAGATATTTACGTCTGATGAAACTGTCTAGATCCCTTATCTGCAAATGCAAAAATCGATTTTCTCTATTGTTGAAATAAGTAAAATCACTGTAGCATTTGATACATTGATCAATGATCAAAATCACTGTAGCATTCGATACATTGATCAATGATCAAAATAGTGATTGGCGATGGGTGTGGCGGTCAATGGCCAAAACACTATGTAGCGGTTGTGGCGATATATAACAACATAGCAGTGTGAATTTTAAAGTATTCAAAAAAATTCAAATCTTATGTAGCAGTTTTTTTTTTTTTTTTTTTTAATGATTTAGAACCATATAAGGATAGAGTCAACTTTAAAAATGACCCTTGAGAAGAAAAAATAAGAAAAACAATGTTTTAAATGAAAATTGCTTGGCTCAACTAGATTTTTTACCGCAGCGTAATATTTTCAATTTAGATTACCAGTCATGGCCACTGCGACCAATATATAAGCCACTACATAGATATTTTGTTCCATGACATGGATTTGCTCAAACTTGGTACCATAAATATAACAACAAACAAGATTTGTGCGTTACATAAGAAATCCATTGCATTGATTTCAAATAACACCATCCTATAGGTAAGAGTTAAGAAATTCATGACTTAAGATTTGGAAAAGAGCAAACCCACGCATCTAAATGTGAGATTATTTGAGATGAATTCATGAATCCTCATATTTGATTTTATTACGTTTTACGAATGAACCAGTTTATAAGCAAAGGTACCTTCTAGGATCCATCTAAAGGCATACCTAACAATGGAGGATAGAGGGATTAAAAGGTTTTTGTGTGACCTAGGTATACGAAAGGGAGAAAAATGAAGACCAAACGATCATTACGAAACTCTTTTTGAAGCACTCAAAGTGGAAAAATGGATATATAGAATTACTTTTTTCTTTCTACCAAGATTTTTTTCTTGGTATCAATGTGAGAGAGTATATCTATCAAACAGGGAATGATAACAAAGATTCCTTGTGGTAGCTGTGTATTCATCAGAGATGCATAATAGTTTTAATATTTCAAAAGATAAACGTGGCATGAGCTTCCACATTCGAAAATGCAACTCCTGTAATGCAATTAAGAATTTGTAAAATAGAGTTTAGATGCCATCTACCTGTTCACAAGTTATTTCTCTATGACTGATTCATCAGAGACTTGATTACACATGAAAGCAGCTTATCCTTTTATAGAACAGTCAAAATTGTCTCAGAGGGCATGTTTAGAGAATGTTCCTATTCTTATTTAACAGAGGATGGCGTGCTCGAAGACAGCCTTTCACTCCGTGCTTTATCAGCTCGTTCCAGGTAATCTTGGTGTGAACGATGCTTTGTCCCTGCCAAAATAAATGAAAGAATGGGTATTAGTTAAGAGATTTTTTAAGAGACCAATCGGTCACTTTTTTAACATGTAAAACATGCAAGATTGGACTATCTACTTAAACAGATTCTCTTATAGCACATGGATCACATTAACTGGACAATCCTCACCCTGTAAGTAGAGAATTTCAGGGCGAAGCAATGAACAGCTAAAAGGACTACAAAGACTACAAGAATGACCTACCAGAGATCAAACGTGTACCCCAACGCTCTATAAAAGAGGGAAGTCTAATCACTACAACAAGCACCAAAAGATGGAAGGAAGCAAGGTTAAAGGTTTAGTTTTTAAGAGGCATAGTAAAAAGGAATGTCCATCGGATCCCTGACATGAACCCAAACCTACACTTGATTATCGATCAGGCCAATCAATTTGGTTAGGATGGGGGAGAGGTCCAAACGGGACAATCCAGATGCCTGCAAAATCAGCCAATCCAGGTCAATCTTATGTTTAGTCAAGATTTACTCATTTTAAGAACCACCCAATTCCGAATGCAATCAGATTGAATATGGTCAATCTTATGTTTAGTCAAGATTTACTCATTTTAAGAACAACCCAATTCTGAATGCAATCAGATTGAATACAGTAATACCGCGCAAAATTCCAGCAAGGTGATCCAAGCAAAATGATACTAAGAAATCACATATTAGCTCATGTATCCTTGCAATTCCTGATATCCATCACAAACTTAACGAGCAAACCCAATAACCATTCCATCAGCTGGAAGCAATACTCTTATGCCCCACATACTGCATCTCCAACAAGATTGATACTAATTGATGGGTATTGATAGAAAGGGGCCAAGCAGATGACTGGAAGATGTAAGAAAGCAAACGACCAACACTTAAAACATATATGGCAATGTTGTGCTCCTAAGTGGAAGATACAGGCATCCAAACAGTCAACATGTCAGATATTAAGGGCCTCTTTGGCATTGTTTGTTTCTAGCGTTCGTGCTTTCACATAGGTTAAGAAACAATGGAACTCTTTTGGACGGCCTTTAATGAGACTTCTTTTTTTTCCCCATGGATCAATCTCATAATTTTGAAATCCAAATTACTGGACTGAGTAGTAAAATAGTGAAGAGTAAAGGTTCAGTGTTTTTGTTAAATTGATTAATTTCTAATGATTACTTTTTCTTTTTTGGAAGGTCCATGTTGTCCTCATTGTTTTAATGAAGGTGCTAAAAAGGTTCAGATTGGTAGGTACATTTTGAAATCAATGGCTGTTCTGAATTTCTCTAACAAGCAAGAGACCATGGAGAGGAGGAGAAGCAATAGAAGAGATTAATTTTTATTTTAGATGGGTCTCATTTTAGATGTATTAGCTTTTATGTTAAAACAAATCAAAATTGAAATCAATGGCTTGACCCTCTCACGGGATTATCAGGTCCATATCACAAATATATATTTTTATCGGTAATGGAACCTATATTAAGAAGACAAAACATGGCAAAAAACACAAGAAATAAAGCCAGAAATACAAGGGCTGAGCACTTTGAGCAAGTGGGTAATTGAGGGTCCATTGGCAACCTTAGGGATGACGTGCTAACTGTTAAAGTGTAAACTTGTATGATAATAGACTCAGCCCACTTGTATGATAATAGGCCCAGCCCACCTGTATATATGGGATCTAGTCAGAAGATAACTACGTATATACTAGGATGTCTTTCCATTCTTAGAGATCTAATTAGATCTTGATTCCATGATTTGTAGTGATTTGTAGCCTAAACTTAGGCAATGTAAAGTCTATATAAAGAAGAGAAATCCAAGAAGATGAATCATCGAATGAGAATACATTTTCACAGAATTCTCTTCTCTCTCTCTCGTTTAAGTATTCTTTCAATATGCCTGTAACTGACATGGTATCAGAGCTTGAGATCTAGGAGATCTTCTTCCTTCTTCATTTTGAGAGAGTTCTAAAGCTTCGTTTCTTCTCTTATCTCTGCCTAGGATACTGTTCTTCTTCTGGATGTCATTCCGAGTCTATTCCTGCCATCTGATCGTCTGTGATCATCCCTGATCACATCTGATCAGACGTGGCCCACTTTTTGATCATCATCATCATCACAGCAGAAGCAGCCCACAGTATTCGTCTTGTTATTCTCATATTTATGAAGATTTTTTCATGATTTTTGGATCATCAGAAGTAGGGTTTCCAACCCATTTTGTGATATTTCAGTTTTGACGGACAGTTTCCATCACAGCCGTTCAACTTTGTGGATCTTGCTCCGTTTTGCATAAGTTTTTTCCCCTGGGTTGCAGAAAAACATTGTTCTTCCATCCCCAACACCTGATCCAGTCCCTGATCATCTAAGCTGGGCCCACGTGGAAATCGATCCACTGTCGACAGGGACGATTTTTCGGCCGAAACGTCTCTGTTTCGATCACTTACAACTGTGGCCCTTTTGCGATCATCATGGATCATCAAATCACAACTACAGCAGTGGTCGACTGGGATTTCTAAAAAATTCTGGTGTTTTTTTCTGGATTTTTCAAGCAATTTTGAGGTATTTTTCAGCCACTTCTTCCTCTGACGACTGCCATTTTTCTGTATCAAATAGTTTTCATCCCAGCCGTCCAGATTTTTGGATTTTCATCCAAATCTCATCAGATTTTGGCCTGAAGGAAGAATTTTTGGACTTCTTCCAGATATTCTTATCTGATCTATGATTAGATCGGCTTCTGGGGTCCACGCACAGATTCTACACCTGATATTAAGGTCGTCTGGGCACCTTTTTTGCAATTTTTGTTGCTTTCTGTTGCTGAACTGATTAACAGACTCATCTTCTGCTATTGTGAACCATCGTGGAACATCTGTATCAGTGGAATCTATTTTATCAATCCAGTTGACTGGTGGTTATTCATTATGGAGAAAGGAGATATTAAATTGATCAAGTTTAATGGTAAAAATTATACCACTTGGGCTTTTCAATTTCAAATTTACCTTAAGGGTAAAGAACTCTGGGGACATATTGATGACTCAGATCCCAGACCTACTGATGACAAGCTCCTTGCTCAATGGGAAGTTAAAGATTGGCAGATCATGACATGGATATTGGGGTCCGTCGAGGCTCAGTTTATCCTGAACCTTCGCCCATACAGGACTGCCAAAGAAATGTGGCTTTATTTGAAGAAGATATATTTGCAAGAAAATTCTGCTCGCAGGTTTCATTTAGAACATGAAATCTCGCAGTTTGTTCAAGGGACCTTGTCAATACAGGATTACTACTCTCAGTTTACAAGTTTGTGGACTGATTACGCTGAGCTTATTTATGTTGACCTCCCTGCTGCTGCCTTAGCATCTATTCAAGGGATACATCAGACGAGTCAGCGAGATCAGTTTCTAATGAAATTACGACCACAATTTGAAACTGTCCGCTCAAATTTAATGAGCCGGGTGCCATCTCCTTCACTTGAATCATGTCTTGGCGAACTCCTTAGAGAGGAACAACGCTTGATGACTCAGACGGCACTTACACAGAATGCTCCTCAAGTTACTTCTATCGATGTTGCTTATGTTGCCAGGGGTAAGCCTCCCGCCCGGGACATGAGCAAGGTCAAATGTTTTTGCTGCCATAAAATGGGACATGTTTCCACTCAGTGCAACCAGAAGTTTTGTTCCTACTGCAAAACCAAAGGTCATGTTCTTCCAGAATGCCGGACGAGACCTCAGAATCGGGCACCGCAACAGAGAGCATACTCTGCACATATTCCTGAAGCTTCTTCACCAGTCATGCCTGCACCACATACTGAAAGTTCTTCTTCTACCCTCACTCCTGAAATGGTCCAGCAAATGATCATAAATGCTTTCTCTGCACTTGGCTTATCAGGTAAACCAAAATCTTCGGTTTCTACCTGGTATATTGATTCAGGGGCCTCCAATCACATGACACACTCTCCTGCCAATCTGACTCATATTAGAGAGTATGATGGAGACCTCTGCATCAATACTGCTGATGGTGGTAATATTCCAATTTCTGCTGTTGGACAGGTCCCTCACTCCTTACCTTTGCATAATGTTTTTCTTTCCCCTCGCTTAACCACAAATTTGTTATCAGTTGGTCAACTTGTTGATAGTAATTGCTCCATCTTGTTTTCTCGCGCTGGTTGTGTTGTGCAGGATCAAGTATCGGGGAAGGTGCTAGCGAAGGGTCCTAAGCAGGGGCGACTGTTTCCCCTCCAGATTTCGTCAAAACAACATCTTCATTCAGAGTCTGCTTTGTTTTCCCATTCTAGTCATAATAAATGCCAGTTGTGGCATAATCGTTTAGGACATCCTAATTCCAAAACTTTGATGTTTTTATTAAATTCTGGTTTAATTAATGATAATAAAGTTTCTTTTCAGGATGTTTCTTTTAATTGTGATAGTTGCAAGATGGGGAAAGGGAAAACCCTTCCTTTTCCTCTTCATGATTCTTTAGCAATGAAATGTTTTGATATTGTTCATAGTGATGTGTGGGGTATTGCACCTGTTATCTCTCATTCTCATTATAAATACTTTGTTACATTCATTGATGATTATAGTCGTTTTACTTGGATTTATTTTTTGCATGCTAAGTCTGATGTTTTCCTCGGTTTTTAAAGTTTTCTCATCTTATGTTGAAAATCAATTTTCCACCACCATTAAAATTCTTCGGTCTGATTCAGGAGGGGAGTATGTTTCTAAGGACTTCCAAACATTTTTTGCAATCCAAAGGCATTATCTCTCAGCGATCTTGTCCTTACACCCCTCAACAAAATGGTGTGTCTGAACGAAAAAACAGACATCTCTTGGATATTGCTCGATCACTTTTGTTAGCATCTTCTGTTCCAACTAGGTTTTGGCCTGAAGCTCTCTCAACCGCTGTGCATGTCATAAATCGGCTACCTTCATCTAAATTAGACAATCAGACACCGTTTTATAGACTTTTTCAAAAGAATCCACTCTATGATCATCTTCGTCCTTTTGGGTGTGTTTGCTTTGTACTTCTTCCTCCCACTGAGCGCACTAAGTTAACAGCTCAATCCTCCATCTGTGCTTTTCTTGGTTATGCTCTTAATCAAAAAGGCTATATCTGTTATGATTCAAAAGCCAACAGAATTCGAGTATCTCGCAATGTCGTATTTTTTGAAAAACAATATTTTTTTCAGAGACATGGTGATTCAAATGACTCAGTCTCGTTCTCCTTTTTACCATCATTTTCAGATACAATGCCTTCACCTGTTACTCGTTTCAAGCCGAATTTTGTGTATAAACGACGGAATGTTACAGGTGTTCCTGCCTCTGGGTCTCTCGCTACGCCTACCCTGACTACAACTGATCCTGAACCTGATCCACCTCCGGAGCCTTCTGCACCTGATCCACCTCCGGAGCCTTCTGCTCCTGATCCTGCATCTAATCCAACCCCGGAGCCTCTTGCTCTTCGCCGATCTATTCGCCACACAAAACCACCTGATCGATATGGATTTACTCATGCTTCTTTATTAACCACTTTGTCTTCTATTTCTATCCCTAACTCGTACTCTCAGGCAGTGCAGCATGATTGTTGGATAAAGGCTATGCAGGAAGAAATTACGGCTCTTCAAACAAATCATACATGGGACATTGTTACCTGTCCTTCATCTGTCAAACCCATTGGATGCAAGTGGGTATACTCAGTGAAATTGAAGTCTGATGGATCCTTGGATCGCTATAAAGCCCGTCTAGTTGCACTTGGAAACAGGCAGGAGTATGGTATAGACTATGAGGAGACTTTTGCTCCGGTGGCCAAAATGACAACTGTCCGTACAGTTCTCGCAATAGCTGCCTCTCAGTCATGGCCTCTATACCAGATGGATGTGAAGAATGCATTTCTTCATGGGGATCTTAAAGAAGAAGTGTACATGCGTCTCCCTAATGGCATTCCTTCTTCTTCCAAGACCGATGTTGATCGGTTAAGACGCTCCTTATATGGCCTTAAACAAGCACCCCGAGCCTGGTTCGACAAATTCCGAACCACTCTCCTTCAGCTTTCTTTTATACAGAGCCCGTATGATCCTTCGATGTTCACACTTCATTCATCCCGAGGATCCACAATTCTCCTTGTGTATGTAGATGATATCATTATTACTGGCCCTCACAGTGATATGATTCGACAAATACAGGCCTCTCTGCAAGATAAGTTTCACATGAAGGATTTGGGACCTTTAAATTATTTCTTGGGTTTGGAAGTTCATCAATCAAAGAAAGGCTTGTTTCTTCATCAGCACAAATATGCTACCGACCTAGTAGATCTCGCCGATCTCGGTGATTCTAGCCCAGTCGACACCCCATTGGAAGTAAATGCCAAGCTTCGGCAACAAGACGGCGATCTCCTTCCTGATCCTACATTCTATCGTCGTTTGGTTGGTAGCCTTGTTTACCTAACCCAATACTCGACCAGATCTCTCTTATGCTGTTAATCTGGTCAGTCAGTTTATGACAGCCCCGCGGCATCATCATTTGGTGGCAGTCAAACGGATTATTCGATATATCCTTGGTACCTCTACCCGCGGCTTATTTTTTCCAGTTGGCACACCACTTACTCTCACTGCTTATTCTGACGCGGATTGGGCCGGCTGTCCGGACACACGCCGCTCTACCACAGGATGGTGTGTTTACTTGGGAGACGCCTTGATATCCTGGAAATGTAAAAAGCAAGATAAAGTTTCCAAATCTTCCACGGAATCAGAATACCGGGCCATGTCTTCCGCTTGTTCTGAGATCCTATGGCTCCGTGGTTTGCTCTCAGAGCTTGGATTCTCCCAAACTCAATCGACTCCTCTTCATGCTGACAACACAAGTGCCATTCGAATCGCTGAAAATCCTGTGTTTCATGAGCGGACCAAGCATATCGAAGTGGACTGTCACTTCATTCGGGACGAGTATGATCGCAAAGTCATTTCTCTTCCTCATATTTCCACTGAGTTCCAGCTTGCTGATATCTTTACCAAAGGTCTTCCACGGCCGCGGCATGAATTCCTGGTTCGCAAATTGTTGCTGGTTGATTCTCCGCATCAATTTGAGGGGGGGGGGTGTTAAAGTGTAAACTTGTATGATAATAGACTCAGCCCACTTGTATGATAATAGGCCCAGCCCACCTGTATATATGGGATCTAGTCAGAAGATAACTACGTATATACTAGGATGTCTTTCCATTCTTAGAGATCTAATTAGATCTTGATTCCATGATTTGTAGTGATTTGTAGCCTAAACTTAGGCAATGTAAAGTCTATATAAAGAAGAGAAATCCAAGAAGATGAATCATCGAATGAGAATACATTTTCACAGAATTCTCTTCTCTCTCTCTCGTTTAAGTATTCTTTCAATATGCCTGTAACTGACACTAACATTTACCTTCTCTACTGCTCAAATGATAAATCCATCAATAATTCTTCTCTCCACGAGTCTATATATCTTTTCCTTTTTCTTGGATCCTTTCTCTTTCTCTTAGGCAGTACCTCAATCTTTTGGACCACAAATCCGAGGTCAATCAGATAGACCATTCCCATGAAAGGGAAACTTATTTGGAGAAAAAAAAAAGAAAGAGAGATAAAAAGAAAGAAATAAAAGAATCTTTGATGGGAGATAACCACCCACTCCCATCATAGGGAAGATCCAAGATGTAGTTAAGTGCATGGGCTATGGGAAAAAAATAATTCAGAGATGTCTCTATTGGGAAGCTTTAATGAGGTTCGACAAGCACAAATCATGAGTGCATTCTGAGTTGAAAATTAGTGGTAGGTGAATGACTCCAAGGGATATACAAGATGGCTGGAAGAATACTTCTTCTAGCATTTTGTTGGGACAATCAAAGTTGGGATGCTAATGGGCAAAGATATAGATAATAAAAGAAGGATTGAAGTTTTTCAAAAGAAGGTTTTAGAAGCTTTTTTTATTATAGGAGATTCAAAGAAAGACAATTCAGGAGGCTAGTAAATTTAAAAGTAAAAAACAAAAGATGGAGACTAGTGCTTATAAGAAATGAAGTTATATTTTTCTCAGCTGCAATGCTTCCGTCTAAAGAAATGAATAGCAATTGAATCACAGTCACAGGCTCACAGCTTCATAAACCAGGGGGAATGGCCCCCAAGCCGGTTAAAGGGAAAGATGAATGGCCCCCAATCTGAAACAAGGGAAACACAAAAAAGCTGATAATGGCCCCCAAACTGGTAGGGGGGAACAGCTTAAACAGATTCGTAAACAAGCCTCAGTTTTCATTTCCAGCTTGAAGGATTCAATTTCAAAAGGCAGAGCTGCAGGCCATGTTTTGGCATACTGCCAAGCTAGCAGGCATTTTTATTCCCAGAACACCAGCTGGAAAATTTAGGAGAATTTGCCTTTGTAAGATTTTTCAGCTAGCAGGAACCTCATAAAGCCATCAATCTGATGCAAGGTCGAGCTTGGGAAAGGAGATGCACTGGGGCACAATTGGCTCATTTCAGCCAGCAGAAAAAGATAAAACCTAAGAAGATGTAAGCGCAAATGATCCTAAAGGATGAGGTAGTGCAGAGGGACAAGACTCGTGCACTGAACACTGGTAGAACAGTGATCATCCAGAGTGGTAAGCTGACAATCAAAGTAGTTAGTTGGATGCCTGAAACTCTCGAATTAGAGGTGCTATGCAATCTAGTGCACTCTCAGAAGCGAGGACTTCACCTCAAGACAAGTCAAAGACTGGTTGTACAGAATTTGGGGGAAGATGCTAGTTGGTCTCTACTGTTTTATAGGTGGAAGGGTGTGGATCAGGTTACTTACAGAGGCTGAGGTAGAGAAGGTTATTGCTGCAGCTGTTCAGGAGGACCAGTCTCCACTCTCGTTGATGGATAGATGATTTGAAATTTTGAGCAACCCTAAGCAGCCAGCTGGCTCAAGGTCACGGGGATTTCTCTGCATGTTTGGCACCCAGGAAGCTTCTCCCTGATTGGTTCCCATAACGAATCCGGAGAGGAGGTAGACCCCAAAATGGTGGATGACCCAAAGTTTCCATCTTTAAAAGCGTATCTGCTGCAGATGGGCCTGCCGGTAGAAGATTTGATCTTCACATTCCATTTGAGGTGGAGGTGGAGAGGATCAAAGTTGGAAGGTGCTGACCAGATTTTCTGGCGCATCTGCAGAATCACTGGACTGGAGGAAAAGCGATGGATACAGAGGTAGATGACCTTAGTAGTACAGCCTCCGGTTCAATGGATCTTTACTGAGGGACAGTGAACGCTGGACTTCTAATCATGAAGATGTATACATTTCCTCAACAGGTGCTTACATACAGCTGGAGATTTTGAATTTCAGAAGTTCAGTCCAGCCTAGCTTGAAAGCCAGGTTGGGAGGTGGGCCCAGAGGAAGTGATTTCCGCATCCAGGAACATCCTGGCAGCCTGGCTCATATTGTTGGACTTGGTTTGAAGCTAGCCCTCTGAAGTTGACCTCGGCCCAGACTAACTGCTGCTGAGATGGACCCGACTAATCATTACTTACCCTGTTCGGCGAAATGAATGGAAGCCATTTGCAGTACCCAGTCCCCTTGAGATTGAATCTCACACCCATCCAACTCCAATTTCAATGAAGGAAAGAAGCAGCGAACGACTAGGAGATTCCAGCGGCAAGTCAGACAAAATCGGCTCTCTCAGGAAATGTTGAGGTGCCAGGCAGCCAGGCAGGGTCCTAGGATTACCGGTATCAGAACAAGCAGATCAAACTCAAGGTCTGATGATTAAGAGACAAGGAAATGAAGAAACCAGTTAGTGGACACTATAGAAGGGTTTAGGAGTTCCTTCTTTTTATGCAGGCGCAGATCTTCTGAAGCCCATTCTTCAAGAAGTTGAGATGATGAATACAGACAGCAATGAGAGGGTTCTTACAACTGAATGAAATCTATTACTTTCTGATGGTGGGTAGACATTTACGGGGGTCAAACATGACCTGCCAGTTGTCTGGAATTTCTCTCGTAATCCAATTAAAGTAACTCCTCTTCAGAGTGAGACCCCGGAGAGTGACGATAGAGACTCTATTAAGATTCTGCCTTCTAAGCATTGGGAGGAGAACCCTACCAAGGTTCACCACAGTCAGAAGGAAGCCATGATATTGCTCACTTGGAATCATGAGGATGCAGTCCAGCAGCAGCCTGGTGATGGAGATTCTAATTTATATTCAGACCCTAAGGAGGTAGATTGGATCTATAACAAAAACAAGGGTTGCGAGATGGTGGGGCTCTCTTTCAGAGATAAGAGGATCTAGGAAGACTTCTGGCATTTGTCAGCAGAGTGAGACTGCTGGTAAGCCAAAAAGATCTGGGAAGTTGAATCAAAAGGGAACATAGAGCTTCAGAGATTAATTTGCTCAATTAATTATGACAGAGGGGATCAATCTGCTTGCATTGCTGGTTTGATAATGTCAACCAAGGAGACTGCTTCGCCAATGGAGGAAGGATGGGCAGTAGTCTTATGACTGCAGCCATGGGTGAAATCTCTGATTGGATAAACCATCACAGTTTGATAGATCTTCCTCAAGCAAGGGCCCAATTTACTTGGTTGATTCATCAAGATCCGTCATCTGTCTAAGCTTGATTGCTTTCAAGTGAATGAGGAATAACAAGAACTCATGGCACAGCTGAAGGTGCACATTGTTGCAACCTTGAGGTTGCGGGTTCAAGTCATATTATCAATCAAAAGAAAAAAAAAGGAATGTTTGGAAGCCAAGGTTGGCATCCAGAGCCTTTTCCAAATCATGTCCCCATAGCGTTGAGTTATATAGGGGATAGCTGGGGCACCTGGTTTTTTTTTTTTTTTTTGGGTTGGTTGGGGGGGGGGGGGGGGGGGGGGGGGGGGGGGGGGGGGGGGGTTGTCCGTTTTTATAGATCTGTGGAAGCATCTAAGCACACAAAGATTCATGAGATCAACAGAGAACAGGAGAGTGGGTCAATTCTAGAGGAAATATGATCCCGCTCAATGGCTCTCCATCAAATGTACAAGCACTGGCTCTTGGAGGAAGAGACTTAATGCCCGCAGCGATCTAGAAATTGGTGGCTGAAAAGGGGAAAGTGCAACACTAGATTCTTTAATGCAAAGGGTAGGATTTGGATCGTAGGTGCCACAGAACAACAATTTTAGGTTTCCGCATAAACAATCTCAGGACAAAGACACTCTCCAGCGATAAAATCCCACAAGGGAAAAATTATATTGAACTCAACTCTACGATTATGGTCTCCACAGTGCCATATAAATAGTAGTAAAAGAAACTTAGGTACTAAGACTCTTACTCCTAATCAAACCAGGAAACTAGATAAGGATCCTACAGAAATTAGAAAGCCATGCCTAATTACAACTCTTTAATGAAATTAGAAAGTAAAAAAATTCTAAATAATCTTGGGTGGTCTCACACATAGGCCACAGGCCTTCTTGCAATGATCTATTGGTGTTGTTGCATCATTCTTCCATGGCATTGCTTTGGCACATCAGAGATGTGACGGAATTGCATCCCTGGTCAAAGGTGATTCTACATTAGAAGAGAAAGGAAAGCTAACTAATGAGATTGTGAGATGCAGTAGCTGCAAAGAGGTTTACATGCCCTGATTTGGGGAATATCATATAGCATTGTTTGAGCAAATACCTACATCTTCAACTTACTCACTCTATGTTTTATTCCATCATCAGACAAGATCAGTGAGAGATTTATCCCATGTATGGTCAATAGAAGCCTCTCCTTGGATTAAAATTTTTTGCTGGTCCCATAGCAAGATTGTATTTTGACTGTGGATCATTTATGCAAGAGGCAAAGGACTGTAGTCAGCAAGTACCCCCTTTGCCTGAGAGATGAAGAAACACTAACCACTTGCACCTCAACTACTCCAAAACTAAGCACTTGTGTGCTTCTAAAATTGAATTTTTTTCCAAATTGCAATATATTTTAATGGTTCATCCAAACAGGTCCCAGGAAGAGAATTCTCATTTAAGAGGCTGGCATATGAAGATTTGAGAAGAGTAGAGAGAGACAGTATGGGATGGGGTGGTACCGCGACTCATGAAATACCAAGGGACTCCGAAGATGGCACCGATGATGGCCATGCCAACGAAGACGTGCTTCTTGTCGCCGCTGTAGAGATAGTATTCCATCCGAGATCTGAATCCTCCTCCTCCTCCGCCGCTGCTGCCGCCTTCAGTTGCCATTTCCTTCCTCCTCCCGGCCTTTCTTTGCCTGCTGCTCTGAGATTTTGGTCTTTGATAAGTATGGCTGTCCAAAAGGACCCAAAGGCCACTGCCGGGCCTGAAATTCTTTTTGGAGCCCGCCAACATTCAGATGGTCCAATGGGCTCCAATATGGTGGCTCATACCCGGATTTGAGGTAGGTATACCTCACCAATAGGAGTGTGTAAAAGAAAACCGTCTAATCGAATCGAACCGCAGTTGATAACCGTGTGTTCATGGTTCGGTTACAATTATGGTTAATAAAATCAGAAAACCACATTTCACGATTCGGTTATGGTTTTCAGTATTGACTCACAGTTATTAATTGAACCGAACCGTGAAGTGCGGTTTCGTTAAACGGTATAGGGTTAACCGTATCACTATATTGATAATAAAAAAATAAGGTGCCTAAATAATATATATATATAATTCTTAACTTACGCATACTTTTAACAAAAATGATTTTTGATAGTTTTTAACGGTTTTTCGGGATACGGTTACAGTCACAGTCACAGTTTAAAAAAATGAAAATCGTAATTCACGATTCGGTTAACGATTCTCCCAAAATGAACGGTTAACTGAACCGTTGTACCCCTACTTACTAGTCTGGACTAAGGCCTTGGGCTCTAGGTCCGCTGGACTTGAGTTATAAATAAATATTTCTAATTATTGATGCGTGTATGTGTATTTGTATGCTTTGAAATGTGAATAATTTGTTTTTTTAAGTATTTTCTTTAATTGTGAGAAAAACGAGAGCGCTTTGAGTAAAAATTGGGAATTGAACAGGCCATGGACATTTAATGGGTGGGGTTCAAGCCTGCTAAATTTCTTATTGAGTCAATCTAGATTGGATTTGCATTTCCATTCTAATATAGGATTAAACTTGGACGCTTTCAATATTTATCAGGCTTGGACTATCAACCAGAATTTGCCTATTTGGCAGCCGTAGTGTTGAGCATGTGGCAACGACAGAGGCTGCTCGTACATGTTCTATAGATGCATAACATGATTTTGTTTATTTGGGCTACTGATTTTATGGCCAAGAGTATATAATGTTCATTGTCCCACATTGTTCTCTCGCTAACGTAATTTTACTCGGGCACAGTTATTATCAGTTCTCACCTTCACATTGATCAGTGATCAAGAGTTTAGGGAGTATTTATTCCTTAAATCTTTTATATGAGGGGTAGGGTTGTAAATGGGTTGTTCCGGTCCGGATCCATGGTGGACTCGGAACTAGAACCGTTAAGGAGAAGGTAGAACCGGATCCGGACCCGGGACCGGAACAAGAACCAGAACCATATATGGGACATGTCTGGATCCGGATCCGGGTCCGGGTCTAGGCAGAGAATGATGTTAAAAAAATATGGTTTGTAAGAGATGTTTTCGAAAATTAAGGTAATATGTCGAGTCTTGGGTCCAAATCAAGGTGGAATCGAATCCGGACTCATTTACTTATTAGGGCCTAAATAAGCATCCAGATCCATTTTCTAACGGGTCGGAACCTCCTAATAATAAGAGGATCGGAGACCCATTTACATATATGGGAGTTATTTGCCTGCCAGTGGAAGGAATCAAGGAAGGTATTAGTAAAACCATAAAATATAGAATCACTTTTGACGTTGTGTGAAAGTACAGGGCCCCTATTGTAAAAAACTCGATTCTCCTAAAAAGCCACTGTGACCTAGTGTGAAGTGTCAACTGAAACCTCAAAGGCGGGAAAACTTCACAAAATCAAACCTCTCTCTGCCCTAATTTTCTCCAAAATCTCAGAGGCTAAGAGAGAGAGAGAATACATTTCCTCGTCGATTCTCTCTGGTAGCAATGGAGAGAATCCACGTTGCAGTTCGCGCCAGGCCTCTCTCTCCAGAAGACGCAAAAACCAGTCCCTGGAAAATCTGTGCCAATTCCATCTCCCTCTCCAACCACTCCACCAAGTTCGACTTCGGTCAGTTCCCATTTCCACCAAAACCCATCTCTTTGTCCATCTTTTTTTTATGCTTAATCGGTTCTTCTCCATCCATTTTCAACCCCCAGATCGAATTTTCGGAGAAGAATGCAGGACAGCACAAGTCTACGAAGCTCGAACGAGAGACATCGTTGCTGCTGCCGTTCGCGGATTCAATGGTATGGAGTACGCCTCCATCTTATTTCTTCTTGTTGGTTTCTTATAGGGTTTGTTTTCTTGTCCCAAAATGTAAGACTGAATGCATATTTTGATGGTTAATTAACATTTGGGTTCGTCCCAGAAGATTACATGTATGGATTAAGATGGAAATATATGGTATTCAGACATCTGAATTCCGAACATTGGCTTAGTTTTTGTTTGGGCTCTGTATTGCCTGATCAAATGTATGGATTTGGCAGTTAGGGATGCTTTCCTTCGAATTTTATTTTGCTTGTGCTGTTTGGATCCTTGAAATCAGTTGCAGTTCACTCAGCCTACCTTCAAAAAAAAAAAACCTTTAACTCTGTTTACAAGTAACTAGTTGCAGCAAATAACAAAGCTGTTGGGACATATATATGACTCAGGATATTCCAACGAAAGAATCCTGATTTTGCATAGACCGAGTTATCTTCATTTGGTTTATGAAGATCCAAGCGGGCCCAATGCATCAATGTTTGTCATGAAACAGGTATTGTATACTGTTTTAAAATGAAAATGCAATTGAAAGCTGATCTTATAATGATCAATTCTTCCGATGTTCCTCTACATGTATGTGGTACATCCGATGTTCCTCTACATGTATGTGGTACATCCAAAATGCACCTCTACTGGCATAATGGACTTTGATGTTTGTGTGTGTGGGTTCACCTTTATCCACACAATGAACTTTGATGGATTTTTTTTTCTCACTTGGTTTCAGGTACTGTTTTTGCATATGGACAAACTAATAGCGGGAAAACACACACCATGCGAGGATCTACAGCTGAACCTGGGGTTATTCCTCTTGCCGTGCGTGACTTATTTCATATCATACAAGAGGTGGATACCTGTCATCATAAATCAACTAGTATTGCAGCTCTTGTTACGGTGAAGTTTGGTGGTCATGGACTCACGGGTGTCATTTCTTGCTTATAAAATTATGTGCATGTTTTCAAGATTAAGTCATTTGGTTTTTTTTTTTTTTTTATCATTTTAAAATAAACTAGATTACAACAGTAGCTGTTGCTTTAAGTAAATGTTTATCTAATAGAATCTTTACACAAGGATATTGTGGTCCCTTTTTGCTAAAATAAAGGAGCCAACCAGATTTTTTTTCTCTACCATTGAGGTATCGAACTAAAAGTTGGCATAGTAAGATCCATGATTCTTTCACATACCCACTTGCTTGCTTCAACAAATGCATCACTCTTGACACTTTACACTGTTTCCTTCAGTCAATGGCTATTGTCATTTGACGACGACGATTTTTTAGCTAAATCCTTTCCACAATATGACATCATCCCACCCAGACCGCAATCGGTGATGGTTCCATGTGGGCCCTAAAAAGTGGCAGGTGAGTACTACATCAAGCCTTATCAAACTAACGAATATTACCATGGAATTTTGGGGGAGAGCAGAGGAATATCAAAACAATAATTTTATATATTTATACCAAGTTGAGCTTATTCCAGAGAGATTATAAAAGAAGTAAATTTTCTATTAGCTGCTTACAGGAAGTTGATAGTGTAAAGGAAAATGTTCACATGTGTGACTTGATTTAGAGAGGTCCTATCTAGAGTGCCGTTAGTCCATTTAGCGAGCATTGAAGAGAAAAACACTTATATTGAAATTACATTTGACCTATGATGCCCAGATTTGGCTAGGATACGCCATAGACATGGTAAGGACACGGATTTTACACATAAGTGAAGTATCGGATATGATATGACACGATACGTTGCCCATTTCAAAGTATCCGTGCATCATAGCATTAGACATGCATGAAGGTGTAATAGCAAGTGTAAACAATAATGCCCATATATGGCATGGATACGGGAAGGATGCATTATGGACGTGGTAAGGACACTGGTTTTTCATATAAAAATGAAAGTATCGGATACAATACAACATGATATGTTGCCCATTTTGAGGTATCCGTGCATCATAGAGTGTAAGAATTTCTGATGCAGTTTGGACCTCTTAGACTCACTTTGACCTTGAAACTGCCACAGGCCTCCGGGAATCGCACATAGGGGGTGAGAAAACCCATGCAAAACAATGAAAATTTAAAACTCTTTTCCAGATCCAATCACGATCAGAAGCCTTGTAGACCCAAGGGATCCTAACTTTTTATAATTTCCTGTAAGGAGCTTGTTCTTTTCCTTTCCTTTTGAATTCATGTCTATTTCAAGGAAAAAAAATCATAATATTTTTTATTATGTTAATAAAGCCGATTAGGGTTAGTCATGCATATACATATGCATGTCTTATCATCATTAAAAAATAAAAAAACTTCTCTCTATGTGCGCATCTGTCTGTCTCTCTCTCTCTCTCTCTCTATTTCCCCCTTTCATTTATTCTTATTCCTTGACTCCTTTCTTCCTCAAACCCACCCAACAACTCTACTTGGTATTAGAGTAGTCTCAATGGACGTGGTTGTGGGTTTTAGGGTTTATATCAGTATCCACATGAACTTTAGCACTTATACAGATATGTTGTATGAGTGATTTGGGAAAACATTTATGGGAGTAAATTCTCATAATTATAGATGATCATGATGATTTATGCCCCATTTTTAGACGTGTTTAAAGGGTCTTATGCTTGGTTCATAGATCTAACAACCTCAATTCCTAAGAAACACTTATGCTTTACAAGGTTTTTAATTTCAAATTCCTTCCCAAGATGGGGTTTAGCCCCTTGATTTCTTTTTTATCATGATCACCACACCACGGGAGCACAACCAGCCAAAAACAACAACAAACCAAAGCAAAATCATCAACCAAACTTGCATATGAGAGGACAGAAGACTCTAATCAAAGGCATGCCACTTCATTCGAATTTCTAACAATCTGGTCTGTTGAATGCCCTTTGAAAGAGCTGTTAGACGACACCCAAGAGGCAACTGTGAATCTAATTTTTTCCTTCAAAATGTTGTCTTTCACTGCAACCCCTTTAAAACATCTTGAATTTCTTTCCTTCCAAATGATCCAGATTACCGCAAGGAAAGACAATTTCCACATTCCTTTCCCCTTTGTGACCCTATTGGGCTTTTCCATGATATGAAATGATCCAGAATGCCATTTGGGAATACTCAGGAGCACCCAAACCAATCAGCCACCGAAGACCAGAGCATTCTAGCATTGCTACAATTAAGTAGAAGATGGTCAACTGATTCCTCATTTCTCAAGCACATAGGACAGCCGTTGACTATTATCTTTCCTCTTTTCCTTAAATTATCCATCGTGAGAATTTTCTTCTGAAGTACCAGCCACCCAAAGGCAACAACTCTTGGCGGGGCCTTAAGCTTCCAAATGTTTGCCACTGAATTCCCGATCCCGTCCCTTTTATTGATGACCTCAAAGAAAGATCTGCTTGACATCGTTTTTACCCATATTGCAAGATAGCTAGGAGAAACCTATCAAACCAAGCATGAGATGATTGCTTCGACTCATATACGGCCTTTTCTAACTGTCAAACTTCTCTTTTTTACGCTTTACTACAAATCCTGATGGTGGATATATATGTGTATGGCCATTACCGAATTCAACTTGGCTACAGGACAGGAGAGAAAGTCTCCAAATAATCAACAACAGAGAGGCGAGTCCCTTTTGCCTCATGTCTTGCTTTATACCTCTGAGTAGACTCATCTGGATTATTGTTACTTGTATAAACCTATAGGAAAATTAGAATGACATAAAATACCATATACATCCTTATTTTCTTACACATCCAAAGACTCTTGGAGGGATATGAAACAATGGACCATTAGGACGAAGAACTTGTAAAGGGCATTTCCCTTATAACACTCGTGAAGGCATACGCTTTATAAGAAAACATGCTGTACGAACACCATCAGACCAATATATTTTGGGAACATTCATTTCTAAGAGTAATGCCTGGGTTACTTCTAACAAATGTCTATTTTTACGCTCTGCTACACCATTTTGTTCTGGTGTGTAAGGACAAGAAGTTTGAGACTCAATCCCATTATGAGCTAGGTATGACTGCAATTTGTGTGACATGTGCACCCCCATTGTCTGACCGAAAGGTTTGGATTTTGGCATTTAACTTTGTGACTACCATTTTATGAAAGGTCTCAAACATACAGAACACTTCATCACAGGATTTTAATAGATACACCCATGTACACCTAGTAGCATCATCAATAAAAGAAATAAAATATCGATAGCCATGTACTATTATTTTTATCACTAACTGGATAAGAGTTTCTAGAACTTTTGGCAAAGCGACATGTTTCGCAATTTATTTCTACTACATCACTATCGACATTCAAATAAGGAAAGACACACTTAAGACTTCTAACTGGTGCATGACCCAAACGACGATGCCACTTCAAAGTAGCCTCAGCAATACTCACAGACTCTAATGCTACTGGATTTCTTTGAGGGACTTTTAGAAAATATAAGCCACCATGCTCACGGCCACCACCAATCGTCTTCCCTGTTTCCAGATCATGAAAGACACAATAAGAAGGATAAAAAGTAACACTACAATTATGTGATTTGGCAATGGAGCTTACAGAAAGTAGGTTATGTGAAAACTGAGGGACATGTAAAACAGCTTTGAGGGATAATTTGTTGTGCACATCAACTGTCCCCTCACCTAGGACTTTAGTGTGGTTACCATTGGCAACTTTGATTGTCTCAAGAGCAGTTGATAATATGTATGACGTGAACTCAGAACGTATACCTGTGACATGATTAGTGGCATCTGAGTCAATAACCCACAAAGTTGTGGAAGATGGTGATGCAGAAGCCATATGTGATGTACCCATAGCAGAATAAGAAGTCACACGGGCCACATGTGAGGAGCCCATGTCTTCTAATGCTTGCAGACGTTGTCACAATGCTTTAAGCTTATTTCTTAGTACTTCAATTTCACTATTGACATCCAACTTCCCCTTTCTTTCCACATTCTCTCCCAAACCAATTTTTCCACCTGAAGATTCTGCTACAAATGTTGTGTTGAACTTTGGAGGTCGACCAATTAGGTCCCAACATGTGTCTCTGGTATGATAAGCTCTCCCACAATGAGTACACTGCAATCTATCTTGATATATGCCTGAAAATAAGGATGTATATGGTATTTTATGTCATTCTTAGGGCCATTTTATAATTTCATTAATATGAAGGATCCTACTTGTAATATTGAGAAAGTATTTGAATAACATAAAGAGGATACAATCGACCTAATCAAGGTACGTGAGTATCCATCTCTTTCCATTTCATTCTCTATTTTTCTCTTCTTCTCATCTTCTTCTTCTTTGTTAGGTCCAAATCCCCTCGATCAATAACTCTTAGAGAAACTACTACTTACAGACTATAATGCTACTGGATTTCTTTGAAGGCCTTCTAAACATCAATAATGCGAAATCAGGCCCCTTCTACACTCATACTAGGCTGCCAACACCACTGCCGAACACCAACACTATTGCTGAACACGAACAGTGAAAAATGAGGTCCTGTCGAACATAAAGGCATCCAAGATTGTTACAGTACTTGGGAGGCTTAGCCTAGTCTGCTTTCATCACTATGAGGCGAAGACAACCTTGTTGTGACCACTGCAAGGCAGCTAGGGTAAATGATCCTCAAAATCAAGTCTCGTGTTAGATCCTTGCTGTAGTTCTTGTTTGATGATCTTGTGATGATTTCCACTTTGATACCAAGTAGTTTCTCTATTATTGATCGAGGGGATTTGGATCTAACAAAGAAGAAGAAGATGAGAAGAAGAGAAAAATAGAGAATGAAATGGAAAGAGATGGATACTCACGTACCTTGAATAGGTCAATTGTATCCTCTTTATGTTATTCAAATACTTTCTCAATATTACAAGTAGGATCCTTCATATTAATGAAATTATAAAATGGCCCTAAGAATGACAGAAAATACCATATACATCCTTATTTTCCTACAAAACCCACTTCAGCCTAATGTACGTTTCATTGATGGAAGATTCGTTAGTTCCCATGTACCATTTTTTCACTTGCCTGGATCTTATCAATTATACCATCATTCCATCTAGGGTAGAGAAGGCGTAAAAGTACACAATGTTTGTGTTTAGATGATAGTCATGAAACAAAGTCATGATATAAATTTGTCAAGTAATAATAAGAAACAAAATTTGAATAGAATGTCAAGTAACACATGATTATCTACCCATTCGCAATGCAATGGGCATATCAAGATTCGAAGCAGGATGATTAGAGTTATATGAAAGCATATCTGAATCCTAGAACCAAGGTGAAATCAATGATCTAGACTTTTCTTACACCCGCACCTGGCTTTCTGGTGTTTATGAAGTTCCGTCTTTTTATGGAAAATTTTCTTCTTGAACATCGTCTTCAATAAGGGGTATCAAATATGTTGAATCTCTCTAACTACTTGTTTCATGACTCCTTGTCTCATGAATCTCTTTACTTTGTGGGGAACAATAACGAAATCTTTATTAAATGTCACATCCTTAGTGACAATCAATCTCCCATTTTTTCAGAAAGGTAACATCTGTATCCTTTTTGGATACTTGGTCAACCATTAAAGGTACACTTAGCAGCCTTAGGGTCTAACGTATGTCAATGTTGCTTTGGTATATTAACAAAGCAGGTGCACCCAAATACTTTAGGAAGAACTGGAAACAATGGAGAATTAGAGCATAAAACTTATAACACTTTCAATTTATTAGAAAAGCCATAGCTAATACATTATTTGACCATATAAAACTTATAACACATTCAATTTATTAGAAAAGCCATAGCTAATACATTATTTGACCAATATGGCTTTGAAACAATAATTCAAGCAACAAAGCTCTAATAACTTCCAATAGATGTCCATTTTTATGTTCTGCAATTCCCTTTTGTCTCCGGAATGTATTCACACGAAGTTTGCGACTCAATCTCATATTATAACAAATATTACTTTGTCCATTTGATTTTTCCATCAAACTTTGAATCAACCATTTTATGGAATTTCTCAAACATCAAGAACAACTCATCATGAGATTTCATGAGATACACCTGTATACGTCTTGCAGCACCATCAATAAAAGAAAAAAAATGACGACGTCTGTGAATAGTTGGTGCATCATTTTTGCTTTTTCTTTATTTATATATATTTTTGTTTGTTGGGGGCTGGCTTTGTATTCATTGTATTGTCTTGGGAGTTTCACTGTTCTAGCATTTCTCTTAGCAATAAAATTTGTTACCATTTTTTTTCAAAAAAGAAAATCTAATTTAGAAATTAATTATATTTGTATACGGCATTAACTGGAGCTTTTTGCAAGTTCAGACTAACTTTATCTTTTGTAATATGCATTTATTGATGGAGAAATGGGCTTGAATTTCTTGTTTAATTAAGTGCACTGTCTAGGGAATAATGTTTGTACTTATTTATAGGAAAAGCGTTCTTTTCTTATTGTAAAGTGACGGGGCCTGTGGCTTGTTTTCCTAGCCTGGACCACGACGACTCGACAAGGGCCGAACTAGGGTTTAAGTAACTCAAAGCTGAGTATTCAATCCAGTAGAACAGCAGCAAGAAAATCTAGAATAGGAATCCATGGCAGAAATTCTGAAGCAGATAAATCTGGATACGTAAATCGATTACACTTCTCAATGAACACTTCTCAATGACATAAGACATTCTAATTAAAAGACTGAAAGGATTTTTATGCAGAAACCAAGATAGATTGCAGCCAAAAACTGACTTGCACATCTCTTATTCACATATTTAGGAGCTTTACATAATAGAAACAAAAAGTAACATCCCACTAATAAGCTCTCCCCGCTGTTTAAGTTAGCTTTTTAAAAAGCAATATCAAGTCCTAATCTTTTTCACCTGACAACAATTTTAAGTGTTAATTAGCAATAAGAAAAGAAACCTCCATACAAAGCAATCTCCTGGCAATTGGATGGACTTTTAGACTAGTCTGCACTCCCTTTCGTGGATTAAAAGCAATATCAAATCCTAATCTTTTTCACCTGACAACAATTTTAAGTGTTAATTAGCAATAAGAAAAGAAACCTCCATACAAAGCAATGTCCTGCCAATTGGATGGACTTTTGGATTAGTCTGCGCTCCCTTTCGTAATTGATCGCCGGCCCACCTGGATGCTAGGGATTTGTTAAACCAATAGACAGTCCCTGCATCCCGTTTGTCATTTCTACATTATTGAAGGCTTTGAGCATCTCTATATTGCTTAAATAAACTCTGTCTTTCTTCTTAGAAATAAAGATTGACAGCTATTTCTTGGTTTTTAGGACATGGATAGGGAATTCCTTCTGCGCATGTCCTACATGGAGATCTATAATGAGGAAATTAATGATTTATTAGCTCCTGAGCATCGTAAACTGCAGGTTCATGAAAGTCTTGAGGTATTTTCCTTGCTGTGATCTTTTTATTGCAGTTCATTTCTTGATTTTGTGTTCACCATACAAGCAATGCTTAGAGTTCTGTTCTGTCATTTTTGAAAGCGAGGTATATTTGTTGCTGGGTTGCGAGAAGAAATTGTCGCGTCCCCAGAACAAGTTCTTGATTTCATGGAGTTCGGAGAATGTATGCCTTTCTATATATATATATATTTTTAAATCACATTTCATCAATCTTGTTTTATTTATTCTTTGCATCCAATTATTGCATTGACTACTTCTTAAACATGCAGCGCATCGCCACATTGGAGAGACTAATATGAATGTTTACAGTAGTAGGTCTCATACAATTTTTCGCATGGTACGATTATTTCTTATCTTTCTTTTTTAACAAAAATTAAGTTCTTCAGATTATCATTTGCAAGTATAATTGCAGATAATTGAGAGCCGAGACAGAACTGAGGATGAAGATGTTGGTGGTTCTTGTGATGCTGTCCGTGTATCTGTTCTCGTATGTGATGACCCTCGAAAGTCAAAACCATTTGTAGAATGCCTCTCTTTCTTTCATATTGTGTTTTGCGGCAGATCTGTTCTATTTATTCTTGTTTTATGTCCATCTGCCTTCAATGCATCTAGAATCTAGTTGACCTTGCTGGTTCAGAGCGTGCTGCGAAGACGGGTGCAGAAGGCGTGCGTCTGAAAGAGGGTTCCCACATAAATAAAAGCCTAATGACACTTGGAACTGTTATAAAGAAACTGAGTGAAGGAGCAGAGTGCCAAGGGTGAGTTTTTCAAATGATTGACCAGTTACATTAAATGAGCTTCTCCATTCTATTGAACTTACAGTGACAATTTCATGTAGTGGTCATGTACCCTATCGAGATAGCAAGCTCACACGCATTTTACAACCTGCTCTGGGTGGAAATGCAAACACTGCCATCATTTGTAATATTACCCTAGCACAGGTAGTTTTTCATTACCTTCTCAAATTACTTGTATTCAATTGTTGCAAACAACTGGGCAATTGTATTTACAAAATGTCTGTCTATGCAACCAGATGAGTACTTGATATTTTCTTCCTGTTATTTACATCGCTTTCATGTAAAAGCTCACACATGGATCACTGTCTGTCGCAGCTCCACATGTGGTTGTGGAATGTGCTACATCCAAGCCTAACAACAGGCAGATCCATTTTATGACTCCCTTGCCTAGAAATTTAAATGGTGATGAATTGCGGGCAACAGTAAAGTGGGATATTCGTTTCCAACCAAGAGAACAAAAATCAACTGGGTTGTAATTGTTAATTTCATGTGGACAATAACTTTTAACCTTTTTTTTTCATGTGGACAATGTTGTAAAAATCGCTAGGCGGACGCTAGGTGGTGGGCATGGACTAGGGATTAATTCCCGATTAATCCCCGCCTAGCCCGATTAATCCCCTCCTAGTCCGATTAATCCCCGCCTAGCGCGCCTAGGCGCCGCCTAGGTGGTGACCGCCGACTAGCGCCTAGGCGCCGCCTAGGCCGATTTTTGCAATAGTGCATGTGGACCATAACTTTTTTTGGAGTCACCAAATTCCATACTTGTTTCATGCCACATATATGGAACCTACATGATGTATGACTTGAATTTCACATATCATGGCAATGATGTGGTTGGGTGGATCTTATGGGATGCACAAGGAAAATTAAGCAGATTTGTGAGATGAAGATGAGGAAAAAGTGGGGAAAAAAGAAGAAAGAACAAAGACAAAGATGAAAGAAAGAAAGAACATAGTCCCAAGCACGTTTTGTTAGAATTGGACATGTGCCTCACATTATTATTGAGCTTTTTAAGTATTACAAATAAACCACAAGATATACAATTTTTACAAATAGATAAACCGAAGTATACAGAGACGGACATTACAAATAATCCTTGGAGTGATACAATCTACTCTCCTCAAAATGGTGCATGGATATACCAATCAAACCTACCAGCTTAGCTACATCAAATGCTTATTTCTTCCAAGTGCCTTAGTGATAAGATCAGCTAATTTATGATTGGATTTACATATACCGGATGAATGAGATTATCATACACCTTTTCCATGACGGAGTGACTGTTGGCTTCTTTATGGTCAACTCATTTGTGATAAATTTGATTCTCTGTAATATGAAGAGCTACTTGATCACCATGTATATCAATTGGAAGTTTTACATTGAAACCAGGCTCGATTAGCAATGTCCTAATTCAATGGAACCTTGCAAAACAGATGAGCCCTGGCCTTGTTCAGGTCTTGGTGCTAAATCAAGCAACCATTGACTAGTTTTGCTCCTCGAAGTCACCAAATTCCCACCAACAAATGTAAATGCCTTGAACTGGACCTTCCATCTGGTTGGTGAAAGTCCAATTTCGATAAGCATAGACTTCTTGATTTAGATGCCCATGCTTAGCATGGTAAAAAATTTTCGAATAAATTGTAAAATACTTGAGAATTTATAACACAACTTCCAATGGCGAAGCACATGGAGAATGCATGGATTGTCTCACCAGTCACCACCCCTTACCACAAGATGTTGTGTTTCACCACCCCAGCCAACCTTGGTTTTCACCAATATCAATTAGAGAAGAAACAAAAATTTGTGAAAGGAAGAAAAACTGGGGTCCCCTCTTACGACAAAGCTCCTCTTCTTTTATATTATGAATCATGCTAATTGCAGTATGACCAATCCCTTTAATTGGGGTGATTTACAGAATATTACAAATCTATTGCCTAATCTGGAAGGTTACAGGTCACCTATGAGTTGGTGTAAATCAATAAGATACGATGGTCAACTCTCTGCTCACATGTGCCACTCGCACATATGCCACTTACATGAGCTACTCGCAAATATGCCACTTACATGAGCCACCCACTTACATGATCCACTCTAACAACCAACATCTTTCAGCAATTCATCCTACACCACCCATAGGCAATTATTGATTTTCATTTGGGTCTCAAATAGCTTTGGGCCAAGCTATACGGTCCTTTGTTGAGCACTCGGTCCATTGGATGTTGATAACCACTTGATCCAATCCAAAGCTACCAAATGACGGTCAAATAGGAACTTTGCCCAATATTTGTTGACTGTCCAGTCGTGGCTTTAGATCAAACTGGTATCAACTTCCATTGGACTTGGTTTATAGTAGGCTAGATCTCAAATTCCTTTTTTATCGGTAGGGCTAGTGGACAACACAAACTCTGGCATGTGTTTTATAATGAAAAGTAGGAGAAGCACTTGTTGAAGTTGTAGAAAATCTGAATCCAAAAGTGAAAAAAAAAAAAAAAAAAAAAAAAGCTGTGGGTTGTGAAGATAAAAGCATCGTTATCTTTCTAAAAAATCTGGTTGGGTTGACAGAAAAGTAGGATTGACTTCTATTTAAAGTGATTGATTTATAATGGGGATAGAAGTGGTTGTATCTGGAGAACAAATCTAGAGGTGGTTCTTTGTAAATATTAGAAAAGTTAGGTTATATTAAGAAGTAAATTTATGCCAAATCAGCATTGCATAATAAATAATCTATGTGCCATGTGTATGTATGCGTAACACATGAAACTATGACATGATTTCCTAGCTTCACTTTTGTTTATGAATGACATATCCTAAAATGACTTTCACATTCACATAATCACTACACTATAGGACAAGAACCTGTAGGCACAAATGTGCTCAACATTGCAACCTTGAGGTTGTGGCTTCAAGTCATATTACAAATTAAAAAAATCAGTACACTACAGCAGGCAAACTAATGCTTAAAATCATCAAGTTAAAATTACGAAGGCAATTTAAAGTTTTGTTCTGAATCATTAAGCCACATCACATGATTGTGAGTTGTGACCCACTGACCGTAATGTTTGTAATGTTGTTTCGCTTCCCATTTTTTGAGTGGCCAAAAGGAAACTATGCCTATAAGTTTTTGCCCTAACGAAGGGACTTTGTATAGAAAAGGGAAAATTTTTTGCTCTACCGTCATTGTTTGTCTGAATCTGCCCAAACTTGGTCTAAAATGGCTAAACAACTCTTACCATGTTTGAAATTCGGGTAGAAATTTTTTACTTGGAAATCTGGTTCAATTGCTTAACTACCTTGTTTGGTCTGATGGAATTTTAATTGTGGTTCTTGTGGACTTTGTGTAGTGATCAGATTTGGAGGAACTCAAGAGGGCCCCATATCCACACCCCTTTCTGGGGTTTGGCTTGTGCAAATCTCTTTTAAGTTGTCTTTCTATTTTTAAGGATTTCCCCTATTGGTTAAGTTCTAGTCAACACATTATAAAGCCCATGTCATGTTAAAGAGCCATATTCATCATTATTTTTGATTCCTATCTGATGGTGTTAGTCATGTAAAAGTTGAAACTCTAGGAACTACTTTTTGAGTTAATTCTATGATCTATTTTTAGAGTCTAAGGATGGGAGAAAACCTTATCAGTCACGAGGTTGTGCATGTTTAGCTGAAAGGCGAAGAGGAGGAGGAGAATTGAGGAACCAAAGCAGAGGAAGAATCAGTTAGGGGAGTATCAGAGAATCCATTCTTTTGTTCGTGTCGCTGGCACACCACCCCTTAAGCAACCTGGAGATGAATCCATAGTGGGATTTGAAAAAAGATGTAATTGGGATGTGGATGATGTGGGAATATCAGGATGCTGTTTATAATAAAACAAGTGTTAAAAAACACTACATTAACTGTAACTATGAAACTGTCTACCAGTTGGATCATAATAATGGAATCTCTTTTGTCCCATTGCATATCCTAAGAACACATAATGGACTGATTGTGCTGAAAGCTTAGAGTTCTTTCTGGTGAAGGTAAATTAATGACAAATATACGTCCACACGGGTGAAAAAGATTATACTGAAGATGTTTCTGATAAACGAGCAAATAAGGCGTTTGATTTGATAAAACATGAGTTGGTTGTAGATTGACGGATGTATTTCTGTACCAACTGCTTCTAGCTAGAATGCAGCAGGGACAGGTGATTCAAGCAGCAAACTTCTGAGAACTTTCAGAATACGATGATTCTTCCTTTTGGCCATATCATTTTGTTGAGAAGTAAAAGGACATGATTTATGATATAAAATTCCTTTTTCTCGTAAAAAGGTTTGAAATTCATGAGATATATATATTGCTCCGCATTATTTTGAGGCAATGTTGAATTAGACAAAGTTCCAATGCCATAAATGAGAATATCATCTGCAATAACTGTCTGTACCTTAGAGATGATGGAGCAACATAAGAGCTTGATGCTTGTGCAGTAGAAGAATCATCTATAAGGGCTAGAGTTCTCTATTGGTTCGGTTTTATGATAACATATTGCATTAAAAAATGGGATTTCCGTTCTTTTTGCAATAGTTGCAAAACTTCTTGACACTGAACTGCAACATGACCATATTCTTTGCATAAATAACACTAACTCTTTCCAAGATCTTGGGATCAAGGCTTACTTTGAATACCATATCCACCTTTAATGGTTTGGAAATAGATTTTTTTTTTTAATGTTCAAGAGTTGCTTGCTAGGAAGCACGGACAACTCTCCGGGGTGTCGGACACGGACACGCCCGGACACATGTCTGACACGCCAAAAATGGTGTCCTGCTTATTTTTTTATATTTTATTTCTCGGACACGTTGGCTATTTTAGTTGGAGAAAAGTATTAAAATTATAATAAAGAAAAGAGAAGGGGACCGTTTGTAAAAAAAATCTCTATTAGTTGGAAAAAAAAAAGGAAGATAAGGCGGAGGCAATTGAAGTTGCATTAATTGAGTAAACTTTAGACGGAAATTGACTTCTTTTTGCTTTTTGTGTTTTTGGAATGGAGGGGAAATTGGTGATCCTCCCTTTTCTTTGTATGGATTTTATGGAACTATGGATATTTCATGTTTAATGATTATGAATCATGCTTCAGTTTTGTATTGCTATTTGATAATTTGATATGCTCGTTAGTTGGTACAGTGGTACACTGGTACTTGAAGTTTTATTTATTTGATTGCTAAATTGATTACAAAGTTAAAATGATATATTTTTTTTTAGTTTATGATTAGATATATTATTATTTTTATTAAATATTAACATGTCCCCGACGTGTCCGTGTCCTACTTTTTTGAGAAATGCCATGTCGGTGTGTCTGTGTCCGTGTCCCGTGTCGTGTCCGTGCTTCTTTGGTTGCTTGTGGTGAGATCTTTTGTTCCTCTTGTAACAACTCATGTAAATATGCATCCAAACTGGGAAGAAGAGCCCGTTTCATCCAATTTTCTCTAACAGCTTCAAATTCAGGGCGAAGTTTCATAAAAAAATGATATGTGGGTAGTTTCATGAATTTGTTGAATGGCATCAAGTGCTTGTGTGGGAACAGATGCTTAAGCAAGAGAAGTGTATTCCATTCAAAGCATCATAAAAGCTGAGTAATAGTCCTAACTAGATTTGTTCCCTTGACTATATTTCTTGTTTTCGAATTCAACTGGAAATCGATGAGCTGAATTTTCTTGATGATAAGTCCTTTCTAGATAATTCCACATAGCCGCAACAGTCTGATAGGTTTGCAAATCAATTGCAATATGGGGTTCCATGACATGGGCATTTTCTGTTACCCATTGGTTTACTTTTGATAAGTCTGTGGGCTTGGTAGTTGACACATTGATGTATCCCCAGATATCTCTACTGTGAACAAAGAGCCAGATTTGAGATTCCTGCAGATAATAATATTTTCCAACAAACTTGACAGATGATTTCTTCAATTTGTCCTAGCCAGCCATCAAGAATGACTACTTTTATGCAACAGTTATCTCAAAAGACTAAATTTAGATCAAGTAGCAAAGATCTGAAAAGAATCTCGGATGTATAAACTAGACCATGTGTCCCATATACAAAAGTCCAGTCAAAAGAGCTCAGATCTTACAAATATTCAGATACCGAGAGTGAATTGAGTGGTCCAAAGTCTGATCAAGTGACCCAGATGCTTAAGTTTAGTGCAAACAATCTCAAATTTGTAAATATCTAATTGAAGGAGGAGATTGAACGGCATAGATCAAGTGAACAACAAATTAGGGCTCCGGCAACCCTCTTTGGGAGTTTTGGACTCAATGCTGCTTTAAGTATCAAAAAGTCACATCTCTCCACCAAATTCCAATGAGTTTTGTTATGAAAAATACAAGATTTTCAACGACTACGATGAGATCCCGCATCCCGGGCAGATCTTTGCCTAAATAGAAGAAAAGAGAAAGCACTGACCTTTAATTGCCAAGAAATCTCCCAAAAATCTTCAAAATTCTCAGAATAATGTTCTTTACTGGTCTCAGTCGTCCTCAGCAACTATTGAATATTGATCGAATGGTGGACCCCACAGTATGATACACATGATCATGAGATTGTGCAGGTCATTTGGATGATAGAGAGATAAATTTTGTTTAGATTTGTTATAATGGTGATCATCTCAGAGCAGTTTTGAGATTCCTTAAAGACTCTAATCAAGTAGTTCTTTAAGAACCTTTTGTCAATAAGAGAGATGGAGGCATTTGTCAGACCCTGCATGCAAGGAAAAGTCTTCCACTTTTTTTACTAGAAAACAGATGGCCCACCTACTGACGTTGCTCTATACCATGACAAGTTATAAGAGAGATTTGGGTTGCAATTGCTCCCCTTCACTATTTAGCCCCTTGGTTTTATATAGGATGCAAGATTATGAAAGGAAAGGAAAGAGGAACAGATACAAGTCAATCACCTAGTCAAATCAGCCCAATTGGCGGCCTAATTAATGGTAATTACAATAAACAAAGATTTTTCCTATCCTAATTATTATGGTACATCTCTACAGTATGATACAATGCTCTTCACAATATGGCAGTCCATCACGGTGTGGTCCCTAGGTACATCACCAAAGTGTAAGGGACCAGTTAAAAACAACAACAGAAAAAAAAAAAAAAAAAAAAAAAAAAAAAAAAAAAAAAAAACCCAGTCCACTAAGACTTGTGGACCTTACCAATCAAGCCACAGGACTGTGGCTCTGTTGCATGAGGCATGAAACAGTAAAAGGAAATTTTAAACAAAGGAAAGATCTGATGAGAAAATGACCGTGTTGATGATACCATTCGAGCATGTATTTTACCGAGGATTTAGCCTTGCAAGAGTAGAATGTACATGTTAATAGCTATCTATCTAGATTACTATCATTATCTTTCTAAAAGGTCAAAGGTCATCACCTAGTGCGGTCTCACCGAAGTAGGGTCCTGGGAGGGTCCAAACTGGAGACAGACCTAACCTTGGGCAATTTTGTAGAAAGTAGCCGCTGCTTGAAGGTCTCAAACGTGCGTTATCATGCACATGGTTCAAAATAGCGTTGCGTAGCGGACGCATTATCGGCCATAGCGGTTGAGGCCGCTACACCATTTTGAAAATAGTGGCGCTACGGTATAAACCCAGTAGAGCCAAGCGGTTTTAATTTAAGACACTATTTTTCCTACTTCTCCTCAATAGCCTTTCCTAAAGTTGTCTCTACCCTTATATTGTTCCAAATCACTAAAAAAAGACAGGATTAGTTGCTACATAAGATTTGAATTCTTTTGAATACCCGTTACGTAGCGTTTTGGCCATTGGCCGTTATGCCCACCACAACCGCTATATTGATCCTTGATCACGCATGGCACCCGAGACTTTTACCATTGCACCAAAGTAATGACCCGAGACTAACATCACCTTTCTATATTACATAAAATCTGGTACTTACTGTAATCTGCTTCAGAATGTTACAAAAAAGTTTGTATCTTTATGTAGAGCACAATTATCTTATTGAACAGTTGTGTTTATTTTCTTGAATAAGAAGGATGTATCATTTAGATGTACTTGGGGTCTTTAATAAGACAGATTGTCTCATGTGCTTGTCTTCTCATCTATAGTGTACTTATGCATTGCTGTTTACTTCTTCGGATCCTGGAATGTATAGACAGGTTATCTCACAGTGAATGATATTTGTTCTGTCTTCCCCCTCCCTCTCCTCACGGTGTACTTGAGGGTACTTAACTGTTATGCATTGTTATTATGGGGTACTCACAGGTTATGCATTGTAATTTAGTTCTGCTTATGGTACGTACTATGTAGAGACAAGTGATCTCACAGCAAATGAAATTTTTTCTGTCGATCTGGTTAGTAAAGACAAGTGATGTCACAGTGAAGAATTTATCTGTGGTTTTTCTTGTATATTAAGTATTATTAATTCCTAATTCTGTTCATTCTTGGTACTTTTATAGTTTGATCTGACCAAACTTCCAGTGTTGTAGATTTGCTAATTCATGCCAAGATTGGTTATATTTTGATTGCTACCTTTCATATGATGGCAGATTCATGCAGATGAGACAAAGAGCAGTCTTCAATTTGCAAGTAGAGCTTTACGTGTTACAAACTGCGCTCGTGTCAATGAGGTTCCTTTCTGATTTGACTTGCCTTGACTTTCCTTGTAATCTACTCCTTGCTTTTGGCTCCATTTTCAATTTCCCTACTTGGAGTATGACTGTTGTGTTCCATGTGTTGACAGATCTTAACAGATGCTGCTTTGTTAAAACGCCAAAAAAAGGAGATTGAGGAGCTTCGTGCGAAGTTGCTGGTTTGTTTGTTGATAAGTGGCTCTTTCTTCAAAGGTAGCTCCGGACTGAACTTTTTACATTCTTGTGTTTTGCATGTTAGGAATCACATTCCGAGCATTTTGAAGAGGAGATATTGAACCTGCGTAACACGTTATTACAGGTCCATTATCTGATCATTTTTCTGTTATTTTGTCATTTCGAAGCTGAAGTTCTCATCAGATTCTTAAGAATTTCATATCCCTGGCTATGCAGAGTGAATTGGAGAGAGAAAGAATTGCTTTAGAGCTGCAAGAGGAGAAGAAAGCTCATGCCCTACGTGAGATGAGGTTGCAGGAACAGGCTAGAAGGATAGAAAATTTAAGCTCGTTGGTATTAAACTCACAAAGGGATGAATCCCTTCATACTAAGAAGGTTAGTACTAGATAACAAATTAATATCCTTGGGGCCTTGATTTACATATGTTATACTGTTTTGTATTTTGTATGCCGTTAATATAATTGCATGTTATAATTTGTTGCTAATTGCTGAAAAAATATTTAAGAGTTTATTTTTGTGCAACACATGCACAAAATGAGTGTAGTAGATATCTGAATGCTGAGGTGTATGTGTAGTAAAACCAAGAAGGATAGAGTAAAAAATGATCGTTTGCACGAGCACTTAGGGGCAAGGATGAAAATAGCGGTTGCGGCGGGCGTAGCGGCCCGCCGCCAAAACGCTAGGAAGCGGGGGATACGTAGCGTAGCGGGGATACGTAGCGGCGTAGCGGTGCGATTTGAAATAATCGCCCAAAAAATCTAAAAAAATTCCAGAAAATCCAGAAAATTGTAAAATGAAAGAATATGTGGTTCTTTTGCAAAAGTAAGTAAGAAAAGTGGGTGTAGCGGTGCCCTCAATATATGAAGTTCCGTATCGCTAAATAAATAGAAAATAGTAGTAATTATTAGTTTTTTCACATGTATTCATGTTTCTTAGTCATACTAACTTAGAAAGTAATGGAAAGCTCATAAAAAAAAAGTAGAACATGAAATAAAGGCATAATTGCATAAGACTTAAGAGTTACTCATTACTCAATTACTCATTAGTCATTACTCATTAGTCATTAGTGAATATTGAACAATCAAAATATCAAATATCAATACTTCAACATTCAAGGTTCAAATTCAATCAAGTAAATGAACTATGAAGTGATCAAAATAAACATCAATCAACAGTCAAAAGTCAACAGTCAACACCAATTTAGAAATGACAGAGTAGAGAGTAAGTGAAGGAAGTAGGAATACCTTGGTCACCACCAAAAGGATCGTCTACCAAGATTCAAGGCACTGTTATCCTCATCCCCATCTGTGTTATCATTTGTATTGGCATCATATTGCATTTGATATTGATAAAAATTGGGATCCACCAATCCAAAGAAGGTGGTAGCCGCATGGCCTGCATCATCATAACTTGGAGGAGGTGGAGGTGGATATCTATTATATTGTGTTTCACCGTAGTCACCATATGAGTAGGACCCTGAAATAGAAGACTGTTCGTCTCCTTGTTGCAGTTGACCATATGGAAAATACTGCGAGGGTCCTTGTCCACTGTAACTAGGGTTCCACGAACCAGTCCATGATGCTGCTTGTTGTCCTCCAACACCTCCACCCATATTTCCTTGTTCATTACTACTACCTCCAGGAGCATGTGGAGCAGGTGGTGAGACTCTCCGACGCCGTTGATAACCACGATTTCCTTCCATTCTTTCCGGAAAGTCTTGTACCTCCTCTACAGGAATGACATCTTCCTGATCATGTTGGTAGTATTCACTAGTAGCACCTGTCCCACTAGTGTCTCCTGCTCCATCTCCCCCATCTCCTCCACCATGGCTACTCGAAGAGACGGTGGTACTCGTCCTCTCAGAAGATGACACCACATGAGCAGGAATAGCAGGTTCTTTCCCTCTAGATTGTGGGTGCGGCTGTGCACTTGTGCCTTCTCCTCCAAGTGGGGCACCCCCTGCCTCATCCATTTCTTCATCAAGCAAATCTCTAACCTCCTCCTGAAAGCCCGGATCTGAATCTAGCAATGGATCCTCTATCTCGGCTATCCATGGGAGCAAGGGATCGTCCTCTCTGAATATGTGATCCAAACTAATAGGACAATAGTTCGGACTATCCCTTGCCTTCCTTTCTCTCGTTCTGTTTCTCAACTTTAAATTGTAATGGCAATACACAAGCTTGTTGAGTTTTTGCATGGTAAGCCGATTCCTGGACTTTGTGTGGATCAAGGAGAAAGTGCTCCAATTCCTTTCACAGTTTGATGAAGTTGTAACTTGACTAAGGATGCGAACAGCCGCTTTCCTTAGATTTGGAGTATCCTCTCCAAAATTCATCCACTAATCAGCTGAGATTCAAAATAAACAAATAAAATTAGATATTCCTTAAGTCCTTCCAATCAATTGAGAGATAAATAACAAAATACTATTAGGTTGGGTGATTGGGTCTTTTGTTATCATATTCATACCAGGTGTCATTTTTCCAATTGCCCTTTGTGTGATTGGGTCAGCAAAGCCTCCTTTCCTTTGTGTGTATGTAGATATCTACAATGTGAAAATTAGGAATAAATCATTAAAGGTTTAACGAACCTATCTTAAGCATATCTGCATATACATATGTGATATGTCATCTCAAATCTCAATCACTAACTCACCTCTTGAATGGCGTTGATGGAATCATCAATTCCCAACAATTTTCTCAACACTTGCCTTAATCCTACCCTCAACTCCGTCTCTATTACATCGCTGTGTTGTTGGGCATTGGGGTAGTAGAATTCGGGATTAAGGAAATAACCTACATTGAAAACAAGTTGAAATGCAAAATGATTAAACATCAATCAAAGAATGATAGCTTGCTTTAAAAGCATCAAATATAGATATAACTATTGAGTACCTGCAGTATGCAATGGATGGTGCAGCTGGTCAGCCCACCGTCTATCAATAATCTGTATATATTCTTCATGATATCTAACATTTTCCATGATAGCTTGCTTAGCCCGATCCATTGCTTCATATATATATCCCATTGTTGGCTTGTCATCACCATCTACAAGCCGCAACACTCTAACTAAAGGCTCATAAACCTTTAATAAATTAGACACTTTCTTCCAAAACTTATTGTCCCTCATCAAGTTAGGGATCTCAAATTCCGGACCACTTGTTGCATTGCCCCACTTTGAATGAAGCCATTCTTCTGATGCAAACATCTGAATCAGCTCTGTTCTAAACCTTACAAGACTCTCCATCGCAATGAAATGGGTAGCAAACCTAGTTGATCCCGGACGAATCAAGGCATGATTATTTGTGAATCTTTTCATCAAGCTCAAAAGCCATGAATGATCATAAATAAATCTGGTAATGCTTCTACATGCCTTGATAACTTCAGCAATTTTTTCTTCTTCCTTCCAATCTCTTCCATAATGAGATCTATACAGTGTGCTGCACATGGAGTCCAAAACAGATGAGGCCTCTTTTTCTCCAACATCACACCGGCTGCCTTGAAATTGGCGCCATTATCTGTAACCATCTGTACAACATGCTCCTCTCCCACAGTCTCTACAACCTTGTCCATAAGAGTGTATATATATTTAGCTGTCCGTCTATGCTCAGATGCATCCACGGACTTCACAAAAACACACCCAGAGACTGAATGTACCAAAAAGTTTATTAATTGTGTTTGTGTGCCGATAGTCCACCCATCACACATAATGGTGACTCCATTCTGTTGCCACATGGGCCTAAAGGTCTCCACCCATGCCTTTATTTCTTTATATTCCTCTTCGAGATATTTAGTTCCCACATCATAAACAGAGGGCGACTGTATTCCCCGCCCAGCTTCGGCGGCAACATCAAGAATTGTTTGGAAATAAGGGGAATCTATTGCTGTAGGTGGTATGTTCTTGTGAATTAGCCATTTCGCTGTAGCTTTGGCTAACCTATCTCTTGCAGACTTCATTGCCCCTTTCATAACACTTTTTATATTTGGTTGTTTAGCTCCCTCTTTTCTATGTGCTCGAGGATCAACAGAGGGAGGAGCTGCTCTTCTAGTAGAAATAATTTCTACATCAACATCGCGTTCCCGGGTGCTAAATGCCCTACGCATTGCCCCCGCAATGCCCTTGCCCCTGCTTGGCACAGCAGATGAGCCCCCTGCATCATAATTTTTGCTGCTTCCAGCAAATGCACGACGTTCATATTCTTCTTGATGACTCATGACGGACTCTCGGCGTGCAGCCTCCATCTGTGCATCTTCATCATCAAAACCTTCATCCCCAAATACATCATAACGGGCAGCATCAACATCTTGCTGCCTCTTTTCTTTTATCTCTACCTTTCTAGCTTTGCTTTGGGTAACCAAAGCTTTCATTTGTTCCCTGACTTCCCTTGGTGCTTCGGTACAGCCAGCAACATTATCAGAAATGTGGCCCAAATGGTGCTTGAATCTTGTAATGCCCCCATTGGTCACTTTCCCACAAAACTTGCATTTGATTTTTAACCTGTTGTTCTCAACTGCCTCACCAAAGCTCCATGCGGGATCAATATCACGAGGCATTTTCAAAAATTAATTGGCAAACACAAATGCACAATAGAAGACTAAATACCTATAAATATGAACAAGTAGTATGTTAAAAATTAAAAAAACAACAAAACATGTTAGAGGAAACATATATCTAACACTGAAGAATCATTCTCTTGACATTTAATTGGCATTCAATTACTAAAAATAATTTTTTTTTACAAATAAAAAAGAAATTCGAAAATAAAAAAAGGAAAAAAATTGAAAAACAAGCATTATATGTTGGAATGATCTATGGGAAACATAGATCTATAATTTAGAAGCCCTTTTCAAGACATTTGATTGACATTCAATTACTAAAAATAATTTTTTTTACAAAAATAAAAGAAATCCGAAAATAAAAAAAGGAAAAAAATTGAAAAATAGGTATTATATGTTGGAATGATCTATGGGAAACATAGATCTATAATTTAGAAGCCCTTTTCAAGACATTTGATTGGCATACAATTACTAAAAATAATTTTTTTTACAAAAATAAAAGAAATCCGAAAATAAAAAAAGGAAAAAAAATTGAAAAACAGGCATTATATGTTGGAATGATCTATGGGAAACATAGATCTATAATCTAGGAGCCCTTTTCAAGACATTTGATTGGCATACAATTACTAAAACTAATTTTTTTTACAAATAAAAAAGAAATCCGAAAATAAAAAAAGGAAAAAAATTGAAAACCAAGCATTATATGTTGGAATGATCTATGGGAAACATAGATCTATAATCTAGGAGCCCTTTTCAAGACATTTGATTGGCATTCAATTACTAAAAATAAATTTTTTTTTTTACAAATAAAAAAGAAATCCGAAAATAAAAAAAGGAAAAAAATTGAAAAACAAGCATTATATGTTGGAACGATCTATGGGAAACATAGATCTATAACCTAGGAGCCCTTTTCAAGACATTTGATTGGCATTCAATTACTAAAAATAATTTTTTTTTACAAATAAAAAAGAAATCCGAAAATAAAAAAAGGAAAAAAATTGAAAAACAAGCATTATATGTTGGAATGATCTATGGGAAACATAGATCTATAATCTAGGAGCCCTTTTCAAGACATTTGATTGGCATACAATTACTAAAAATAATTTTTTTTTACAAATATAAAAAAATCCGAAAATAAAAAAAAGGAAAAAAATTGAAAAACAAGTATTATATGTTGGAATGATCTATGGGAACCATAGATCTAACAATATGAAGCTATTTTCAAGTTGTTTCATGAGTTTTCCATAAGTGATAATGGTTTTTTTTTTTAAATAACTTAAATCCGAAAATAAAAATAACAATATTTAAAAAAAAACAAAAGATATGCATACAAGATCAAAAGGATGCATGGATCTACAATAAAACAAGCCAATGATGCCATTATATTGTGATTTATAGTAGTTAGAGAGTGATAATCTCAAAAGTTGAAAAAAAGTCACATACCTAGATGAAGATTCTTGTTTAGAATCTTTAAAATCCTTTGAATAGTTGAATGTTGGTGATTTGGTGGCAAGAAATCTTGAGAAAAACCACTTAGGAGACACTTGGGACCACTTAGGAGGAAGAAAATGGAAAAGAGGAAGAAAAGATAGCAGCAAGTGAAGGAGAAGAAGGGTTTTTCGTCCAAAAAGGGGTTTTATACCCCCCGCCCCCCCCGCCACGGTATCGGCCGCGTACCGTGGCGGCCTGTAGCGGCCGCCACGCTTGCGTAGCGGCCGCTACGGGCCGCCACGGGTGCGACGGCCGATATTTCGGCCGTGGCGTGGCGGTGTCGCCCGCCAGGGCCGATATATCGGCCGCCACGCTACGTGGCGGCCGATATTTATATCCATGCTTAGGGGTAGCATCATTAGGTGATAGAATAAGAGAAATCCGTTTGAGATGGTTTGGACATGTCGAAAGTGAGCTAGCAATGACGCCAGTGAGGAAAAAATATTCTATCAACTTAATGGCCCACTAAGGGGAAGGGGTAAGCCGAAGAGGACGTGGATAGTAGTAGTAGCAACTAGCAATCAATCTGAAGAAGTACAACCTATCCGGGGATTTGTCTCAGGATAGATCGGAATGGAGAAACAAAATTTATATAGCCGACCCCAATATTGTTGGGACAAGGCTTTTGATACTAAACGTGTTCTGTGAGCAGGTCATGTTCCACAACACGAAACATGTTAAATGGATGCTTTTATATGCCTAACTTGATACCTCTTGACGCATTCAGAGATCCACAAAGAATCCTCTGATTGTAAACTAACTTTTGTGCGACTGTCCATAACACTGTCACGGTATTGTTATTATATTCTTGCAACTGGATATATGTCCGAAAAGAACATATTTGAAGAAGTGCAACTTATTTGAAGATTTGGCTCCGGATAGATTAGAATGGAGAAGCAAAATTCATGTAGCCAACCCCAACATAGTTGGGACAAGGCTTTGATGACGACGACGATGACGATGATGAACTGGATATATGTCCAAACCTTTGTAAGTGTTCGTTCCTCACACCAACATCATCGATACAAAGTAACAAATGAAAAGGAATGGAAAACACACAGAATAAAACTGAAATAACGTTCACTGTTATTCAATAATAAAAGTCAACTGTTCTCTACTATCAACCTTACAAGTCCTAAATGATGCATAAAACCAAAAGTTCTCTAGAAGATCTTGATACCTGTTCTTCCTGATAATGCTCCTATCCTGGACCAACTTGCTAAAATAAACTGTCTGAAAAAGGGAAACTGCAACTATTCACTGTTGATTGTTGTGGCTGTCGACACGCTTAGAAAGAGCAAAACACTAGATAAAATCTAATTCTTTATCTCCTATCTGAAGATGCTAATGGAATCCACTAGACTATTATTTTTGAAGGGAAACCATAAAACTCCATTGGCTGGTACAATCTTGCGCAGTTTTGCAAATCTGGCTGTGGGCTGCACATGGCCCATCTAATATTGAAAGCAATCATACTACCTGCAAGAAGACTCGTAGGCGACCTTATTTTGGTAGGTTTCAAGTGGGTTGGACTTGGTTGAACATTGTGTGGATATGTATTGGAAGATGTGGAATCAATGTTCAGACCAGTTTTTTCAGGACCCTGGTGCTGGTAATTTATTTGTGGGTTTGAAATAATCCATGACAATAAAATATTACAATTACTGACTCGGATTATGCAGTCCTGACTCTGCATATTATTACTTTCAACCTTGCAAATTTAGAAAAAAGTTGTGCAGGTAATAAACTTACAAGAGAAAGGTTCTGCAAAAAAATTCTGCAACAACCTGCCCCTACTTTTTTTCCTCTACTTTTCAATTGCCTAGAATTTGGGGCTTTGGTTTCTAGAGGGTTTGCCTCTACTTCTCGAAAGCGGATGACGGCTGGAAACGTCTACCATATTTTCCAAACCTCTAGCCACTTTAGACATTTAGACAAGTAGAGGCTAAAATAGAGATACCAAACAGGGCCTTAGACAAGAGACCAAGATATCTGAAAATCAATTTTGCTTCTTGCCAAGGTGGTCAACTATGGAAGGTATTTTCTCATTGTGTAACTAATGGAACGATACTGAGAGAAGGAAAAATCTTCATAGGTTCTTCCATTGATCTAGAGAAAGCCGAGGATAGGGCAGAGATTTGATTTGGCGGGTGTTCGGTAAAAGGTGTGTCCTAAGAGGTTACATTGACATCATCAGGGATATGCGTAATGAGTGTGAGATCTATCTCTGGAGAGACAGGTGGGTTTCTAGTGACCATAGGTTTGCATTATGGGTCGGCTTATACCCTTATTTCGTTACATTGATTGTGGTTGCTCATGCCCAAGAGGAGGTACCTAGGTGTATGTTGTTTGCAGATGATATAGCGTTAGTGGATGAATCGAGAGATGGTGTGAATGCAGAACTTGGGAGACAACGAAAGACTTTAGAATCCAAGGGCTTCAAAATAAGTCATACAAAGACAAAATATATGAATTGCAACTTCTAGCGAGATGTGCAAAGAGCTAAAACTGCCATGATAATTGAAGCTCAAGAGGTACCATAAATAGATTAGTTTTTACCTTAGCTCGATAAATAGTAAGGATAGACGAGTTAGGAAGATGTCGAACATAGGATAAGAGTGGAATGGTTGAAGTGGAGACTTGCTTCGATTGTGCTTTGTGATCGGCGCATAACAACAAGATTGAAAAAAAATCCTTACATGAGCTATCAATGGAAAAATACCAAGAGAAGAGGAAAAATCTGCATTGGTCTTCATTGATTTAGAGATAGCTTATTAGAGAGTACTTAGTGATGTAATATGGTGGGTTCTAAACAAAAGGAGTGTTATATGGAAAGACATGTACGAGGGAGCGGTAATGAGTGTAAGAACTACATGTGGAGGGACATGTGAGTTTTTCCTTTTTAGTGACCATAGCTTAAGCCCTTATCTCTTTATAGTGATTATGGATGAGTTAACTGCTCATATTCAAGACGAGGTAGCTTGGTATATGTTGTTTGCAAATGATTTAGTGTTGGTAGATTAATCTAGAGATGAGACAAATGTGAAACTTGAGAGATGACGGGTGACTTTAGAACTTCGGTGAACATGGAATACAACTTCAGTGAACATGTACAAAGAGTTGAAACTATTCTGAGAATTGAAGCTCAAGAGATATCACAAAGAGATTCTTTCCGATACCTCGGCTCTATGATTAGTAAGGATGGAGAGATTGAGGAAGATGTAAAGCATAGGATAAAAGCGGGATGGTTGACGTGGAGACTTGCTTTTGGAGTGCTTTGTGACTGGCGTATGCCAACAAGATTGAAGGGAAAATTTTACAGAACAACAATTAGACCAACTATGACTTGGAGTGGGATGATGGCCAATCAAGAATAAAAACAAACACAAAATGAGTGTAGTAGAGATGAGACTATTAAGGTGGATGTTTGGTAAAACTAGGAAGGACAGAATCAGAAATGAACTCTTTTGGGAGCATTATGGGGTACAATCAATAAATGATGAAATAAGAGACATAAGAGACCTGTTTGAGATGGTTTGGACATGTCCAACGCAGGCTAGTAATGACGCCGGTGAAGAAAAAGTTTTTTTTGTGTAGGTTGATGGCCCATCAAGGGGAAGACTAAGGGGAAGGGGTAGGCCAAAGAGAACCTGAATGGAAGTAGTAAGGTTGTATCTTAATAAGTGCAACCTAAATGAGGATTTGGCTCAGGATAATAGATCGGAATGGAGAAACAAAATTCATGTAGCCAACCCTAATATAGTTTGGGCAATGCTTTGATGATGATGCTAATAGCAATTATACCAGCTATGGGTCTATGGCTTATTGAGTAGAATGTTGGCTAATCGAGAAGCAACACATGCACAAAATGGGTGTATAACAAAGGTAAGAGTGTTGGGATAGATGTTTGGTAAAATGAGAAAGATATAATTAGAAATGAGCATTTTTGGGAGCATTTAGGGATAGCATCAATAGGTGATAAATTAAGAGAAAACTCTTTTGAGATGGTTTAGGCATGTCTGACGCAGGCGAACAACGATGCCACTAAAAAAAAGGTCATCACCCAGTGTGGTCCTGCCGAAGCAGAGTCCTGGGAGGGTCCAGACTGGAGACAGACCTAAGCTTTGATAATTTTTGTGCAAAGTGGCTGCTTGCAGGTCTCAAACCTGCGTTATCACGCATGGCACCTGAGAAAAGTTTTTGCACAAAGAGGCGAACAATGATGTCACTAAGAAGAGTTTTTCTATGCAAATTGATGCCCACCAATGAAAGGGTAGGTCGAAGAGGATGTATATGGAAGTAGTAAAGCTAGAGATAGAGAAGTGAAACCTATTCGAGGATTTAGTTCCGGATAGATCAGAATGGAGAAACACAATTCATGTAGCAAAACCCAACGTAATTGGAATAAGGCTTTCATAATGATGACCTATAGAACAAAATGGATTTTACCAGTTGGCACTGCTAGTGGCCAGGGCCTATTTCAGTCCAAGTGTTGCACCATTGGCCGTTTTTTTTTTCTACTTGTATTGTATTATCTAATTCTTTTTTAACTAAAAAGGCTTGTGATTTGCTAATAAAATAATTGCAAGGCTTTTGGTTTACTAATAAGAAAGCAAGGCTTGTGATCTTTCATGCCTGGATGGGGGAGGGACACACCATGAATATTGTTGGGATGCGGATTTTACACATGAAAAGTGTTGTATCAGATATGATACTGCATAGTGCATTACCTCTTTTGATGTGTCATTGTATCATACCTTGTGATTAGATTTCTGCAAGAAATTTAGGTTAAAACAGTAAAAGTTGTGTAAGTAAGAGTTTAAGGCAAGAATAATTAGAGAGAAAGAGGAAGGGCTGGTGTCCAATGTGACAGCGCAACCATCCCTAAATCATTATTTATATACTATTTGCAGAAATCACAGGCAGCCCTTCTTACCAAAGTTTGTAAAATTAGAAATCAGTCAGTAATCCTGGAAATTACAAATAACCCGCTGCATCTCTTACCACAGTTTTTATATTGATGGGCTTGTATCTGAATTGTTGATAGCTTCGTGATCATTGTGTCAGTCTAATGTTGTATATGAAGCGAGCATAATTATTCTTTTCATTTCCTTCATTTCTTTATCTATTTGGGCCTATGTTGGGTTAACATAAGATGTTTATTTTTTCTTTTATGATTTACTGACCACTTAACAGCATTCACATTGCAGATTGCATCCTTGACTTGCTATTGTACTATATGGTATCATTTTTGATCATGCATTGGATTGTTTGTTAGTGCAGAATAAGAGGCGTGACACATGGTGCTTAGGTGCTTCTTCAGGGAAGTCCAGTGGTGAGGTATGCACATCTAGACTTGCACTTTTAGCGAATTTGTTTTTTAAGTTTCACATTTTGGTGTTGAATCTTTAGGATCTCCAAGAGCCTGCGGAATGTGCTCATTATTGTGACGAGGTTGCAGGTTTGAGTCAGCTTCCTCTGTTCAGAAAAAAAGGAATAAATCATAAAAGGAAAAAGAAAAGAGTAGTGTTTAGTGACCTGTGTGCTTCATGTAAAATTAAATTCATTGCTAATTTTTGTATCAACTGTGCAAATCCTGTGAGTGTGTATGTATTTGGAGGTTTGGACTGTTGAAGTAGCAGACCACCAGAATGAGCCATGACCTATCATTACCCTGAGTGGCAGCTTGAACTGTTTGTGTTTCCTGTTGGGTTTGCAATATTAATTATTTATGGACATTGTAGTGTTCTCCATGTAAGAAGTTTTGCAATGGAAGGTAGCAGATTAATGCAACCTCTCGGCATTTTTAGGTGATAAGCACTGCACAATCAATAGCTACAGTCAGAAAGCCGGTTAGAACTGAACGAGACATGGGCTTGCCTCCTCCTTTTGAAGAACTAATTCATCAAAATGAAGTTAAAATGGGTGACAGCCCTAGCCATTTATCGAAGAATTGTGGAAATCATGAGTCATTGAATGACTATGCTCTACCTGATGAACATGCACTGTTGCATGTCACTAACAGGAGAAAAGTTCCTCTCAAGAGAAGAAACTCACTTGCGGTATGTTTCCCTGTCGTTGTTTTTTGCTGTATATTTCGACACCTGAATGTTTATTTGGCTAAACAGGAGAATAGCGACGTAATAGACATGCAGGCAGAATATGAAGACTTGCTTTTGAAATTTGAAACTCAGGTTGATTTTTCCTGTCTAACCGATTGCATGCGTTTACTTCATATTTTTGCACCCTTTGATAATGTGATCACTATTTTACAGGGAATAACAAAGGATATACATATTGAATGCTTAGCCAAAAAGTTAGCAGAGGCAGAGTGCAATCCAGAAAGGACAACCTCTACTTCCACCTGCCATCTAAGTGAATGTGTTACACGTGGGGGTAAAGCCTTAACTTCAAGGGAGTCTGAGGCAATTCTTGTTATCAAACAACTTCAGGACCAGGTCATTATTATTAGCACATGTGTTGTCTGTGTCTCTTGTCTTCAGACACTAATGGTTATGTAAATTTCTAGCAGATTAAAGAGCTAGAGACTGAGAAATCTTCTATCCAAGGAAATTTAGATAATGTTGTTCAGTTAGCTACCAAACAGAATTCATCTTCCAGAGTAAAATATGATCAGGTAATAATGGATTTTATAACTTCTGTTTCTTTTTCTTTCACAATTCCTATAACTACATAGTGATTTAGTTCTCCCATGCATATGATTTTTTTTTCCAATTGTGTTCAATGGGTGAGATGGTATGGAACTGTCTGCACAAATACCTGGACCTCATTATTTAATTGGCCATAAAATGTTGACTTGGATGTAGTCCTGACTCCTGATTATCCAACTGGTCTAAGAAGGGTCCGAATCTTAATTTTTCTAGTCAGGTTCTTTTGGTAATTGATTTCAGGTGCGAGTTATTGGGCAAACCTTTCAAATTCCCTATGCAGTTTCATAAGAAACTGGTCACGTGGACTGATTTCCTGAGCCTTTTGAAGGGCGTATATGCCACACTTCATGGCTTCATCAGATACTGGGCACGGAAAATTTTGTGAATTCAGTCCACAGGTTTACAAATCCAGAATGACATTTGTATATTGGCCTATTCCTTTGGGAGTACTCTGATAATTCAAGTTCCAATTAAAATGTCCTCGCTACGTTTTCTTGAGTATAGGTTTCACTTAAATATTTCCATATCCCCTTTGCGTTCTCATAGGGTTTCAGATTGAGTGCTCTCTGGGGGATCTACATAATTTAAAATCAAATGAATGATTTTAGCATCCTTCGTCTCCCATTGGGACAGATTTGTGGTGCTTGTTGTGTCCTCTTTATTAACTGTTGATTTTGCATTGGTCCATTTGATATGACGTGATAGGTCTTTTCCTCTCAAAGGCTTAATGAACTGAAATTCCTATGAAAGTAGTTTTTGCCAATAAACACATAATGCAAAATTTCAGATTTTTTGGGTATAGTGAAAATCTCGGCAAAAAGAGAGTTGACAAATAAAAAATTGCAAAATGTAGTCATCTAATTGATGCCTTCAGTTCTGTGGGATCACAGATCAACCTTTACAAATGGAAAGATCTCTCTCTCTCTCTCTCAATGATTTTGAATTACTGGAATTGGTGATCAGATTAGAATATTCAGCGGTCTTCATTGTCAAAGCCAGAGGAAGGAAGAAGAGATGAATAACTTTGTGAATTCGATGATCCCCTTTGAGGGTCACGATCTTTTAATATATAGAGATAAAGTTTACATAAAAGATTACATTGATTGAGGTAATCAACTGAATTAAAGCAAATCTAATCTAATTAACATCTAATCAGATCTCCTAATAAGGCACATAATCAATTACATAAATAAAGGAAATCTAATCTAATTAACATCTAATCAGATCTCCTAATAAGGCACATAATCAATTACATAAATTTACAAATGAGATTTGATTTGACTTTTGAGCTTTATGGATTGAGCCCACTGACCTAGGCCCATTGGCCTAGTTGACACCCCCCCTCAAATTGATGCTGGTGAATCCACGAGCATTAATTTGCCAACTAAGAATTGGTGTCGTGGCCGAGGAAGTCCATTGGTAAATATATCTGCAATTTGAAGTCCGGTAGAAACATGAGGAAGAGTAATTGCTTCACGCACAAATACATCACGTATGTAATGACAAGCCACTTCAATATGCTTTGTGCGTTCATGGAAGACAGGATTTTCAGTAATCCGTATGGCACTGGTATTGTCCGCATAGAGAGGTGTAGGGCTAGATTGTGGAAATCCTAGTTCAGAAAGAAGACCCCGAAGCCAGACAATTTCAGATGTGGTAGCCGACATAGCCCGATATTTTGCTTCTGTGGATGATTTGGAGACTTTTTCTTGTTTCTTACACTTCCAGGAGATCAACGAGTCCCCTAAGAACATGCACCAACCAGTGGTAGACCGTCGACTATCAGGACAACCAGCCCAGTCAGAATCTGAGTAAGCAATGAGAGAAGTCGAATTACCCACAGGAAAGAAAAGGCCACGAGATGGTGTATGAAGAACATAGCGAAGAATGCGCCGAACAGCAACAAGATGGAGATGGCGTGGTTGTGTCACAAACTGACTAACCGAATTCACCGCATATGAGATATCAGGCCGAGTGATAGTCAAGTAGATCAAGCTGCCGACTAAACGGCGATATAGTGTGGCATCAGGAAGAAGATCACCCGTATCGTGTGCGAGTTGTAGATTAGCCTCAATAGGTGTATCTACAGGAGTGGAGTTTTGAAAGCCAGCCGTCTCAATAAGATCCATAGCATATTTATGTTGATCGAGGATGAGACCTTTTTCTGTCTGATGAACCTCAAGGCCTAAAAAATATGTGAGTGGGCCTAAGTCTTTCATATGAAAAGATTCATGTAAAGATGCCTGTAGATAGGTGATCATGCCAGAATCTGTCCCAGATATGATGATATCATCCTCGTACACCAAGAGGACAGTAATCCCTTTTGAGGAGCGATGACGGAACATAGAAGGATCAGAGGCACTTTGAGAGAGCTGTAGATGAAGGAGAGCATCTCTAAATTTCTCAAACCAAGCACCCGGAGCATGCTTAAGACCATATAGAGAGCGTCTTAAGCGTGCGCAGTCTCCTGCCGAAACACCCGTAATGCCTTTGGGAAGTCGCATATAGACTTCTTCCTTGAGATCACCGTGAAGAAAGGCATTCTTGATGTCAATTGTGTCAGAACAAGAGAAAGAATAGAGATAGAGAATTCTTTGGGATTGAATGATCTCTTGGATCGTTTACTGATTCTATTTATAATACATTGAAGCCTTAATCAAGGCAATCACTATGCAATTACAATCTAATTACTAGGAAAGAATATAATTACATTTCCTACTTATAGAATGAAAGAATATACACATTGATGATATGCAATTAAGTCCCACGTGATTTATGGCATGGGCTTATTGTACATGGGCCATTGTATATGGGCCTTGGACCAAGTGGTACTAACATCCCCCCTCAAATTGATGCTGGTCAACGAGTAGCAATTTGCGAACCAGAAACGCATGACGTGGCCTTGGCAACCCTTTGGTGAAGATGTCTGCAAGCTGTAGTTCACTGGATACATGTGGAAGACTAATGACCTTACGATCATATTCATCCCGAATAAAATGACAATCCACCTCAATATGCTTCGTACGTTCATGAAAAACTGGATTTTCGGTTATACGGATGGAGCTAGTATTGTCCGCATGAAGTGGGGTAGCCGAGGTTTGAGGAAAACCAAGATATGTAAGGAAGCCACGTAGCCAAAGAATTTCAGAACAGGCAGCTGACATAGCACGATATTCCGATTCAGTGGAAGATCGGGACACGCGTTCTTGCTTTTTACATTTCCATGAAATGAGGGATTCACCCAAGTACATACACCAATCGGTGGTAGATCTCCGAGTATCGAGGCATCCGGCCCAGTCCGCATCAGAGTAAGCTGTAAGTGTTAATGGTGTGCCAATTGGAAAAAATAATCCGCGTGTCAGGGAACCAAGAATGTACCGAATGATTCGTTTGACAGCAACCAAATGGTGATGCCGAGGTGTTGTCATGAATTGACTAACAACATTTACAGCATAGGAGATGTCTGGGCGAGTGATGGTCAAGTAAATCAAACTTCCGACTAAGCGTCTGTATAGTGTTGGATCAGATAGAAGATCACCATCATCTTTCCGAAGTTTCACATTTACTTCCAATGGAGTGTCCACGGGTGTGGCCTCTTTGAGCCCAGCCAGATCAACTAGGTCAGTAGCATACTTATGCTGATGAAGAAACAGTCCTTTCTTAGATTGGTGAACCTCAAGACCTAAGAAATATGTTAAGGGACCCAGATCTTTCATATGAAATGCAGTTTGAAGAGATGATTGAAGATTCTTGATCATATCACTGTGAGTGCCGGTAATAATAATGTCATCCACATAAACCAGAAGAATGGTAATAGCTTGAGTGCTTTTACTGATGAAGAGTGACGGATCATAAGGACTTTGAACAAATCCAAGTTGAAGTATAGTAGCCCGAAATTTCTCAAACCAAGCCCTGGGTGCTTGTTTAAGACCATACAAGGATCGACGAAGCTTTGCCACCTCATTTTTAGAAGTAGAGTCATAGCCTTGTGGAAGACGCATGTAGACATCCTCTTTGAGATCTCCATGGAGAAAAGCATTCTTGACATCCATCTGATAAAGAGGCCAAGAGCGGGATGCAGAGATAGCCAGAATTGTGCGCACAGTGGTCATCTTGGCGACCGGAGCAAATGTCTCATCATAGTCAATACCATACTCCTGGCGATTGCCAAGAGCGACTAAGCGAGCTTTATAACGAGCCAAAGAGCCATCAGGATGTAACTTGATAGAATAAACCCACTTACAGCCAATAGGTTTTATGGTAGGAGGACATGGAACAACATCCCAGGTATGATTAATATTCAGAGCGTCCAGTTCTTCCTGCATAGCCTGACGCCAACACTGATGTTGCACTGCTTGTGAAAAACTATTAGGTATCTGAAACCGAGGACAGGGTGGCAATTAAAGATGTATGGGTGAAGCCAAATCGATCAGGGGGACGTGAAATCCTGGATGATCGACGGGGAACTAACTGAGAGATATCTGATGTTTGTGCAGGATCAGGCGCCGTGGAAGAAGATATATCTGGAGGCTCAGGTGCAGTAATAGGTTCCCGTCTACGCCTTTCATACACAAGAAGAGGTTTGATAGGAGTTACAGGTACAACCGGAGAATCAGTAAAACCAGGAACAAGTGAAAAAATAGGAGGTGAGTCATGATCAAGAGAATGCGGGAAAAAATATTGATGTTCAAAAAACACTACATTACGAGAAATCCTGATACGTTTGACCTTTGGATCATAACAGACAAATCCTTTCTGATCATTCGCATAACCTAAAAAAACACACTTAGAAGATTGTGCAGAGAGTTTTGTCCGTTCTATTGGGGGAAGAAGAACAAAACACACACATCCAAAAACATGGAGATGAGAATAAACATGATGCTTATGAAATAAACGAAAGTAAGGTGTTTCATGATTTATACGAGGTGAGGGTAGCCTATTGATAACATGAACAGCTGTGGATAACGCTTCTGGCCAAAATCTTGGAGGAACAGAGGATTCTAAGAGTAGAGACCGAACAATGTCCAGGAGATGTCTATTTTTCCTCTCAGATACACCATTTTGTTGAGGTGTATAAGGACATGATTTTTGAGAGATGATTCCTTTAGTTTGTAAAAAAGTCTGAAACTCATTAGAAACATATTCACCGCCTGAATCTGTACGAAGTGTCTTAATTGAGGTAGAGAAGTGATTTTCCACATAGGCTAAGAAAATTTTAAATGTAGCAAACACCTCAGATTTTGCATGCAGAAAATAAATCCATGTAAACCGACTGTAGTCATCAATGAATGTAACAAAATATTTAACATGAGAATGTGATGGAATAGGTGCGATACCCCATACATCACTATGAACAAGATCAAAACAGTGCAATGATGAAGTATGGCTGATGGGAAAAGGAAGAGTCTTGCTCTTACCCATTTTACAACTTGAACAATTTAAGAACACATCTTTAAAAGAAATTTTATTATCAGATAGCAAACCAGATTTAAACAAAGACAATAAAGTGCGAGAATTAGGATGGCCTAAACGATTGTGCCATAATTGGCTGTTATGTGAACTAGAAGCTGAAAACAATGCAGAGGAATTCAAACTACGATCTTGTGTAGAAAGTTGTAATGGAAACAGACGACCACACTTAGGCCCCGTCGCTATCACCTTCCCCGATGCTTGATCCTGTATAACACAACCAGAACGAGAAAAAGAAACCGAACAATCATTATCAATGAGTTGTCCAACAGATAGTAAATTTGTAGATAACTGAGGAGAAAGAAAAACATGACTCAATGGTAATGAATGTGAGACCTCACCAATGGCAGTAATGGGTATACTACCACCATCTGCGGTATTGATTCGGAGATTTCCATCATAAGATTTTATTTTAGATAAGGTATCTGATGAATAAGTCATATGATTAGAAGCCCCCGAATCCATATACCAGGTGGAGTGTGACTGTTTGGTTTTACCTGAGAGACCGAGAGCGGAAAAAGCATTGACAATCATCTGTTGGACCATGTCAGGGGTAACAGAAGGAGAAGCTGGTGAAGAAGAAACAGGTGGAGCAGGTGGAGCAGGTGAAGCAGGCAACATAGTATTAGCAGCTGGACGTACAAAGGCAGAGGAAGACGCATCCAAGGTGGCAAGATTGGCTTTCTGTGAGGAATTGTGAGCTCGACGCCGACATTCAGGAAGAACGTGACCCTTGCGTTTGCAGTATGAGCAATATTTGGTATTGCACTGAGTGGCCACATGTCCATATTTCTGACAACAATAGCACTGCACTTTTGTCATGTCTCTGGGCAGCTGGGCGGAACGTGCAACATAGGCTGCAGTTACTGGAGCTGGTGACAGTGCTTGTTGAAGAACAACCTGAGTGTTAAGACGTTGTTCCTCCCGAAGGAGTTCCCCTAAACAGGCATCTATAGATGGGGAAGGCACTCTGCTCATCAGATTCGAACGAACTTGTTCAAAATCAGGTCGAAGCTTCATCAGAAATTGATCCCTTTGACTGGTAGAGTGTATGCCCTGAACTATTGCAATGGAGGCATCAGGAAGACTGGAGTAGATAATCTCAGTATAATCCGTCCATAAACGAATAAAATGAGAGTAATAATCCTGAATGGACATATTTCCCTGGGTAAGCTGAGAAAGTTCATGCTCTAAGTGAAATCTCCGAGCAGAGTTATCCTGTTGATATACTTGTTTCAAGTAAATCCCACATACCTTTGGCTGATTTGTATGGCCTAAGGTTCAGGATGTATTGGGGATCGACTGATCCTAGAAGCCAAGTCATGATCTTTGCATCTTTGGTTTCCCATGTGGAGATGGCCTTGACATCATCTTTAGGTTTTGGGTCAGTCCCATCTATATGGCCCCACAATTCTTTCCCTTTGAGATAAATCTGAAATTGGAATCCCCAGGATGTATAGTTGGTTCTATTGAACTTAACCAGTGCAATTTATGTTTTGTCCATGAGTAAAAACACTCTAAGAATAGACACCAGGCAGCCAAAGAGAAAGAAATGACAATTGCACACACAGGGAGCTGAAGTTCAGAAATGGGCGACAAAAAAGACCCAAAAATTGGTCCAGACGACCAAAAAAAATGGCTGTTATGTCTATGCGTGGGCCCCACTGATTGATCTAATGGATCATCAGATTACTATGATGTGAGCAGTATCAAAATATCTTTCCAACAAATCAAGTTTCACAAAGATCCATCCATAATTCAAGAAGTTGAACGGCTGAGATGAAAAAGATCTGTGAAAACTAGAAAATCACAAAATGGATCCAAAATCCTACCTCTGATTCCTGAAAAATGCTGAAAAAATCTTCACAAATACCAGGATATATGGTCGACCAAGGCTGAAGGTACTGAGATGAGATGGTGATGATCGCAGGTGGGGCCCAGTTGAGATGCTTCAAATCTCTGACGAGATCTGTTCCTAGAACCCAGACACTGTTCAGATTTTGATTTTGATTCAAAATCTTGGTTCTCAGTTCTCTGATTGATTGTCGAGCAAGAAGGAATGATTTCCTTGATGAACTTGAGCTTATCTGAGGTGGGCCACTGGTGATCAGACTTCAAAATGTTTGATGGAATGCTATAATAACATGCACGAACAGTCAGCCTGTGACTGTTACCAAGATTCGACCACTAGATCGAAGAGGAAAACTAGAAGAATAAGAGGTAGAAGATGAGGCTCTGATACCATGTCAGAACAAGAGAAAGAATAGAGATAGAGAATTCTTTGGGATTGAATGATCTCTTGGATCGTTTTACTGATTCTATTTATAATACATTGAAGCCTTAATCAAGGCAATCACTATGCAATTACAATCTAATTACTAGGAAAGAATATAATTACATTTCCTACTTATAGAATGAAAGAATATACACATTGATGATATGCAATTAAGTCCCACGTGATTTATGGCATGGGCTTATTGTACATGGGCCATTGTATATGGGCCTTGGACCAAGTGGTACTAACAAATTGGTAAAGAGGCCATGAGTGAGAAGCAGCAATGGCAAGAACAGTACGGATTGTTGTCATTTTTGCAACTGGAGCAAATGTTTCTTCATAGTCAATGCCATATTCCTGTCGGTTGCCCAGTGCGACTAACCGTGCTTTATAACGATCCAACGAGCCATCAGACTTAAGTTTGACTGAAAAAACCCATTTGCAGCCGATAGGTTTTGCAGATGAGGGACATGGAACAATATCCCAGGTATGATTCTCCTGCAGTGCAACTAATTCTTCGTGCATAGCTTTTTGCCAACAGTCATGCTTCACTGCCTGTGAGTAAGAAGAAGGAATAGCAATAGAAGAGAGAGTAGCAAGCAAGGATGTGTGAGTGAACCCATATTTTTCTGGAGGCTTAGAGAGACGGGTAGAGCGTCGAAGCTGAAGTGGAGATGAAGCATCATGTGATGAAGCGTGGTCAAGATCAGGTGCCGGTGAGGGATCCGGAGGGGGAGGCAGTAGTGGAACATCCTTATAACGACGCCGTTCATAGACAAGGAGTGGAGAAGAGATTGGGTCAGAAAAATCTGGTAGATGAGAAAATGATGGTAAATCCGAGGAATGGTTAGAAAAAAAACTTTGATTTTCGAAAAATGTGACATTTCGAGAGATGCGAAGACGGTTGACCACAGGATCATAGCAGATATACCCCTTTTGGTGAGATGCATTGCCAAGGAATGCACATTTGGCGGACTGAGCAGTTAATTTAGTACGTTCAGTCGGAGGAAGATGAACAAAACACACAGAGCCAAAAATGCGCAGGTGGTTATAAGAAGGATTTTTACGAAAGAGACGAAAGTATGGTGTTTGATTGGTGAGGCGATAGGATGGTAAGCGATTGATTAAGTGAACTGCAGTAGCTAACGCTTCGGGCCAAAATCTTGCGGGAACTGATGATTCTAGGAGAAGAGAACGAACGATATCGAGGAGATGTCTGTTTTTGCGTTCTGCAACTCCGTTCTGTTGAGGAGTGTAAGGGCACGATCGCTGTGATAAAATCCCGTGTTTTTGCAAATAAGTTTGAAACTGATGGGCCATACATTCCCCTCTGGAATCAGATCGGAGAACTTTTATGCGAGTAGAAAATTGATTTTCAACATACGCCATAAATTTTTGGAAAGTATCAAAGACTTCAGATTTAGAGTGTAAGAAATAGACCCATGTGAATCTACTATGATCATCAATAAATGTGACAAAATATTTGAAATGTGTATGAGAAATTACAGGTGTAATCCCCCAGACGTCACTATGAATAATGTCAAAGCAATTTGAAGCCATAGTAGATTTGGAAGAAAATGGAAGAACTTTGCTTTTTCCAAGTTTGCAAACAGAACACTCATCAGAAATGTGACTAAGAGATGTTTTATTTTCATTAATACTACCAGTGTTCAACATCAAAGATAACAATTTTGAATGAGGATGGCCTAATCTATCGTGCCAGAGCCTCAAAACATCTTGAGGAGAAAAACAAGAAAAAGCAGAGATTTGTTTATTCTGAGAGGAAGGCATCACAAGAGGAAATAGGCGTCCACACTTAGGCCCCTTCGCGATCACCGTCCCCGACACTTGATCCTGCACAACACAACCAGAGCGAGAAAAGGAAACATTACAATTATCATCAATCAGTTGTCCAACAGACAGAAGATTTGTAGTAAGATGAGGAGATAGAAAGGCTTTTGTGAGAGGTAAAGAATGAATGATATCACCAGTAGCTGTAATAGGAAGCTTTTGACCATCAGCAGTATGGACTTGCAAATTCCCATTTTATGGTTGCAGGTTAGAGAGATGAGTGGTGGAGGAGGTCATGTGATTGGAAGCTCCAGAATCAATAAACCATATGGAAGAAGAGGATTGTTGGTTACCTGAAATGCCAAGTGCAGAAAAGGCATTTATGATCATTTGTTGAATAAGCTCAGGGGTGATCTGAGGAGCAGTAGTGGAGGCAGGAGATGGCGAAGGCATGACCGGTGCGGAAGGACTATCAGGCGAAGGCATGACCGGTGCGGAAGGACTATCACTGGTAGTAGCATCAGCAGTGTTGACATGATATGCTCGTGGAGTGCGATTTTGTGGCTGCCTTTTGCATTCATTGATAACATGACCATTGGATTTGCAGTAATTACAAAACTTGGTCTTACACTGTGAGGCATAGTGTCCGTAACTCTTACAGCCAAAGCATTGGATTTTGCTGAGATCTCTTGCAGCGGTTTGTCTTTTAACAGCAGAAGTAGTATGATGAATGATCCCTCCCGGACCGTGAGAGACACCAGGAGTGTAACTGGCAGTGGTAGCATATGCGACATCAGGAGAGTTTCCTGAGGACTGTTGCTTCAGAACATGCTGAGTGAGCTGACTTTGTTCCTCTCAAGAGTTCATTAAGACACTCATTCAGAGATGGAGATGGAACTCTGCTCATCAAATTGGAATGAACGATCTCATATTCAGATCTCAATTTCATGAGGAACTGATCTCTATGAGAAGTTGCCTGTAATGTTTGAATCTCAGAAAGGGCTGCCTCAGATACATTGAGATATTTGATTTCATCATATTCCGCCCATAAATTGAGAAATCCTGTATAATAATCCTGGATGGAAGAGGTGCCTTGGGTTTACTGAGCAATCTTTAGTTCAAGTTGGTATTGACGGGCAGAGTTCCCTTGGTGATACACTTGTTTCAGATATTCCCACATTTCCTTAGAGGTCTTGTACGGTTTGAGGTTCAGGATATATTGTGGTTCAACGGAACCGAGAATCCAGGTTTTTATCTTGGCATCCTTAGTATTCCAAGAGAGTATTTTTTTCTCATCTTCCTTAGGTCGTGGATCCCATCCTGAAACAAGTCCCCACATTTCCTTTCCTTCAAGATAGACTTGAAATTGATAGGACCAGGAAGTATAATTCTTTCCATTAAATTGGATCAATTTAATTTCATGCTTTTCCATTTCAGTAAAACAGTAGATCTATCAAACTGTGCAACAAAATCTCACTGTTCTTAAAACAAACTGATAAGGACTGCTAACCAGATGTGAGCAGATCACAAAAAATATGATGGAGCAGATCACAAGCAGATTGTAGTAGACAGTAACCAATGATGGATCCAAGTGATCCAACTGAGCAGTCAGATTTGAAAAATAAACTGCAGCAACCCAGATTTTTCAAAAAAACAGTGCTAGGCGACCTGAATTTTTCAGCTAGAATGGAGTACAGCAGTGCAAAACTGAATTGAATGATCAATCAGTCATCATAGGCTGATGAAGGATAAAAATTCGCATCCAACAAACTAGATTGCTTGCAAAAAGGAGCCAGATCCAGAAATTTGGATGGCTGTGATGAAACAATACTGTAGAAACTGGGATTTCACAAGAAAGGATAGAAATCCTACCTCTGAGATGCAAAAAATCCTCCAAAAATGTCCATAAACACCAGAATATTCAGGCGACCAGAGTGGTTGCAATTTCCAGATTTGATGATGCGGATCTAGGGTGGGCCACGTATGATCTCACCTTGATCTGACGACTTCCAACGCTTGGAAGATGAAGGAGATTTACTCAGACACTACGATGTCTTCCAATGCTTGGAAGATGAAGAAGATCCACTCAAAAACTCTGTATAGAGTTTAGTTTCACTCAGAGCTCTAATACCATGTCAAAGCCAGAGGAAGGAAGAAGAGATGAATAACTTTGTGAATTTGATGATCCCCTTTGAGGGTCACAATCTTTTAATATATAGAGATAAAGTTTACATAAAAGATTACATTGATTGAGGTAATCAACTGAATTAAAGCAAATCTAATCTAATTAACATCTAATCAGATCTCCTAATAAGGCACATAATCAATTACATAAATAAAGGAAATCTAATCTAATTAACATCTAATCAGATCTCCTAATAAGGCACATAATCAATTACATAAATTTACAAACGAGATTTGATTTGACTTTTGAGCTTTATGGGCTGAGCCCACTGACCTAGGCCCATTTGCCTAGTTGACATTCATGACATTATATCCCTGAAACCATCAAAATTGAAGAATCGATAAAATCCATATCTAGAGAGCTCCAAAAACTATGAGAAAAGTGGAGAAACATGCAATCAGGCGGGGTGACATTGTGCTGTGAATTGTCCTGAATTGATACCTCCAATGGGCCTCACAATTGATCGAATGGATTCTGCCTTGATACAGTTGAACGACAGTAGAAATTTCTTCAGAAATCTGAGACCTTTTCAGATATAGAGTTGATATTTCTCCCAAAAAAGCCCACTTGATTTTTGAAGATCATAGATGGCCAGTGATCAATGAGATAGAGTCAACATAGATCGATGGGGAGAAATTCTAGAACAGTTGAACGACTGTTAAATAAGTTTTCTATAATCTGAAAATACTTCAGATCTTGATTCTTTTGAATGCTTCACTTTCAAGACGACCCATTAGTGATCACAAAGTTAGGGGAGAAACCTTTGGTTGGCACAATTCTGTTAATTATCTAGCATGTAATCGGGAGGTTTGAGATGATAATGAGTAACAAAGTTAATAGATTAGGATTCATAAAGAATCTGCTTGCTTAGTGTATATAGTCTAGTTCTTGGTTTTAATGGGTGCTTGTAACTTATTACCATTTTTTTTCCAAATCTTCTTTCGACACCATAATTAGCGATTTTTTAATACTAATATTATATGGCATCTAATTCATCATATTTTCCTCCTTGTTGTAGCTTCATCAAGAACTTCTAGATGCACGCGAGGAGGCTAGAGTGGCAGGTGAGGAGGCTAGAGCGGCTCGTGAACAACTTTGTTCACTAACATCACTTGGAATGCTTGAGGTGCATAAATTTTGTTATATTTGTTCAATTACTTTCTTATTTTGTTGTCATTTTTTGTCCAAGTTTATAATGGTGTTGATATCTATACCTCTAAGGGAATGTTTCTTCCCTTCGTTTAACCACAGTCCTCCATTTTAAGAATCCTCATATTTTAGAACACCTGAATACAGATGTCATCACCTAATTCCACCCTCCACTCCCCTCTCTCTCCACTATCCTAAATCTCCTCTCTCTCCAGTCTTCTCTCTCTAAAATAACTGAACCGGAACCGCATAACTTCCTAAAAAAAAAACCCGCGAATTCCCACTTCAAATCTAAACTACTATCTACAACTCCAAATAAAGAAACGAATACCAGCGAGAAACGGAAACCAGAAAGGGAAGACTGGAGCACGTCAGAAACCATAAACGGAAGCGGGGAATTCCAATCTCGCAAATTCAGAGATTATTGAATAAAAAAAAAGACTGATAGTCCTCCATTTCAAGGAATCCGACCGCCGGCATGATTCCTTGACCCAAGTCTCAGACGACATCGAGCTGAATCTGGGTCTCTCTTTGGGTGGGCGTTTTGGAATTGACCCGAAAGACAAACGGCTCCTCCTCTCATCGTTGATTATCGGGCTCGAGATGATGCCGAGGGACGTTGACCTGGCGCCTTCGGCGGCGGCGCTGCCGTGGATAAGGATGTGCTCGCTGCCGACAGAGACGGAGGAGCAGTGGCGGAAGAGGAAGGAGCTGCAATCGCTGCGGCGGATGGAGGTGAAAAGGAAGAGATCGGAGAAGCAGAGGAGCTACAGAGGCCCCTTCAAAGATGGAGCGTCTTTGGAGAGAGAGTTGGAGGAAGAGAAGCAGAGTGATGAGGAAGCTCTATCAGCACTGTCCTTGAAAAGGATGGTTTCGGGCAGCAATGTTGTGCCCAACGGCTTCTCTCCTCCTGTGGGGCTGCCTGCTTGGGCTGGCCAGGGTGCCGATACGGCGAAATCGCGAGGGTCGCAGGGAAGTGGCTCCTACGGTGGTGGTTCGGACATGGATAGCAGATCGCTTCAAGGTATCTATCCGTATCGGTTTTTTTTTTTTAATCTATAGGAACTGGAACTGATTTTTTTTTTAATTGGATACGCTCAGATTACCATGGGTGTTATTATTATTTTTTTTTGGTGCTAAATTCTTCTGTCTTGGAGGTATGGAGTTATAGGACTTGGATGATTGGATCTGGGTTTGTTGGGTTTTTGTGTTATCTGCTTGGATTTGGGATTTTCTCTTTCCTTAATTTGATATGCATTTTTTTTTGTATGTTGGAGTTCTATGACTTAGATGATTGGATCTGGGTTTAGGATGGTTGATTGTAGGAAGTGGGTTTTTGTTGTGTTTGAGTTATCTGGTTAGGTTACCAGTTCTCACTTTGTTCTTTTGTGTTTGATTTATCTGGATTGGTTACCAGTTCTCACTTTGTTCTTTTGTGTTTAATTTATCTGGTTAGGTTACCAGTTCTCACATTGTTCTTTCTTAATCTGATATAAGTCTTCTGTTCTCATTCCTTTTTTGGTTTGGATTGGAGTTGTAGGACTTGGTTGATTGGATCTGAGTCTTGGTTGATTGGATTGGAGTTGTAGGACATGGGGTGGTTATTTTTTTGGGGTTTCACTAGATCTTGTCGTGATTCTTAATTTCCTTTTGTTATTTTCAATATTAATAGTAACATCTTTTATTATTAAGTGGATTATGTAGATAAAAAGATTCTGTGGTTTTTTTTTTCCTGTGAAGTTCTCTCTCTCTCTATTACTTAGAACTTTTCTGTTAATAGCCTTAGAATGTGGGGTTTGAACTGATTTTGCGTAAAAATGGAGTCTTTAAATGATTTTAATTATAGTTTCTCAGTGGTACGGCCCAGTCCCACTTTGAATCGTGATCGTCATCAAGTTATCCTAACTGTGCAGAAGCATATTGGAAGCCATTATAGGTTTTAATTTAAAAAATGGGTATATATAATATGATCCCCAAGAGAAATGTTCTACAAGCAACAATATATGTATTCCAGCTCTAGGGGGCCTACTAAGTCCCACCTTTGATCAATGCATGTCCTAAAACACGTCCTCTCCCTCTCTCTGATCAGACGCTGGATGGTGGGCCAAAAAGGGCCCAACTCGCACGGGTCCACTGTCTACTGGGTCGTTTGTCGGTCCTTATTCGGATCCACGGATCAGATGGGTCATTAGGTAGCCCACCATGGTCCCGGTATCAACAAAAGAAAATCAAGCCCTCACTGAATCCTCCCAAACAAACACCTTTAAATAATCAGAGCCAAACGTGGGTCCTCCTTCGGCTCACTACTATATGAGACAGTTTATAAAATAAATTAGGGTGGCCCAATTTTTTTCTAAATTTTCAAAATTTATTAGCATAGTTGATATCTTCAAGCTATGCATCTATGGAACCATCTAAACCTGATGCCAATTTGACCTTGGTGGCCCACCAAATACTTAGGGTGGCCCAATTTTTTTATGAATTTTGAAAATTTATTAGCATATTTGATATCTTCAAGCTATGCATCTATGGAACCATCTAAACCTGATGCCATTTTGACCTTGGTGGCCCACCAAATACTTAGGGTGGCCCAATTTTTTTTATAAATTTTCAAAATTTATTAGCATATTTGATATCTCAAGCTATGCATCTATGGAACCATCTAAACCTGATGCCATTTTGACCTTGGTGGCCCACCAAATACTTAGGGTGGCCCAATGTTTTTCTAAAATTTCAAAATTTATTAGCATATTTGATATCTCAAGCTATGTGTCAATGGAACCATCTAAACCTGATGCATTTTGGCCTTGGCGGCCCACCAGATACTTAGGGTGGCCCAATGTTTTTCTAAGTTTTCAAAAACTATTAGCATATTTGATATCTGAAGCTAAGCATCTATTGAACCATCTAAACCTGATGCCATTTTAACCGTGGTGGCCCACCAAATACTTTTCCTTAGCATATGCAATCTGATATAAACGTTAGTTTAAAAATAAATTCAAGACCCTGAAATTGAAATTGCAAAAAAGGCCCCAAATCCCAATAAATTTCTTAATTTAAAAATTATTATTTAATACATCTAATGAGGCCTAGGCTCCAAAGATGCCAGTCTCACATAGGTCTTGAGCCTTTAAAACCTTATGCCCAGTCCTACAGAAAGAGGCCTGTAACCGGGGAGAATATTAGAACCGTGCTCTCATAAGATCAAGTTAATTATTATTTTTATTCTCCACATAACAAGGTAGCATATGCAATCTGATATTAATGTTAATTTAATAATGATGAATCGAATCCCTGCAAAGTGAAATTGCAAAAACGGCCCCGGATCACAATAAATAATATCACTAAAATCGCAAATATGTTATGAGATTTGATATTTGGTGAATTTAATGTATAAATACATCGGGTTGAAGATTAGTTGAATTGTTCTTCAATTGTAGTTAATTTTATTTTTAATATAGTTGGTTGCTTATTTGTCGTTATGCTTATTTTATAAGTATTTTATAATGTGTGCCAAGTTAATAACTTGCTTACTGTGTTATTACTAATTTGATTGAACTGTTGTTGCTTTCATTTAAATTTCAATTTATAAATGAAATTTTCAACTCTAAACCAGATAAGATGAGTACCACCTCTTAAATATTGTCGTGGCAATGACTCTCTACGTGTTAGGGAATGGACAAATGAGTTCGAACATAAACCATTTGAAAATGGCAACCCAATAATAAAGCATGGTTCCCAAAAAATACAACTAGCCCAGTGGCTGAGGGTGTGTGGAAACTTCATCCCTGAAAGATATGTAATGATAAAAGTTGCTGAAACATTGCCACCATCTTGGGATGCTGCAAAAAGGAGGAAATTTGAAATCTTGCGACCATGGCATGTAGTGGAGTTTGTCGACATATTACAATCATTTGAAAAATATATTCAGCCTTTATGGATACGGTTCAGGAAAGATAAAATGGTTCAGGGCACAAGTGTTAGGGAACATTTGCTAAACAAGGAAAAGTTGTTCTACGATCTCAGAACAAGAGGATTTGAACTGAATATTGCATATCTGGTATGTTCCATAGTAAGCACTCTACCAGCTCCTTGGCCCGTACAAGACATCCATGCCAAGCTCAAGACTAATTTCTTAGACATGAGGGAATTAGGGGAAATGTTGGAAGAGATCGAGATAGACCTTACAATGGTAAATGCTCTAGGAGATTTAGAGGATGGACTGAACAACAACAACACCATATGAAAATCGATCTCCATATTCCAGGTAAAAATGTCCTCCTATGATGACTACTGGGATAGTTTCAATTGATTATTTACCATTAATATAATAATTTATTAATTATTAACATAGTTTTTATATGCCTACAGGTCCATCGCGAAGGACTTGAAAGATGGAGTTACAATTACTCGGCATTAAGATTTTGTTTGATATTGTCTTTGTCCTAATTTGTACATATTTTGGATTTCTAGAGGTTAATGTAAACGTTTCAAAATTTGAGTTCATTTGTATAAATCGTACGAATGTGTATATTGTGCACCCCGTGTTATTAAAGCTAAATTTACTTGCTTTATTCTGTTGTTTTATTGTTAATATGTCTTCAGTTTAATATTTTTTACACATGCCCGAGCTTCATCAAACTCAATATACACCTCACGTAAAAAATAAAACATCTGGAAAAAAAAAAAACATAAATATCAAATTAGCAACAAAAAGAAGGAAAAATAATGGTTTACTAATTAATAAATTTAATAAAAATAATATGTATAAGTCTTTGCATTTGGTGGTTCCGTGGTCCGTGCATAGCACGGGGTTTTGCTAGTACACATAGATGTGCATGTGCACACACAGAGGGTGAGAGGGATATGACGATAATGCCGTTACCATCTTAAAAAAATATCCTTTCAGTCCTGGTGGCACTCGATGATCTCTTAGCATTCCAATTTCTTCCCTTTTAGTATGCCCACCATGCACTTACCCTATATGCACTGTCATTGTCAATTCCTTATTTGCTCTATTGCTGCTTGCAAGCAACAAACCTAATGCAGAATTAAGTAGTTTTCACTTTTGACCCAATTCTCCTCGGTGTAAGGCATGCTAATCTTGGAGCACTTATATTTTGACTTTGTTCTTGATGCAACCAAGGGAAGCATAATTGGATTCATTGTGAGCCCAAAATACTTTGATCTTCAATGAAACCAAAAAATCCACTCAAGCAAGGAAGAAAGTCGAGATTCGCTTGACTTTAATTGGGAAAATCCACTGTATAATTCTTCCGTCCAATGGAAGAAACTTACGAAGGGAGAGGAAACTCAAATCTGCATTACACCAACAACCTTATTGAAATAGCTGAAAATAAATTATAAGCTAAGGAGCTGCCGTCCCTTACATGCTCTTATATATTGTTTATGGACTTTAAACTCTAAATATGAGACTTAATCTTAACCATCCATCAAATTACTAAACCATATGAAAGTCTTACCCCTAAAAGGACCCCTTATACAATGGAAAGAAAATCAAGCTAATGGAACGACTTACATGATTCTGTCAATTTGCTTGTCTTACTCTAGCGAGTCCCACGTAGCAGTGAAGTCAATCCCTTAATTTCCTCCTCAGCACAAGAGTCTTCTTAATAGAGGACTCTTAAGTACACTTAGATAGGGAATGAAATTAACCCATAACATATAAATGTTATGTTTCTCTAATGGATTTAGTTTATAAATTATGAGAATTACATATAATCTAAACCTATGGTTTGAGAAACATAGGTTTATTTATAATCTTGAGTTAGGTTTATTTATAATCTTGAGTTAATGGATTTATTTTTTATTATGAGAATTATTTCCTAAATTAGGGTTAGATTATATTAGATTAATTTTAGAATAGAGTCATGAGGTTAGGATTTAGTTTCCTAATTTGAGTTAATCTCTTCCATTGTATTCTAAAATAGCCTTAAATTCACAGTAAATCAGATCAAATAATTGTGTCAAGATGTAGCCTTAAAATTTCAAATCTAACCATGAACAATGTCTTGATCTATGTCAAATTGGGGTAAATGACAATTCATGTTTTAGTTTCTTTTGTGCATAACATTTTGATATAGTTATAATTCTTATATCCTGTGGGACGTTTCGTTTCTTTTGTTGATACCAATTTTTTCACTAACATGTTTAGGAGGTTAAAGTTGATCCCTTGGACAAGCTCTCGGCGGAATTCCATGAATTAGTGCTGGAAGTTCAAAACTCAAGGAACACTGTAAAAACTTTTTCTTCGGTAGCTGCCGATCTGTTTCAAAGCTATTCCTTTTTCTCAAACAGTATCCTGGTAATGCACTTTTGTAAGGATGTACATTTAATATTTTCCACATCTATAGCATTGTGAAATATATATGTGCTTTAATTTACTTAGGTTTGAACTTTATTGTGCATGCCTTCTGAAGATCAACTTTGTATGATAGGTTTTATTTCAATTTGGAAATAAATTCATTTGAGAACCACACCAACTAAAAGGAACAAAATTTATCAGCCTTGATAGATGTCACAATGGTGTTTTTTACGGACACTGTGAGTTGTTAAAACCTTTATAGCACAGGAAAATACCCGATATGCACTCTCACTCTGAGAATATACGAGTCAAGTCATTTTGGCCAATCTGCATGTTAAAATTCTTCAATGTGCCACCTATTCAATGGTTGTCTTAATGTGTCAGATGACTTGAAAGGGCATAGTTCGCTCATTAATAACAAAAACAAGTTAGATCAACTAGTGTTGTTTAGGGGCCAGGGCTCAGTTGTGAAACTCGGTAAGCTGCTTCTTTTTTATTTGCCTCTCTTTACAAGTTGAAACTCAAGCTTCGCAGTTGCACACTTGAGAATTGAGATACAACTGGTACTGGTTGATCTTAGGAATGATAAAGGTGAGGTGCAATATGTTGGTGGCTAAAATGGAGTGGAACGCTTTGATTGTTCCTTCATTTCCTTGACTGTCTGTTGGCAAGAGATTTACCATTCATTGCAAATGACTAGTGTCTTAAAAGTCTAAGCCTGGAGATTCTCCTTCTCTTTAATGATAATGTATTTATTACAGTTAAGAGTCATGTGACTTTTCTCAATGTGCCTAGAGAGGCAATTGAAAAGGAAAACTTTTTGGCGACAGATGATGGCGTGAGAGTCACCTTTGGTGGAGTTCCTCACCCAGCCTCAATAGTATGTTGAAATGTTTTTTTGTTAAATAAGAAACTCTAATTAATAAAGAAATATGTGTAGACAAGAGCCTGTAGCACAGTTGCAAGGTATTCAATGCAACTATGAGGTTGTGGTTTCGAGTCATTTTACCTATCAAAGAATTGAGGAAAAAAGGAAGGAAGAAATAGTAGAACAAAGTTGTAACCGAGTATTAGAACGATGTTGATGGAAAACACACCAACTACAACCACCTGATTACGTATCAAAATGGGAAAAAAAATCCTTAAAAGATTAGAAATTATGATTTCCATGGTGATATTACTCGGAGGCCAATGGTTTCTTCACTCAGAGGTTAGATCTTATTGACAGGTTGCCACTTGTCGTTGTTCTTTGATTGCTTTGTAAAATTGTGAAAATCATATTGAAAGTGTTTCTTCAGAAGCTTTGAAATTTAATAGAGAACAGTATGCGGCTGAACGGATTGAGCCAGAGTTTTTGAGATGTTTTATTTTATTTCTTTTTTAATTGGTTTAATGGCTTATGAGAAATCTCTGAAGTGAGTTTGCATTAGATACATAAGTGAGCAGGGTATACTTGCACCTGTAGCCAAGTCTTGTAGATATCATGATGAATGACAATTGTACACTCTCCATGCATCATGTCTTGGGAATATTGATTTTGTTCAGAAATGAATTCAGTTTCCTTTTCCTTTTATCACTTTTACAATCTCATTGCACTCGTGTACAGGACCTCAAGTCATTTGCGAGCCAAAATATTTTACAACTTAAATCCATCATCAGAAGCCATGAGAAGTTGCACAATTGTATGGAAGAAAAAGTTGTTGAACTTGAGAAAGATAAGGTAGCTTTTTGATGAATCATGACATAGCTCGAGTTGATAATAGTGTCAACAATATGATCGTCAGCCTGTGTATATGTATAGTATCATCAGGCAATGAGCGTTTACAAGCATTCAAGTTCTAACAGACCATGGTTTTAGTTTGATGGGCCTCGCCATGTCCCTTTTTTTCCATTGCATGCGGACCACTGCTGTAATTCTTTCCTAAGCATTGATTTGCCAGCTGTAGGTGAAACTGTTACTGACTATTCTTCCATGATAGATTTTGGACATGGTTTATGTGGTAGCCACTATGATATCATTATTCTTGATAACCAAACTTGCGGGCTCCACATGTTTGAGCTCAAAGCCTGAGGTCACTGTCATATCATTGGCTTATGATTGTATGATTCCTTAATATTGTCTGCTGACCAAAAATTTTCATCTCTCTCTCTCTCTCTCTCCTCTCCTCCCTCCCCCCCCACCAAAGCGCAGGTCATCTTGCACAATCAGTCCTTTGATCAGAAAAAGCAGATAGAGGATCTCAAATCTGATCTACAGATTTCTGAAAAGGCCTTGACTGTATTGCAATCTTCTGTCTTCTATTCTTGTTTGTCTCTAGAGTTGTCTCATATGATACTGATCCTTCTTTTTTTTTTTCCCTCTATTTATTGTGATAGGAACTGCAACAACAACGAGACTTGGAGAAAGATGACTACATTACTGAAATTCAAGATCTTCAAAAGGAAATTTCATTCTTGTCATCTTCCTTAGTAGTGAAGGAAAGAGAAGCTTTGAGAAAGGAGCTGGAGAAAACAAAATCTAAGCTGAAAGATACAGAATGCAAGCTTAAAAATGCTGTCCAGGACAAGATCAGACTTGAGGTTTTGTAATTATTTTCCTATTCCTATTCAGCTTATAGTGCCTTCTTGATTGGCATCTTTGTGACTTATATAGTATCTTATATGCTGCTTATCCCTGCTCGTCCAGAGTGAGAAAGCATACATTGAACGAGAGATAAAGCACTTACATGGTCAGAAGACTCTTCTCGAACGTGATATTTCCAAGCGTGAATCACTTGCTGATAAAATGCGTGAATCACTTGCTGATTGGAGGCGCGAATCAAAGGATTTGAGCAAGGCGAAGGTTCATAATGACCTGGTTGAGCAGACTTTGCAATTGAAGTCAATAGAGCTTGAAAGGGCCAACTTTGACTTCGAAATCCTCTCAGTATGTATATCTACTGTTCTATTTCCATCATAGACATTCCGCAATGTTAAAGTATTGAAATGTTTCACAAACCAAACCAAACCAAACCAAACCAAGCCTTTTCCCACTAGGTGGGGTCGGCTATATGGATTTGACGACGCCAATCAAATCTGTTTAGGGCCATGTCCTCTGTTAGATCCATGTAGGCAAGGTCATGTTTAATAGTTTCTTTCCAACTTCTCTTGGGTCTCCCTCTCCCTCTCCTACTCCTGGCAATCTCCATGCTTTCACACCTTTTAACAGGTACCTCCGTTGGACGCCTTCTAACATGGCCGAAAATGTTTCACATTCTAAAAAAAAGAAATAGAAGCATGAAAATGTCTATGACGAGCTACTCTAATAAATGATAACAGTGTCATGAAGGGTGCTTCCTTGTGGATTCGAAGTAAACAAGGATCTCTCACAAACAAGTCTGGCAATATTTCTAATTATGGGACTACTTTCTTTGAGCTGAACCAAAGAAAATGCAGTTTCAGCAAAAGGCATAGCGTCATTAGCTAGAACATTAACTTGAGTATTTTCATATTTAGGATTGTGACTGCACCATAGATCAAAAATATATTGTTCCATGTGTTCCTGCCACTTATCAAAAGTAGGGACCGGTTGATAGTCACTGTATTTCCTCCAACATACCTCCAAGTATGGAGTAGGAATCAAGGATGAAAATAGCGGTAGCGGCCTGCCGTCAAAACGCTATGTAGCGGGCGCTACGTAGCGGCATAGCGGTGCGATTTGGAAAAATCGTCAAAAAAATATGAAAAAATTATAGAAAATCTAGAATATTGGAAAATGAGAGAAAATGTGTTTTTTTTTTTTTTTTTTTCAAAAGTAACTAAGATAAGGGTGCGTAGCGGTCCCCTCATTGTATGAGGTCCTGTATCGCTGTATAAATAGAAAAAAATAGTAATGATAATTTTTTTTCCCATGTGTTCATGTTGTTTAGTTATGCTAACTTAAAAACTAATGAAAGGCTCATAAAAGAAAAAACTATGTCATGAAGTCAAGACTTAAGACTTAAGAGTACCTAGAGAAAAAAATACATCTACCAAAGGGGGTGTCTAATAGGATGTACTTAGAGAAGAATCCTTGAGAAGAGCTTTCTGTATCGACTGTAATTTGGCAAGATCATGTGCTTTATGGTGTTCTTTTAAACATAAAAGGGTAGAAGAGTTGTGTAGAAATGTTATTTGGAAAGAAGAATAAAAGAAATAAGTCTTATTATGCATTTAAAAAAAATTTGGAAAGCAAAAATTTTTCTCACCCCGTAGCGGCCCTGTAGCGGTCGTAGCGGCCTCGTAGCGGGCCCGTAGAGGACGTAGCAGCCGCTACGGGTGCGACAGCCGATAAATCGGCCGTAGCGTAGCAACCAATATTTTCATCTATGGTAGGAATCATTAACTGAATAATCGGCCTTCTTCATTGTAATCCATGTCCTTTTTCTTTTTGTAGATGCCCAAAAACCCTCGAATCTTTTTGTAGGCAGTAATGGTTGTGAAATATGTGCTTCGTGGACATAAGTAACCGAAACATTACACTCTAGTCTTCTACTTCCCTTCAACAAGCTTAGCATCATCTTGGGCCCGACAGTGTTGCCAGTAATAGAGCCCAACAACTTCCTTCCTTTAAGATCGATCTTTGCTAATTATAATCATTCTAAACAGTTCACCCAATTAACTCAATAGTGGTGACTGCTTGATGCGGATCAATTTCCATAAATTGACAAGGATAAAGAAAACAAATGATTGTATGCTTGTAATAGAACCTACGAGATGGATATGACTCATGGATGGTGCAAGTATACCATCCAACGACAGCGATCTCACGCAAGACTCCTGGAACAGCAGTTGGTTCTTCTCTGAGGTCGGGATGGGATCCGAATTCAAGGACGAATTCTTTTCAAGCGGGGGAGAATGATGCGCATCAATTTCCATAAATTGACAAGGATAAAGAAAATCAATGATTGCATGCTTGTAATCAAACCTACAGGATGCGGACACAATTATAGGTGGGCTAAAGGATCAATTTGGCCTCAAACAGTACCAAATATTTAAGAAAATCAGTTTCCATGGGCTGTTTAAATGTAACAATAAATCAGATTATCAGGGACTGTTTTATTATTACAGTAAACAACAGGCGTGCTGTTTTGCAATTTTTCAGAAAACCCAGATTTAAAGGGTGCCTCGCAATCAGCAGTTTTCAAGCGACAGTTTGGTGGGTCAAACTGGACCCAATCTAAGAAAGAAAGGCACCAGCAGGTTTGCCCATGAGTCCACTTCAAGATTGTTCAGTGCTTTGATCAAATGGTAGGCCATATGGGCCCCGCAGCAGTTCTGCTTCTAGGCATCAGAAACGTCTCAGATTCTGAAAATCTAAGGTCACGTTTGGCAATCAAATCTTTAGGGAAAAGATTTTCAGTTGCCATAAAGTTATAAATCCATGTTTGGAAATTGTAAATTCCTGAGAATTTGGACGAATGGAAATCTTCTTTTGTTAGGATTTTCAGATCCAACCACCTCCATAAGATTTGAAAATCCTCACTTAAGTGGATTTGCACATCGAACCCTATTTTTTTCAGCTATATGCATCGATACACACCAATGTGAAATCATCAACTATAGAAATCCCCAATGAGGAATCCTTGTTCCAGTGGTAGTGAAGAATCATTAGATCTATGGATTCCGCGCCTGTTGCAAATCATGCTCTAAGAGTTTCTCCATTTTCTCTAGGGTTTTCTAGATGATTTTTGTTTAGAAAGTTTTTGTTAGATTTCTATTTGTATTAGGATTTTATTATGGTAAGAGTTCTAGGGTTTTAGAAAGGCTTTTAGCATTATATAAGGAGGTTATTCTCGTCTGGCACTATTCATTCTACAGTATCCAAAACTAAAAGTTTGCAAAAAGCACAGTTTTGCCTTGTTTTTTCCTCTCTCTTGTATCATGTGGATGCTAGGAGATTGAGAAGGCTCTTTAAGTCCGAACGCAACAAATCGGGACTGCGTCTCTGCTTAGTCAATATATCTTATTAATTTGTGAAGTCAGGGGTGGCAAAACCTAACATCTTGTATGGGTTGCAGCACGTGGATCCGACCTGCAGCCAAACAGATATGTTTAGGTTTGACCCGCACAACCTTTCTAACCCGATCTAATTTCTTAAAACCCTGACTCTACCCTCAATCACTCTTTCTCATTTATCTTTCTCTTTAAACCATGGTTTTTAAAACTCGGCTGAGTCTAAGTTGACTCAAGATCTACCATTTTTTTCCAATATTTTAGATCATTTGAATATTTTCTTTAGATTTTTTTTTGGGAAAAAGAAAATGAAAAATAATGCTGCATCATGTTGCGACAGCTGCGAGCTACCACATATTGGTTTAAGAGTTGGTAGTGATCTTGACATGAATGTGATTTTCAACCATGGTTATGACCACATATGGATGCATATTATTTTAATACAATTCATTGGATCTTTTTTTTTTTTTTTTTTTTCTAAATATCATTTTAGACATGATCTGCCTCTCATCTTCACTTGTATTGTCTATAAAATTAATATTTTCTAAGAAAGTTTGTGCGAGTTTGATAATTTTGGACATCTGAACTGCGCCGGCAAGGAAAAGTTTGACTATTCAAATTGATGGCCCACCAAGGAAAAGTTTGGCCATGTAGACCGAAGAGGACGTGGATGGAGGTAGTACCAACAGATTTGAAGAAGTACAACTTTTTTGCGGTCGCTCAAGATAGATGGGATTATCAGAATGGAGAAATGGAATTAATGTAGCCGCCCCCAACATAGTTGGGACAAGGAATTGATGATGATGATGAAATCTCGTGCCTGGGGATCGTTTACACCATTTTGTGCTAGTTGGACGTCATGTTTTTCCTACATATATCATGCAACATGTGGTGGTGTCAGTAATTCATAAACTTTATGACTAGAGACAACTGAGTTTAATTGCATAGTAGAGATGTAGTTTTTTCTCTTGAATTCGTCTTTTTAATTTAATCTCATTCAACCATTAAGGGAGAATACCAAAAACTAGAAGATCATGCGTCTGAGATGGAGGTAAAGATTGCTTCTTTGGAAGAGGATTTGCTAGCTGCTAATGGGGAAAAAGAAGAAGCGTTAGCTAGAAATGAAATTCTAGTTTCAGAACTGGAAGCTGCGTCCAGTAAATTGGAGACAACAAACTCAGAACTGAAAACATTGCAGGAAGAGGTTTCTAGCTTGGTATGTTTTTCCTGTTTCTGCATGGACTTTTTTACTTCTTGAATTCAGTTGGTAATTTACCTCTTAAATGCACTGTGTATATTCATTCGCAAACGTTCTTTTCTTCATTCTTAACCCTTTTTATTTTTTTTATATTCTTTCTTAACTTTTTTACTTTTGGCTTTTATGCAGACACTAAAGCTTGCTGAATCTGAATCCCTCTGTCAAAAATTGGAAAGTTCTGTCGGTTCTATGTCGAGAGAAAAAGAGGACATGGCAATGGTAGTCAATAGCAGTTCTTGAAACTTTCTAGAAGAGCTATTTCCCCCCTTGTACCATTGATTTGAAGTTACTTGAATGTTCCACTTTTCGCTCTGCAGCAACTTACAGATGCACTTCTAGAACTGGAGGAGGAAAGGGCAGTATGGTCCTCGAAAGAGAAAGCATCTGTTGAATCCATTGCTGAGAAAGTAAAGATGTCCAACACTGAGATTGCCTTGTTATCGAAAGATTTATTGGAGGTACTGTGCAAAATTGTGTTTGATTTATTTAATGTTATTTGCCTCAAATTGTATCATGAGCAAATCCTTTTGACTAAGCATTCAAGTTCGATCTGCTGCCCATAATGTTGCTCATTTTGTTGGAATCATACTACTCTCTTCATTAACTGATTATCCTTCATCTAAACTTTTTTACACATCATCTGAACATTTTAATTTTTGTAATTTATATTCAACTCTCTCATAGACGTCATCTTGTAAGAACGAAAGTTAAAGAAAAGGAACTTGATAATAAACTTCTTAAAATGTTACATGGAGTTCTTAACTTTGTTAATGCTCCGTCAGGTGTATCCCTTTCCACTCATTAGTGTGTGTGAAAGTTGAAATTTGTGGAGTACATCTTGACTTTTTATCTGTATTATTGTGAATAGACAATGAGTATTTATAAACTACAACCATAGATATCAACCCAATCCAGAAAACCTAACCATAACCATAATAGGAAAACTTAACCCATATAATAGGAAACTCCAGTCACATAATAACTCTCCTAATATAGCACAAACTTACTATCAAAATGACAAATAAACACATTAACCTATAATCACAAATAAACCCTTGTTTTTCAACATTACCCTTCAAGTTGGTACATAGATACTATGACCAGCTTGCAATAAGCATCAAGGCAGCAAAATGGAGAGTCGAAAGGGAAAAGACAGTATAATAAAGAAACCTAGTGGTGAAGTGCAGAGGTTCAGGATGTTGTTCAAGAGGAGACGTTGCAGAGTTTGGCAGGGGACTAGGACTAGGGAAAACTATGAGATGTGTAAGAAGACACAAAGAGAAGCTAAGAAAATAGTAAAGGATGTGAAGTTTAAAGCATATGATGACACCTATATAATAGGTTGGGAATAAGAGAAGGAGAGAATGACATTTCTAAGCTTGCAAAAATACAATAAAGGAAAAGTAGAGACTTAGCTAATGTCAAATGTATTAAGAGTAATGACCAAAAGGTTCTAGTTAAGAACAACGATATCAAAGAAAGGTGGAAGGAATATTTTAGCAAACTTTTAAATGAATACTATATAGGAGACATAAAAGTAAGAGAGGATTCTTCGTTAGAGAACATATTTTTTCTGTAGAATTAGGGTGGTGGAAGTGAGGAAAGCACTGAAAGAAATGAACTCAGGAAAGGCTATGGGCATGGTTCAAAATAGTGGCCTCTATGTAGTGTAGCAGTCGCATTATCAGTCGTAGCGGTTGAGGCCTCTATGTTATTTTGAAAACAGCGGTGCTACGGTTTAAAACCAAGTAGAGCCAAGCAATTTTAATTTAGTACATTATTTTTCCTATTTCTTCGTTGCAATAGCCTTTCCTAAAGTTGTATCATTGTTTGTACTCATGTGGTTCCAAATCACTAAAAAAACACAAGATTGACTGCTACACAAGATTCTGATTTTTTTTACCACTAAAAAAATTCAATCCGTTACGTATCATCGCAACTGCTACATCTCGCCTACTATGTAGCGTCTTGGCCACTGGTCGCTACGCCTGCCGTAACCGCTATTTTGATCCTTGGCTACGGGTCGAACTAACATTCCAATTGAGGCTTGAAAATGCTTAGGAGAAGTGAGAATTTTGTTAACTAGATTCTTCAATAAAGTATTAATGACAAAGAAAATGCTGGATGAATGGAGAAAAAGTGTTGTAGCACCTATATATAAGAATAAGGGAGATATGCAAATCTGTACCAACTATCGAAGAAAAATTTTGTTTTATGCCAAGGAGGTTAACTATGGAAGCTATCTTCTCACTTAGGCAATTGATGGAAAAATATCAAACGAAGAGGAAAAAATTCCATATTGTCTTCATCAATCTAGAAAAATCCGAAAACAGGGTACCTGGAGATTTAATTTGGTGGGTTTTAACTAAAAAGAATATTCCAAGAGGTTATATTAACATTATTAAAGACATGTATGAAGGAGTGGTCATGAGTGTGCGACCCGTGGAGAGACATGTGATTTTCCAATGGCTGTAGATTTGCATTAGGGGTCAGCCCTTAGCCCTTATTTGTTTGCACTGATTTTTTATGAGTTAACTGCTTATATTCAAGAGTTATCATGGTGTATGTTGTTTGGAGATGGTATAGTGTTGATAGATGAATCAAGAGATGGTGTGAATGCAAAACTTGAGAGATGGCCGGAGGCTTCAGAATCCTAAGGCTTTAAAATAAGCTGTACAAAGATGGAATATATGGATTGTAAGTTCAGTGGGCATATAGAAATAGCTGAAACTACTTTGAGAATTGAATCCCATGAGATACTATAAAGAGATTCTTTCCGTTACCTTGGCTTAAGAATTAGTAAGGATGGGGTGATTGATGAAAATGTCGAATATAGGATGTAACGCCCCAAAACCTGGAGCTCATCAGATTCCGGGACATCACATTAAGTAAGTCAAGATCACCACATAAATCAAATTATCATATAGAATTGAGCAATACCTCTAATTTATTATGAGATCAATTAAAATAGATGAGACATGCTAACAAATCCACTAATAAAGAAATCCTAACACATAACCACCACCAATCTGGTCGCCCCTGGGTCCCCTTCAAGATGAAGGGTCTTGATCTTGGATCAAGTCTACTGGTGGGTCTCACAACTGATGTCGTCAATCTGCACTGTTTCCATCACATTCACGCCTGGGATTCTTTAAGTCTATTGGATAGTGGGTCCCACTGATCCGAGCATCACAGAAAATCACAAAACCTCCGCTGCCAGAAGGAAGGGCTAAAACTGGAGCTGTAGTCAGCTTATCTTTCAGCATCTGGAAACGTGCTTCACATTTATCATTCCACATGAACGGCATATTCTTCCGAGTGAGTCTGGTCAAAGGACCTGCTATAGAGGAAAAACCTTGCACAAATCTTCTGTAGTATCCAGCTAACCCCATAAAACTACGGATTTCCGATGCATTCGCCGGTCTCTTCCAATTTGAAATAGCTTCGATCTTGCTAGAATCCACAGACAATCCTTCACCTGAGATGATGTGGCCCAAGAAGCGAAGCTCACTTGTTCTAGCCAGAAGTCACACTTACTCAGCTTAGCATAAAGCTGGTTTTCTCTCAGTAGATGAAGAGAACTGCGTAAATGATTCCCATGTTCTTCCAATGACTTGGAATAAATAAGTATATCATCAATGAATACCACAACGAACTGATCCAGATAGGGCTTGAAAATTTGATTCATAAGTGCCATGAACACCGCCGGCGCATTGGTTAGCCCAAAAGGCATTACCAAGAACTCATAATGTCCGTACCTAGTTCGAAAGGCTGTTCTAGGTATATCTTCTTCTCTTACCCTTAACTGATGGTATCCAGACCTGAGGTCAATCTTCGAGAAGTATTTCGCACCCTGAAGTTGATCAAACAGTTTATCAATGAGTGGGAGCGGGTACTTATTCTTGATGGTAACCTGATTCAACTGACGATAGTCAATACACATTCACAAGGACCCATCCTTTTTCTTAATGAATAAGACTGGTGCTCCCCACGGGGATACACTGGGTCTTATGAATCATTTTTCCAGTAACTCCTGCAATTGTTCTTTGAGTTCTTTCAACTTGGCAGGTGCCATACGGTTGTCAGATTATGTGGAAGAGAAGAAGAAGAAGCAGAGAACAATATGGGAGAAGGTCGTGCATTTCTCATAGCATCTACTAATCTTTTATAATCATAATATGCCTTAATCAAGGCTGTAATAAAGCAATTGTTACAAATCATAATATTACACAGAAGAAAGAATCAATTAGATACTATACAAAGGGAGAAAAATCAGAGGAGAAAAATCAGGAATTACAAAACGTATCCTATACAGATTCGGGCCTGCTGGGCATGATGGGCCTATTACTTCATGAGTCGGGCCTGCTGGGTCTATTACTTTTACACTCCCCCTCAAATTGATGTGGGGAGATTGAAAACATCAATTTGGTAGTTAGATCATGATGACGGTGTTTGGGAAGTGCTTTGGTGAAGATATCCGCCAACTGGTTAAAAGAAGACACATGAGGCAGAGATATCTTCTCAGTAACGACATGTTGACGGATGAAGTGACAGTCAATCTCAATATGCTTTGTCCTTTCATGGAAGACGGGATTGTTGGCAATTCTGGTAGCACTGGTATTATCTCCATGGAGAGGTGTAGAACTACCAACAGGAATACCCAATTCACACATAAGGCGACGAAGCCAGATAATTTCAGCACTGGCAGAGGACATCGCTCGATATTCTGCCTCAGCGGAAGACTTGGAGATAGTGGTTTGCTTCTTGCACTTCCAAGAAATCAAAGAGTTGCCAAGAAACATACACCAGCCAGTGGTAGACCTCCGAGAATCAGGACAGCCAGCCCAGTCAGCATCCGCATAAGCTGATAATTGCAGAGAATTATCAGAAGAGAAGAAGAGACCATGATCAAGAGTCCCTTTCACATAGCGGAGGATGCGTAATGCAGCAGCAAGGTGCGGTTTGTGGGGATTGCTAACAAACTGACTAACCGTATGAACTGCATGAGAAATATCCGGCCGAGTCATAGTTAAGTAGAGTAAACTCCCAACTATTCGCCGGAAAATAGAAGGATCATCCAGGGGAGTGCCATCATCGGAACTGATTTTGGTGTTCAATTCAAGAGGTGTATCAAAAGAGTTAGCATCATCAAGCCTGGCTGACGTGATCAAGTCTTGCGCATATTTTCGCTGAAGAACCCGAATGCCTGATTTATTACGCACAAACTCAAGCCCCAGAAAGTAGGTAAGAGGACCAAGATCCTTCATTCGAAAGTGGCGAGTAAGGTGGTGTTTGAGAGCCGTGATGCCAGAAGTATCATTGCCACTGATAATCATATCATCAACATAGACCAAGAGGAATGTGTAGCCCTTCGATGTCCATCGTAGGAAGAGGGAACTATCAGAGTGACTTTGACGAAACCCGGCTTGAAGAATTGCTGCACGAAACTTATCAAACCAAGCCCGGGGAGCTTGTTTAAGCCCATAAAGAGCTTTCCGTAATTTGCACACATGCTTTGGAGGACAAGCATATCCCGGTGGAGGTTTTAAATAAACAGTCTCGCGCAAGTCCGCATGTAGAAAAGCATTTTTTACGTCCATTTGCCATGGAGGCCAGTTGCGGGCAGCCGCGACACCAAGAAGAGTACGAACTGTGGTCATTTTTGCCACCGGTGCAAAGGTTTCCTCATAATCAATACCATATTCCTGCTTATATCCCTGGGCAACCAATCGGGCTTTGTAGCGATCAAGACTCCCATCAGAGTGTACTTTGATAGAGTATATCCATTTGCTGCCAATTATAGAAGCGCCATCTGGAGCCGGGACCAAATCCCATGTTTGGTTGGCTTCAAGAGCAACTAATTCCTCAGTCATAGCATCCTGCCAGTAAGCAATCTTGGAGGCCTGTGAATAGGAAGTGGGTATGGGAGTGCTATCTAAGGAAGTAAAAAGAGCAGGAAAGCCATAGCGGTTAGGAGCAACAGAAGGACGACTAGAGCGTCGCAAAGAGATGGTGCTATCAGAAGAGGTGTTATTACCTGAAAACTCAGTAGGCGGCAGTGGGAGAGGATCAGGAGAGGGAGTTGCCAGAAGAGGGACCTTGTTCCGCCGGACATAAACTTTGAGAGGAGGTGATGAAGAAGGAGATTCTGAGAATTGTGGCAGATAGGATACAGCAATAGGATGATGATCCAAATGTAAAGAAAAGAATGGAATATGTTCCAAGAAAACAACATTTCGAGATATGCGCATGCGTTTTTCCAACTGATCATAACATAAAAATCCTTTATGTTCAGGATTGTAACCCAAAAAAATGCATTTAGCAACCTGTGGAGATAATTTTGTGCGTTCATTAGGAGGAAGATGAACGAAACACAAGCAACCAAAAACACGTAAGTGAGAGTATGAAGGGTTTTTACCAAAGAGAACTCCGTAAGGAGTAGTCTTGCCTAGAACAGTGCTAGGAAGACGGTTGATAAGATACACAGCAGTCTGTGCAGCATCACACCAAAATTTTGGAGGAACTAAAGATGCAATCAACAAAGTACGAACAGTTTCAAGAATATGTCTGTTCTTGCGTTCCGCAATCCCATTTTGCTGAGTATGTGGACACGATTTTTGGTGAATAATTCCTTTATTAGACAGAAAGGCAGAGAATTCATGAGACATGTATTCACCACCGGAATCTGATCTAACAATTTTGATAGCTCTCTGAAATTGGGTTTGGACCATGTTATAGAATTTTTGAAAAATAGAGAAGACTTCAGATTTCATGCGCATAAAGTAAATCCAAGTATAACGAGAATGATCATCAATAAAAGTCACATAGTATTTAAATCCTGTCCTACTCAAGGTAGGAGCAATTCCCCAAAGATCTGAATGAATGATATCAAATGCTGCTAAAGCACGAGTATTATGAACAGGAAAAGGCAAAATATGACTTTTACTTAAACAACAAGTTTCACACTTGGATTGAGAGAAAGAAGATATCATTTTATTATCAAACTTAGAATCCAAATCACCAAATTTAAACAAGGAAAGCAAATTTGCATTGTTGACATGACCAAGACGTTTATGCCAAACAGTCCACAATTGTTTGAAATCAGAATAAGAAGCAAAAAAAGAATGTTGTCCAATATCCAGCAAGAACAGGCGCCCATATTTACTCCCCGTCGCGATCACCTTCCCAGTTTGTCGCCCCTGTATAACACAACCAGAGGAAGAAAAGTGAACAAGATAGCCATCATCGATAAGTTGACCTACAGAAAGAAGATTGGCTGATAATTGAGGAACAAAGTAAACATTTGAAAGAGTGAAGGACTGGCCAGAAACACTGGACAAAGTAATGTTACCAACTCCCGAAATGAGAAGTTGATCACCATTAGCAGTGGTTATTTTCTCTTTTCCAAGATAAGGGTTAGAATCTGTAAAGCTATGCTCGACAGATGTCATGTGATTGGAGGCTCCTGAATCTAAAAACCAGGTGGAAGATGTAATAGGGGAAGAAAGGTAAGCAGATGAATGAAACACAGGATATGCTATAGGAGAAGGAATTTGGTACCGACCACCAGAGATGCCCATAGATGCATATGCAGAAGTGACTGTGCTCTGAATCAGATCTTGAATCTGGGCTGGAGTAATCAATTAAGCAAATCTAATCTAATCAAGATCCTAATAATTAGCTAACCAAATTAGTATGTACATGTGGCTGTGACTGTGACTAATGATAAGAACAAAGTATGGGCCTGGGCCTAAATAATTTGGGCTTGGAGCAGCATCATTAACACCCCCCCTCAAATTGATGCCGATGAGTCAACCAGCATCAATTTGTCTGATAAGAATTGATGGCGCGGTCGAGGAAGTGCTTTGGTAAAAATATCAGCAGTCTGGAGGCTGGAGGAGATGAACGGAAGTGAAATAACATTGCGAAGATATTCATCTCTGATAAAATGGCAAGCAACCTCGATGTGTTTAGTGCGCTCATGAAAAATTGGATTCTCAGTAATCCGAATGGCACTGGTGTTATCCGCATGTAACGGTGTGGGAGATTTCTGTGAGAAGCCAAGTTCCTCAAGGAGACCTCGAAGCCATATAATCTCTGAGCATGCGGCAGACATGGCACGATATTCTGCCTCAGTTGATGATTTTGAGACTCTGTCCTGTTTCTTCACTTTCCAGGAAATAAGAGCATCACCTAAAAACATGCACCAGCCCGTGGTGGACCTACGAGTATCAGGACAACCTGCCCAATCAGCATCAGAATAGGAAGTCAATGTCATCTTAGAGCCAACAGGAAAAAACAAGCCTCTATGAGAAGTGCCAAGAAGATAACGAATAATGCGCCGAACTGCTGCTAAATGAAGATGATGAGGCTTGGTCATATACTGACTCATCAAGTTGACTGCATAACTGATGTCAGGACGAGTAGTAGTCAAATATATAAGACTACCGACAAGCTGGCGAAAATATGTCGGATCAGACAGGGGGTCACCACTGTCACTATGGAGTTTGAGATTCAGTTCCAGAGGAGTATCCACAGGGGTGGATTTTGACAGGCCTGCGGATTCAATCAAATCCATGGTATACTTATGTTGATGTAAAATCAACCCTTTCTCGGAGTGATGAACTTCCAATCCCAAAAAATACTGCAGAGGGCCCAGATCCTTCATATGAAAAGATTGATGCAGAGAAAATTGGAGATCTTGAATCGTGGCTGTATCTGTCCCAGTGATGATAATATCGTCTACATAGACGAGAAGGATGGTGATTCCTGTTGATGCGTGATGCAAAAACAACGATGGATCATAAGGACTCTGCTGAAACTGTAGCTTGAGTAAAGCATCTTTGAATTTGTCAAACCATGCTCGTGGTGCTTGTTTTAGCCCATACAAGGATCGTTTCAGAAGAGCAACTTGATTTTCTGATGGTTTTGTGAAACCTTGAGGCAAACGCATGTAAACTTCTTCCTTAAGATCACCATGAAGGAATGCGTTTTTCACATCAAATTGAAAAAGAGGCCAGGATTGAGATGCAGCTATAGCAAGGATGGTGCGAACAGTAGTCATTTTTGCAACAGGCGCAAAAGTCTCTTCGTAGTCAATGCCATATTCCTGTTGGTTGCCAAGGGCCACAAGCCTAGCCTTATATCTATCCAAAGTACCATCTGCCTTTAATTTAATAGAGTAAACCCATTTACTCCCAATAGGCTTGACCGAAGCTGGACAGGGAACAGTAACCCAGGTTTGGTTCTGCTGTAGAGCACTAAGTTCTTCTTCCATAGCCTGTCTCCAGCACTCCTGTTTTGCTGCTTGGGAATAAGATGTAGGAATGGATACAGAAGATAAAGTAGCAAAATATGAAGAATGAGAGAAGCCGTATCGATCCGGTGGACGAGAGATACGAGCAGAACGACGAATAGCAAGTTGAGGCGAAGATGATGCTGGATCAGGATTCGGGACTGGTTCTTGCAAAAGAGGCACAGTAGTGGCATTTGTTCTTTGTCGACGAGTATACACCTTGTCCGGATGAAATCGCAAAGGTGAAGGAAGACAATCATCAGCAAAGGATGGTACTTTAGAAAAGGAAATTTTTGGAGATGAGTCAGGATAAGCCTGAAAAAAATACTGATGTTCAAAAAAAACAACATTCCTAGAAATGCGAAGACGCTTGGAGGTGGGGTCATAACAAACAAAACCTTTTTGGTGGGAAGCATAACCAAGGAATGCACATTTTACAGATTGAGCGGATAACTTGGATCGTTCGTGTGTGGGTAGATGAACAAAACAAACACAACCAAAAGTGTGGAAAGATGTGTATTGTGGTTCAGTTTTGAAAAGACGAAAATATGGAGATGTGTTTTGAAGTTTTGGAGAAGGAAGTCGGTTGATGATATGAGTAGCAGTGGTTAAAGCTTCCGACCAAAATCTAGGTGGAACGGAGGATTCTAATAATAAACATCTGACCATGTCTAGAAGATGACGATTTTTCCGTTCTGCCACGCCATTCTGTTGGGGAGTATAGGGACAAGTCCGTTGGGAGATAATCCATGTCTTGTAAGAATTCCTGAAATTGTTTGGACACATATTCCCCCCCTGAGTCGGTTCGAAGAACCTTAATACATGTTGAAAATTGATTTTGAACATAATTCAAGAATTTTTTAAATACATCAAAAACTTCAGATTTGGCATGTAGAAAATAAATCCATGTAAACCGGCTATAATCATCAATGAAAGTGACGAAATACTTATACTGTGAATGAGAAATAATTGGTGCAACACCCCAAACATCACTATGTATTAAATCAAAACTTTGGGTAGCAGAAGAGACATGTAATGGAAAAGGTAAAGTTTTACTTTTACCCAACTTACAAGTGGTGCAATCAATAGCAACATCTGATGATAAAAACTTCATTTTATTAATATGACCAGAATTTAACAAAGATAACAAAATGGTTGAATTGGGATGACCTAATCTATTGTGCCACAACTGCACATTATTCCTAGAAACAACTGATAAAGCAAACAAGGACATATCTGGAGTCGGTGTTACTATGTGAAGAGGAAACAAACGCCCACACTTAGGCCCCTTCACTATTACCTTCCCCGTCTCCTGATCCTGCACCACACAACCAGAGGAGGAAAAACAAACATTGCAGTTATTATCAACCAATTGACCAACAGAAATTAAGTTGGTAGAAAGATTTTTGGAACAAAAGACATCATGTAAAGGTAGAGAATGAGAGATATCACCAACAGATGTAATTGGTATAGTGGTTCCATTAGCAGCATGGACTTTAATCTGGCCATCATATGGTTTAATTGTGGAAAAATTTTTGGAGGATGATGTCATATGATTGGAGGCACCAGAATCAAAATACCAGTGAGAGGGAGATTGATTTTTACCAGATATACCAAGAGTGGACAAGGCCTGGAGAATCATCTGTTGGATCATTTCAGGGGAAACTGGAGCAGCAGAAACAGGTGCCGAAGAAGATGCGGAAGATGAATCAATAGTGCCAGTAGCAATAATCGCCTGGTAAGCTTTCGGATTTCTGTTTTGAGGACGTTTGCGGCATTCATTGATTGAATGTCCAGATGCCTTGCAATAATTGCAGATCCGCTGCTTGCACTGATTTGCAAAATGGCCAAAAGTTTGACACTTGAAGCACTGTACTTTACTCAGATCTCTGTTCGGTTGTTTCCCCTTGGAAGAATAAGCAACACTGACAGAGGAGGTCGGTGATTGAAAAGTGGGTACACTATAGGCAACCTCCAAAGTACCTGGACTAGCTTGGTGAAGCACCTCAGATTGCGTCAATTGTCTTTGTTCCTCTCGCAATAATTCATTAAGACAGGCATCCAGAGAAGGAGAAGGGACCCTACTCATGAGATTAGATCTGACTGATTCATACTGAGGCCTTAATTTCATAAAAAATTGATCCCGATGACTAGTTGCTAGTATGACTTGTAATTCTGGAAGGGCTTGAGTAGAAATATTGGCATATTTGATTTCATTTAATTCTGTCCACAAAGTCTGAAAACCAGAATAATATTCCTGAATGGAAGAAGTCCCTTGCATATAATTCGCAATTTCGAATTCTAACTGATATTGTCGAGCAGAATTTTCCTGATGATACACTGTTTTCAGATATGCCCACATCTCTTTGGCAGATTTGTAAGGTTTCAAATTCATGAAGAATTGTGGTTCCATGGAACCGAGAATCCAGGTTTTGACCTTAGCATCTTTTGTGTTCCATGACAAAAAAAAATTTTCATCCTCTGTGGGTTTTGGATCAGTGCCAGAGATATGGCCCCATAATTCTTTACCCTCTAGATAAAGTTCAAATTGAAAAGCCCACGAGGGATAATTTTTGCCATTAAACTTGATTAATGTGATTTCAGATTTCTCCATTAATAAATATGCAGATGAACCAGCAGAAATACAGACAACCCAACTACAATTGAGATCCACAGATTAAACTTTGCAGACAACCTAACTACAAAAGAGATCCACAGAATAAAAATGGCAGTGGCAGAAGAAACCTGAACAAAAAGCAAGAAGAAGCACTGTCTGACAGATTCCGGAAAAAAAAACCACCCACAGTAGTGAAGTCGTCCAGGTCGTCTGGGAGAAGGAACAAAGTATGGGCCCAACCTGATGATCTCTTGATAAATCAGAGAGTGGGGATGGTTGAGCAGGATAAGCACGCAGCTAATGGAAGTGGTCGCGACCAAATCAAATCCAGATCCAGGATCTTGAACGGCCGAGATGAAAACAAACCCAACAAAATGAATTGATACAAAAAAAGGTAGAAGGCCCACCTCGGATGATCAATAAATATTGTAAAAATCTTCAGAAATAAGAGAATATTCGGACGACCAATGTGGAGAAGTCTGCTGAGATGGGCCACGCCTGATCACAGGTGGGCCACGCCTGATCTGAGATGATCAGGGATGATCTGAGCAGATCTGGCTGAAGATTATGATCACAGATGATCACAGATTGGCTTTGACTGAAGAAGATGATGCCATATGATCACCAATTGGCTTCCAAGACATGGAAGATGATTAAGACACTCACTGTAGGGGCTCTGATACCATGTTAATGTGAGAGAATGTATGGAATAATGATCGATTCCTTTTGAGGGTCGTCTGTATCTCATATAAATAGGGACTGAAAGCCCTGATTACAATCAACTAATCAATTAAGCAAATCTAATCTAATCTAGATCCTAATAATTAGCTAACCAAATTAGTATGTACATGTGGCTGTGACTGTGACTAATGATAAGAACAAAGTATGGGCCTGGGCCTAAATAATTTGGGCTTGGAGCAGCATCATTAACAACAATGACACATCAAAAGAGGTAATGTACTATGCAGTATCATATCTGATACAACACTTTTCATGTGTAAAATCCACATCCCAACAATATTCATGGTGCGTCCCTCCCCCATCCAGGCATCAAAGATCACAAGCCTTGCTTTCTTATTTTTAAACCAAAAGCCTTGCAATTATTTTATTAGTAAATCACAAGCCTTTTAGTTAAAAAAGAATTAGATAATACAATACAAGTAGAAAAAAAAAAAAAAAAAAAAAAAGGCCAATGGTGCAACACTTGGACTGAAATAGGCCCTGGCCACTAGCAGTGCCAACTGCCAAGTAAAATCCATTTTGTTCTATAGGTCATCATCATGAAAGCCTTATTCCAATTACGTTGGGTTTTGCTACATGAATTGTGTTTCTCCATTCTAATCTATCCGGAACTAAATCCTCGAATAGGTTTCACTTCTCTATATCTAGCCTTACTACTTCCATCTACATCCTCTTCGACCTACCCTTTCATTGGTGGGCATCAATTTGCATAGAAAAACTCTTCTTAGTGACATCATTGTTCGCCTCTATGTGCAAAAACTTTTCTCAGGTGCCATGCATGATAACGCAGGTTTGAGACCTGCAAGCAGCCACTTTGCACAAAAATTATCAAAGGTTAGGTCTGTCTCTAGTCTGGACTCTCCCAGGACTCTGCTTCGGCAGGACCACACTGGGTGATGACCTTTTTTTTAGTGGCATCGTTGTTCGACTGCGTCAGACATGCCTAAACCATCTCAAAAGAGTTTTCTCTTAATTTATCACCTATTGATGCTATCCCTAAATGCTCCCAAAAATGCTCATTTCTAATTATATCTTTCTCATTTTACCAAACATCTATCCCAACACTCTTACCTTTGTTATACACCCATTTTGTGCATGTGTTGCTTCTCGATTAGCCAACATTCTACTCAATAAGCCATAGACCCATAGCTGGTATAATTGCTATTAGCATCATCATCAAAGCATTGCCCAAACTATATTAGGGTTGGCTACATGAATTTTGTTTCTCCATTCCGATCTATTATCCTGAGCCAAATCCTCATTTAGGTTGCACTTATTAAGATACAACCTTACTACTTCCATTCAGGTTCTCTTTGGCCTACCCCTTCCCCTTAGTCTTCCCCTTAGTGGGCCATCAACCGACACAAAAAAACTTTTTCTTCACCGGCGTCATTACTAGCCTGCGTTGGACATGTCCAAACCATCTCAAACAGGTCTCTTATGTCTCTTATTTCATCATTTATTGATTGTACCCCATAATGCTCCCAAAAGAGTTCATTTCTGATTCTGTCCTTCCTAGTTTTACCAAACATCCACCTCAATAGTCTCATCTCTACTACACTCATTTTGTGTTTGTTTTTATTCTTGATTGGCCATCATCCCACTCCAAGTCATAGTTGGTCTAATTGTTGTTCTGTAAAATTTTCCCTTCAATCTTGTTGGCATACGCCAGTCACAAAGCACTCCAAAAGCAAGTCTCCACGTCAACCATCCCGCTTTTTATCCTATGCTTTACATCTTCCTCAATCTCTCCATCCTTACTAATCATAGAGCCGAGGTATCGGAAAGAATCTCTTTGTGGTATCTCTTGAGCTTCAATTCTCACAATAGTTTCAACTCTTTGTACACGTTCACTGAAGTTGTATTCCATGTTCACCGAAGTTCTAAAGTCACCCGTCATCTCTCAAGTTTCACATTTGTCTCATCTCTAGATTAATCTACCAACACTAAATCATTTGCAAACAACATATACCAAGCTACCTCGTCTTGAATATGAGCAGTTAACTCATCCATAATCACTATAAAGAGATAAGGGCTTAAGCTATGGTCACTAAAAAGGAAAAACTCACATGTCCCTCCACATGTAGTTCTTACACTCATTACCGCTCCCTCGTACATGTCTTTAATGATTTCAATATAACACTCCTTTTGTTTAGAACCACACCATATTACATCACTAAGTACTCTATCATAAGCTATCTCTAAATCAATGAAGACCAATGCAGATTTTTCCTCTTCTCTTGGTATTTTTCCATTGATAGCTCATGTAAGGATTTTTTTTCAATCTTGTTGTTATGCGCCGATCACAAAGCACTTGTAGAAGCAAGTCTCCACTTCAACCATTCCACTCTTATCCTATGTTCGACATCTTCCTAACTCGTCTATCCTTACTATTTATCGAGCTAAGGTAAAAACTAATCTATTTATGGTACCTCTTGAGCTTCAATTATCATGGCAGTTTTAGCTCTTTGCACATCTCGCTAGAAGTTGCAATTCATATATTTTGTCTTTGTATGACTTATTTTGAAGCCCTTGGATTCTAAAGTCTTTCGTTGTCTCCCAAGTTCTGCATTCACACCATCTCTCGATTCATCCACTAACGCTTATATCATCTGCAAATAACATACACCTAGGTACCTCCTCTTGGGCATGAGCAACCACAATCAATGTAACGAAATAAGGGTATAAGCCGACCCATAATGCAAACCTATGGTCACTAGAAACCCACCCGTCTCTCCAGAGATAGATCTCACACTCATTACGCATATCCCTGATGATGTCAATGTAACCTCTTGGGACACACCTTTTACCGAACACCCACCAAATCAAATCTCTGCCCTATCCTCGGCTTTCTCTAGATCAATGGAAGAACCTATGAAGATTTTTCCTTCTCTCAGTATCATTCCATTAGTTACACAGTGAGAAAATACCTTCCATAGTTGACCACCTTGGCAAGAAGCAAAATTGATTTTCAGATATCTTGGTCTCTTGTCTAAGGCCCTGTTTGGTATCTCTATTTTAGCCTCTACTTGTCTAAATGTCTAAAGTGGCTAGAGGTTTGGAAAATATGGTAGACGTTTCCCGCCATCATCCGCTTTCGAGAAGTAGAGGCAAACCCTCTAGAACCCAAAGCCCCAAATTCTGGGCAATTGAAAAGTAGAGGAAAAAAAGTAGGGGCAGGTTGTTGCAGAATTTTCCGCAGAACCTTTCTCTTGTAAGTTTATTACCTGCACAACTTTTTTCTAAATTTGCAAGGTTGAAAGTAATAATATGCAGAGTCAGGACTGCATAACCCGAGTCAGTAATTGTAATATTTTATTGTCATGGATTATTTCAAACCCACAAATAAATTACCAGCACCAGGGTCCTGTAAAAACTGGTCTGAACATTGATTCCACATCTTCCGATACATATCCACACAATGTTCAACCAGTCCAAACCCACTTGAAACCTACCAAAATAAGGTCGCCTACGAGTTGTCACGACCCAAATCCTGGGGCCCTGTCAGATCTCTGGATCGTGATAACTTGGATAAGATTTACCAGATATTAGTCAAATCATTCACATAAGCATTTGGCATTTAGAATCAAATAATACTTTCATTTAATCAAATAGTTACTCAAACTATTCTATGCTCGGTCTGCATCAATAATGTGCTAAAAACATCAAATAATATTCCTAAATCATGCTAATCCTTTTATCTACTAAAATATCGTTTGTCGTGCACTCTTGTCAGCCACGCATATTGAAATTCACGTGCTGATCATCGTTCCGCTCTATCCCGCCTGCAGCTTGATTACCTGAAGGGGGTAAAAGCAACATCAGTATTACTGGTGAATGACTATTCCGAAATTAACAACAAATCATATAAATATAACATCACATGATTTAACAAGTCTAAATCAATAATCAAGTATTATTTAGATTCTTTCATACACAATCCGTGCCCATGCACAACACCACGCCTCAAAGGCCTTATCGTATACATGTATACCGGTCACCATGACCCCTGTCTCATCAGACACGTCCACCAAGGACCAGCCATCAAAGTGGCTCATAACGTCCATTAAGGACCCGCCGCTATAACCGGCCATCATGGCCCGAAGCCATCCATCATCCGGACACCAGTCCAACATATAAACCCAAATACATTGTATTTCATAATTATATATCGACTGAAAAAACATAAACAGCAATTAATAGAAATAAATACTCATGTATAGCAACGTGGGCCCAACCCTAACACCATTCAGATTGATCATTGCCCCCATCTAAGCATAATTGGCATTGATTGGTATAGGGGTATCCCATAATTCAACATTAATTAAGTACTGGCCGTATAATTAACCATAATCTACATAATTAATCATAATCATGTAATTATTCACAATCTACATAATTAATCATAATCATGTAATTAATCATGATCTACATAATTAGTCATAATCATGTAATTAATTACGGTCCATACAAATCTTGCACCATTTAGATAATAAGGGTAAACTTGTAATTATATGCACATATCAGTGTTATTTCCCTTAACAAATTTCTACACACGTTCATACAGTATATGGATAATGTTACCTCACGCCTGAAACACAATAGTATAAAATCCAGTGGGTCCCACTTGGCTATACCAAAAATCAGCCATCTAGGTAAGTGTCGCCCAAGGCTAATGCATCAAACTGATGAATCTGATTCACCATTGGATCATTTAATGGGGTCCACAAACATCAAAATATGATTTACATCTATTCACGCCTGTAATCATAGGGAGTTTACTGTACAGTGGGTCCCACCATCCAATTCCATGATCAGCCAACTACACCTTGATCGACTATGTGTCCTTGAACAGATGTGTGGTCTTGATCCATCATCCAATCACAACGTGGGGTCCACAAGTCAGAAACGACAATCTGCTGATTTGTATTCAATTCACGCCTGAAGTCTTTGGATCACATTGATTAGTGGGTTCTACTGATTCAAATCTTAGATGCTCATCTACACAGTGGTCGACCACCACTCCTTTCACAGATGTGGGGTCTTGATCACTAATCATATCAATAGATGGGTCCCACTACTCCTCTGTATCATTGTCGACAAACCTCTGGTTCTGTATATTACACAAAATTCTACTATTCATGGAGAAACAGGAGATATCAAATTTCTAGCATTAAACTCTTCACAATCGAGATGATATCAGACCCAAGATCAAGAGTTCGAGCATAACCCATAGATACAGGAACCATTACTGTACTACAGAATTTCAATGCACCCATATCAATCTTCTAATTAAAACATCAAGGTATTTAGGAAGATCCACTCACCTTTGATACACAATTGTCTCCTTTGACATCAAAAGCCTTCTCCTTCTTCTCCTAATAAGAAATCCACAAGACTCTCAGAATTTTTCCAATGAATCACAAGGGTCGTTGGCTCTCATATATAAAGGGAAAGATGGAAATTCCTTATTCCTTTCAAACTGCCTTATTTAGAGTTGTCATACAACTCTACTCCTTCCAAAACCATTCACGTGGGAAGACTACCAGTTACAAAAGGTAAGGACTCTACTATTCTTATAACTTGGGCCAATACTACCTGGGCCAGACTAATCATGGGCCCAAGTAACTCAGGATATTACATACTCCCCTCCTTGGGAAATTTGGTCCTCCAAATTAAAACATACCTTGGACGAAAAGATGCGGATACTTGCTCCGAACGTCATCCTCGAACTCCCAGGTGGCCTCCTTGGATCATGATGCGTCCATAACACTTTAACGAGTCGAACAGTTCGTCGCCGTAACACCATGTCCTTGGTGTCTAAGATTGCAACAGGTCTCTCTTCATATGATAAATTGGGTTGTAGATCCATTGACACAAGATCTAGTACATGAGATGGGTCCGGTTCATATTTCTTCAACATTGACACATGAAACACTTTGTGAACACCAGCTAACTGCGATGGAAGGTCCAATTCATAAGCATTCCCATCGCTCACACGTCCTGTAATCTTGAATGGTCCGATGTATCGCGGGCTGAGCTTTCCCTTCTTGCCAAATCGCATCACTCCCTTAGTTGGAGAGACTTTGAGGAATATGAGTCACCAACCATAAATTCTAATTCTCGTCGGCGTTTGTCAGCATAACTCTTCTGGCGACTCTGAGCAGTCTTTAACCGATCCCGAATTTTTCTTAATATTCTCAGTAGATGTTTGCACCCATTCAGGGCCTAAAATTCGTCGATCGCCCACTTCTTCCCAACAAATCGGAGAACGACAACTCCTACCATACAAAGCCTCAAAGGAGCCATCTGAATACTCGAATGATAACTATTGTTATAAGCAAACTCTGCCAGTGGTAACTGCTCATCCCAACTGTCTGTGAAATCTATGGCACAGGCTCTAAGCATGTCTTCCAGCGTTTGATTTGTTCTTTCCGTCTGTCCATCCGTCTGCGGGTGATATGCAGTGCTAAAATGCAATTTAGTACCCATAGCCTTTTGCAAGCTTTTTCCAAATTTGTGAAACAAACCTAGTATCTCGGTCTGAGACGATTGATGCTGGAACGCCATGTAATCGCACAATTTCCCGAACATAGGTTTTTGGCCAATTGTTCCATCGTGGTTTTTCCTTTTAGTGGTAAAAAAGTGTGCCGATTTAGTCAACCGATCTACTATACCCAAATTATTTCATTATGCCTTGACGTTCTAGGAAATCCGGAAATAAAATCCATAGTGATATGCTCCCATTTCCATTCGGGTATTGGCAATGGCTGCAGTAATCCCCCCGGCTTTCTATGATCAGCCTTCACCTGTTGACAAGTGAAACAACGGCCGACAAATTCAGTGACATCATTTTCATTCCAACCCACCAAAATCTGATCTTTAAATTCTGATACATCTTAGTACTCCCTGGATGGATGGTATATCTTGTATGATGGGCTTCTTTCAAAATTTCATCTTTGATTTCTCGAACATGTGGTACACAGAGTCTGCCTCGGAAATACAACACACCATTAACAATAGAGAAGTCGGGTTTATTGTCCATCGTGTCGAAGATATCTGTCAATGCTTTATCGTTCCCGCTGGTGGTCCTTTATTCTTTGTATTAATTCAGGTTGGACCTTGAAACTTCCCAATAATACTTTGTTGTCAATAGACCATAAGTTAACATCCAAGTCCTTGATCTCCTCAAGCAATCTCCATTCCGATGTCAAACAAGCCATCTGTGCTGATTTTCTGCTCAAGGCATCAGCTACAACATTCGCCTTTCCTGGATGATAAAAGATTGAGAAATCATAGTCCTTGAGAAAATTCCATCCATCTCCGTTGTCTCAAGTTCAACTCCTTTGAGAAAACATGTACTTGAGGCTCTTATGATCGGTATACACTTCAAATTCTTCTCCGTAAAGATAGTGCCTCCAAATTTTAATGCAAATACCACAGCTGCTAACTCAAGGTCATGCGTAGCATAATTTGTTCATGGACTTTTAGCTGTCTGGAAGCATACGCAATCACCTTTCCATGCTGCATGAGAACACACCCCAGTCCTTGCAACGATGCATCACAGTAGATCACAATCCTCCACTCCCAGCGGGGAGGGTAAGTATTGGTGCCGATGTGAGCTTACCTTTCAAAGTTCGGAAGCTATCTTCACAGTTCTCATTCCAAATAAACGGAACATCTTTCCTTGTGAGTCTGGTAAGTGGCCCAGCAATTGTAGAAAATCCTTGCACGAACCGTCGATAGTAGCCTGCCAAGCCTAAGAAACTTCGAACTTCGGACACATTTGCAGGTCGCTTCCAATTCGTAACTGCTTCAATTTTTGTAGGATCTACTGATAATCCTTCTCCTGAAATAATATGGCCCAAAAAGGTGACTTGTGTAAGCCAAAAATCACACTTACTTAGCTTGGCATACAGCTGGTTGTTCCTCAACAGCTGTAAGGAGATACGCAAATGTTCTTCATGCTCGTGCCATTCCCTAGAGTAAATCAAAATATCATCAATAAATACCACCACAAACTTATCCAAATAGGGCTGGAAAACTTGGTTCATCATTGCCATGAATGCGGCTGGGGCATTGGTTAAACCGAAAGGCATGACTAAAAACTCATAATGACCATATCGCGTCCGAAATGCCGTCTTGGAAATATCCTCCTCCTTCACCCTAGCTGATGGTAGCCGGATCGGAGATCAATCTTGGAAAAGTATTTCGCACCTTGTAGTTGATCAAATAATTCATCGATGCGGGGTAGTGGGTACTTGTTCTTGATAGTCACCTGGTTTAACTGTCTATAATCAATACACATTCTCAAAGTGCCATCCTTTTTCTTCAACAACAACCGGTGCTCCCCATGGAGATATGCTAGGTCGGATGAATCCTTTGTCCAATAACTCCTCTAATTGATCCTTGAGTTCCTTGAGTTCCGCAGGAGCCATTCGATAAGGTGCCTTAGAAATCGGGGCTGTTCCCGGCATTAACTCAATAGTAAAATCGACCTCTCGAATTGGGGGTAATCCAGGCAAATCATCCAAAAATACTTCCGGAAATTCCCTAACAACAGGGATATCTTCTAATCGGGCTTCTGTTTATCTTCAGTGATAAAGGCTATGAAGCCTTTGCACCCACTCCTCAATAGCTCAACGGCTTTGATGGCTGAGATGACTATCGACCTAACAGGTCTCCTCTTTCCCACCAAACTGACCTGAGTAAATCCCCCCAGGTTAAACCGAACTACTTTATTAAAACAATCTAAAATGGCTCGATACCTAGCAAGCCAATCCATTCCCAAAATGACATCAAAGTCATTCATATGCAATACTACCAGGTCTGCCGGCATCTGCACTTGTGCAATTTCTAGCATACAATCATAAAATATGGTGCTAGTACGAATGTGTTCACCCGTGGGTGTTGACACTACCAGTGCATGAGTCAATGTTGAGGGGGATTTTCCTATCTTAGCAGCAAAAACATGAGAAACAAAAGAGTGCGTAGAACCAGAATCGAATAAGGTACTAGCTTCATGACTGGAAATTAAAACCATACCCTCAACAACATTATTTGCCACTTCCGCATCCTGATGGGTCAGAGCAAAGACTCTCCCATTCTGCTGTTGCCCAGCTTGGGTTCCCCCCTGATTATTCCTGCCTTGATTGTAATTATTGTCCTTGAGGTGGGTTCTGCTGGTTTCCTCGGTACTGGTAGGTTTGATTCTGTTGGTAGGGGCGTTGGTTCTGTGGACGCTCCTGTTGACGATCCTGCTGATTCTGCCTAAAGGGTTGTCCTTGTGTCTGGTTCTGATTCCTTCCTTGTCTCTTAGGACAGTCCTTTACCTGGTGTCCTTCCTGCCCACAGCCGAAACATCCACCCTTTCTTTTGTTTTGGTTTCTTTCCCTAGCCTCCGGACAATCCTTTACTTTGTGACCTCCCTTTCCACAGCCGAAGCACACGCCAGATTTCTTCCGACATTGGCTTGTTTCATGGAATCCTTCACAATGATTGCAAACTGGTTTAGCCCCAGTTTTCTGCTTCTTGTTGGGAAACTGGTGTTTAGAATTATCTGACTTGCCCTCCGTTGTCACCAGTTGGGTTTCCCTCTTTATATCTTCGATTGCTTCTTCAGACACGAAGGCTTTCTTTAGAGCCTCTGCATAAGTCTTCGGCTCGTGCAGCTTCACATCTTTCTTAATGTCCGATCGCAGGCCATTAACAAATCGCTCCATCTTTTCCTGTTCTGTAGCCACTAATGTTTCTGCGAAGTGAGACAGTTCGGTGAACTTGATAGCGTACTTGGCTACAGTAAGGTTGCCTTGCACCAATGTTTCAAACTCCCTCTTCTTCTGCGCCCGAATGTGATCCGGTATAAACTTCTTATAAATTCGCGCTTGAAGAAGGTCCAGGTGATCTCTGCTTCTTGCCCATTAAAGGACCTCTTGATTGCTTTCCACCACTCCTTCGCATCGCCTTCTAGTTTGAAAGCGGCTAATATGGCTTTCTGTTGTTCAGTACACCCCATGACCTCGAAGATGCCTTCCATATGTTCTGCCCATTTATTCGCATCCCATGGGTTAGTGGTCTCCTCAAAACTCTTTGGGCGAAATTCGTTGAACCTCTTGTATAGCGTATCCTTCTCACGATTTCTGCCTCCGTTATTGCTACCTTCTCCTGATCCACCCTTGTTATTGCTGTTTCCCTCGCCATTCTCACTTTGGAGTTGGTGGATAGCTGAAATCTGTTCTTGAACCTGCGTATATGCTTTCAAAAAGCTTTCAAACATCTGCCGGGCGTATTCCGGCATTTCCATACCTCCATTGTTCGGCTGGATATTGTTGTTTTCATTCTCGTTTTCCTCAACGTTAGCCATCTTCTTATTTTTTCTGCAAAAGAGATAAATTGTAAGCTAAAGGATTAATAGCAACATATCTTTCTTAAGTTTCTACTGTTGACACCCCATCGTCCTCACCACGCTGCCTATGGGTTGCTAATTCTTTTAATTGCCCAAAACCTTATGCTCTGATACCACTTTGTCACGACCCAAATCCTGGGGCCCTGTCAGATCTCTGGATCGTGATAACTTGGATAAGATTTACCAGATATTAGTCAAATCATTCACATAAGCATTTGGCATTTAGAATCAAATAATACTTTCATTTAATCAAATAGTTACTCAAACTATTCTATGTTCGGTCTGCATCAATAATGTGCTAAAAACATCAAATAATATTCCTAAATCATGCTAATCCTTTTATCTACTAAAATATCGTTTGTCGTGCACTCTTGTCAGCCACGCATATTGAAATTCACGTGCTGATCATCGTTCCGCTCTATCCCGCCTGCAGCTTGATTACCTGAAGGGGGTAAAAGCAACATCAGTATTACTGGTGAATGACTATTCCTAAATTACACAAATCATATAAATATAACATCACATGATTTAACAAGTCTAAATCAATAATCAAGTATTATTTAGATTCTTTCATACACAATCCGTGCCCATGCACAACACCACGCCTCAAAGGCCTTATCGTATACATGTATACCGGTCACCATGACCCTGTCTCATCAGACACGTCCACCAAGGACCAGCCATCAAAGTGGCTCATAACGTCCATTAAGGACCCGCCGCTATACCGGCCATCATGGCCCGAAGCCATCCATCATCCGGACACCAGTCCAACATATAAACCCAAATACATTGTATTTCATAATTATATATCGACTGAAAAACATAAACAGCAATTAATAGAAATAAATACTCATGTATAGCAACGTGGGCCCAACCCTAACACCATTCAGATTGATCATTGCCCCCATCTAAGCATAATTGGCATTGATTGGTATAGGGGTATCCCATATTCAACATTAATTAAGTACTGTCCGTATAATTAACCATAATCTACATAATTAATCATAATCATGTAATTATTCACAATCTACATAATTAATCATAATCATGTAATTAATCATGATCTACATAATTAGTCATAATCATGTAATTAATTACGGTCCATACAAATCTTGCACCATTTAGATAATAAGGGTAAACTTGTAATTATATGCACATATCAGTGTTATTTCCCTTAACAAATTTCTACACACGTTCATACAGTATATGGATAATGTTACCTCACGCCTGAAACACAATAGTATAAAATCCAGTGGGTCCCACTTGGCTATACCAAAAATCAGCCATCTAGGTAAGTGTCGCCCAAGGCTAATGCATCAAACTGATGAATCTGATTCACCATTGGATCATTTAATGGGGTCCACAAACATCAAAATATGATTTACATCTATTCACGCCTGTAATCATAGGGAGTTTACTGTACAGTGGGTCCCACCATCCAATTCCATGATCAGCCAACTACACCTTGATCGACTATGTGTCCTTGAACAGATGTGTGGTCTTGATCCATCATCCAATCACAACGTGGGGTCCACAAGTCAGAAACGACAATCTGCTGATTTGTATTCAATTCACGCCTGAAGTCTTTGGATCACATTGATTAGTGGGTTCTACTGATTCAAATCTTAGATGCTCATCTACACAGTGGTCGACCACCACTCCTTTCACAGATGTGGGGTCTTGATCACTAATCATATCAATAGATGGGTCCCACTACTCCTCTGTATCATTGTCGACAAACCTCTGGTTCTGTATATTACACAAAATTCTACTATTCATGGAGAAACAGGAGATATCAAATTTCTAGCATTAAACTCTTCACAATCGAGATGATATCAGACCCAAGATCAAGAGTTCGAGCATAACCCATAGATACAGGAACCATTACTGTACTACAGAATTTCAATGCACCCATATCAATCTTCTAATTAAAACATCAAGGTATTTAGGAAGATCCACTCACCTTTGATACACAATTGTCTCCTTTGACATCAAAAGCCTTCTCCTTCTTCTCCTAATAAGAAATCCACAAGACTCTCAGAATTTTTCCAATGAATCACAAGGGTCGTTGGCTCTCATATATAAAGGGAAAGATGGAAATTCCTTATTCCTTTCAAACTGCCTTATTTAGAGTTGTCATACAACTCTACTCCTTCCAAAACCATTCACGTGGGAAGACTACCAGTTACAAAAGGTAAGGACTCTACTATTCTTATAACTTGGGCCAATACTACCTGGGCCAGACTAATCATGGGCCCAAGTAACTCAGGATATTACATACTCCCCTCCTTGGGAAATTTGGTCCTCCAAATTAAAACATACCTGGGACAAAAAGATGCGGATACTTGCTCCGAACGTCATCCTCGAACTCCCAGGTGGCCTCCTTTGGATCATGATGCGTCCATAACACTTTAACGAGTCGAACAGTTCGTCGCCGTAACACCATGTCCTTGGTGTCTAAGATTGCAACAGGTCTCTCTTCATATGATAAATTGGGTTGTAGATCCATTGACACAAGATCTAGTACATGAGATGGGTCCGGTTCATATTTCTTCAACATTGACACATGAAACACTTTGTGAACACCAGCTAACTGCGATGGAAGGTCCAATTCATAAGCATTCCCATCGCTCACACGTCCTGTAATCTTGAATGGTCCGATGTATCGCGGGCTGAGCTTTCCCTTCTTGCCAAATCGCATCACTCCCTTAGTTGGAGAGACTTTGAGGAATACTGAGTCACCAACCATAAATTCTAATTCTCGTCGGCGTTTGTCAGCATAACTCTTCTGGCGACTCTGAGCAGTCTTTAACCGATCCCGAATTTTCTTAATATTCTCAGTAGATGTTTGCACCCATTCAGGGCCTAAAATTCGTCGATCGCCCACTTCTTCCCAACAAATCGGAGAACGACAATTCCTACCATACAAAGCCTCAAAAGGAGCCATCTGAATACTCGAATGATAACTATTGTTATAAGCAAACTCTGCCAGTGGTAACTGCTCATCCCAACTGTCTGTGAAATCTATGGCACAGGCTCTAAGCATGTCTTCCAGCGTTTGATTTGTTCTTTCCGTCTGTCCATCCGTCTGCGGGTGATATGCAGTGCTAAAATGCAATTTAGTACCCATAGCCTTTTGCAAGCTTTTCCAAAATTGTGAAACAAACCTAGTATCTCGGTCTGAGACGATTGATGCTGGAACGCCATGTAATCGCACAATTTCCCGAACATAGGTTTTGGCCAATTGTTCCATCGTGGTTTTTCCTTTTAGTGGTAAAAAGTGTGCCGATTTAGTCAACCGATCTACTATTACCCAAATTATTTCATTATGCCTTGACGTTCTAGGAAATCCGGAAATAAAATCCATAGTGATATGCTCCCATTTCCATTCGGGTATTGGCAATGGCTGCAGTAATCCCCCCGGCTTTCTATGATCAGCCTTCACCTGTTGACAAGTGAAACAACGGCCGACAAATTCAGTGACATCATTTTTCATTCCAACCCACCAAAATCTGATCTTTAAATTCTGATACATCTTAGTACTCCCTGGATGGATGGTATATCTTGTATGATGGGCTTCTTTCAAAATTTCATCTTTGATTTCTCGAACATGTGGTACACAGAGTCTGCCTCGGAAATACAACACACCATTAACAATAGAGAAGTCGGGTTTATTGTCCATCGTGTCGAAGATATCTGTCAATGCTTTATCGTCCCGCTGGTGGTCCTTTATTCTTTGTATTAATTCAGGTTGGACCTTGAAACTTCCCAATAATACTTTGTTGTCAATAGACCATAAGTTAACATCCAAGTCCTTGATCTCCTCAAGCAATCTCCATTCCGATGTCAAACAAGCCATCTGTGCTGATTTTCTGCTCAAGGCATCAGCTACAACATTCGCCTTTCCTGGATGATAAAAGATTGAGAAATCATAGTCCTTGAGAAATTCCATCCATCTCCGTTGTCTCAAGTTCAACTCCTTTTGAGAAAACATGTACTTGAGGCTCTTATGATCGGTATACACTTCAAATTCTTCTCCGTAAAGATAGTGCCTCCAAATTTTTAATGCAAATACCACAGCTGCTAACTCAAGGTCATGCGTAGCATAATTTTGTTCATGGACTTTTAGCTGTCTGGAAGCATACGCAATCACCTTTCCATGCTGCATGAGAACACACCCCAGTCCTTGCAACGATGCATCACAGTAGATCACAAATCCTCCACTCCCAGCGGGGAGGGTAAGTATTGGTGCCGATGTGAGCTTACCTTTCAAAGTTCGGAAGCTATCTTCACAGTTCTCATTCCAAATAAACGGAACATCTTTCCTTGTGAGTCTGGTAAGTGGCCCAGCAATTGTAGAAAATCCTTGCACGAACCGTCGATAGTAGCCTGCCAAGCCTAAGAAACTTCGAACTTCGGACACATTTGCAGGTCGCTTCCAATTCGTAACTGCTTCAATTTTTGTAGGATCTACTGATAATCCTTCTCCTGAAATAATATGGCCCAAAAAGGTGACTTGTGTAAGCCAAAAATCACACTTACTTAGCTTGGCATACAGCTGGTTGTTCCTCAACAGCTGTAAGGAGATACGCAAATGTTCTTCATGCTCGTGCCATTCCCTAGAGTAAATCAAAATATCATCAATAAATACCACCACAAACTTATCCAAATAGGGCTGGAAAACTTGGTTCATCATTGCCATGAATGCGGCTGGGGCATTGGTTAAACCGAAAGGCATGACTAAAAACTCATAATGACCATATCGCGTCCGAAATGCCGTCTTGGAAATATCCTCCTCCTTCACCCTTAGCTGATGGTAGCCGGATCGGAGATCAATCTTGGAAAAGTATTTCGCACCTTGTAGTTGATCAAATAATTCATCGATGCGGGGTAGTGGGTACTTGTTCTTGATAGTCACCTGATTTAACTGTCTATAATCAATACACATTCTCAAAGTGCCATCCTTTTTCTTCACAAACAACACCGGTGCTCCCCATGGAGATATGCTAGGTCGGATGAATCCTTTGTCCAATAACTCCTCTAATTGATCCTTGAGTTCCTTGAGTTCCGCAGGAGCCATTCGATAAGGTGCCTTAGAAATCGGGGCTGTTCCCGGCATTAACTCAATAGTAAAATCGACCTCTCGAATTGGGGGTAATCCAGGCAAATCATCCAAAAATACTTCCGGAAATTCCCTAACAACAGGGATATCTTCTAATCGGGGCTTCTGTTTATCTTCAGTGATAAAGGCTATGAAGCCTTTGCACCCACTCCTCAATAGCTCAACGGCTTTGATGGCTGAGATGACTATCGACCTAACAGGTCTCCTCTTTCCCACCAAACTGACCTGAGTAAATCCCCCCAGGTTAAACCGAACTACTTTATTAAAACAATCTAAAATGGCTCGATACCTAGCAAGCCAATCCATTCCCAAAATGACATCAAAGTCATTCATATGCAATACTACCAGGTCTGCCGGCATCTGCACTTGTGCAATTTCTAGCATACAATCATAAAATATGGTGCTAGTACGAATGTGTTCACCCGTGGGTGTTGACACTACCAGTGCATGAGTCAATGTTGAGGGGGATTTTCCTATCTTAGCAGCAAAAACATGAGAAACAAAAGAGTGCGTAGAACCAGAATCGAATAAGGTACTAGCTTCATGACTGGAAATTAAAACCATACCCTCAACAACATTATTTGCCACTTCCGCATCCTGATGGGTCAGAGCAAAGACTCTCCCATTCTGCTGTTGCCCAGCTTGGTTCCCCCCTTGATTATTCCTGCCTTGATTGTAATATTGTCCTTGAGGTGGGTTCTGCTGGTTTCCTCGGTACTGGTAGGTTTGATTCTGTTGGTAGGGGCGTTGGTTCTGTGGACGCTCCTGTTGACGATCCTGCTGATTCTGCCTAAAGGGTTGTCCTTGTGTCTGGTTCTGATTCCTTCCTTGTCTCTTAGGACAGTCCTTTACCTGGTGTCCTTCCTGCCCACAGCCGAAACATCCACCCTTTCTTTTGTTTTGGTTTCTTTCCCTAGCCTCCGGACAATCCTTTACTTTGTGACCTCCCTTTCCACAGCCGAAGCACACACCAGATTTCTTCCGACATTGGCTTGTTTCATGGAATCCTTCACAATGATTGCAAACTGGTTTAGCCCCAGTTTTCTGCTTCTTGTTGGGAAACTGGTGTTTAGAATTATCTGACTTGCCCTCCGTTGTCACCAGTTGGGTTTCCCTCTTTATATCTTCGATTGCTTCTTCAGACACGAAGGCTTTCTTTAGAGCCTCTGCATAAGTCTTCGGCTCGTGCAGCTTCACATCTTTCTTAATGTCCGATCGCAGGCCATTAACAAATCGCTCCATCTTTTCCTGTTCTGTAGCCACTAATGTTTCTGCGAAGTGAGACAGTTCGGTGAACTTGATAGCGTACTTGGCTACAGTAAGGTTGCCTTGCACCAATGTTTCAAACTCCCTCTTCTTCTGCGCCCGAATGTGATCCGGTATAAACTTCTTTATAAATTCGCGCTTGAAGAAGGTCCAGGTGATCTCTGCTTCTTGCCCATTAAAGGACCTCTTGATTGCTTTCCACCACTCCTTCGCATCGCCTTCTAGTTTGAAAGCGGCTAATATGGCTTTCTGTTGTTCAGTACACCCCATGACCTCGAAGATGCCTTCCATATGTTCTGCCCATTTATTCGCATCCCATGGGTTAGTGGTCTCCTCAAAACTCTTTGGGCGAAATTCGTTGAACCTCTTGTATAGCGTATCCTTCTCACGATTTCTGCCTCCGTTATTGCTACCTTCTCCTGATCCACCCTTGTTATTGCTATTTCCCTCGCCATTCTCACTTTGGAGTTGGTGGATAGCTGAAATCTGTTCTTGAACCTGCGTATATGCTTTCAAAAAGCTTTCAAACATCTGCCGGGCGTATTCCGGCATTTCCATACCTCCATTGTTCGGCTGGATATTGTTGTTTTCATTCTCGTTTTCCTCAACGTTAGCCATCTTCTTATTTTTTCTGCAAAAGAGATAAATTGTAAGCTAAAGGATTAATAGCAACATATCTTTCTTAAGTTTCTACTGTTGACACCCCATCGTCCTCACCACGCTGCCTATGGGTTGCTAATTCTTTTAATTGCCCAAAACCTTATGCTCTGATACCACTTTGTCACGACCCAAATCCTGGGGCCCTGTCAGATCTCTGGATCGTGATAACTTGGATAAGATTTACCAGATATTAGTCAAATCATTCACATAAGCATTTGGCATTTAGAATCAAATAATACTTTCATTTAATCAAATAGTTACTCAAACTATTCTATGTTCGGTCTGCATCAATAATGTGCTAAAAACATCAAATAATATTCCTAAATCATGCTAATCCTTTTATCTACTAAAATATCGTTTGTCGTGCACTCTTGTCAGCCACGCATATTGAAATTCACGTGCTGATCATCGTTCCGCTCTATCCCGCCTGCAGCTTGATTACCTGAAGGGGGTAAAAGCAACATCAGTATTACTGGTGAATGACTATTCCTAAATTACACAAATCATATAAATATAACATCACATGATTTAACAAGTCTAAATCAATAATCAAGTATTATTTAGATTCTTTCATACACAATCCGTGCCCATGCACAACACCACGCCTCAAAGGCCTTATCGTATACATGTATACCGGTCACCATGACCCTGTCTCATCAGACACGTCCACCAAGGACCAGCCATCAAAGTGGCTCATAACGTCCATTAAGGACCCGCCGCTATACCGGCCATCATGGCCCGAAGCCATCCATCATCCGGACACCAGTCCAACATATAAAACCCAAATACATTGTATTTCATAATTATATATCGACTGAAAAACATAAACAGCAATTAATAGAAATAAATACTCATGTATAGCAACGTGGGCCCAACCCTAACACCATTCAGATTGATCATTGCCCCCATCTAAGCATAATTGGCATTGATTGGTATAGGGGTATCCCATATTCAACATTAATTAAGTACTGTCCGTATAATTAACCATAATCTACATAATTAATCATAATCATGTAATTATTCACAATCTACATAATTAATCATAATCATGTAATTAATCATGATCTACATAATTAGTCATAATCATGTAATTAATTACGGTCCATACAAATCTTGCACCATTTAGATAATAAGGGTAAACTTGTAATTATATGCACATATCAGTGTTATTTCCCTTAACAAATTTCTACACACGTTCATACAGTATATGGATAATGTTACCTCACGCCTGAAACACAATAGTATAAAATCCAGTGGGTCCCACTTGGCTATACCAAAAATCAGCCATCTAGGTAAGTGTCGCCCAAGGCTAATGCATCAAACTGATGAATCTGATTCACCATTGGATCATTTAATGGGGTCCACAAACATCAAAATATGATTTACATCTATTCACGCCTGTAATCATAGGGAGTTTACTGTACAGTGGGTCCCACCATCCAATTCCATGATCAGCCAACTACACCTTGATCGACTATGTGTCCTTGAACAGATGTGTGGTCTTGATCCATCATCCAATCACAACGTGGGGTCCACAAGTCAGAAACGACAATCTGCTGATTTGTATTCAATTCACGCCTGAAGTCTTTGGATCACATTGATTAGTGGGTTCTACTGATTCAAATCTTAGATGCTCATCTACACAGTGGTCGACCACCACTCCTTTCACAGATGTGGGGTCTTGATCACTAATCATATCAATAGATGGGTCCCACTACTCCTCTGTATCATTGTCGACAAACCTCTGGTTCTGTATATTACACAAAATTCTACTATTCATGGAGAAACAGGAGATATCAAATTTCTAGCATTAAACTCTTCACAATCGAGATGATATCAGACCCAAGATCAAGAGTTCGAGCATAACCCATAGATACAGGAACCATTACTGTACTACAGAATTTCAATGCACCCATATCAATCTTCTAATTAAAACATCAAGGTATTTAGGAAGATCCACTCACCTTTGATACACAATTGTCTCCTTTGACATCAAAAGCCTTCTCCTTCTTCTCCTAATAAGAAATCCACAAGACTCTCAGAATTTTTCCAATGAATCACAAGGGTCGTTGGCTCTCATATATAAAGGGAAAGATGGAAATTCCTTATTCCTTTCAAACTGCCTTATTTAGAGTTGTCATACAACTCTACTCCTTCCAAAACCATTCACGTGGGAAGACTACCAGTTACAAAAGGTAAGGACTCTACTATTCTTATAACTTGGGCCAATACTACCTGGGCCAGACTAATCATGGGCCCAAGTAACTCAGGATATTACACGAGTCTTCTTGCAGGTAGTATGATTGCTTTCAATATTAGATGGGCCATGTGCAGCCCACAGCCAGATTTGCAAAACTGCGCAAGATTGTACCAGCCAATGGAGTTTTATGGTTTCCCTTCAAAAATAATAGTCTAGTGGATTCCATTAGCATCTTCAGATAGGAGATAAAGAATTAGATTTTATCTAGTGTTTTGCTCTTTCTAAGCGTGTCGACAGTCACAACAGTCAACAGTGAATAGTTGTAGTTTCCCTTTTTCAGACTGTTTATTTTAGCAAGTTGGTCCAGGATAGGAGCATTATCAGGAAGAACAGGTATCAAGATCTTCTAGAGAACTTTTGGTTTTATGCATCATTTAGGCCTTGTAAGGTTGATAGTAGAGAACAGTTGACTTTTATTATTGAATAACAGTGAACGTTATTTCAGTTTTATTCTGTGTTTTCCATTCCTTTTCATTTGTTACTTTGTATCGATGATGTTGGTGTGAGGAACGAACACTTACAAAGGTTTGGACATATATCCAGTTCGTCATCGTCATCGTCGTCGTCATCAAAGCCTTGTCCCAACTATGTTGGGGTTGGCTACATGAATTTTGCTTCTCCATTCTAATCTATCCGGAGCCAAATCTTCAAATAAGTTGCACTTCTTCAAATCTGTTCTTTTCGGACATATATCCAGTTGCAAGAATATAATAACAATACCGTGACACTGTTATTGACAGTCGCAGAAAAGTTAGTTTACAATCAGAGGATTCTTTGTGGATCTCTGAATGCGTCAAGAGGTATCAAGTTAGGCATATAAAAGCATCCATTTAACATGTTTCTTCGTGTTGTGGAACATGACCTGCTCACAGAACACGTTTAGTATCAAAAGCCTTGTCCCAACAATATTGGGGTCGGCTACATAAATTTTCTTTCTCCATTCCGATCTATCCTGAGACAAATCCCCGGATAGGTTGTACTTCTTCAGATTGATTGCTAGTTGCTACTACTACTATCCACGTCCTCTTCGGCTTACCCCTTCCCCTTAGTGATCCATTAAGTTGATAGAATATTTTTTCCTCACTGGCGTCATTGCTAGCCCACTTTCGACATGTCCAAACCATCTCAAACGGATTTCTCTTATTCTATCACCTAATGATGCTACCCCTAAGTGCTCGTGCAAACGATCATTTTTTACTCTATCCTTCCTGGTTTTACTACACATACACCTCAGCATTCACATATCTACTACACTCATTTTGTGCATGTGTTGCACAAAAATAAACTCTTAAATATTTTTTCAGCAATTAGCAACAAATTATAACATGCAATTATATTAACGGCATACAAAATACAAAACAGTATAACATATGTAAATCAAGGCCCCAAGGGTATTAATTTGTTATCTAGTACTAACCTTCTTAGTATGAAGGGATTCATCCCTTTGTGAGTTTAATACCAACGAGCTTAAATTTTCTATCCTTCTAGCCTGTTCCTGCAACCTCATCTCACGTAGGGCATGAGCTTTCTTCTCCTCTTGCAGCTCTAAAGCAATTCTTTCTCTCTCCAATTCACTCTGCATAGCCAGGGATATGAAATTCTTAAGAATCTGATGAGAACTTCATCTTCGAAATGACAAAATAACAGAAAAATGATCAGATAATGGACCTGTAATAACGTGTTACGCAGGTTCAATATCTCCTCTTCAAAATGCTCGGAATGTGATTCCTAACATGCAAAACACAAGAATGTAAAAAGTTTGGTCCGGAGCTACCTTTGAAGAAAGAGCCACTTATCAACAAACAAACCAGCAACTTCGCACGAAGCTCCTCAATCTCCTTTTTTTGGCGTTTTAACAAAGCAGCATCTGTTAAGATCTGTCAACACATGGAACACAACAGTCATACTCCAAGTAGGGAAATTGAAAATGGAACCAAAAGCAAGGAGTAGATTACAAGGAAAGAAAAGGCAAGTCAAATCAGAAAGGAACCTCATTGACACGAGCGCAGTTTGTAACACGTAAAGCTCTACTTGCAAATTGAAGACTGCTCTTTGTCTCATCTGCATGAATCTGCCATCATATGAAAGGTAGCAATCAAAATATAACCAATCTTGGCATGAATTAGCAAATCTACAACACTGGAAGTTTGGTCAGATCAAACTATAAAAGTACCAAGAATGAACAGAATTAGGAATTAATAATACTTAATATACAAGAAAAACCACAGATAAATTCTTCACTGTGACATCACTTGTCTTTACTAACCAGATCGACAGAAAAAATTTCATTTGCTGTGAGATCACTTGTCTCTACATAGTACGTACCATAAGCAGAACTAAATTACAATGCATAACCTGTGAGTACCCCATAATAACAATGCATAACAGTTAAGTACCCTCAAGTACACCGTGAGGAGAGGGAGGGGGAAGACAGAACAAATATCATTCACTGTGAGATAACCTGTCTATACATTCCAGGATCCGAAGAAGTAAACAACAATGCATAAGTACACTTTTAGATGAGAAGACAAGCACATGAGCCAATCTGTCTTATTAAAGACCCCAAGTACATCTAAATGATACATCCTTCTTATTCAAGTAAATAAACACAACTGTTCAATAAGATAATTGTGCTCTACATAAAGATACAAACTTTTTTGTAACATTCTGAAGCAGATTACAGTAAGTACCAGATTTTATGTAATATAGAAAGGTGATGTTAGTCTCGGGTCATTGCTTTGGTGCAATGGTAAAAGTCTCGGGTGCCATGCGTGATCAAGGATCAATATAGCGGTTGTGGTGGGCATAACGGCCAATGGCTAAAACGCTACGTAACGGGTATTCCAAAGAATTCAAATCTTATGTAGCAACTAATCCTGTCTTTTTTTAGTGATTTGGAACAATATAAGGGTAGAGACAACTTTAGGAAAGGCTATTGAGGAGAAGTAGGAAAAATAGTGTCTTAAATTAAAACCGCTTGGCTCTACTGGGTTTATACCGTAGCGCCACTATTTTCAAAATGGTGTAGCGGCCTCAACCGCTATGGCCGATAATGCGTCCGCTACGCAACGCTATTTTGAACCATGTGCGTGATAACGCACGTTTGAGACCTTCAAGCAACAGCTACTTTGTACAAAATTGCCCAAGGTTAGGTCTGTCTCCAGTTTGGACCCTCCCAGGACCCTACTTCGGTGAGACCGCACTAGGTGATGACCTTTGACTTTTTAGAAAGATAATGTTAGTAATCTAGATAGATAGCTATTAACATGTACATTCTACTCTTGCAAGGCTAAATCCTCGGTAAAATACGTGCTCAAATGGTATCATCAACACGTTCATTTTCTCATCGGATCTTTCCTTTGTTTAAAATTTCCTTTTACTGTTTCATGCCTCAGGCAACAGAGCCACAGTCCTGTGGCTTGATTGGTAAGGTCCACAAGTCTTAGTGGACTGGGTTTTTTTTTTTTTTTTTTTCTGTTGTTGTTTTTAACTGGTCCCTTACACTTTGGTGATGTACCTAGGGACCACACCGTGATGGACTGCCATATTGTGAAGAGCATTGTATCATTCTGTAGAGATGTACCATAATAATTAGGATAGGAAAAATCTTTGTTTATTGTAATTACCATTAATTAGGCCGCCAATTGGGCTGATTTGACTAGGTGATTGATTTGTATCTGTTCCTCTTTCCTTTCCTTTCATAATCTTGCATCCTATATAAAACCAAGGGGCTAAATAGTGAAGGGGAGCAATTGCAACCCAAATCTCTCTTATAACTTGTCATGGTATAGAGCAACATCAGTAGGTGGGCCATCTGTTTTCTAGTAAAAAAAGTGGAAGACTTTTCCTTGCATGCAGGGTCTGACAAATGCCTCCATCTCTCTTATTGACAAAAGGTTCTTAAAGAACTACTTGATTAGAGACTTTAAGGAATCTCAAAACTGCTCTGAGATGATCACCATTATAACAAATCTAAACAAAATTTATCTCTCTATCATCCAAATGATCTGCACAATCTCATGACCATGTGTATCATACTGTGGGGTCCACCATTCGATCAATATTCAATAGTTGCTGAGGACGACTGAGACCAGTAAAGAACATTATTCTGAGAATTTTGAAGATTTTTGGGAGATTTCTTGGCAATTAAAGGTCAGTGCTTTCTCTTTTCTTCTATTTAGGCAAAGATCTGCCCGGGATCTCATCGTAGTCGTTGAAAATCTTGTTTTTTTCATAACAAAACTCATTGGAATTTGGTGGAGAGATGTGACTTTTTGATACTTTAAGCAGCATTGAGTCCAAAACTCCCAAAGAGGGTTGCCGGAGCCCTAATTTGTTGTTCACTTGATCTATGCCGTTCAATCTCCTCCTTCAATTAGATATTTACAAATTTGAGATTGTTTGCACTAAACTTAAGCATCTGGGTCACTTGATCAGACTTTGGACCACTCAATCCACTCTCGGTATCTGAATATTTGTAAGATCTGAGCTCTTTTGACTGGACTTTTGTATATGGGACACATGGTCTAGTTTATACATCCGAGATTCTTTTCAGATCTTTGCTACTTGATCTAAATTTAGTCTTTTGAGATAACTGTTGCATAAAAGTAGTCATTCTTGATGGCTGGCTTGGACAAATTGAAGAAATCATCTGTCAAGTTTGTTGGAAAATATTATTATCTGCAGGAATCTCAAATCTGGCTCTTTGTTCACAGTAGAGATATCTGGGGATACATCAATGTGTCAACTACCAAGCCCACAGACTTATCAAAAGTAAACCAATGGGTAACAGAAATTGCCCATGTCATGAGTTGGACATATGTTCAGTGGAACCCCATATTGCAATTGATTTGCAAACCTATCAGACTGTTGCAGCTATGTGGAATTATCTAAAAAGGACTTATCATCAAGAAAATTCAGCTCATCGATTTCCAGTTGAATTCGAAAACAAGAAATATAGTCAAGGGAACAAATCTAGTTAGGACTATTACTCAGCTTTTATGATGCTTTGAATGGAATACACTTCTCTTGCTTAAGCATCTGTTCCCACACAAGCACTTGATGCCATTCAACAAATTCATGAAACTACCCACATATCATTTTTTTATGAAACTTCGCCCTGAATTTGAAGCTGTTAGAGAAAATTGGATGAAACGGGCTCTTCTTCCCAGTTTGGATGCATATTTACATGAGTTGTTACAAGAGGAACAAAAGATCTCACCACAAACAACCAAAGAAGCATGGACACGGGACATGGACACGACACGACACGGACACAGACACACCGACACGGCATTTCTCAAAAAAGTAGGACACGGACACGTCGGGGACATGTTAATATTTAATAAAAATAATAATATATCTAATCATAAACTAAAAAAAATATATCATTTTAACTTTGTAATCAATTTAGCAATCAAATAAATAAAACTTCAAGTACCAGTGTACCACCGTACCAACTAACGAACATATCAAATTATCAAATAGCAATACAAAACTGAAGCATGATTCATAATCATTAAACATGAAATATCCATAGTTCCATAAAATCCATACAAAGAAAAGGGAGGATCACCAATTTCCCCTCCATTCCAAAAACACAAAAAGCAAAAAGAAGTCAATTTCCGTCTAAAGTTTACTCAATTAATGCAACTTCAATTGCCTCCGCCTTATCTTCCTTTTTTTTTTCCAACTAATAGAGATTTTTTTTTACAAACGGTCCCCTTCTCTTTTCTTTATTATAATTTTAATACTTTTCTCCAATTAAAATAGCCAACGTGTCCGAGAAATAAAATATAAAAAAATAAGCAGGACACCATTTTTGGCGTGTCAGACATGTGTCCGGGCGTGTCCGTGTCCGACACCCCGGAGAGTTGTCCGTGCTTCCTAGCAAGCAACTCTTGAACATTAAAAAAAAAAATCTATTTCCAAACCATTAAAGGTGGATATGGTATTCAAAGTAAGCCTTGATCCCAAGATCTTGGAAAGAGTTAGTGTTATTTATGCAAAGAATATGGTCATGTTGCAGTTCAGTGTCAAGAAGTTTTGCAACTATTGCAAAAAGAACGGAAATCCCATTTTTTAATGCAATATGTTATCATAAAACCGAACCAATAGAGAATTCTAGCCCTTATAGATGATTCTTCTACTGCACGAGCATCAAGCTCTTATGTTGCTCCATCATCTCTAAGGTACAGACAGTTATTGCAGATGATATTCTCATTTATGGCATTGGAACTTTGTCTAATTCAACATTGCCTCAAAATAATGCGGAGGAATATATATATCTCATGAATTTCAAACCTTTTTACGAGAAAAGGAATTTTATATCATAAATCATGTCCTTTTACTTCTCAACAAAATGATCTGGCCAAAAGGAAGAATCATCGTATTCTGAAAGTTCTCAGAAGTTTGCTGCTTGAATCACCTGTCCCTGCTGCATTCTAGCTAGAAGCAGTTGGTACAGAAATACATCCGTCAATCTACAACCAACTCATGTTTTATCAAATCAAACGCCTTATTTGCACGTTTATCAGAAACATCTTCAGTATAATCTTTTCCACCCGTGTGGACGTATATTTGTCATTCATTTACCTTCACCAGAAAGAACTCTAAGCTTTCAGCACAATCAGTCCATTATGTGTTCTTAGGATATGCAATGGGACAAAAGAGATTCCATTATTATGATCCAACTGGTAGACAGTTTCATAGTTACCGTTAATGTAGTGTTTTTTAACACTTGTTTTATTATAAACAGCATCCTGATATTCCCACATCATCCACATCCCAATTACATCTTTTTTCAAATCCCACTATGGATTCATCTCCAGGTTGCTTTAGGGGTGGTGTGCCAGCGACACGAACAAAAGAATGGATTCTCTGATACTCCCCTAACTGATTCTTCCTCTGCTTTGGTTCCTCAATTCTCCTCCTCCTCTTCGCCTTTCATCTAAACATGCACAACCTCGTGACTGATAAGGTTTTCTCCCATCCTTAGACTCTAAATATAGATCATAGAATTTACTCAAAAAGTAGTTCCTAGAGTTTCAACTTTTACATGACTAACACCATCAGATAGGAATCAAAAATAATGATGACTATGGCTCTTTAACATGACATGGGCTCTTACTTTATAATGTATTGACTAGAACTTAACCAATAGGGGAAATCCTTAAAAATAGAAAGACAACTTAAAAGAGATTTGCACAAGCCAAACCCCAGAAAGGGGTGTGGATATGGGGCCCTCTTGAGTTCCTCCAAATCTGATCACTACACAAAGTCCACAAGAACCACAATTAAAATTCCATCAGACCAAACAAGGTAGTTAAGCAATTAAACCAGATTTCCAAGTAAAAAAATTTCTACCCGAATTTCAAACATGGTAAGAGTTGTTTAGCCATTTTAGACCAAGTTTGGACAGATTCAGACAAACAATGACGGTAGAGCAAAAAATTTTCCCTTTTCTATACAAAGTCCCTTCATTAGGGCAAAAACTTATAGGCATAGTTTCCTTTTGGCCACTCAAAAAATGGGAAGCGAAACAACATTACAAACATTACGGTCAGTGGGTCACAACTCACAATCATGTGATGTGGCTTAATGATTCAGAACAAAACTTTAAATTGCCTTCGTAATTTTAACTTCATGATTTTAAGCATTAGTTTGCCTGCTGTAGTGTACTGATTTTTTTAATTTGTAACATGACTTGAAGCCACAACCTCAAGGTTGCAATGTTGAGCACATTTGTGCCTACAGGTTCTTGTCCTGTAGTGTAGTGATTATGTGAATGTGAAAGTCATTTTAGGATATGGCATTCATAAACAAAAGTGAAGCTAGGAAATCATGTCATAGTTTCATGTGTTACGCATACATACACATGGCACATAGATTATTTATTTTGCATTGCTGATTTGGCATAAATTTACTTCTTAATATAACCTAACTTTTCTAATATTTACAAAGAACCACCTCTAGATTTGTTCTCCAGATACAACCACTTGTATCCCCATTAAAATATAAATCAATCACTTTAAATAGAAGTCAATCCCACTTTTCTGTCAACCCAACCAGATTTTTTAGAAAGATAACGATGCTTTTATCTTCACAACCCACAGCTTCTTTTTTTTCTTTCACTTTTGGATTCAGATTTTCTACAACTTCAACAAGTGCTTCTCCTACTTTTCATTATAAAACACATGCCAGAGTTTGTGTTGTCCACTAGCCCTACCGATACAAAAGGAATTTGAGATCTAGCCTACTATAAACCAAGTCCAATGGAAGTTGATACCAGTTTGATCTAAAGCCACGACTGGACAGTCAACAAATATTGGGCAAAGTTCCTATTTTGACCGTCATTTGGTAGCTTTGGATTGGATCAAGTGGTTATCAACATCCAATGGACCGAGTGCTCAACAAAGGACCGTATAGCTTGGCTCAAAGCTATTTGAGACCCAAATGAAAATCAATAATTGCCTATGGGTGGTGTAGGATGAATTGCTGAAAGATGTTGGTTGTTAGAGTGGATCATGTAAGTGGGTGGCTCATGTAAGTGGCATATTTGCGAGTGGCATATGTGCGAGTGGCACATGTGACTTGTGAGCAGAGAGTTGACCATCGTATCTTATTGATTTACACCAACTCATAGGTGACCTGTAACCTTCCAGATTAGGCAATAGATTTGTAATATTCTGTAAATCACCCCAATTAAAGGGATTGGTCATACTGTAATTAGCATGATTAATAATATAAAAGAAGAGGAGCTTTGTCGTAAGAGGGGACCCCAGTTTTTCTTCCTTTCACAAATTTTTGTTTCTTCTCTAATTGATATTGGTGAGTACCAAGGTTGGCTGGGGTGGTGAAACACAACATCTTGTGGTAAGGTATGGTGACTGGTGAGACAATCCATGCATTCTCCATGTGCTTCGCCATTGGAAGTTGTGTTATAAATTCTCAAGTATTTTACAATTTATTCGAAAATGTTTTACCATGCTAAGCATGGGCATCTAAATCAAGAAGTCTATGCTTATCGAAATTGGACTTTCACCAACCAGATGGAAGGTCCAGTTCAAGGCATTTACATTTGTTGGTGGGAATTTGGTGACTTCGAGGAGCAAAACTAGTCAATGGTTGCTTGATTTAGCACCAAGACCTGAACAAGGCCAGGGCTCATCTGTTTTGCAAGGTTCCATTGAATTAGGACATTGCTAACCGAGCCTGGTTTCAATGTAAAACTTCCAATTGATATACATGGTGATCAAGTAGCTCTTCATATTACAGAGAATCAAATTTATCACAAATGAGTTGACCATAAAGAAGCTAACAGTCACTCCGTCATGGAAAAGGTGTATGATAATCTCATTCATCCGGTATATGTAAATCCAATCATAAATTAGCTGATCTTATCACTAAGGCACTTGGAAGAAATAAGCATTTGATGTAGCTAAGCTGGTAGGTTTGATTGGTATATCCATGCACCAGTTTGAGGAGAGTAGATTGTATCACTCCAAGGATTATTTGTAATGTCTGTCTCTGTATACTTCGGTTTATCTATTTGTAAAAATTGTATATCTTGTGGTTTATTTGTAAGACTTAAAAAGCTCAATAATAATGTGAGGCACATGTCCAATTCTAACAAAACGTGCTTGGGACTATGTTCTTTCTTTCTTTCATCTTTGTCTTTGTTCTTTCTTCTTTTTTCCCCACTTTTTCCTCATCTTCATCTCACAAATCTGCTTAATTTTCCTTGTGCATCCCATAAGATCCACCCAACCACATCATTGCCATGATATGTGAAATTCAAGTCATACATCATGTAGGTTCCATATATGTGGCATGAAACAAGTATGGAATTTGGTGATTCCAAAAAAAGTTATGGTCCACATGCACTATTGCAAAAATCGGCCTAGGCGGCGCCTAGGCGCTAGCCGGCGGTCACCACCTAGGCGCGCTAGGCGGGGATTAATCGGACTAGGAGGGGATTAATCGGGCTAGGCGGGGATTAATCGGGAATTAATCCCTAGTCCATGCCCACCGCCTAGCGTCCGCCTAGCGATTTTTACAACATTGTCCACATGAAAAAAAAAGGTTAAAAGTTATTGTCCACATGAAATTAACAATTACAACCCAGTTGATTTTTGTTCTCTTGGTTGGAAACGAATATCCCACTTTACTGTTGCCCGCAATTCATCACCATTTAAATTTCTAGGGAAGGGAGTCATAAAATGGATCTGCCTGTTGTTAGGCTTGGATGTAGCACATTCCACAACCACATGTGGAGCTGCGACAGACAGTGATCCATGTGTGAGCTTTTACATGAAAGCGATGTAAATAACAGGAAGAAAATATCAAGTACTCATCTGGTTGCATAGACAGACATTTTGTAAATACAATTGCCCAGTTGTTTGCAACAATTGAATACAAGTAATTTGAGAAGATAATGAAAAACTACCTGTGCTAGGGTAATATTACAAATGATGGCAGTGTTTGCATTTCCACCCAGAGCAGGTTGTAAAATGCGTGTGAGCTTGCTATCTCGATAGGGTACATGACCACTACATGAAATTGTCACTGCAAGTTCAATAGAATGGAGAAGCTCATTTAATGTAACTGGTCAATCGTTTGAAAAACTCACCCTTGGCACTCTGCTCCTTCACTCAGTTTCTTTATAACAGTTCCAAGTGTCATTAGGCTTTTATTTATGTGGGAACCCTCTTTCAGACGCACACCTTCTGCACCCGTCTTCGCAGCACGCTCTGAACCAGCAAGGTCAACTAGATTCTAGATGCATTGAAGGCAGATGGACATAAAACAAGAATAAATAGAACAGATCTGCCGCAAAACACAATATGAAAGAAAGAGAGGCATTCTACAAATGGTTTTGACTTTCGAGGGTCATCACATACGAGAACAGATACACGGACAGCATCACAAGAACCACCAACATCTTCATCCTCAGTTCTGTCTCGGCTCTCAATTATCTGCAATTATACTTGCAAATGATAATCTGAAGAACTTAATTTTTGTTAAAAAAAGAAAGATAAGAAATAATCGTACCATGCGAAAAATTGTATGAGACCTACTACTGTAAACATTCATATTAGTCTCTCCAATGCGGCGATGTGCTGCATGTTTAAGAAGTAGTCAATGCAATAATTGGATGCAAAGAATAAATAAAACAAGATTGATGAAATGTGATTTAAAAAAAAAAAAAAATTAGAAAGGCATACATTCTCCGAACTCCATGAAATCAAGAACTTGTTCTGGGGACGCGACAATTTCTTCTCGCAACCCAGCAACAAATATACCTCGCTTTCAAAAATTACAGAACAGAACTCTAAGCATTGCTTGTATGGTGAACACAAAATCAAGAAATGAACTGCAATAAAAAGATCACAGCAAGGAAAATACCTCAAGACTTTCATGAACCTGCAGTTTACGATGCTCAGGAGCTAATAAATCATTAATTTCCTCATTATAGATTTCCATGTAGGACATGTGCAGAAGGAATTCCCTATCCATGTCCTAAAAACCAAGAAATAGCTGTAAATCTTTATTTCTAAGAAGAAAGACAGAGTTTATTTAAGCAATATAGAGATGCTCAAAGCCTTCTGTAATATCCTGAGTTACTTGGGCCCATGATTAGTTTGGCCCAGGTAGTATTGGCCCAAGTTATAAGAATAGTAGAGTCCTTACCTTTTATAACTGGTAGTCTTCCCACGTGAATGGTTTTGGAAGGAGTAGAGTTGTATGACAACTCTAAATAAGGCAGTTTGAAAGGAATAAGGAATTTCCATCCTTCCCTTTATATATGAGAACCAACGACCTTTGTGTTATACTTATATTCATTGAGGAAAAGTCTGAGAGTCTGAAAGTCTTAGGAGAAGAAGGAGAAAGCTGTTGATGTCAAAGGAGACAATTGTGTATCAAAGGTGAGTGGATCTTCCTAAATACCTATATGATTTAATCAAGATGGCTGATAATAGGGCATGATTCAATTATTCTTAATTGCTATGGATACAGTGATTTTTCTGTAACTGTGGAGTAGACATAAAATCTGTTTTGAGCCCAGGGAATAATGTAAGAAGGGCTGTTTGAATGATACAACTGATATGGAGTACAAATCCATAAGCATCCATCAAATAGGTATGAAATTGGTGAGACCAGAAGCATGTCGACAATGATACACAGTGATATAAAGGAGTTGTGGGACCCATCTATTGATCTGATCAAAGATCAGAACCCCACATCTTGTGAAGGACACTTGGTCGACCAAAGAGTAGATGGACATCTGATTTTTGAATCAGTGGGTCTCACTGATCAAGGTGTTCAAAGACTCCCAGGCGTGAAAATCACAGAATGTCTGTATTGACGATTTGTAGTTGTAGGACCCACTATATGGTCTGATCTGGAATCAAGACCATACATCCTAAAGGGGACATATAGTCGATCATTGTGTAGATGGACATCTTGTGCAGTGGGCCCCATACATGATATACTTGTTAGCCAACACAATTTTATGCGTCAATGGACAGTTTTGGTCGACAGGGCTTGTGGGACCACTGGGCCCACTTGATCATTGATCAACTTCCCACATCTTGAAGTGGGCCCATGGGCGACCTACCTGGTGGTGGTCCCATGTGGAGTAGACCCCATATGCCCCACCATCCATCAGACCCAAAAATTCCAGACGTGAGGTCTTGTTGTATGTCAGTTGAATATGTTTGATACTGTGGACTATAGGAAGATTATCTGATGAAGCATCAGATCTGATGATATGAAAGTTAGTAAGGGTTGACCAAAGATATCAAGACATGATCATATATTAGACCTAGTGGGACCCACTGGATTTGATCATGAGGTTCAGGTAAGATTTATTCATGTATGTGTTCTGTACAGATGGATAAAGTTGTGAATGAAAGTCTATTTATAAAAATAGACTTGGCATATGTGTAGAAATAATAATTTAATTCCTTGCTTAAGTGAAATTAACTATTGTGATTAATGTTTAGTTAATTTTGATTAACTAAATAGACTGTAATTGATAATTATGGGTAAGGTTGTATTACATATAGCGTGGACCCACTATATCACTCTATACCAATTTTGATAAGAAGTGGGGCAACAACCAGTGAAGTGTGTGTGGATTGGGTCCACACTAATGTTGTGTAAATTATTAATAATGGATTATAATTACTGTATGATTATGAGATATGATGCATTTTGGTTTCATATGTTGGACTGGTGTCCGGATGATGGATGGCTTCGGGCCATGATGGCCGGTATAGCGGCGGGTCCTTAATGGACGTGATGAGCCACTTTGATGGCTGGTCCTTAGTGGACGTGTCTGATGAGACAGGGTCATGGTGACCGGTATACATGTATACGATGAGGCCTTTGAGGCGTGGTGTTGTGCATGGGCACGGATTGTGTATGAAAGAATCTAAATAATACTTGATTATTGATTTAGACTTGTTAAATCATGTGATGTTATATTTATATGATTTGTGTAATTTAGGAATATTCATTCACCAGTAATACTGATGTTGTTTTTACCCCCTTCAGGTAATCAAGCTGCGGGCGGGATAGAGCGGAACGATGATCAGCACGTGAATTTCAATATGCGTGGCTGACAAGAGTGCACGACAAAAGATATTTTAGTAGATAAAAGGATTAGCATGGTTTAGGAATATTATTTGATGTTTTAGCACATTATTGATGTAGACCGAACATAGAATAGTTTGAGTAACTATTTGATTAAATAAAAGTATTATTTGATTCTAAATGCCAAATGCTTATGTGAATGATTTGACTAATATCTGGTAAATCTTATCCAAGTTATCACGATCCAGAGATCTGACAGGGCCCCAGGATTTGGGTCGTGACACCTTCAATAATGTAGAAATGACAAACGGGATGCAGGGACTGTCTATTGGTTTAACAAATCCCTAGCATCCAGGTGGGCCGGCGATCAATTACGAAAGGGAGTGCAGACTAATCCAAAAGTCCATCCAATTGGCAGGACATTGCTTTGTATGGAGGTTTCTTTTCTTATTGCTAATTAACACTTAAAATTGTTGTCAGGTGAAAAAGATTAGGATTTGATATTGCTTTTAATCCACGAAAGGGAGTGCAGACTAGTCCAAAAGTCCATGCAATTGCCAGGAGATTGCTTTGTATGGAGGTTTCTTTTCTTATTGCTAATTAACACTTAAAATTGTTGTCAGGTGAAAAAGATTAGGACTTGATATTGCTTTTTAAAAAGCTAACTTAAACAGCGGGGAGAGCTTATTAGTGGGATGTTACTTTTTGTTTCTATTATGTAAAGCTCCTAAATATGTGAATAAGAGATGTGCAAGTCAGTTTTTGGCTGCAATCTATCTTGGTTTCTGCATAAAAACCCTTTCAGCCTTTTAATTAGAATGTCTTATGTCATTGAGAAGTGTAATCGATTTACGTATCCAGATTTATCTGCTTCAGAATTTCTGCCATGGATTCCTATTCTAGATTTACTTGCTGCTGTTCTAGTGGATTGAATATTCAGCTTTGAGTTACTTAAACCCTAGTTCGGCCCTTGTCGAGTCGTCGTGGTCCAGGCTAGGAAAACAAGCCACAGGCCCCGTCACTTTACAATAAGAAAAGAACGCTTTTCCTATAAATAAGTACAAACATTATTCCCTAGACAGTGCACTTAATTAAACAAGAAATTCAAGCTCATTTCTCCATCAATAAATGCATATTACAAAAGATAAAGTTAGTCTGAACTTGCAAAAAGCTCCAGTTAATGCCGTATACAAATATAATTAATTTCTAAATTAGATTTTCTTTTTTGAAAAAAAATGGTAACAAATTTTATTGCTAAGAGAAATGCTAGAACAGTGAAACTCCCAAGACAATACAATGAATACAAAGCCAGCCCCCAACAAACAAAAATATATATAAATAAAGAAAAAGCAAAAATGATGCACCAACTATTCACAGACGTCGTCATTTTTTTTCTTTTATTGATGGTGCTGCAAGACGTATACAGGTGTATCTCATGAAATCTCATGATGAGTTGTTCTTGATGTTTGATAAATTCCATAAAATGGTTGATTCAAAGTTTGATGGAAAAATCAAATGGACAAAGTAATATTTGTTATAATATGAGATTGAGTCGCAAACTTCGTGTGAATACATTCCGGAGACAAAAGGGAATTGCAGAACATAAAAATGGACATCTATTGGAAGTTATTAGAGCTTTGTTGCTTGAATTATTGTTTCAAAGCCATATTGGTCAAATAATGTATTAGCTATGGCTTTTCTAATAAATTGAATGTGTTATAAGTTTTATATGGTCAAATAATGTATTAGCTATGGCTTTTCTAATAAATTGAAAGTGTTATAAGTTTTATGCTCTAATTCTCCATTGTTTCCAGTTCTTCCTAAAGTATTTGGGTGCACCTGCTTTGTTAATATACCAAAGCAACATTGACATACGTTAGACCCTAAGGCTGCTAAGTGTACCTTTAATGGTTAACCAAGTATCCAAAAAGGATACAGATGTTACCTTTCTGAAAAAATGGGAGATTGATTGTCACTAAGGATGTGACATTCAATAAAGATTTCGTTATTGTTCCCCACAAAGTAAAGAGATTCATGAGACAAGGAGTCATGAAACAAGTAGTTAGAGAGATTCAACATATTTGATACCCCTTATTGAAGACGATGTTCAAGAAGAAAATTTTCCATAAAAAGACGGAACTTCATAAACACCAGAAAGCCAAGTGCGGTGTAAGAAAAGTCTAGATCATTGATTTCACCTTGGTTCTAGGATTCAGATATGCTTTCATATAACTCTAATAATCCTGCTTCGAATCTTGATATGCCCATTGCATTGCGAATGGGTAGATAATCATGTGTTACTTGACATTCTATTCAAATTTTGTTTCTTATTATTACTTGACAAATTTATATCATGACTTTGTTTCATGACTATCATCTAAACACAAACATTGTGTACTTTTACGCCTTCTCTACCTAGATGGAATGATGGTATAATTGATAAGATCCAGGCAAGTGAAAAAATGGTACATGGGAACTAACGAATCTTCCATCAATGAAACGTACATTAGGCTGAAGTGGGTTTTGTAGGAAAATAAGGATGTATATGGTATTTTATGTCATTCTTAGGGCCATTTTATAATTTCATTAATATGAAGGATCCTACTTGTAATATTGAGAAAGTATTTGAATAACATAAAGAGGATACAATCGACCTAATCAAGGTACGTGAGTATCCATCTCTTTCCATTTCATTCTCTATTTTTCTCTTCTTCTCATCTTCTTCTTCTTTGTTAGATCCAAATCCCCTCGATCAATAATAGAGAAACTACTTGGTATCAAAGTGGAAATCATCACAAGATCATCAAACAAGAACTACAGCAAGGATCTAACACGAGACTTGATTTTGAGGATCATTTACCCTAGCTGCCTTGCAGTGGTCACAACAAGGTTGTCTTCGCCTCATAGTGATGAAAGCAGACTAGGCTAAGCCTCCCAAGTACTGTAACAATCTTGGATGCCTTTATTGATGTTCGACAGGACCTCATTTTTCACTGTTCGTGTTCAGCAATAGTGTTGGTGTTTGGCAGTGGTGTTGGCCGCCTAGTATGAGTGTAGAAGGGGCCTGATTTCGCATTATTGATGTTTAGAAGGCCTTCAAAGAAATCCAGTAGCATTATAGTCTGTAAGTAGTAGTTTCTCTAAGAGTTATTGATCGAGGGGATTTGGACCTAACAAAGAAGAAGAAGATGAGAAGAAGAGAAAAATAGAGAATGAAATGGAAAGAGATGGATACTCACGTACCTTGATTAGGTCGATTGTATCCTCTTTATGTTATTCAAATACTTTCTCAATATTACAAGTAGGATCCTTCATATTAATGAAATTATAAAATGGCCCTAAGAATGACATAAAATACCATATACATCCTTACTTTCAGGCATATATCAAGATAGATTGCAGTGTACTCATTGTGGGAGAGCTTATCATACCAGAGACACATGTTGGGATCTAATTGGTCGACCTCCAAAGTTCAACACAACATTTGTAGCAGAATCTTCAGGTGGAAAAATTGGTTTGGGAGAAAATGTGGAAAGAAAGGGGAAGTTGGATGTCAATAGTGAAATTGAAGTACTAAGAAATAAGCTTAAAGCATTGTGACAACGTCTGCAAGCATTAGAAGACATGGGTTCCTCACATGTGGCCCGTGTGACTTCTTATTCTGCTATGGGTACATCACATATGGCTTCTGCATCACCATCTTCCACAACTTTGTGGGTTATTGACTCAGATGCCACTAATCATGTCACAGGTATACGTTCTGAGTTCACGTCATACATATTATCACCTGCTCTTGAGACAATCAAAGTTGCCAATGGTAACCACACTAAAGTCCTAGGTGAGGGGACAGTTGATGTGCACAACAAATTATCCCTCAAAGCTGTTTTACATGTCCCTCAGTTTTCACATAACCTACTTTCTGTAAGCTCCATTGCCAAATCACATAATTGTAGTGTTACTTTTTATCCTTCTTATTGTGTCTTTCATGATCTGGAAACAGGGAAGACGATTGGTGGTGGCCATGAGCATGGTGGCTTATATTTTCTAAAAGTCCCTCAAAGAAATCCAGTAGCATTAGAGTCTGTGAGTATTGCTGAGGCTACTTTGAAGTGGCATCGTCGTTTGGGTCATGCACCAGTTAGAAGTCTTAAGTGTGTCTTTCCTTATTTGAATGTCGATAGTGATGTAGTAGAAATAAATTGCGAAACATGTCGCTTTGCCAAAAGTTCTAGAAACTCTTATCCAGTTAGTGATAAAAATAATAGTACACCTTTTTCCTCGATTCATAATGATGTGTGGTGTGCCCCTCTTGTTTCTATTAATGGCTATCGATATTTTATTTCTTTTATTGATGATGCTACTAGGTGTACATGGGTGTATCTATTAAAATCCTGTGATGAAGTGTTCTGTATGTTTGAGACCTTTCATAAAATGGTAGTCACAAAGTTAAATGCCAAAATCCAAACCTTTCGGTCAGACAATGGGGGTGAATACATGTCACACAAATTGCAGTCATACCTAGCTCATAATGGGATTGAGTCTCAAACTTCTTGTCCTTACACACCAGAACAAAATGGTGTAGCAGAGCGTAAAAATAGACATTTGTTAGAAGTAACCCGGGCATTACTCTTAGAAATGAATGTTCCCAAAATATATTGGTCTGATGGTATTCGTACGGCATGTTTTCTTATAAAGCGTATGCCTTCACGAGTGTTATAAGGGAAATGCCCTTTACAAGTTCTTCGTCCTAATGGTCCATTGTTTCATATCCCTCCAAGAGTCTTTGGATGTGTAAGAAAATAAGGATGTATATGGTATTTTATGTCATTCTAATTTTCCTATAGGTTTATACAAGTAACAATAATCCAGATGAGTCTACTCAGAGGTATAAAGCAAGACATGAGGCAAAAGGGACTCGCCTCTCTGTTGTTGATTATTTGGAGACTTTCTCTCCTGTCCTGTAGCCAAGTTGAATTCGGTAATGGCCATACACATATATATCCACCATAAGGATTTGTAGTAAAGGGCAAAAAAGAGAAGTTTGACAGTTAGAAAAGGCCGTATATGAGTCGAAGCAATCATCTCATGCTTAGTTTGATAGGTTTCTCCTAGCTATCTTGCAATATGGGTAAAAACGATGTCAGGCAGATCTTTCTTTGAGGTCATCAATAAAAGGGACGGGATCGGGAATTCAGTGGCAAACATTTGGAAGCTTAAGGCCCCGCCAAGTGCTGTTGCCTTTGGGTGGCTGGTACTTCAGAAGAAAATTCTCACGATGGATAATTTAAGGAAAAGAGGAAAGATAATAGTCAACGGCTGTCCTATGTGCTTGAGAAATGAGGAATCAGTTGACCATCTTCTACTTAATTGTAGCAATGCTAGAATGCTCTGGTCTTCAGTGGCTGATTGGTTTGGGTGCTCCTGAGTATTCCCAAATGGCATTCTGGATCATTTCATATCATGGAAAAGCCCATTAGGGTCACAAAGGGGAAAGGAATGTGGCAATTGTCTTTCCTTGCGGTAATTTGGATCATTTGGAAGGAAAGAAATTCAAGATGTTTTAAAGGGGTTGCAGTGGAAGACAACATTTTGAAGGAAAAAATTAGATTCACAGTTGCCTCTTGGGTGTCGTCTAACAGCTCTTTCAAAGGGCATACAACAGACCAGATTGTTAGAAATTCGAGTGAAGTGGCATGCCTTTGATTAGAGTCTTCTGTCCTCTCATATGCAAGTTTGGTTGATGATTTTGCTTTGGTTTGTTGTTGTTTTTGGCTGGTTGTGCTCCCGTGGTGTGGTGATCATGATAAAAAAGAAATCAAGGGGCTAAACCCCATCTTGGGAAGGAATTTGAAATTAAAAACCTTGTAAAGCATAAGTGTTTCTTAGGAATTGAGGTTGTTAGATCTATGAACCAAGCATAAGACCCTTTAAACACGTCTAAAAATGGGGCATAAATCATCATGATCATCTATAATCATGAGAATTTACTCCCATAAATGTTTTCCCAGATCACTCATACAACATATCTGTATAAGTGCTAAAGTTCATGTGGATACTGATATAAACCCTAAAACCCACAACCACGTCCATTGAGACTACTCTAATACCAAGTAGAGTTGTTGGGTGGGTTTGAGGAAGAAAGGAGTCAAGGAATAAGAATAAATGAAAGAGGGAAATAGAGAGAGAGACAGACAGACAGACAGATGCGCACATAGAGAGAAGTTTTTTATTTTTTAATGATGATAAGACATGTATATGTATAAGCATGACTAACCCTAATCGGCTTTATTAACATAATCAAAAATATTATGATTTTTTTTCCTTGAAATAGACATGAATTCAAAAGGAAAGGAAAAGAACAAGCTCCTTACAGGAAATTATAAAAAGTTAGGATCCCTTGGGGCTACAAGGCTTCTGATCGTGATTGGATCTGGAAAAGAGTTTTAAATTTTCATTGTTTTGCATGGGTTTTCTCACCCCCTATGTGCGATTCCCGGAGGCCTGTGGCAGTTTCAAGGTCAAAGTGAGTCTAAGAGGTCCAAACTGCATCAGAAATTCTTACACTCTATGATGCACGGATACCTCAAAATGGGCAACATATCATGTTGTATTGTATCCGATGATTTCGTTTTTATATGAAAAACCAGTGTCCTTACCATGTCCATAATGCATCCTTCCCGTATCCATGCCATATATGGTTTTACACTTGCTATTACACCTTCATGCATGTCTAATGCTATGATGCACGGATACTTTAAAATGGGCAACGTATCGTGTCATATCATATCCGATACTTCACTTATGTGTAAAATCCGTGTCCTTACCATGTCTATGGCGTATCCTAGCCAAATCTGGGCATCATAGGTCTAATGTAATTTCAATATAAGTGTTTTTCTCTTCAATGCTCGCTAAATGGACTAACGGCACTCTAGATAGGACCTCTCTAAATCAAGTCACACATGTGAACATTTTCCTTTACACTATCAACTTCCTGTAAGCAGCTAATAGAACATTTACTTCTGTTATAATCTCTCTGGAATAAGCTCAACTTGGTATAAATATATAAAATTATTGTTTTGATATTCCTCTGCTCTCCCCCAAAATTCCATGGTAATATTCATTAGTTTGATAAGGCTTGATGTAGTACTCACCTGCCACTTTTTAGGGCCCACATGGAACCATCACCGATCACGGTCTGGGTGGGATGATGTCATATTGTGGAAAGGATTTAGCTAAAAAATCGTCGTCGTCAAATGACAATAGCCATTGACTGAAGGAAACAGTGTAAAGTGTCAGGAGTGATGCATTTGTTGAAGCAAGCAAGTGGGTATGTGAAAGAATCATGGCTCTTACTATGCCAACTTTTAGTTCGATACCTCAATGGTAGAGAAAAAAAATCTGGTTGGCTCCTTTATTTTAGCAAAAAGGGACCACAATATCCTTGTGTAAAGATTCTATTAGATAAGCATTTACTTAAAGCAACAGCTACTGTTGTAATCTAGTTTATTTTAAAATGATAAAAAAACAAATAACTTAATCTTGAAAACATGCACATAATTTTATAAGCAAGAAATGACACCCGTGAGTCCATGACCACCAAACTTCACCGTAACAAGAGCTGCAATACTAGTTGATTTATGATGACAGGTATCCACCTCTTGTATGATATGAAATAAGTCACGCACGGCAAGAGGAATAACCCCAGGTTCAGCTGTAGATCCTCGCATGGTGTGTGTTTTCCCGCTATTAGTTTGTCCATATGCAAAAACAGTACCTGAAACCAAGTGAGAAAAAAAAATCCATCAAAGTTCATTGTGTGGATAAAGGTGAACCCACACACACAAACATCAAAGTCCATTATGCCAGTAGAGGTGCATTTTGGATGTACCACATACATGTAGAGGAACATCGGAAGAATTGATCGTTATAAGATCAGCTTTCAATGCCATTTTCATTGCAAAACAGTTTACAATACCTGTTTCATGATAAAATTGATGCATTGGGCCCGCTTGGATCTTCATAAACCAAATGAAGATAACTCGGTTTATGCAAAATCAGGATTCTTTCGTTTGAATATCCTGAGTCATATATATGTCCCAACAGCTTTGTTATTTGCTGCAACTAGTTACTTGTAAACAGAGTTAAAGGATTTTTTTTTTAAGGTAGACTGAGTGAACTGCAACTGATTTCAAGGATCCAAACAGCACAAGCAAAATAAAATTCGAAGGAAAGCATCCCTAACTGCCAAATCCATACATTTGATCAGGCAATACAGAGCCCAAACAAAAACTAAGCCAATGTTCGGAATTCAGATGTCTGAATACCATATATTTCCATCTTAATCCATACATGTAATCTTCTGGGACGAACCCAAATGTTAATTAACCATCAAAATATGCATTCAGTCTTACATTTTGGGACAAGGAAACAAACCCTATAAGAAACCAACAAGAACAAATAAGATGGAGGCGTACTCCATACCATTGAATCCGCGAACGGCAGCAGCAACGATGTCTCTCGTTCGAGCTTCGTAGACTTGTGCTGTCCTGCATTCTTCTCCGAAAATTCGATCTGGGGGTTGAAAATGGATGGAGAAGAACCGATTAAGCATAAAAAAAAGATGGACAAAGAGATGGGTTTTGGTGGAAATGGGAACTGACCGAAGTCGAACTTGGTGGAGTGGTTGGAGAGGGAGATGGAATTGGCACAGATTTTCCAGGGACTGGTTTTTGCGTCTTCTGGAGAGAGAGGCCTGGCACGAACTGCAACGTGGATTCTCTCCATTGCTACCAGAGAGAATCGACGAGGAAATGTATTCTCTCTCTCTGAGCCTCTGAGATTTTGGAGAAAATTAGGGCAGAGAGATGTTTGATTTTGTGAAGTTTTCCCGCCTTTTAGGTTTCAGTTGACACTTCACACTAGTTCACAGTGGCTTTTTAGGAGAAGCGAGTTTTTTACAATAAGGGCCCTGTACTTTCACACAACGTCAAAAGTGATTCTATATTTTATGGTTTTACTAATACCTTCCTTCCAATGACACGACACAGGCAAATGACTCCCATATAGGATGATGTAAATGGGTCCCGATCCTCTGATTATTCCGAGGTTCCGACCCATTAGAAAATGGATTTGGGTCCTTATTTAAGCCCTGATAAGTAAATGGGTCCGGGTTCGATTCCACCTTGGTTTGGACCCAAGACTCGACATATTACCTTAATTTTCCAAAACATCTTTTACAAACTATATTTTTTTAACATCATTCTCTACCTAGATCCGGACCCGGACCCGGACCCAGATCCAGACGTGTCCCATATATGTTTCTGGTTCTTGTTCCGGTTCCGGGTCCGGATCCGATTCTACCTTCTCCTTAACGGTTCTAGTTTTGAGTCCACAATGGATCCGGACCAGAATCGACCCATTTATAACCCTACCCCTCATATGAAAGATTTAAGGAAAAAATACTCCCTAAACTCTTGATTAATGATCAATGTGAAAGTGAGAACTGAGAATAACTGTGCCCGAGTAAAATTACGTTAGCGAGAGAAAAAGGTGGGACAATAAACATTATATACTCTTGGCCATAAAATCAGTAGCCCAAATAAACAAAATCATGTTATGCATCTATAGAACATGTACGAGCAGCCTCTGTCGTTGCCACATGCTCAACACTACGGCTGCCAAATAGGCAAATTCTGGTTGATAGTCCAAGCCTGATAAATATTGAAAGCGTCCAAGTTTAATCCTATATTAGAATGGAATGCAAATCCAATCTAGATTGACTCAATAAGAAATTTAGCAGGCTTGAACCCCACCCATTAAATGTCCATGCCTGTTCAATTCCCATTTTTACTCAAAGCGCTCTCTTTTTCTCACAATTAAGAAAATACTTAAAAAAACAAATTATTCACATTTCAAAGCATACAAATACACATACACGCATCAATAATTAGAAATATTTATTTATAACTCAAGTCCAGCGGACCTAGAGCCCAAGGCCTTAGTCCAGACTAGTAAGTAGGGGTACAACGGTTCGGTTAACCGTTCATTTTGGGAGAATCGTTAACCGAATCGTGAATTACGATTTTCGTTTTTTAAAACTGTGAATGTAACCGTATTCCGAAAAACCGTTAAAAACTATCAAAAATCATTTTTGTTAAAAGTATGCGTAAGTTAAGAATTATATATATATTTTATTTAGGCACCTTATTTTTTATTATCAATATAGTGATACGGTTAACCCTGTACCGTTTAACGAAACCGCACTTCACGGTTCGGTTCGATTAATAACTGTGAGTCAATACTGAAAACCGTAATCGAATCGTGAAATGTGGTTTTCTGATTTTATTAACCATAATTGTAACCGAACCGTGAACACACGGTTATCAACTGCGGTTCGATTCGATTAGACGGTTTTCTTTTACACTCCTATTGGTGAGGTATACCTACCTCAAATCCGGGTATGAGCCACCATATTGGAGCATTGGACCATCTGAATGTTGGCGGGCTCCAAAAAGAATTTCAGGCCCGGCAGTGGCCTTTGGGTCCTTTTGGACAGCCATACTTATCAAAGACCAAAACCTCAGAGCAGCAGGCAAAGAAAGGCCGGGAGGAGGAAGGAAATGGCAACTGAAGGTAGCAGCAGCGGCGGAGGAGGAGGAGGATTCAGATCTCGGATGGAATACTATCTCTACAGCGGCGACAAGAAGCACGTCTTCGTTGGCATGGCCATCATCGGTGCCATCTTCGGAGTCCCTTGGTATTTCATGAGTCGCGGTACCACCCCATCCCATACTGTCTCTCTCTACTCTTCTCAAATCTTCATATGCCAGCCTCTTAAATGAGAATTCTCTTCCTGGGACCTGTTTGGATGAACCATTAAAATATATTGCAATTTGGAAAAAATTCAATTTTAGAAGCACACAAGTGCTTAGTTTTGGAGTAGTTGAGGTGCAAGTGGTTAGTGTTTCTTCATCTCTCAGGCAAAGGGGGTACTTGCTGACTACAGTCCTTTGCCTCTTGCATAAATGATCCACAGTCAAAATACAATCTTGCTATGGGACCAGCAAAAAATTTTAACCCAAGGAGAGGCTTCTATTGACCATACATGGGATAAATCTCTCACTGATCTTGTCTGATGATGGAATAAAACATAGAGTGAGTAAGTTGAAGATGTAGGTATTTGCTCAAACAATGCTATATGATATTCCCCAAATCAGGGCATGTAAACCTCTTTGCAGCTACTGCATCTCACAATCTCATTAGTTAGCTTGCCTTTCTCTTCTAATGTAGAATCACCTTGACCAAGGATGCAATTCTGTCACATCTCTGATGTGCCAAAGCAATGCCATGGAAGAATGATGCAACAGCACCAATAGATCATTGCAAGAAGGCCTGTGGCCTATGTGTGAGACCACCCAAGATTATTTAGAATTTTATTACTTTCTAATTTCATTAAAGAGTTGTAATTAGGCATGGCTTTCTAATTTCTGTAGGATCCTTATCTAGTTTCCTGGTTTGATTAGGAGTAAGAGTCTTAGTACCTAAGTTTCTTTTACTACTATTTATATGGCACTGTGGAGACCATAATCGTAGAGTTGAGTTCAATATAATTTTTCCCTTGTGGGATTTTATCGCTGGAGAGTGTCTTTGTCCTGAGATTGTTTATGCGGAAACCTAAATCGTTGTTCTGTGGCACCTACGATCCAAATCCTACCCTTTGCATTAAAGAATCTAGTGTTGCACTTTCCCCTTTTCAGCCACCAATTTCTAGATCGCTGTGGGCATTAAGTCTCTTCCTCCAAGAGCCAGTGCTTGTACATTTGATGGAGAGCCATTGAGTGGGATCATATTTCCTCTAGAATTGACCCACTCTCCTGTTCTCTGTTGATCTCATGAATCTTTGTGTGCTTAGATGCTTCCACAGATCTATAAAAACGGACCCCCCCCCCCCCCACAAAAAAAAAAAAAAAAAAAAAAAAAAAAACCCTCTAACCAGCTGCCCCAGCTATCCCCTATATAACTCAACGCTATGGGGACATTATTTGGAAAAGGCTCTGGATGCCAACCTTGGCTTCCAAATATTCCTTTTTTTTTCTTTTCATTGATAATATGACTTGAACCCGCAACCTCAAGGTTGCAACAATGTGCACCTTCCGCTGTGCCATGAGTTCTTGTTATTCCTCATTCACTTGAAAGCAATCAAGCTTAGACAGATGACGAATCTTGATGAATCAACCAAGTAAATTGGGCCCTTGCTTGAGGAAGATCTATTCAAACTGTGATGGTTTATCCAATCAGAGATTTCACCCATGGCTGCAGTCATAAAACTACTGCCCATCCTTCCTCCATTGGCGAAGCAGTCTCCTTGGTTGACATTGTCAAACCAGCAATGCAAGCAGATTGATCCCCTCTGTCATAATTAATTGAGCAAATTAATCTCTGAAGCTCTATGTTCCCTTTGATTCTACTTCCCAGATCTTTTTGGCTTACCAGCGGTCTCACTCTGCTGACAAATGCCAGAAGTCTTCCTAGATCCTCTTATCTCTGAAAGAGAGCCCCACCATCTCGCAACCCTTGTTTTTGTTATAGATCCAATCTACCTCCTTAGGGTCTGAATATAAATTAGAATCTCCATCACCAGGCTGCTGCTGGACTGCATCCTCACGATTCCAAGTGAGCAATATCATGGCTTCCTTCTGACTGTGGTGAACCTTGGTAGGGTTCTCCTCCCAATTCTTAGAAGGCAGAATCTTAATAGAGTCTCTATCGTCACTCTCCGGGGTCTCACTCTGAAGAGGAGTTACTTTAATTGGATTACGAGAGAAATTCCAGACAACTGGCAGGTCATGTTTGACCCCCGTAAATGTCTACCCACCATCAGAAAGTAATAGATTTCATTCAGTTGTAAAAATCCTCTCATTGCTGTCTGTATTCATCATCTCAACTTCTTGAAGAATGGGCTTCAGAAGATCTGCGCCTGCATAAAAAGAAGGAACTCCTAAACCCTTCTATAGTGTCCACTAACTGGTTTCTTCATTTCCTTGTCTCTTAATCATCAGACCTAGAGTTTGATCTGCTTGTTCTGATACCGGTAATCCTAGGACCCTGCCTGGCTGCCTGGCACGTCAACATTTCCTGAGAGAGCCGATTTTGTCTGACTTGCCGCTGGAATCTCCTAGTCGTTCGCTTCTTCTTTCCTTCATTGAAATTGGAGTTGGATGGGTGTGAGATTCAATCTCAAGGGGACTGGGTACTGCAAATGGCTTCCATTCATTTCGCGGAACAGGGTAAGTAATGATTAGTCGGGCCCATCTCAGCAGCAGTTAGTCTGGGCCCAGGTCAACTTCAGAGGGCTAGCTTCAAACCAAGTCCAACAATATGAGCCAGGCTGCCAGGATGTTCCTGGATGCGGAAATCACTTCCTCTGGGCCCACCTCCCAACCTGGCTTTCAAGCTAGGCTGGACTGAACTTCTGAAATTCAAAATCTCCAGCTGTATGTAAGCACCTATTGCGGAAATGTATACATCTTCATGATTAGAAGTCCAGCGTTCACTGTCCCTCAGTAAAGATCCATTGAACCGGAGGCTGTACTACTAAGGTCATCTACCTCTGTATCCATCGCTTTTCCTCCAGTCCAGTGATTCTGCAGATGCGCCAGAAAATCTGGTCAGCACCTTCCAACTTTGATCCTCTCCACCTCCACCTCAAATGGAATGTGAAGATCAAATCTTCTACCGGTAGGCCCATCTGCAGCAGATACGCTTTTAAAGATGGAAACTTTGGGTCATCCACCATTTTGGGGTCTACCTCCTCTCCGGATTCGTCACGGGAACCAATCAGGGAGAAGGTTCCTGGGTGCCAAACATGCACGGAAAACCCCATGACCTTGAGCCAGCTGGCTGCTTAGGGTTGCTCAAAATTTCAAATCAACGAGAGTGGAGACTGGTCCTCCTGAACAGCTGCAGCAATAACCTTCTCTACCTCAGCCTCTGTAAGTAACCTGATCCACACCCTTCCACCTACAAAACAGTAGAGACCAACTAGCATCTTCCCCCAAATTCTGTACAACCAGTCTTTGACTTGTCTTGCGGTGAAGTCCTCGCTTCTGAGAGTGCACTAGATTGCATAGCACCTCTAATTCGAGAGTTTCAGGCATCCAACTAACTACTTTGATTGTCAGCTTCCCACTCTGGATGATCACTGTTCTACCAGTGTTCAGTGCACGAGTCTTGTCCCTCTGCACTACCTCATCCTTTAGGATCATTTGCGCTTACATCCTCTTAGGTTTTATCTTTTTCTGCTGGCTGAAATGAACCAATTGTGCCCCAGTGCATCTCCTTTCCCAAGCTCGACCTTGCATCAGATTGATGGCTTTATGAGGTTCCTGCTAGCTGAAAAATCTTACGAAGGCAAATTCTCCTAAATTTTCCAGCTGGTGTTCTTGGAATAAAAATGCCTGCTAGCTTGGCAGTAATGCCAAAACATGGCCTGCAGCTCTGCCTTTTGAAATTGAATCCTTCAAGCTGGAAATGAAAACTGAGGCTTGTTTACGAATCTGTTTAAGCTGTTCCCCCCTACCAGTTTGGGGGCCATTATCAGCTTTTTTGTGTTTCCCTTGTTTCAGATTGGGGGCCATTCATCTTTCCCTTTAACCGGCTTGGGGGCCATTCCCCCTGGTTTATGAAGCTGTGACTGTGATTCAATTGCTATTCATTTCTTTAGACGGAAGCATTGCAGCTGAGAAAAATATAACTTCATTTCTTATAAGCACTAGTCTCCATCTTTTGTTTATTACTTTTAAATTTACTAGCCGCCTGAATTGTCTTTCTTTGAATCTCCTATAATAAAAAAAGCTTCTAAAACCTTCTTTTGAAAAACTTCAATCCTTCTTTTATTATCTATATCTTTGCCCATTGGCATCCCAACTTTGATTGTCCCAACAAAATGCTAGAAGAAGTGTTCTTCCAGCCATCTTGTATATCCCTTGGAGTCATTCACCTACCACTAATTTTCAACTAAGAATGCACTCATGATTTGTGCTTGTCGAACCTCATTAAAGCTTCCCAATAGAGACATCTCTGAATTATTTTTTTCCCATAGCCCATGCAGTTAACTACATCTTGGATCTTCCCTATGATGGGAGTGGGTGGTTGTCTCCCATCAAAGATTCTTTTATTTCTTTCTTTTTATCTCTCTTTCTTTTTTTTCCTCCAAATAAGTTTCCCTTTCATGGGAATGGTCTATCTGATTGACCTCGGATTTGTGGTCCAAAAGATTGAGGTACTGCCTAAGAGAAAGAGAAAGGATCCAAGAAAAAGGAAAAGATATACAGACTCGTGGAGAGAAGAATTATTGATGGATTTATCATTTGAGCAGTAGAGAAGGTAAATGTTAGCACGTTATCCCTAAGGTTGCCAATGGACCCTCAATTACCCACTTGCTCAAAGTTCGCTGCCCTTGTATTTCTGGCTTTATTTCTTGTGTTTTTTGCCATGTTTTGTCTTCTTAATATAGGTTCCATTACCGATAAAAATATATATTTGTGATATGGACCTGATAATCCCGTGAGAGGGTCAAGCCATTGATTTCAATTTTGATTTGTTTTAACATAAAAAGCTAATACATCTAAAATGAGACCCATCTAAAATAAAAATTAATCTCTTCTATTGCTTCTCCTCCTCTCCATGGTCTCTTGCTTGTTAGAGAAATTCAGAACAGCCATTGATTTCAAAATGTACCTACCAATCTGAACCTTTTTAGCACCTTCATTAAAACAATGAGGACAACATGGACCTTCCAAAAAAGAAAAAGTAATCATTAGAAATTAATCAATTTAACAAAAACACTGAACCTTTACTCTTCACTATTTTTACTACTCAGTCCAGTAATTTGGATTTCAAAATTATGAGATTGATCCATGGGGAAAAAAAAGAAGTCTCATTAAAGGCCGTCCAAAAGAGTTCCATTGTTTCTTAACCTATGTGAAAGCACAAACGCTAGAAACAAACAATGCCAAAGAGGCCCTTAATATCTGACATGTTGACTGTTTGGATGCCTGTATCTTCCACTTAGGAGCACAACATTGCCATATATGTTTTAAGTGTTGGTCGTTTGCTTTCTTACATCTTCCAGTCATCTGCTTGGCATCAATTAGTATCAATCTTGTTGGAGATGCAGTATGTGGGGCATAAGAGTATTGCTTCCAGCTGATGGAATGGTTATTGGGTTTGCTCGTTAAGTTTGTGATGGATATCAGGAATTGCAAGGATACATGAGCTAATATGTGATTTCTTAGTATCATTTTGCTTGGATCACCTTGCTGGAATTTTGCGCGGTATTACTGTATTCAATCTGATTGCATTCGGAATTGGGTTGTTCTTAAAATGAGTAAATCTTGACTAAACATAAGATTGACCGTATTCAATCTGATTGCATTCGGAATTGGGTGGTTCTTAAAATGAGTAAATCTTGACTAAACATAAGATTGACCTGGATTGGCTGATTTTGCAGGCATCTGGATTGTCCCGTTTGGACCTCTCCCCCATCCTAACCAAATTGATTGGCCTGATCGATAATCAAGTGTAGGTTTGGGTTCATGTCAGGGATCCGATGGACATTCCTTTTTACTATGCCTCTTAAAAACTAAACCTTTAACCTTGCTTCCTTCCATCTTTTGGCGCTTGTTGTAGTGATTAGACTTCCCTCTTTTATAGAGCGTTGGGGTACACGTTTGATCTCTGGTAGGTCGTTCTTGTAGTCTTTGTAGTCCTTTTAGCTGTTCATTGCTTCGCCCTGAAATTCTCTACTTACAGGGTGAGGATTGTCCAGTTAATGTGATCCATGTGCTATAAGAGAATCTGTTTAAGTAGATAGTCCAATCTTGCATGTTTTACATGTTAAAAAAGTGACCGATTGGTCTCTTAAAAAAACTCTTAACTAATACCCATTCTTTCATTTATTTTGGCAGGGACAAAGCATCGTTCACACCAAGATTACCTGGAACGAGCTGATAAAGCACGGAGTGAAAGGCTGTCTTCGAGCACGCCATCCTCTGTTAAATAAGAATAGGAACATTCTCTAAACATGCCCTCTGAGACAATTTTGACTGTTCTATAAAAGGATAAGCTGCTTTCATGTGTAATCAAGTCTCTGATGAATCAGTCATAGAGAAATAACTTGTGAACAGGTAGATGGCATCTAAACTCTATTTTACAAATTCTTAATTGCATTACAGGAGTTGCATTTTCGAATGTGGAAGCTCATGCCACGTTTATCTTTTGAAATATTAAAACTGTTATGCATCTCTGATGAATACACAGCTACCACAAGGAATCTTTGTTATCATTCCCTGTTTGATAGATATACTCTCTCACATTGATACCAAGAAAAAAATCTTGGTAGAAAGAAAAAAGTAATTCTATATATCCATTTATCCACTTTGAGTGCTTCAAAAACAGAGTGTCGTAATGATCTTTTGGTCTTCGTTTTTCTCCCCTTCATATACCTAGGTCACACAAAAACCTTTTAATCCCTCTATTCTCCGTTGTTAGGCATGCCTTTAGATGGATCCTAGAAGGTGAGTTTGCTTATAAAATGGTTCGTTCGTAAAATGTAATTAAATCAAATATGAGGATTCATGAATTCATCTCAAATAATCTCACATTTAGATGCGTGGGTTTGCTCTTTTCCAAATCCTAAGTCATGAATTTCTTAAGTCTTACCTATAGGATGGTGTTATTTGAAATCAATGCAATGGATTTCTTATGTAACGCACAAATCTTGTTTGTTGTTATATTTATGGTACCAAGTTTGAGCAAATCCATGTCATGGAACAAAATATCTATGTAGTGGCTTATATATTGGTCGCGGTGGCCATGACTGGTACGCTAAATTGAAAATATTACGCTATAGTTTAAAATCTAGCTGAGCCAAGTAATTTTCATTTAAAACATTATTTTCATTACGCTATGAAGAGTCATTTTTAAAGTTGAGGCTATCATCATGTGGTTCTAAATCATTAAAAATACTACTACATAAGATTTGAGTTTTTTTTAATACTTAAAATTCACATTGCTATGTCGTTATATATCGTTATATATCGTCACAACCGCAACATAGTGTTTTGGCCACTCGCCACTACACCCATCGCAATCATTATTTTGATTCTTGATCGATTTATCAAATGCTACAGTGATTTTACTTTTTTCAACAGCTCTTGACAGCAATGGTGTGTATATTTTGTACCCAGTCTTGAATTTGTGCATGTACTAAATTCTGGAAGAACTACCTCCTTCCTCTTGATAAAACACTCTCCCCTAGTTAGGAAAAAAAAGTAGCGAGTCCAAAGCCATACTGCCACTATCAGCCAATGTGAGGAATAAGGTAGGGTCATCAAGTATAAGTACTTCTTACAAATGAGGGATCTAGACAGTTTCGGCAGACATAAATATCGATCTCATATAGGTACGCATCTTGATGAGTTTAATCGGATAAAAACTTGATCAGTTTCATTGGATCTGTAATCCACACATCTTTGTTATAAAAGATTGAAGATTTTAGCTATATCATTGTGCACATCTTTGTTGGATGCAATAGATCCTAATTCCTACCTATCCGTGATGCAAAATATGAAGGATCTTCCCATCAATGGTCCACCTGTCCTGCCCATCTTATCCATCTAGTGGGCCCACACAAGGTCCACTGATTGTAACAAAAAAACAATCTTTTGTTTACATCTTCTATTTGAAATCCCATTTTAATATTCCAAACTTTCAAATCCCATTAGCCTTATCATTATAAATTCCCCTGAGGTTCGCCCTTATAAATCTATTAGTTGTGCCCACCATCATTATGGATTTACGTTATTGTTCTCTAGTGCATGGCTCAATTGATCTTCTTCATCCTAGCACTTACGGTTTACCGTAAGGACCGCCTATTGGGGCCCACCGTGAGACCCTACTTGTCATGGGACAAGGGGGGATTGAAAGATCCAAGTGGGGTCAACTTACATATCAAATTTGAAGTCAATCTAATATTTCTAACCCCTTCATCCAACGTCCACAAGTTTAATAGCTTTATAATAAAGAAAAAAAATTGACCCTCAATCCAACGGTCTACTTCATCCGAATCCATGCAAATTCATGGGATTCATTGCCTATAAGGGAGTTATGAATGAGTGGTCAATCTGGATTGATCATGGGGTGGGCCCCAGTGGGCATTCCGAACCGTAAGGACCGTCCTTACAGGACCTTTACCCTATATATATATATATATATATATAGAGAGAGAGAGAGAGAGTTACTGTTCATGGTGTGGACGGTATTCCTTCTCCTAGGCCTAGGGCATCTCCTTTGAATCCTCTTCGGAGGTCTAAATAAATATAGAGGATTTTACTGGAAAATACCCAGTATTTGTCTATTGTACTTGGTAGTGCCTCGGAATATTTTCACCACGGTAGCATTCCTCCCGCCACTTTTCCTTTTTTTTTTAGTATTTTTTTAGAGTGACGATGTCGTCGTTTGAAATGAAATTAAGTGACACTATCATCACTCGTCGTTATATAAACCCACTTTCAAAACCCCATTTTTCTCATCTCTAATTGCCCGCATCAATGAATACTTGCAGTACCATATTCTCCATAGTTGGCATTACGTATGTCAAGTTATCTGTCCTGTCTCCACAAGATTGTTTAGTGAAGTTCCTCTCACATCCGCGAAACCGTTGCAAGGGATTTACGAAATCGAAACGAGGCAGACACAGGCAACCAATCAGGTTGTCTTCCAAAGAGCAATAGGAGTTAAATCCACATATGCCTTTGACCATACACTTATCGTCTATTAATTGCCGACCATCTGATCTCCATCGAGTAGCTGCCATTCCTCTCAACACTGAGGGAATACAACCGGAATATCCCATCAAAATCGATAGTTGCACGATAGAAGATCATTTGGTTTCTTGAAGTCCATCCATCTGTAAAATTCCTTACAATCTTCCCATCCTCCCTAAACAGATACATGTGCCCATCTTCATCAAGTGCTAGTGTTGGCCTGTATCCTTGGTCAAATATTCCAGAAGCGCAATAAGCATTCTCAGCAATATCAGTTGTGTCTAGTAGGTAAAGTACAAGGTTCCCATCGTCCTGGTTTTTAAGTCGAAACCTCCCTCTTGAGTGGTTAGTTTCGGAGGCACTTGAAAAAACTGATTTCATGAAGAAAGAGTCATATTTGCTAATATTGAGAACATGGTAGAGGAAGGAAGAGGAGAGAAAGGAAGTGGAAAGGAAGAATGGGAAAAGGAAAGAGATTGGAGGTATAAAAAAAGCCGAAGAGTGACGCTAGTGTCATTAATTTTCACATTGAGTGACGCTAGTGTCACTTGTTTCATATTGGAAAAAAAAAAACCAACCCCGTTTGTGTGGTGCTATTTCCGAGGCACTAATTCGTGCAATGGACAAATACTGGGAATTTTTCAGTACGAACCTCATAAATATATAATTATATTTTATCATTATTTAATTTATTTTTAAATATTTTTAAAATTATTAATAAAAAAAACACAACTAGCTTGAGTCTCCGCGTTGACTTTGTCCGACTAAATAAATGTATAATTATAGTTTATAAATATTTATGTTACTCCTTTTCTTTTTCTTTATATATGATAATGTGAGTGTGTGAATCTTAAAAACTTAGTACTCTTAATCTTTTCTTACATCAAACCTTTTGGGAGGTAAGAAAAAGCTAAATAATTATTAAAAAAATTCAGTGATTTATGCTTTATATTTTTTTTCAAATGCATTCTATGGATAAGAGAGCTCCTCTCCTTTTAAATTGACTAAAAATTTATATGCATTAAGACTTAAGAGGATAAATTCCCTCAATAGCATGAGGACCTTTCCAATTGGGCCGGAGTTTACCGTTAATATGAGGGAGTTGTGATTGCGGTCTTTCTTCCTTCAGTAACTTGAACTGAAGTTGAAGTGCTTCTAGCCTCTAATCCTCTGTCATATTTTCATCGAGCTGAGCTCTCAGGGAGAAAATTTGAATTTCGTATGGAATGACTAAGTTAAAGCAAAAGGTGTTTGACGTATTGGAGTCCAAATAGAAGTCCGGCGGGTGCATAAGCATAATGCTTCAACTAATCTCTTGGCCGAGAATGGCGGTACAAGCATAATATTGGAAAATTCCATCATGTGGGGCCACACATGTACATATTCAATGTGTTATGTTATTTTTGGTTAAGCCTATATTAAAGTGATCTAATTAAGACTTAAAGTTTTAAGGCTTAAATGTATAATTGTCATGGGATTAATGTGTAGATACTAGAATTCTATTTCTAGTTTGATGAGGGGCCAAATTAGAAATGGTAAAACCAATGATAATCTCATTATTATATATTATTAAATATTAGGGTTATGGTCTCCAATTCATATAGCAAGTTCCTATTCTCTCTGACATCCCATCATCAGAAAGAAGATTTCTCTGGGTAGCCATATTGGATTGGAAGATCAACAACATGTGAACAACTTCCTCAATGGATCAAGGTATGTTTCCGCTTTACATCTCCCGATGATTTGACATGGAGGATCTTGATTTGATTAAGGTTTTTTAGATTCTTGTTTTCTATCACATAATGCTTCAACTAATCTGTTGGCCGAGAATGGCCACTTACCTCACTGGTAAGTGGTGGCAGCAGTTCTCAGCTAGTTGTCCAAGGTTCGAATCCCGGGTATGCCACATTTTCAAACTTGTGTGGGCTTTCTTCCTGCTTTTGCACGTTGCTTTCCCGCTTGTGTGGACTATCTTCCGTGTGTTTATGGGCTTTTTCTTGGGTCCCAGCCCCTTTACTGGGTTAAAAAAAAAAACATCTAATCTCTCCCCTCTTAAAAAAAAGGGTGTTGCGTGTCTTCTTTATAAGGTTTTGTTGGTAGCTTGGGGGAAAATTTGGATTAGAGTGGTCCAATTCAATGTTAGATCTCTTACACAAATCATACATTTTTTTTTTCTGTGAAGAAAACTGCGGATCATTGTCAATAACAAAAACCTTTGGTATTTCGAATCTAAGTATGATATTTTTCATTATAAAGCAGACCACGGTGCTATCCTTTATATTTACACATGACTCGGCTTACATGAATCACATCTGCATGGAGTATACATTCCTTCCACCATTAGACATAATCGGCCGAGTCTCGTTCTATTGTAGGACATTAATATCTCTGGCTCAACACGTCGCCTCCACATGTGCTAGAATGCGCATCATGAATTATAAAAGAAGGATCTTGTTCATCTACACAATGCAGGAGGGTCCCTTTGAAAGGGACCATTTGTAAAGTTGTTCTCCTACATGAGATTTCAAGTCTCTCCTCCAATTATCTACATAGCTCCTGTCCACCATACACTGTCCGAAGTTTTGTCTGTGGAAATTTTAACCTTCTCTGGCTTTTTCTGCACAAGTTCCAGGTCAAACAATCTGTGCTCAGCGACTTCCTCGGCGATCTGCAACAATTTGTGACATATTTACCATGGCATTTGAAGACCAAAGGGTAAAAATGGGCTCATCCGGCATGGTACTATAGAGCCAAAATCGTGCATGACATCTATCTTTAACAGTTGGTTAAAAATCAATGGTAATGAGTGTAGCTAATATATTTATCTTTGTAGCACAGTTTCGAATGTGAAAATTGTATGGTCGTTGAGTGTAATTACATCATGCACGGTGTGGACCTGATGTGGGGCCCAGTTGATGTAATTACTTCATTCATCAACTGGGCTTGATTTTTGAAGATTGTTGTGTGATTAAAAAGACCAAGAACTCTCCTAGTCATTCTTTGGAACTCCCCTAAATCTGTAGATTTTCAACTTTTCCTGCCACAGATGGATGCTTTTTTGAAGAAGTTCAAGAATTCCAGGTCCAAAATGAAATTTATGGTTTGACATCAATGTCTGCAATGCTCTGATTTAGCAGATATTCAAATCTGCCCATCTTCTCTTTGAAAAATGGATGATACTAGAAATGAGTGCGATTAGAGCCCTTTCATATGACAAATACTTTTTTCTTTTTTCTTTTGGTTAGCAAGATGAAAAAAAATTTATTAAGAAAAGGAAGGTACAAAAAGAGTTTCCAAAAAATCAGTAAAAAAAGTAGTGTCCTAGTGGAAGATGAATGTAAAACAAAATAAAACAGAAACTTCAACATTAGGACCCACATAAATATCATTTCTCTATTGCTCGTTAAGATATAACTGGTAAAATATCATTGAATCATTATCTATCAAGAAAAATTAAAGGAAACTGCAAAGTTCAGGTGGCCCCAGCCCCTTTTGACTGCATGCTCTTTAACAAACTTGCAAACATTAGAAAGCGCCAAAGATTGTCATTCGACTACATTCAAATAGAGAAGCAATAAAGCATTTGCAATCAAGTGATGCCCGAACAGTTCTTGAATGATTCAATAGGCTAAACAGTTCTGTGGCAGGCTGATATCAACCTCCATAACGAATCTTTAGTGATTCTGGAGGCTCTTCTTCCATGATACCTGACCCAGTTGTGGCAAAGTACTCACGGATAGTTGTTCTCCGGTCCCCAAGAAAAGTATGATCCAAAAAGTTGTCATAAGCTTCTTCACCGAGATTCTTTGCTGCCAACACACTAAAGAAAAGAAGCTTGAGTTTTTATTCATCTGCAGAGACCAATGTCATGCAAATGACGTTGCGCGGATAAGCTCAGGCAATAACGTTCAAACAATGGCTCTAAATCTAGAAGCTAAAAGACAAGAAAGTTGAAAGGAGTTGCAAACATGATGTGAAAAAGATGATGACAATCCGACAGTTCAGGTGTGCTAATATATGGGGGCAGGTGTACATTAAGGGTTCGAATTCATCATAGATTGCCCCATTAGAAGTTTCTTCTTTGAAATAAGCAATTAGCTTGTTTATAAGTTATGAAACACACAAAAATATTGATACTATGCATTAGAGATACTGTGTGGAAGAATTCCATTGGACTTGGGCCCACTTTGGATTGATCCAACAAGACATTCATATTGGTCCCCTGCAAACAGGCAGCAGAAAACTTCACACTTCATTTAGAGCAATGTACAATGTTCGATAAATCAAAGCGTGAAAAAAAAAAAAAAATTAACTATCCAAGTAAATTCCATTTTGTATGCATTGACCAATGCAGCGGTGTTTAGCAATTTAGTTGCCGTGAAACAGGGCCACAATCTATTAACATGCTTCAATGTAACTCATGCGCATGGGAACTCCCATGCAGACATCAGCATTTGATTCTCTCTCTCTTTCTCATACACACAAAAGCGCACGTGGACATGCACGCACATACTCATCACTAACCATGCAAGGTTGACCACATCTAGTAACTTAATAAATTAAATCCTTTTCACCTATTTTGACACCCTTTTCCACTGCTCCTTCAACCATCATCTGATAACCTTTCCTTTTTCACCTACAATTACAACCAAAGCTGCCTGCTGCCACTGGCGACTGCCAACTTCGATAAATTGTTAACCTGATCTTTGCCCAACCTCTCAACTGACTCTGGTAAGCTCTCAATTGATCTTTGCCCTTGCAAACTCTTGAATTCAGAATCATTGGCCTTGCTTATCTCCGAATGCCTTCCATCTAAACCTATCGTCACATTCTCTACATATTCTGATCTACTGCATGAGCTCGTGAATGGTAGGTTAAGACTATCTTGTCAAACTGCTTCAACCACTCAGGCTCACCATCTTTAGGCCTCAGCTTTCTTGCTCCACCACTGCATTGAAAGATTCCCAATCGAAAGCCCACACCAGGTCCTGAAACTGCCACCGAAACCCAGCATCTTTGATCTCTCCCCTCCTTTTGCATCTCTACAACCCTCATCACATGCCTATCCGACGCAGTGCGGGTAAGGGAAGAATAACCAATGGGTTATTCTCCAAGCCAAAGGCTTTGGGATAGGGATCTATAGGATCCAAAATGTCTTGGTCTCACACCATAGACACACAAAAATTCTCAACGAGGAAATTGTATTAATCAATCAACTTCTGAGTAAGAGGATTACAATCCTTTATATAGACTCTATTTCTAATATATTCTTGGAAACAATTCCAATCAAAAATAGATTCTAAATCCAAATGTAAACTTTCTAATAAAATCAAATCTTTATCCCTAAATTTTAGCTACTACTTATTTAAATAATGGTAAAATAGAAAAGAATCCTAAGCTTGCACAATCTTGAGATATTATTCTCTTTAATGAGCTTTAGTGGGCTTGGGCCCAATGGGCTGGCCGATGATGGATCTGGCCTGCATCACTATACCCATCCAGCAAAAAGAACACTTGTGGAACATGATTTGTGCACTGCCTCTGGCCCTGTTCTTTGCTTTTATCCCACCGAAATCGCCGCTGAATGCTAACAATGGACCTGGGCTAGCCAATTCTCAGTGTTGGTACTTCTGGTGGACTTAAAGAGTACAAAAGTTGTATTGTGTCCACTGTTATAGTCCTAATCATCCTCATTTGAGAGATGGTTTTTGGATGGTGTTAGACACTACTGAGGTTCGTTGATCAGGTGCTTGGTATTGTAGGGGAATAAATTACAGGGATGGTGCCAAATTTCGGGTGAGATGAGAGGATTCTCCAACTGGGTAAGCTCTCATAACCTAGTAGACCTCTGCTTGAAGGAGATTTATTTCACATGGTCAAATGATCAAAACCCTCTCTCAGTGTCGAGGCTTGGTTGGTCATTTTTTTATCCTGGGACTAGATGGAAATGTATTTGGGGATCATCCAACCACTGTTCCGAAAGCCTGCATCAGATCACAGCATTGTTTTTTTCCTGATCAGTAACAACAGATTCATTAATGGTAGAAAATACAAAGAAGGCACCAATCAGAAAGAAAGGTCCTCAAAGGTATAAAAACCTTATACTAGAAAAATAAAATATTAGAAAGAGCAACAAAAGCTTCTAGATTCCAAATGCGAGAGGTGGGGTCTAGCGCCCTTTCGATTTCAATTGATGTGGGTGGAGTTAACAGCTTCTCAAACCTCACTTGAGAATGGTGGAGAGACATAAGGGTGAAACCGTGAAAGGCCGGGGAGAAGTCGAATATTTGACAACTAGAGGAGACCAAAGCTGAGCTTTTGTCAATTTTCAGTCCCTTGATAAGACAGAGAGACGGCATTATTTATTTATTTATTTTTAAGACAAAAGGGCTACAGAGGGCATGTCAGAGTCAGAAAGTGAAAGGAGACTGGAGCTAAAGGATCTGTTCATTATATGTGCCAAGCTCAAAGACATCAAATGGCGGTAGCCACAGAGTCAATGACGCAGTGATCGGTTTGATAGATCAATCTCCCAAAGGATTGATTGAATCCAAGAGGATTCCAGCCACTAAGGCACAAACAAAAGCATGATAAACTCATATGAGCAACTGAGAGATTATTGAATGATTGAAAATAAGCATGTTTATTACAATAGAGGGCTTCTCTATTTATAATATAATAAGGCTACTAAATTAGTAAACTATGGGAAAACAGAAAACTACTACTTCTCAAAAAAAGAAAACTACTAATTCTCATCAAATAACAAAATCAATCTAGAGAGGCACATGTGGACCTCATCAGCTGAGTCCATCAAGGCTTGCGGGTCCTTGTCGTCGATAGGGACCAGACTGCATCAACTCCCCCCGGCTTGAAAGAACTCGACTCCGGCAAGTTAATCGCTTGATAGTGCTCATAAAGATCTGGATTCAGACGCTGGAAGTCGGTAGCAGTAATCCGAGTAGCATAGGAGACGGGCTGGTTTTGCCTACGAACAAGGAACTTCTGAAATCCTCTACGACGAGTAGAAACAATTTGATCATCAAGAACATCAATGATTTTATCAGGCGGTTCGGAGTAGCTAGTAACGTAATGATTTGCTTATCAGAATCGTCCTCATTATCATGCCCACGATAGAGAGTGAGATCGGCAACATTGAATGTGGGGCTGATACCAATATCAGAAGGCAACTTAAGAGTATATGCATTCGAACTGAGCTTCTGCAATACTTTGAATGGACCTGTATTCCTCGGATGTAACCCGATCGCTGCGTTAGTCAAGTGTTTGAAAGAGGAGGCCCGAGCGATCAGTTACTTCACAGTATGGCCTTGGCAAGAAGAAGACAGAACAAGATCACAACATTGGAAGAGGAAGAAAGACCGATCATGTCGTGCAACATTGCATTTTTCAAGAACCAGTACTCTTAAAGTAGGCCAGACTAAAATTAGGTAACCTTGAGTTTTGCTTAATTGGAGGGGAAAATATATAGACTGCTTCATTATTATGTTTCTGCCATGTGCTACGAATACAAAAAATGGCCCGTTGGTGTCAAATTGCTTAAGTTTTGTAAGAGAATTGAGTTAGACCTAGTGAAGAATTTTTGTTTTGAAAAGAGAGACCAAACGCACAGGTGCCTCTGCAAGTGAACCTCGATCAATCAACTTGCATCTTCAGCCACAAACTGGACCAACCAGCCACTTGAATCGAAGGTCCAAAAAACTGATCCTCCTCGATATGCAATCAATGGGCAAGTAAACATATCTCACAACTAGGAGTTTAGGCATGTCAGGTAGGCATGGCAAAGATAGTAAGTTACCAATGTCGAAGATAAACACGGCATGGTAAGATATCATCCCTCCATATCTTATGAATATTATAGCGTCCATAGCGCTGAAAGTAGAGCTCCTTGCTTCCTGTAGAAGCGAAATTTCCATAAACAGTAAATCAATCCAATCTAGTGGAAAAGCACGAGCAAGGTAATGCACGACATAATAGTGATGCAATATAAAGCAGTTAAAACACAAAAAGATAACATTGATACAATATAAAGCAGTTAAAAAATTTATTTTGAGTAAAAAAGTTTTAATAGAATATAACCTATTTCGATGAACTATTGTGTTTCAAAAATTATTTTGAAAATATGCAATTTTCAGGGAAAAAAAGAAGTAAAGTTGTTTATTCAGTTGGAGGAAGGCACAGCATTGGAATAGTATAATGGCTGAAAAGAAAGCCACTGAACTGAAGTGCCCAACCAAGAGTCAAATAAGGCTTTTGGAAAGAATCACACTTTCTGTCCAACAATCATTACATACAAGGGACAAGTAATTCCGGAGAGATTTCAGGATGACGAATAAAGTAAAATTCAATAATCATCGAATGTTTTGATATTACAAGACAGGCAATTGGCTGTTGAGATTTTCAAAACATTTGAATGAGTTATACTTTAACGAACACATATATTGAGATAAGACGAGACAAGGTTTTAAATATGCTGACAATGATGGTGCTGATGATCTTTTCGTACTACAAAGAGTCAAAAGACACAAATGTGAATCATGAGATGAAGGGCGAAAATCACTATAGCTTAGTTTAGAAATAACAGTAAAAGTCAAATCCAAGACCCATTTTCATAGAATGAGAAGTTGAAAAATTGAAGGAAAAGCAACAAAATGCGGTGGTCACCTTTGCATCTAAACTGGAAGTATTCCTCATCTGTGTAACGAGCACAAACGACCTACAGAAATGACCCATACGGTTTATCTGTTTATCATCTTATCATAGCAAATGTATGTATAACTATAAGTATAACACTGGCTTAACTAAACTAGTATCCTATCAAATGTCGCCTTGTACTTACAGCCCGGCAAGTGAAAGGTTCGCCCGTCATTTCTTCAGGAGTCACCTGTAAAAACCAATCATCAAGTAACATTAGAAGCAACTGTTAATCAATACTTAATTACTAAATAACCAATTTGTCAACAGAGCAAATAGACAAGTTGGTGACTACTTACTGCTAAAAACCGAAACTCATGCTCCCTTTCGATAAAAGATGGAACCTGTATGGCTCAGTATAAGTTCATGTATAAAAAGAACCAAGCTTGACTTTGATGACCGCACAATTTGATCTCATATGTCCAAAATCTATAACAAACAACAACAATGTAACATTCAAAAAACTCACTTTTCCTTTCAATCCAAATGCAAACCAACAATCTGTCACAGCCTCACCTCTGACTTGTTAATTTCAAACACAGTAATGATAAGAGTTTCGCCTCGACAAGGTTCCACGCTCAAGCTTGAAATCTCCTGAAATGTTGATATCATATCAGATTGAATGAAAGGGGGAATTTTTTTTTTTTTTTTCATACACTCATGGGTTTTGGTCCTCACCCCAGTTTCTGGTTTTGCAATCCCACGATCAAAGAAAACTGGAGCTGCATGTCCAAATACGCGTCTAAATCCATGCAATTTTGCTACTCTGAAGTTTTTGAGATCAGGAAATGTACTCTTTGCACTCCTTTCTGGAAGCAAAAGAAACACACAAAACACAAGGGTACATACTAAAGATGTATACCAAAGAAGCCAAGAATTACATAGTGAAAGCTATCTAAGACAAAAGAATACCGGAAAGAAGAGATCCGAATCCGCAGATGGAGAGAGATCCGTCGGGGGAAAGAAGGGATTCGAAATCGGAATCGTCGCGGAGTTCCGGGTAGGAATCGTTGCCAGCAGAGAATGTTGTTGTCGACATGGGAGTGGAATGCGTCTTCGCGATTCTTCTTCGATTTTGGAAGAGATTGCGATGGATGCTGCAGATGGGTGCAGGAATACTCGTACGAGTAGAAAGCAGGAGAAGAGGAGGTTGTTGGGTGGATTTGAGGAGGAGTAGCGGATGAATGTGCAGAAGTTGACTAGTGTGGATAGGGGGATTGGAACAGTGATAGAACATCATCCAATTCTCATCTCATCTGGTTCGTTTCCTTGGAGAAGTTGGGCATGAATATGGATGGAAAATGCATTTAGTTTTATTGGCACCCCAAAAAGTGCTGTGCGCGCCCATCCCCCCTCTATGAACTGTGATTTTAAATCACTGTTGATAGAGGGGGGTGGGTGGGCACATCAACAAGGGAGGGTGTCAATAGAATCACTCGTTTTGAAAAGATCAAAAGAATGCCCCCTTCTGCCTATTGAAAAATTGTAGGAATTCCAAGATTTGTATTTCTTGTTATAAGTGGACTAAAATGAGGAATTAGAGGTAAATATTAAAAAAAAATTGAATCTCAAATAATCTCCATCTTAATGGAAATTAAATTTAATTATCACCCTGATAATATAAATCCTAGTAAAATTAAGATCCCGTCTATATCTCGCTGCTTTGTGACCTTTGCCAATCCCCACACGCCTCTTTAGCATTACTTAAAGTGGAGCTCATTTGACTTGTTTTCAATTCCTATGTATTCCATGCACACAAGCAGGACCCAGTGAAAAAAAAAAAAAAAAAACGAAGGAAAAAAACCACAAAAAATGCATTATATAAATATTGCTGTTGGAACTCGAGGACTAAATATATAAAAATAAAAAAAAAGCAATAAATGATTTGGTTCATTCATTTGGATAACCTGATATACACTCAAGTGAACTTGCAGTTTTATACTCCTACCTACAATACAATACGTCTCGACCCACTGAGCAACAACAGGGGACTGGTATTAGATCTACTTGGGGGATGGCTTGGTGTTCATTTTTTATTTCCCCTTTATTTGTTTATCCTCAAAAGAGAGAATTTGATGGCCATTTTTGGATGTTCATCTTTGATTCTTCAATTTTAACCACTTTTAGAAATACATTTATAGAAAAATTTCTGGACATTCTTGCTTTGGCTTAAGTGGTTTATTAGCATTAAGTTTTTCTGCTTCTCTAGGAAGCAAAATGGAGTTGCTCATTCTATTGCTTTGGTTAATGAAGTGGTTGATTTCCTTTCCTGATCGGTTATGTAAGCTGGCTGTGACTTGTGTGTTGTGATATTTGTTAGGATTAATTGATTTCTGTTTGGCACGAAGTCAAGCTAAGCCCCCGGCTTGCAACTGAACAATTCTCAATGCCCAGGGGGTAACAGTGAGAACACTGTGAGGGAAACTTATGACTATCTATGCATTCCAAATGGCCCATTTGGATCTTCATAAACCCCAGTGAAGGAAAGTTGTTTTTAGGTATAAATAATGAAGCTTTATGCGTAAGCCTGAGGGACCTGGAAGTGATTAACTGGAAGTTATTTACAACCAATTGCAGGCAAACAGAGTTGAAGGTAAACTGAATTCAAGGTCCCTAACAGGGCCAAGGACCAATTATCCCAATGATCAGCTTAATTAACAGTTTATACAACAATAGCCTTCACAGGAAATAAGACGCATGATCCCCAAAAGTACAACTAATATGAGCACTAGGTACCAGATGGCAGATAGTTGAACTTTCCCTCTGAATCTTGTATTTCACTGAATTAAATGTTATATGCACCACAAGTACTTGCAGTGAACAGATGAACGCATAGAAACCAGCAATTTTTTACATTGTAAAAGAGAGACCCCCAAAACCTTTGTGTTGCATTAAGCTGCAAAATGGTAACTTACAGGAGGGGTAAAAAATAAGGCCAGCTTCCCGCAAAACATGACTTTCAGAAGGGGCCTTCTTATACATCAACCATAAGCTTAGATCCACAGAAAACAAAGAATTGAGGTTGCTTTTTCCTCATTCATCATTCTTACCCTGGATATGTATCTACAATGGCATGAGTCTTCTGTACTTGAAGAAACACAAAAATGAGCAGAAAATTACAGCCCCACATATACCAGTGATTATGAGAACCCACTTGAATGCGCCATCATTATTAAATAACGGAATAGGAAAGTTCATTCCAAAGATCCCTGCTACCACCCCAAAAATGGCAACAACAAATGTTGCCGTTGTAAGCAGCAGCTCAAATTGGATCAGCTGATTCCGGACATTGTCCTGTAAAAACAACAAAAGGTCAATGTCGCTAACTCGTTAAAAGCGAAATTTTGTAACTGACAGGACAGTCCTAAAAATCTTAAGCAATATGGGAAGGCACTCCTCTTTTTGACAGAAACCATGCATGTGCCAAACAGGTCACCAGCATCAATTAGAAAAAAAAAAAAAAAGAAAAGAAAAAAGAAAAGAAGTCAGACTACGAGTAACTCTGATAAAAGAAAGGAAACTAGCAGTGAATGGGTGTCAACACCAGTATTCATGCTTTCTTCAGCAAAGTACATTATAAGTATAGCAGAAGGAATAATAATAATTAAAAAAAAGACTAAGCAAGGCCCTGGGCTTACCTTTCGGTGATTCAAATTTCAAATCATTTACATAACAGGTCTAATGCCGTTTGGGAGGCACCTCATGACCAGATCCTTATGTAAATTCTATACCGCCCAATGATTCATGATCTGGGCAACTATCCAGATTGCTGGTTCACTCTCTCTGAGTCGCAATATCTTCCGTTCTACATGATTTTTATTCAACATTCAACTTGTCAATGGCTTCACAATCTAATCCTTGATTGCAATAAGTTTTCACAATGGGAGGATTTTGAAAAGTCCTTATAAAAGGGTCTTTCAAATCTCAATAAACCAATAACATAAAGGTTTCAAAGTTTTTGAGGAGCTTTTCAATGTGTCTTTGCCATTAACTTATGGAAAATGACTCTTGAAAAGTCCTTATAAAAAGGTCTTTCAAATCTCAGTAAACCAATAACATAAAGGTTTCAATGCGCCTTTGCCATTAAGGAAAATGACTCCTGCATGTGCCCGCCCGCGCGCCCCCCAACCCCAAGTTAGTGAAACTCCAAAGACGTTATCTGAAGGACCTGACTTGCAAAAAGTAAACCTTTTCTTTGGACCTGATTATTAATTCAGGTTTGGGTAGTTGGGACTAAATAAAAAATACCCATATACCCAAGTGATATGTTTAAGACTATCATCATCATCAAAGCCTTGTCCCCAACATACTTACCTACATGAATTCTATTTAAATTTTAAGCACCCCATTATGATTAAAACCATCATATAATAACTAAAGTAAATATCTTTTAACATTGGATTTGATATTATTTTATAGAAAAACCGACCTGATAACAGCTACTAGCACAGGTGGTAGATGCTCTCTTTTTGCAACTCAAAGGTCTTTGATTCAAAACTTGATGCTTGCACCTAAAACTATATTAAACTTTTAATTTTTTTTAAATTAACTTTTAAATCTTCAACCAGGCTTGTTGAGTCCAAGTCCACTACAACCTGTATTCTTCTTCTTACAACCACAAGCTGTATGCCCATATCCTGTACATTTGAAGAATTGAATAGAATGAAGATCTCTACTGGACAAATTATTTTTAACAAGAAGAGCAGAATTATCAGATATATGAGTAGTTAGTCACAAGAACTAGCCTCTGCTTCCTAGAACATATGTGATTGTAAGTGAATCTCTTCTCCTAGGACCTTTTGTACACATGCATCCAAATCCAGAGAAACTTCCACATTCATTAAGGTGGATCACATAGCTTCTAATTCAAGATGGAGATTCATGATAAATTGGCGAATGTGAGATTCTTCCTAAAATCTAAAGAGCATGACTGTGAAATTGACAGCTTTTGTGTTCTGTGATGGCATTAGGAGAAATTAATGGCAAGGACCTTACTGAAAGGTACTTCAAAAACATAGGAACCCTTTTTTCGTTATCTATTCATTGGACCTTTTCCTATAATTAGGCCAAAATAATATTTTTGAAAATTTCCCTTTCATAATGCAATATCTAAATTGCAAAATAAATCAGGACTCAAACATGGGCCCAAAAAGTATATACGGTTTGGATTTCCAGATCTAAAACCAGTCCCCACTTGTAAATTAAAAGGAATGGCGGTATCTTACACTAACGGTTCAAAAATAAGAGTACCTCATCCTATCCTGTCAAACTGAGATCACTGACATAAGGCGAATCACGACCCACGAAACACAAATTGTGATCTAGCAATCTAAGCAACCCTAATCCAAACTGTAGAATTGGGCCCCCAATAAACTTGGTGAGTGGTGGTTGTAATTGTCCATTTTCATATTAATCAAAGGGGAGGATCATGTGTTAGGAGAGAGTGATGCAGAAGCTGTTCCATCATACATTCCACCATATATATAGGTATTACGCCACCGAAGTGTCAAGGAATGGCCCTACCTTTGCAAAAGTCTGACAAGCATCAAGGAAATAAATGAAAATGTCATTTTTTTTTTTTACTAACCCAAGTTGTATCAGTACCTTTCTGTAAACCAGTAGAAGATAACCTCAGATCAAAATTGTGGTGGCAGGATCCTCTTTTAGTGATGAACTAGAATATGGGATGCTTAGTACAAGCAAGGACTCAAGGTGTGATATAGAGTTAACACTGATTGATTCTGAAATTCCACTTTTCAAATGTGAATAGATTTAACACTGACTGATACTGCAATTCCACTCTTCAAATGCGAAGTATTCTATTGCATTAAGTTTCCCACCCGTATAGCAAAAAAATTTTTTTTTTTCATGTTACTGCTTTAGTAATGGATAGAATTTACATATCATAGTTTTTTTTTTTTTTTTTTGAATGGTAAGTTGTATTGAACAAAAAAGGCCAGTACAAAAGGAATCTACATATCATAGCTGGGACAAGGCTATGATGATGATTCAAAAAACACAACCGCCTCACATCCCCATTCCCTCTATCCATGTCCATATCATTATCAATATCTGGGCACTCATGCTGTCCATTTAATTAGTATTCAGTATCATTGATGTGGAGGCTTTAACAAATGCTCAAAGTGATTATGAAAACCATATAATTACCAATAAAAACGGAAGAGAAAACTGTATAATTGTCTAAAGCACCGGCAACTTGAATCATCTTTCACTAAAGGGTGTCTGTGCAACGAGGGGATTCAAATAGCAAAGAAAGACGCCTTACCAGCTGAATGTTGATGAAGTCCTCTGTGTCATCAATGTACTCCTTCAACTGTAAAATAACAGAGAGGGATGATTACAATGATGAAACCGCTCATGCTCAGGATAAATGAAATACACTGCAGAGAACAAATGAAGTATACTGATGTCAATTTGTTGAGGGTGCTATCAATGACCACAAAATATGCTTCCAAAAGCATTTCCAATTCCTCTATGTTCTCCGTCATGCTGTCTGAGCTCTTCATACTCTCATGCCTGCTCCTCGCAATGCTCAAGCTCTTCTCAAGCCTGCGCCCATCAGGGGGAGAAGAAACAGGAGAAACGGGAGCAGAAGCCGATAGTCCAGCCCCACTTGAGCCATAACCGACAGACTGATCCCCATAGAATGAAGTTTCCATACGCAACTTCTTTTCAGTGAGATACATTTCGGCCATATCACCATCGTCATCCATTAGCTGCTCAATCTCATCCCTAACCTACATAAAGAAAGCCTAGAATTATTTATACTTGAAAAGATGGATTCCATTAAAACAGCTAGACTGATGTTTCTTCCACACATCTGTACAAGTGGCGTATGTGCATGCCAATGCTATCTGAATAGTGGGCTCAATGGCGAACGGAATATATACCAAAAACCATTCTGCTAAGAAGATTCAAACTGCAAGATTTTGAAAATGGAATCTTGACTCCTGACCATTTTACTTCATAATCTTCCAAATAGTAATAGCAGCCAATGGATAGTCAAAATCATATTATCCGCATAATCCTCCAAGTTGGACAGCTTAATTGTATACTGTAATCCATCCATAGTGGATCCTACAATCTCGGCAGTCAGGATTGAGAGTAGACATGAATGTCACATTTAGGGAGGAAGATTATCAAAAAAATTCTCCAAGTTGTCCTTTAGGGGGGAGATTAGCAAAAACTTCTCCAAATTGTACTTCTAGAGAGGTACACACTCAAGAGAAGCCTATTACACAAACAAAAAATGGCATATGGAAACACCTTTTGAACTCTTCGTGTCAAAGCAACAAGTCTGCTTTTTAACCGACGCACACGTTCCAAGTTTAAGGTGCTGATCTTTGATGTCAGTTCGTCTAGTAAAGGGTACGCTTCAATTTCCAGTTCTGCTGCCTGACTCACATGGGGAAAAAAATGAGCTACTTACTTAAAAGAGAGAAAATGCTTATAAAACTCAACATCAATAAAACTTGAAATTAAAATGAACATGAACGACCAAAGCCCTTCTTTTAGATCTGTTTATTAAGAGGCAGCTCTTGCAAGTTGCAACAGATCAATCAAAGGGCATACATGCAAGAAATGATGTCAGTGCAGTGTTTCAGCTTTACATAAAATAAAGGGAAATATAAGGTGCTCTGAATAAAGTAAGTATAACACACAGCCAACATATGGAGGCAGGAACTAATGCAATGGCCGATAAGAATTAATGCAATAAAATATTGGGCATAAAAAAGGGCATGTTATTTATTCATCATCATCAAAGCCTTGTCCTAACTATTTGGGGTTGGCTTTGTGAGTTCTATTTTTAAAATCAACCCTATTGAAAGTCATGATCTTGTTAACTCCATACTCCCCTCATGTCTTTCCTAACTACTACATTCAAATCCTCATTGGCCGTTTCTAATACTTCCTGTATGTGCCCAAACCATCACAAGTGACATTCATCGATTTTCTTTTCAGCAGGACCTCCTCACAAGTTTCCTTTTATTTACTCATTTCCAATTTTATTCTTCCTAGCAACTCTATACATCAATCTTAGCAGCAGGTACTTTTGCTTTTCATTTCTTTGTTGATCAGAACTCATTTCTTATTTAAAAGTACCAACTTGGGTATAACCTAGAATTATAAATATTGCATAGAAATACATTATAACCCATCTGGATACATCCACAATAGATTTTCTATGAATATGTATCTTGCTAGAATCAACTGCACTAAACAAAATAGCATGGTATCATCATATTTTTATGCTATGTTCTAATGACAACAATTCCTTTATTGGAGAGAAACAGGATTTTAATCTTGTTTTATTGGATTAAGAGAGGGGTATGTTCTTTCATTTCAATTCAATAAAATTTCACTATTGCCTCTAAAACAGACCAATAAAACACCCAATAAAAATCCACCCCACACGAACCTGCCCATCAAGAAAGGTGCAGGCGGCTTCCAACGCCACTTCCAGCGCGCGAAACTCAAACGGCAGATAGTCCGGCGAAGGCGTCCCGCCTCCGAATCCATCGGAATAACCTATCCCAGCGCCTCCACCGCCGCCTCCGCCTCCTCCCCTACTGTTCAAATCCCCACCGTCCGTCAGCCTCCTCTGCAGCTCCACGACATACTGCAACACGTAATTATCAAGCGAGTTAAGCAACAAGACCTCATCAGCGGTGATGATGCATCGGATCTGCTCGAGATTGACGACGATGGCCTTCTCTCGGCCGAGGATGGTGGAGGGGTAGACGAAGAGGGGGTCAAGGAGGCGGAGATCGCGGGCGGGGAGATCGCAGCGGCGCATCATGGTGAACTTATCGACCTCGATGATCTGGGAGTTTCCGGAGGTGTCGACGCGGATCCAGGAGCAACATGCTTCCACAACGCTAGATCTGTAATCTGCAACACAGACGACTAATATGCAATCTACTAACAATAAAATCTCTATCAAAAGTTTTATAGCGTGACTGCCATTTGAAATTCAAAATAATAGATTTGCGGTAAATTACAAGGGCATATCAGTAACAGGCGATGAGTTATCACCTAAATCTGAGGCTACATTATCGTGACACGTTGCTGAAATAACGTTACAAGTTGGGGACCACTTCATTCCATGCTGCGTCATTTACAAGGGTATTTTAGTCCTAAAAAAGAAAACATGTGTGCAGAGGGACCTAGGGCTAGAAAAAGTCTAGCTGAATGGACCACAGACCTTAAAAAGTTTTTCCTTGGACTGGAGGCTGGAAACATGAACTTATAGGGACCTTTCGCTAATTTCTCCTTAGTAAAATGCGCTCTCTCTCTCTCTCTCTCTCTCTCTCTCTCTCTCTCTCTCTCTCTCTTATATATAATGCATATCAATTCTTATATTAATGAATGTTGTTTATTCATGAATGTGGATGGGTATTGTTGGCATAAAAAAAAGGTCAAAATTTTCTTGGGCACAAGACCCTTGTTGCGGGTCACGATTAGATGGGTATAAACCCAAGAATGCATTGAGCCCACTTCCATTTAGCAATTGGACCCACCCCCAAGCCCATGATTAGCGACCGCTATATGGCATGGAGTTGCACCCTGATGAATTAAATGGGTCCCGTCAAGATCTCTTAGATTTACGGGTCAGATTAATATAGGGTCAAGCCAACTTTTACAACCATATCATGTTAGATCCAATGAAGTCCAAGCCAATTATTTGGCCTAAGCCATATGACCAGTTTTGGTTGATTTAGGCTCAATTCAATTTCTACCAAGGCCATATAAGCAATCTTGGTTTATTCAGGCCTAAGTCATAAGACCAATCTTGGTCTAAGCCATATGACCAATCTTGGTCAATGCCGGTCCGAATCAATTTATGACTCCGGCCTAATTCAGGCCAAAAAAATGATAATCTATCGGGCATAAGACCCATTGTTGTGGGTCCTGGTTAGATGGGCCTAAACCCAGCTATGCATTGGGCTCACTTATGTGTTGACTTGCCTAAATCCATTTAGCCATCGGACTCACTCCCAAGTTCATAATTGGCCACCTGTTTATGTGAGTCACACCCCATTTTATACCCCTATGACTAGTAATGGATGTCTATCCAATTAAGTTTCCATGTCCCATCAAACTCTCTCAAATTTATGTGGTGGCGGTTTCGGACCAATTAATATGGGTCCCAGCCAACTTGTGTGACCATGTCATGTTGTGTCCAATGCACACATCCAAGCCCAAGCCAATTTTTTGTGACCATCATATCATGTTGGATCCAATGCAGATATTCAAGTCCAAGTCAGTTTTTGAGACCATGTCATGTTCGGTCCAATGCACACATCCAGTCCATGTCTTTCGGTCTAAGCAATATGATCGATCTTGATAGATTATGGGTGGACCAATATTACATATGGGCCTGGTAATTTAGGTACATTACCAAAATTGTATGAATATGTGACCATCATATCAATCATATGATGGTGAAATCATCAAGTTGATATTGCTTCATGACCATGTGACCATCAATCATGTGATGGTGCCCATGTCTTTTGCAAATGTGTAGTCAAAGAACATGTGGAGCCAAGAGGAGTAGATGAAGGCAAAGGCCCATTCACTCATACAAAACTAGCAAAACCCCGTGCTATGCACGGACCACGGAACCACCAAATATATTAAATAAAGAATTTCAAAATATAAATTGGACCTAATATCAGGCTTGGGTCTCTAATTCATTACAGGCTTTGAGTTAGACCCAGTACCCAATTCCTTAGTTGTTTAATGTGGAAAGGCATTAAATCATGTCATTTTTAGTTTATGAACAATAATTATTTCATTTTAGTTGTTGCTTTTTTTTACTATATTTAGACTGGTTGTTCGTCTTTGGTGATGCTAACATATAATTCAACATTAAGGTTCATTTTGTAATATATGTTTTTTTATTATTTTTTTTGTTTGACCTAAGTTAGTTTTTTCTCCTTTTATTTAACTTCTTTTGTTTTTTGGATATGGTCATTATATTTTTTTATGTACATTTTTTGTAATTTGTTTTTTATTTATTTATTCAGATATGTGAGGTGGGTTTTCTTTGAATATCGTCCTTGCTTTTTGCAGGGTTTTAAAATGGCGCGCGCCTAGGCTCAAGGCTAGTCAAGGCCCAGCAATTGCGCCTCAAGTGATGGGAGTTGAGGCGAGTTGAAACAGGCCCCAAAAAAGCCCCTGAGGCGCGCGCCTCAGGTCCAGGCTCAAGGCGCACGCCTCTTGCGCCTTATTGTCACCCAGGCTTTGAATTAAAAAAGAAAGAGATGTAAGGGGCTAAATAAAAATTTTCTAATATAAATAAAGATGCCGTGCCCTGCCCTAGTTGTTTCCTGTATCATCCAACGAAAAAAAAAAAAAAAAAAAGGAAAGAGAACGGAGAAAGGAGAAACACCAGCCAGCGATCCACTCCAGCCAGCAGCCAGCGATCCGCCTGATTAGCAGCCAGTGGGGCCCATGCTTAAATTTTGGGATGACCTGCACTGGCTGGTCTGGGGCTTTTTTTTTTTTTTTTTCAAATGCATCATCAAATAAGTGGGGCAAGAATCATATTTTGCTTATGCCATCACCGACTTAACCATCCATCAGTGGGGCCCATGCTGAAATTTTGAGATGACCTAGTATGGCTAGTCTGTGGGCTTTTTTTTAAAAAAACATCATCAGGTTATCACCAATCTCGTTAGGTCCTCCTTAGGAGCATCTGTGTTGTTCCTTTGACTTTGAAGTTGTATTGGTTTTGATGGATTTTGGTACTTTTGTTGAATGTTTAACATTTATAGTGATGGATGCTTTATGATGTTTAGAATTTTTCTAATATTCCTTGCCAATTATCTGTCAGTCTGTCTAATTTGTTCTATTTTGTGAATTATCTATCTATACCAAAATATATATATTTTTATATACAATGTGCGCCTCACTTCAATGAAGCCCGCGCCTCGCCTCGCGCCTTAGCGCCTAGGCCCCAGGAGATCTTAGCGCCTTGATGCGCCTCGCGCTTTTAAAAACACTGGCTTTTTGAAAACAGAAGTCAATGGAAATTCACAGGAAAGTACGTTTTCTGATGTGGGAATGTGTTATTCTTTCAAAAAAAAAAAAAAAAACACAAAAAAAAATCTTGCCTTATTGTCAAATTAAAAAATGGTTTTTATAGTAGATATAGATTTTGTTCTTCCTCCTTGTGCGATAGTAAAAAATATAATCTTTTCTGTTTTAGCAGAATGGAAAGTGTTGGGCGATTCAATTGTTATCAGTGGCGTGTTTGTCTTCGGCTATGAAGATGGAATAACGCAAAATCCCTCCCCTATCAGTGTTTCGTGCAGTCGAATAACAAACTTCCTCCCCAACATATCCAATCTAGATAATAATTAATCAAACCCAAAAAAAAAAAATTGGAATAATAAATATACTGTAAAATTACAGCAAACAAACTTAATAATCACATGATAATCCTTTCAATTATTCCAAGTTATATGCCTACCAAATCAAAGAAGACAGTCCAATATGACTTAATAATATCCACACAAAAACCTTAAATAACTTAGATGGAATGATCATATGTTAATGTCCCCATCTATAATTCCCACTCATCTATAATTCCCACTCAGGCCTCAATTTCACATATAGAACATAGAAAAAATAAGTGTTCCACGCCTGAATATACCTTGAAGTAAAATCTGGTAGGTCCCATTGGGCTGATCTAAAATACCAGTGGATCTGATTCATCACTAGACCACTCCTAGGGGCATCCCTACTTTATCTGTGGGGATCAGAAGCATCATCAAATCAAGCCATCAGAGGGGGCGCCATAAATTACAATACCAATCTAAGTGATCTTCTAATTAGAATAGGGTGATTTATTCACTACTTTGGCTTTGGTGCCTAATCAAGTGATTTACTTCGGATCAATCTGATGTTTGATAAAATTGATCAATTTGATATTGGGGTGTAGAACTTAGTTTTCAGTGGTTTTAAATCTTGAAGGTCAGCTTCTCATCAAACTCGTGTTCATACTGTACAAAGGATCCATCCAAACTCCAATTGAAAATCAATCTTATATATGTATGTTTTTTGATGTGGGAATGTGTTATTCTTTCAAAAAAAAAAATATTGCCTTATTGTCAAATTAAAAAATGGTTTTTACGGTAGATATAGATTTTGTTCTTCCTCCTTGTGTGCTAGTAAAAAATATAATCTTTTCTGTTTTAGCAAAATGGAAAGTGTTGGGTGATTCAATTGTTATCAGTGGCGTATTTGTCTTCGGCTATGAAGATGGAATAACGCAAAATCCCTCCCCTATCAGAGTTTTGTGCGGTCGAATAACAAACTTCCTCCCCAACATATCCAATCTAGATAATAATTAATCAAACCCAAAAAAAAAAAAATTTGGAATAATAAATATACAGTAAAATTACAGCAAACAAACTTAATAATCACATGATAATCCTTTCAATTATTCCAAGTTATATGCCTACCAAATCAAAGAAGACAGTCCAATATGACTTAATAATATCCACACATAAACCTTAAATAACTTACATGGAATGATCATATGTTAATTACCTACCAGGTATAGGCCTGTCCCCATCTATAATTCCCACTCAGGCCCCAATTTCACATACAGAACATAGAAAAAATAAGTGTTCCATGCCTGAATATACCTTGGTGTAAAATCTGGTGGGTCCCATTGGGCTGATCTAAAATGCCAGTGGATCTGATTCATCGCTAGACCACTCCTAGGGGCCCACGGATCCCTACTTTATCTGTGGGGATCAGAAGCATCATCAGATCAAGCCATCAGAGGGGGGCGCCATAAATTACAATACCAATCTAATTTATCTTCTAATTAGAATAGGGTGATTTATTCACTACTTTGGCTTTGTGCTTAATCAAGTGGTTTACTTCGGATCAATCTAATGTTTTGATAAAATGGATCAATTTGATATTGGGGTGTAAAACTTTGTTTTCAGTGGTTTTAAATCTTGAAGGTCAGCTTCTCCTCAAACTCGTGTTCATACTGTACAAATGATCCATCCAAACTCCAATTGAAAATCAATCTTATATATCCTCTCAATGTTCAGTTCAAAATTCAAATAGAGTAGGCTCCACTAATCAAATTCAGCCTTTGAATCAATGCCGTACACATCATGGCAATATCAGAAGCATCATCAGATCAAGCCTACAGAGGGGCGCGCCATAAATTACAATACCAATTTAATTTATCTTCTAATTAGAATAGGGTGATTTATTCACTACTTTGGCTTTGGTTTCAGTGGTTTTAAATCATGAAGGTCAGCTTCTCCTCAAACTCCTTGTCATACTACACAAAGGATCCATCCAAACTCCATCTTAAGGCTTTGATCATGCGTGTTTAAATGAGATTTTTTGCCTTTGGACCAAGTACTGGATTGCACATTGATTAGACAGAGAAGATGATCAATTGATGGGTTTTTTTTATTAGGCCATTCTACATCAACAATGGATTGATGAATCTAACCACGTTTAGAGCAGTCGACATATGCGTAGTTAGAAATTGGAGCATACGGAATCTATTGATGTAAAAGACACAGAGAGCACATTGATTGGAAGGAGAAGATGATCATCAATTGATGGGAGTGAGAGAGAGAGAGTACCGTTTGGCCGTTGTGCCAAGCAAGGTCTCTGTAGACGTTGACAGAGAAAGTAGCTGTAAGATACACGGTAGCTGTAGATGTGGATTACTATGCATGTGTGAAGAGATGATAGTGGGAAGTTTTTTTTTTTTTTTAGGAAGTTATGGGTTCAGTTACTTTAGAGGGAGGATAGTGGAGAGAGAGGAGAGTTGGCATGGAATGAGACGTTGACACCTGTTTTGAGGTATTTTTTTAAAATCAGGATTGGAATGAGATGTTGACACTTGTTTTGAGGTATTTTTTAAAACCAGGATTCTTAGTTTGGAGGCCCGTGGTTAACCGAAGGGTTACCACATTCTAATAGAGATATACTATGGAATCACCAAATGCACAAAACTAATACGAATTATTTTTAATAAATTTATTAATTAGCAAACTTGTGAGTCCTTCTTTTTGTTGCTAATTTGATCTTTTTTTATTTTTCCCGAGCGAAGCTCCCATTTGAAGATAGCTCTATAAAATGTGTTTTTCTTTCAAAGTTAAAATATATTAAATAAAGAATTTCAAAATATAAATTTGCCGGGCCTAATATCAGGCTTGGGTCCTAATTAATCACAGGCTTGGGGTGATACCCAGTACCCAATTCCTTAAGTTGTTTAATTTGGAAAGGCATTAAACCATATGTCATTTTTAGTTTATTAACATTAATTATTTCATCTTGGTTGTTGCTTTTTTTTAATATATTTAGGCTGGTTGTTCGTCTTTGGTGATGCTAACATATAATTCAACATTAATGTTCATTTTGTCAGTATTTTGTAATATATATTTTTCTTATTATTTTTTTTTTGTTTGACCTAAGTACGTTTTTTCTCCTTTTATTTTATTTATTTTGTTTTTCGGATATGGTCATTATATTTTTTTTATGTACATTTTATGTGATGTGTTTTTTATTTATTTAATGGAGAGTCTGGTTTTCAATCGGAATGATGCAGAGGTAGAGTCCAATCAGAAGAACAGAACCTCTCTTCCTCCTATGAAATGTTAATTTCATATATCCTTTTCCTTTTTTGGTCTCTCAACTACTCCTGTATGTCTTACTGGTTCTTTTATTTTCCCCTTCTGCTGATTTGGTTAGCTTAAGGTACTTGTTTTGTCAAAGTCTCAGATGTTCATCATGTATGTGTGGGGTTTATGTATTATTATCACAATTAAGTTTTATCTTTATGATGTTCATTTTGGGGATATGGAGAAGATATATTGTTTCATGAATGTTGATTATTTTGGGTTTTCTTAATTTGTTTTCTCATTTCAATCAATCATCTTCATCTTGAATCCAAATATATAGCTAATATTACTCGTAAGAATCATCGTAGGAGCTAATTCAAGACAATGAATCATACCAACTCCGGTAAAACCCAAATCTGAAAAAGGGAAAATCAAGCTTAAGATGGTTTTTCCAGATCCATACCATCCGTCATATACAAATGATAAGAAATGAAGTTACCCAGATGCAAAACATATGAATTATACATGCAAAAGGTTCTGATAAAATGAGAAAGCTGTGAGGAAATTAAATATATTGTTTTAAGAATTATAGGACTCAAACACAAAAAGAAAATCTACAAACACACGGATCATATTAAGAATCAGAAACATGTATGTCTCAGCTCAATATAAAAAAAATAAAGACTATATAGTCAAAATTCTCATTAACAAAGTAGAGGAATTGTGCCTACCATACACCATCAGTCAGAGGCTATGAGAATGGCACTTTGTATTATTTTGGGGGCATAAGCGACGCACCATAAGAAGCTATAGGGGCAAAGACAGATGTGTCCACAGCCCATAGGCGTTGTACCTTGTAGGGTCTGCGGTCTCCTATATACAGTCCTTTCAGGTAGTGGCTGTTGGTCTATGGCAAGAATCAAAATAGCAGTTGTGGCGGGCGTAGCGGCCAATGGCAAAAACGCTATGTAACAGGCAATACATAGTAGTTAGGGCGATATGTAGCGGCAGCAGTGTGAATTTCTTAAGTGCTCAAAAGAATTCGAATCTCGTGTATCAACCAATCTTGTGCCTTTTTAGTGATTTGGAAGCATATAAGGATAGAGACAACTTTAGGAAAGGTTATTGAGGAGAAGAAATAGGAAAAACTACGTTTTAAATTAAAACTTGTTGACTCTACTAAGTTTTATACCATAGCATCGCCATTTTCAAAATAGCATAGCGGCCTCAATTGCTACAGCTGATAATGTGGCTGCCGCTCTATATAGTGGCTGCTATTTTGAACCGTGGTCAATGGTCAATTGGATTGGTCAGTGCAAGGCTAGATACTGCGAAACAATGATTGCGTCCCTCGATGAGGTCAGCACGATTGGGCGACAAAGCTTACATTTGTTCACTTATTATGAAGGCTCACCAGGGCCTCTTTCCTCCCTTTTACACTCGCTCGTATGGGTCCAACAAACTAATAAAATAAGTTACTTATTCGCGCTCACGCTGCAATTGCCTTTTCTCCTGACTTGAAACTATAAGTATAATCAACTATCTTAAACTATTTCTGCATAACTACTAAAATGGAATCCAAAACATCAAAGGTATGCCCATGATTGACTTTAAATCACTACACTATTTCCTGTTTGTAGTGACACAGGACCACTGTAACTTTCTCATTTCGCATTTGCACTATCTGTGGTTCACTGAAACATAGCTTAAGAATCTTTTAACTGAGACATATTGCTTTTTTGTAATTGAGCGTGGATTAAAAAACCGGCCGATACTGAATCATATCGGCCGGTATGAACCGATATCGGCCGGAACCGGTACGATATCGGGACGAGATATCGGTTTCGAAAATATCGGTAAAAAATCCCCAAAATATCGGTATATATCGGCCGAGATGAACTTCATCTCGGCCGTGACGAGATATCGGCCGATATTTCTTAAAAAAAACACTAACCCTAATTTTTTTTCACATTTTTCATCTTCTTCCCCTCTCCTCTCATATCCAAACACCTTAGAGCAGCAGCCACACATTCACACATCCCTCTTGCATATTTAAGTATGAGAAAATCATCTTAAAGCATTTTATTATGTATTTATGTGTTTTTTTTTTTTTTTTTAGATGAAGCATGGAAATCATGAGAATGTCACTTGTGTTGTATTGTTCACTTAAAAGTAAGTTAGATCTATATACTTTCATGCTAGATCAGCTACTACTCATACACATGATTTTGAATTTTTTTTTCAATTTTTTTATTTTCGGATTTATTATGTATTTATGTGTTTTTTTTTTTTAAATGAAACATTGAAATCATGAGAATGTCACTTGTGTTGTGTTCTTCACTTAGAACTAAGTTAAATCTATATACTTTCATGCTAGATCTACTCATACACATGATTTTGTATTTTTTTTTTTCAATTTTTTTATTTTTGAATTTTTTAATATTTGAATAAAAATATATCATTTTTTTGAAATTTCATCACAAATATGTTCTTTTAATGATTCATGGAGTGGGGGAAGGTACTCATGGTCATCATGGGGGTTATGTTGGCCAACAAGGTGCCATGTATGAACAGCATATGAATTATTCATATGACCCTAATTGGGTACCCCCTTCACCAACACCGATAATGTCTATCGAACAGATATTAATTGAGCAAGGGAGGCTTCCCCCACCACCACATGATCCCCAACGACCTTTATATGCACCTCATGGCTATTTAATGCAATTTCTGCACAATTACCAAGAACAATCTACAGAGGATCAAGATAGTTAATCATCTTATCAAGAACAATCTGAATATGGTCATGGGTATGGTAGTGCTGTACAACAGTATGGAGCATATCTTTTTAACCAATACCGAAGAAATGGTGATGATGATGATATTGAGCCTGGGCGACACTCCACTTGGTATTAGGCTGTCAATCTATCAACTATCATACACTCATACTCATCAATCTCTCTCTAGTTTCTACTCTCTAGTCCCCTCTAATTTCAGGTAAACCATGAACCTTTTGATGCCCAAGTGCTTTATGATTTATCTATCTCACTATCATGTTTCAGATTTTAATATGTTATCTTCATGGTCATGAATTTCACAACTTATTTGATGATTGAGTTAGTATTAAATGATGATTGATATGTTTGTTATCTACTTATCTTTATTTTCTTATATTTTACACTAATAAATTGATCATGAGCATCAATAATGGTTGCATTATATGAAATACTAGAGAAGAAAGCGAACAGCAACACAGACAGGACTCATAACTTAAGGTGACCGAGATTTTGATTTATTGTTGTTACTAATGAAAAAAAATATTGTTTTCCAGCATTTTCTAATATTTTGGATTTTTTGGATATTTTTGCGAATTTTTTTGGATTAAAAAAAAAATCACACCGCGACGACCACGACGGACCGATATCCGCGACGATATCGTTTTTCCGGCCAGGCTGATACCGCGACCGATACCGAGATTTTAAACCATGTAACTGAGACATATTGCTTTTTTGCTTTCTTTTGAGCACTAAAACAAAAGGTGACAGATAATGAAGATCTATTCTAAGGAATAAGGATCACATTGTATGTCCATGTGGCTATGTTTTGCCCTTCTCATACACCTCAACCTTCATAAATTCCAAAAAGTTGAATTAAATCCAATGTGAATCTCATAATGTCATAACCCATGATAGGATGAGTTGCTTGATGTGCTTCTGGACTCTGGGCAGCATCAATCATCACAATAGGAGCCATCAACACCTTGCACATTATTAAGATTTCCTCTTGCCGCCTTGCTAAAAGCATTAGTCAGACATCCCCTAACTCTTCTCCTCAAGCTTCATGATTGACTAACAGTCTTCTATCCCTACTCCACATACTAAAATTGATTGGCAATATACACTTCAGAAAGAGCACCAATCCACATCTACATGTTCAGTATTATTATCAACTAAAGCCATAAATGAAAAAACTCAAATCTATCAAGAAAAAAATGCTAAATCACATCACCTTAAACAAAGAACACAGAACTCCACACGTATCAATAAGAACATGACAATAAATTACTGTCCACTAAAGCCATGAACTGAAAACCTCAAATCCATCAACAATAATAAAACGCTGGATCACATTCAACATATATAAATCCCATCATCTTAAAAGAAGAACACAAAACTCCCGCAGTGCAAAGAAGATCGTGCAAACACAATTCAAGAAACAACCCACAACTCTAATCGAAGTGCACTTAACCCAGGTCTAAAATGCAGACTCTCAATCTGACTAAATCCCACTACATTCCGTATTATCTTCGTGAGTCTGAGATCTGTCATCCCATTTGACATATCCACTCCGCAGATTACAACACAAACAGCAAACAGCCAACAGCCAACAACTTGAAGGGATGACAATTCCACTGTTGCAACCGAAAGAAACAATATAGTCCATGAAAACAAAAGAAACCAAAACCTCACAGTCATCTCCGATCAAAGCGCACATTGTCCAGATCTCAAGATGTCAAATTCTATCAAAACACTAAATCTACATTATAGTTCACTTGCATTCTTCTACATCTCTAATCCACAAACTAAAACATGATCCCACCAACAACCCACAAAGAGTAAAAAAAAGTGACAGAAACTAGGGAGATACCTCAAAATGAAAGAAACCCAAATCTCACAACCGACTCTGATCAAAACACACACAACCCAGATCCCAAAATCCATTACACCAAAACCCCACTAAATCTGAGAATCCCCCATCAACCTGCATACTAAATTGCTATTTCGCCAGCAACCCAAATGAAGCGACAATTCCAGATATTCAATGGAAATCAACCCACAAAGACAAATATGAGAGAAAAAGCGCAATCTGATTAAATCAAAAGAAACCCACATCTTGTAACCTGGAACTCTTTCGTAGGCATTAAAAAGAAAAAGATTTTTTTGTGTGTTTGGTACCTGCTCGGACTCCGGAAAGGCATTAAACCATATGTCATTTTTAGTTTATTAACATTAATTATTTCATCTTGGTTGTTGCTTTTTTTTTATATTTAGCCTGGTTGTTCGTCTTTGGTGATGCTAACATATAATTCAACATTAATGTTCATTTTGTCAGTATTTTGTGATATATATTTTTCTTATTATTATTATTTTTTGTTTGACCTAAGTACGTTTCTTCTCCTTTTATTTTATTTATTTTGTTTTTCGGATATGGTCATTATATATTTTTTTATGTACATTTTATGTGATGTGTTTTTTATTTATTTAATGGAGAGTCTGGTTTTCAATCGGAATGATGCAGAGGTAGAGTCCAATCAGAAGAATAGAACCTCTCTTCCTCCTATGAAATGTTAATTTCATATATCCTTTTCCTTTTTTTGTCTCTCAACTACTCCTGTATGTCTTACTGCTTCTTTTATTTTCCCCTTCTTCTGATTTGGTTAGGTTAAGGTACCTGTTTTGTCAAAGTCTCAGATGTCCATCATGTATGTGTGGGGTTTATGTATTATTATCACAATTAAGTTTTATCTTTATGATGTTCATTTTGGGGATATGGAGAAGATATATTGTTTCATGAATGTTGATTATTTTGGGTTTTCTTAATTTGTTTTCTCATTTCAATCAATCATCTTCATCTTGAATCCAAATATATAGCTAATATTACTCGTAAGAATCATCGTAGGAGCTAATTCAAGACAATGAATCATACCAACTCCGGTAAAACCCAAATCTGAAAAAGGGAAAATCAAGCTTAAGATGGTTTTTCCAGATCCATACCATCCGTCATATACAAATGATAAGAAATGAAGTTACCCAGATGCAAAACATATGAATTATACATGCAAAAGGTTCTGATAAAATGAGAAAGCTGTGAGGAAATTAAATATATTGTTTTAAGAATTATAGGACTCAAACACAAAAAGAAAATCTACAAACACACGGATCATATTAAGAATCAGAAACATGTATGTCTCAGCTCAATATAAAAAAAATAAAGACGATATAGTCAAAATTCTCATTAACAAAGTAAAGGAATTGTGCCATACACCATCAGTCAGAGGCTATGAGAATGGCACTTTGTATTATTTTGGGAAGCGAACGCACCATAAGAAGCTATAGGGGCAAAGACAGATGTGTCCACAGCCCATAGGCATTGTACCTTGTAGGGTCTGCGGTCTCCTATATACAGTCCTTTCAGGTAGTGGCTGTTGGTCTATAGCAAGAATCAAAATAGCAGCTGTGGCGGGCGTAGCGGCCAATGGCAAAGACGCTATGTAACAGGCAATACATAGCAGTTAGGGCGATATGTAGCGGCAGCAGTGTGAATTTCTTAAGTGCTCAAAAGAATTTGAATCTCATGTATCAACCAATCTTGTGCCTTTTTAGTGATTTGTAAGCATATAAGGATAGAGACAACTTTAGGAAAGGTTATTGAGGAGAAGAAATAGGAAAAACTACGTTTTAAATTAAAACTTGTTGACTCTACTAAGTTTTATACCATCGCGCCGCCATTTTCAAAATAGCATAGCGGCCTCAATAGCTACAGCCGATAATGTGGCTGCCGCTCTATATAGTGGCTGCTATTTTGAACCGTGGTCCATGGTCAATTGGATTGGTCAGTGCAAGGCTAGATACTGCGAAACAATGATTGCGTCCCTCGATGACGTCAGCACGATTGGGCGACAAAGCTTACATTTGTTCACTTATTATGAAGGCTCACCAGGGCCTCTTTCCTCCCTTTTACACTCGCTCGTATGGGTCCAACAAACTAATAAAATAAGTTACTTATTCGCGCTCACGCTGCAATTGCCTTTTCTCCTGACTTGAAACTATAAGTATAATCAACTATCTTAAACTATTTCTGCATAACTACTAAAATGGAATCCAAAACATCAAAGGTATGCCCATGATTGACTTTAAATCACTACACTATTTCCTGTTTGTAGTGACACAGGACCACTGTAACTTTCTCATTTCGCATTCGCACTATCTGTGGTTCACTGAAACATAGCTTAAGAATCTTTTAACTGAGACATATTGCTTTTTTGCTTTCTTTTGAGCACTGAAACAACTTGACTAAAACAAAAGGTGACAGATAATGAAGATCTATTCTAAGGAATAAGGATCACATTGTATGTCCATGTGGATATGTTTTGCCCTTCTCATACACCTCAACCTTCATCAATTCCAAAAACTTGAATTAAATCCAATGTGAATCTCATAATGTCATAACCCATGATAGGATGAGTTGCTTGATGTGGTTCTGGACGCTGGGCAGCATCAATCATCACACTAGGAGCCATCAACACCTTGCACATTATTAAGATTTCCTCTTGCCGCCTTGCTAAAAGCATTAGTCAGACATCCCCTAACTCTTCTCCTCAAGCTTCATGATTGACTAACAGCCTTCTATCCCTACTCCACATACTAAAATTGATTGGCAATATACACTTCAGAAAGAGCACCAATCCACATCTACATGTTCAGTACTATTATCAACTAAAGCCATAAATGAAAAAACTCAAATCTATCAAGAAAAAAATGCTAAATCACATCACCTTAAACAAAGAACACAGAACTCCACACGTATCAATAAGAACATGACAATAAATTACTGTCCACTAAAGCCATGAACTGAAAACCTCAAATCCATCAACAATAATAAAACGCTGGATCACATTCAACATATATAAATCCCATCATCTTAAAAGAAGAACACAAAATTCCCGAAGTGCAAAGAAGATCGTGCAAACACAATTCAAGAAACAACCCACAACTCTAATCGAAGTGCACATAACCCAGGTCTAAAATGCAGACTCTCAATCTGACTAAATCCCACTACATTCCGTATTATCTTCGTGAGTCTGAGATCTGTCATCCCATTTGACATATCCACTCCGCAGATTACAACACAAACAGCCAACAGCCAACAACTTGAAGGGATGACAATTCCACAGTTGCAACCGAAAGAAACAACATAGTCCATGAAAACAAAAGAAACCAAAATCTCACAGTCATCTCCGATCAAAGCGCACATTGCCCAGATCTCAAGATGTCAAATTCTATCAAAACACTAAATCTACATTATAGTTCACTTGCATTCTTCTACATCTCTAATCCACAAACTAAAACATGATCCCACCAACAACCCACAAAGAGTAAAAAAAAGTGACAGAAACTAGGGAGATACCTCAAAATGAAAGAAACCCAAATCTCACAACCGACTCTGATCAAAACACACACAACCCAGATCCCAAAATCCATTACACCAAAACCCCACTAAATCTGAGAATCCCCCATCAACCTGCATACTAAATTGCTATTTCGCCAGCAACCCAAATGAAGCGACAATTCCAGATATTCAATGGAAATCAACCCACAAAGACAAATATGAGAGAAAAAGCGCAATCCGATTAAATCAAAAGAAACCCACATCTTGTAACCTGGAACTCTTTCTTAGGCATTAAAAAGAAAAAGATTTTTTTGTGTGTTTGGTACCTGCTCGGACTCCGGAGGCTCCAGCATTCTTCAATCCCTTATTCTTGACGATGAAGCTAGCGCCGATGAATAAACTCGACGAAAGTGCCAGGAGCAAACCCTTTAATGTTGTCGGAGGACATGCCCTTGTAAGAGGGCATCCAGCTCTGAGAACCCTTGTCCGCCATTGCTAGCGCCGATGAATAAACTCGACGAAAGTGCCAGGAGCAAACCCTTTAATGTTGTCGGAGGACATGCCCTTGTAAGAGGGCATCCAGCTCTGAGAACCCTTGTCCGCCATTGCTAGAACCCTGATATCCGTACACCAATCACTGCAATCAACATCTCCACCGTCCATCTAACGAGATCCATGGCGGTGCTGATTCATCCATTGATGTCTCTCTCTTTCAGAACTGCAGATAGGCAGATATTGTGGGATATGGGAATTAACGGCTGCGATTTGAAGATCTGTTCACCTTTTCTTTTCTTTTCTTCGTGTCGGTTGTTCAGAAAGATATCGAAAGATCTGATGGTACTTGGGAGATGCGAGGAATGAAGAGGAAGAAGAGACGAAACGCAGTGCAATGCAGCACCGTCGTCGATACGTTTCGTTGGAAAGAAAAACAAAAAGTCTACATGATATCCCATGGACTAACCCCATCATAGATTAGATGACATGATATCCCCATGGATATCATGGGATTAGCCCATGGACTAATTCAGTTAGTCCATGTAGTAGGACTCAGAGAAAAAACTGAGGAAAGCGTTTACTTAAAATTGCTCCAGGTGCATGTATGATGGCCCATTTGAGTGCACCATATAAAAATACCAAAGCCAAAACCGAAAACCCCAAAACCCCACCCCCAAGCCTTTTTTGATGGGTGTAGCCCTTTCACACTTTTTATCCCCATAATATGACATCATGCCATTTTTTTATGCTCATCTAAACTTTTACTTATTGAGTACACTAACAAACTTTATGATTATTATTAAATCAAGGGTTGGAATAATTTAATGAGGTTGATTATTTTTATAATTTTAATATGTAAAAAGACAATTTCATCCGGCCTATCATAGATGATAGGATTGCATCCAAGTAGGCCTCACGGGTTGAAGTGGATAGGCATATTTAGCATGGGGTATGATTGTAGGAGAATATTTTTCCATGCTCTTTACAAGGCTTGGAGTGAAGAAATTATGACCTTTCAAATAAAAATAATGTTTTGCGATATCATAAAGACTTAGGTTCAGTTTGGCAAATCTACTTGGAGCCTCTATTTCACTTAAAACTGGTTGAATAAGCTTTTAGGTTGTTTGGATATGTATTTAGCTACACCTGTTTGGATTGATGTTAAGACAGAATGTCTCTATTTCAAAAAACGTGGGAAAGCATGAGAATTGAATTAGAGAAGGATGTCTGAAGCGGAAAGACATTCCATTAAAATATTTGGACAAGTATACCCTCATCTTATTACCATAATGACAAGTTTACCCATATGTAAGGAGTGTTCTTTCCATCTTCTTGTCTTCCCACACCAACGAAGAAAAACCTCTCGTCCATCAAAGGGTTTTCTCCTTCAACTTCGTCACTGCCCTACTTCATCGTCCATCAAAGGGTTTTCTCCTTCAACTTCGTCACTGCCCTACTTCATCGTCCATCAAAGGGTTTTCTCCTTCAACTTCTTCACTGCCCTACTTCAACCACCGCCGGGCTTTTGCACCATAACTCACTCCGGTGAGTCTCTCTCTCTCTCCATTTGATATTTGTGGGGATTTAGGGTTTTTTGTGTTATCATGATGGGGGTTCATCTAAAAATATAATGGTGAAGCAGGGTTTTAGGGCTTTCATCAGAAACAAAACCCCATAATTATTTTGTATTTGGATATTGAAAGTCCGAGGGATCCTAACCCTAGAGGGGGGTGAATAGGGTGAGCTACACTTAATGACTAATTATGACCAATTTTAATTTCTTTAAAACAAACTAGTCACATGTGATGATTAACATACATAGTGCGGAAGCTAAACGAAACAATCACCATAAAAGCAATCACCACTACACAAAGATTTATAGTAGTTCGGCCTCAATGCCTACATCTACTACCGGCTTGTGACTCAACACCCCACCGATTTTCCACTATTATGCTTTTCAAAAGGCTAAGCAATAACCTCTACAACTATACTTTTCTAGGCTAAGCAATAACCTTACAATGTGCTTTTATAGGCTAAACAATAACCTTTACACAATGCTTTTCTTAAGCTAAGTAATAACCTTTACAATCAAAAGATTTTCTTTATCAAAGAAGTGTTTTCACAAACACTAGAAGAGAAATATTTTAAACTCAATTACAATGCCTCTAAAATAGGCGGATATGAAATTGATAATACAAACTCACACAACACACTAAGTAATGCAAAGATGAATGCTCATGATGTGTGTGTGTGAAGACTTCAATCAAGTTTAAAATTAAGCTCAATCAATATATGCTAAAAGCATTTAAAAGTTTAATGCACATAAAAAGATTTGATTGAAGTGTAATGCAAATCACATGTATAAAATGCAAACTTGTTAATGATTTATGAAAATCAAAATGACACAAGTTGTATGAAATTAATTTATCTTAAACATGTGATGCATATGCAATGTTGTTTTCAAAATGAAAGTTTAACTAAAGATCAAATGAATGAAAACAACAAAGATGATTCAAACAAGTTAATGAAACATGTTTATAAAACAAATCAAAGGTTTTAACATAACATGTTTTATAAAGTATTTAAAACAAACTTGTTTTAAAATCAAGGTTGAAGAATCCAATAACTAAAATCAAAGATTAAGAGAAGAATGAATTCAACACATCATAGTTAATATGCTAAAAATCATTTACCAATAATTTAGTCAAAGCATAAAACATATGATTAATAAAAGTAAAGCTTACTTGATGATTTAACTTAATGATCCAAGCTTTAGCTTTACTAATGACCCCTTAATCTCTCTTGGTTCATCCCCTTTTTCTTCTCTCCAACCTCCTCAAAGAGTGCTTAGAAGTTGTAAAATGTTCAACACTTTTTCAATGGGAATGAACCCCTTTTTATACTCAAAAGTTGAGTTCCTGCGTGTCCTCGGTCAACCCCCAGCTTGGCTCGGTCGATCGACCCTTAACGGTCAAAAATCAGACCGTTTGAAAAAATGCCCAACGGTCACTTTCTTGGTCGACCTATAGTGTCTTCGGTCGACCGAGTCCATGGCTCGGTCGACCGAACACACTGTCGGTTGACCGGGTCCATAGACCATTTTCCCACAATTTTACATATTTAAAGGTTTTTCAAGTGGGGATTTTTGGGCCATAAATTCAAGCTTTGAAACATGTTTTTAAATCATTCTAAGAGGTTTAAAAATATGAAATATAAAAAGCCTAAAATGATTAGAAAGTTTTAAAACCATAGGCTTGCTTGATATATAAAAATTGTTTTTCAAATTAAATTGCATCCAAGATGAAAACAAAAACATGCATGAAACATAGGATTTACAAGATTTAAAACAATGCATGTGTAAATCAAGATTTCAAGAATTTCTAAATCAATGCATGTGTGAAAATTCATGAGATGAATAAAATGCTAATGCATCCATCAAATTGCAATAAACAGAATCCTAACAGATATATGTTTGGATCCTGTTGTTAAATGGGTGTCACTTGGTTTTTTTATTTTTCTTTTGTTTTTTTCCTTGCTGGGTGTATGTGGATCATGATGTATCAGTGAGGTTGAATCAAGTGATTCGATTTTTGCATGTTTAGAGTTGGTTTTCTGTTGGAATAGCAATTCAGTGATTGTTTTTCTTTTATGGATGTGGGTGTGGGTATGATTGTTCAGTTCTGTTGTGTGCGTGTTCATCCTGTAATGGGTATGAATTCTTCCGACAAGAAAAAATGTATCTTTTTTGTTGTTAGATAGGAAATACTAAAATCTATATGAATAGTCTCTTATGTTCTGTTTTGCTGTAAAACCCTTAGCTCCTGGACTTGTAATGGTACTAGAATTTCCATTTGGTGAGTGCTAAAATCTGCTTTCATTTCTCTACCATGTGCTAAAATCCTGGACTTGACATGCAGTGTACCAATGCAAAACCACAAGCATGTATGTGTATACATGAGTGACAGCAGCTAATGCACTCCTATTATTTCCTCCATATATACTTGACAGCATTGGATGATTGAAAGTGTTATGGTACACTAATGTCACAGGCAGATTGTAATAAGAGCTTATGTTTTTATCGAATTGTTGCGACCCCAAATTTTGCATTATCAAGTGGCCTATCAAATGTTTGATTTTGGGTGAAAACCATGAGACAGCCCAACTGTGGTGAAGCAGGATCTACACCGGCACTGGCAAAGCATAGAGGTGGAGGTCCTATGGCAGAGCACTTGTTTATAATGGATGTCAAGCTGAATTTCTATTATAAATTATATTTTTTTTAAAAGACAAAAAATGCCCCTGTAATAAGCTCTTATTTGAATGTTTACCAAACATATTTTTTCAAATAGATCCATTTAAATTAGATATATTGCATGTGTTACCAAACGGTCTATTTAAAAATAGTCTATATCTCACAGATCTATTTCTCACAGATCTGTTTGAGCCAGATCTATTTCAAACATATTACATTTGCCAAACAGATGCATTTTAAATCCGTTTTAAGACAATAAGATGATGGAAATAGACTTGTGCGCCAAATGGGCACTTAGTTTTTATTTTCCTGCCAGACTTGTGCGCCAAATGGGCACTTAGTTTTTATTTTCCTGCCATTTTTATTGCAAGAAAAATGGTATTGCGTCAAATTACAAGAAAATTATTTTTTTTTTCAGAAATACGGTTACAATAAACATGCATACTCTCCAGGCATATTTGTTTGGATAGAATTGAACGTTTAGAGATTTTAAGAAATGTGTTTTTAAATGTGACTAAAATTAAAGAAATAAAGGTGAGTTTTCATAAATAGCTATTAAATAATATTTTTAATGAAAAACTAATTAACTTTGTTGAATTTTAAAAAATGAGAAAACTACTTGAAATCCCCATAGTGAGCCATGAGTAAGGAGAGGACCCAGCTTGAGTTTAGAGACAGGAGGGGTCCTTTGGGTGGGTTTCTTTATTTTTTTTTTTTTGTCGTTTAGCGATGTTGTCGATATCGACAAATATGCGTAAACCCTTTATACATCGCCCCGTGTCTGCATTTCTTTGTCAGACCCTTTTCATCGTGTGCAACTCGTGCTGTGGCGATTTTCCTTCTCAGAAAACACCTACATGGAATTAGTCAAAGTGGTTGTTGGATTCCATTAAAAGGTTGGTACACACAATAAATTCCTTCTTATATTGCATCATCTACCCTAAAAGAGGATCAACTTGATTCCGTTTCACTATTGACTTGTTAGAAGGCATAGAACTGTGGTCTGAACCCTAAAAATGCCCTTTGAAACCGTACATGTTGTCCAATATATGCCTCACTGTATGTAGCTTTGGGCTTGGTTAATGGCGATTTTCATTTCGGTCTTGGTTAATGGCGATTTTCGTTTTGGGTTTTAAGGTTTGAAAAGGGGTTTCTTTTTGGTAGGCACTGTTTCTCTATTACATTTTTTCTATAAGTGGCACTTAGTATAGTTTTTTTATTACCACATTACATTACTCTAATATGAATAGAAACCTTATTTTATGATCGAACATATCCCAGCATGGGCATTTTAACAGTGGCTAATTGTTTAGAAATATAAAGTTGCTCTGTTTTTCAAAATGTATGTATCTTTCATATTTCTCTAAATTCTGTTCTTGTGATTTGATGATAGCATGTCAGTGAGCGATGTGTTGGTTATATTCCACTATGATGGTGACTTCCAATTTGATATAATCCGTCCAGTGTACAATGGAGGAAATCAAAAGATCAGATATTTACCGACGGACATAACATATGACTCACTGGTTAACGAAGGAGCTGAAGCATCTAATTGGGACTCATCCATCCAGAGATTAAGCATACAATACCTTCATCACAATGGACGAATTTTCAATGGCAAGCATCGACGACGACAATGATGTGAGGAGAATGTTTAAAGCATCAGGGAATGATGTGAATGGGATATATTTATATGTCTTCAACGGTCCGAAGAACAGGCAATGTATAAGAGGAGAAAAATGGAGGTATGTGCATAGGTTGTATCGCTAAATCAATAGATTACCAAATAATAAGTATGTCTTCCTACTTGCTTATTGTCCTTTGTTGATGCATTGTAAGTATGAACGGAATGTTCGAGGTCACAACTGTGCAGAAAAAGTGAGGACCTCGTCAAGAAATTGTACGGGAAAGCAAGCCATAGAGCGAACGCCCGCATCAGAGCTACCTACCGTTGATCTCCATGAAGACAATGACATGCATTTTCCTTCCATGCGTAATGAATGCAGTCCACATCAGGCGGCAGGACAAGATATTTTTATTGATGATATTGATGTTGGAGTGAAGAATCATGATGAGATTCAGTCCGATGAACATCCTGCCATCGGACAGATTCGTCGGATCCCAGATGTGAAGGTCGAAAGCAATGGTGTCGAGGCCAATCTAGCTAACATTGCAAATCGTTCAAATGAAACTTCAATTGTTGATTTTGAGGACAGAATGGAGCCTGAAGAGGTGAAAACGGAGGTTGGTAATAACTCGGCTCAGGAAATGTGGGTTAGCCATGAGTTCCCTGATCGACAGACGTTTCGGAATACTCTTGCCAAGTTAGCAATTTATGCCAACTTCACTCTTAAACACCTGAAGACCAACTCGACCAAGGTGACGGCTGGCTGCAAAGATGGGGGTTGTCCTTGGCTGATCCAAGCTTCTATTGTAGAATCAGGACCACAATTTAAAGTTAGAACGTACAATCATAAACATCGATGCTCGAAGCCAATGATAGGCGTGGCACATCGACAAGCAAGTTCGGCCCTTATTTCTAAATTCATCACGGATAGAGTCCGACAAAACGTCGAATTAAAGCCGAAGGAGATAATGAATGACTACCAAATGGAATTTGGGTCAACTATTAGCTATAGGAAGGCACTTATAGCAAAGGAGATGGCTCTGCGTATAGTGCGAGGATCATACGAGGAGTCCTTCCAGCTTCTACCTCTCTATTGTATGGAATTGCAGAAAACCAATCCTGGCACAATAACAAACATAGACACCACGTCTGATGACCGTTTTCGAAGATTTTTTTGGGCATTTGGACCCTGTATTAGGTCTTTCACGTCTTCGCTGAGACCGATGATTGTTGTAGACGGTGCACATCTCCGAGGCAAGTATCCTGGTGTCCTGCTTGTAGCCGTGAGATACGATGCGAATCATAAGCTACTACCCATAGCCTTTGCCTTTGCAGAAGCCAAGCGTCGTGATAGTTGGGAATGGTTCCTTGCAAACTTGTTCATAGCGCTTGGAGAACCACCCAATTTGACTATTGTTTCTGACCGTTAGAAGGGTCTTATTCCAGCTCTCCAGAACACTATACCCTCCGCAGTGCACTGTTACTGTTGCCGTCACATTGCTGAAAATATCAAAATCGCTTTCAGTGACGGGGCAATCGTTCTGAAATTCTGGCGTGCCGCAAAGTCCTATAGGCCTTATGTTTATGAGGCAAATATAATGGATATACGTGCAGTCGGCCAAGAGGCGTTTAGCTATATTGAGGCAATTGGGAGGCACCGTTGGGCAAATGCATACGTACAAGGACGTTGTTATGACATGCTAACTAGCAATGCGACAGAGTGTACAAACAGCCTGTTAAAGGACACAAGGGTATTGCCTATTGTAAAACAGGTTGAGGAGATACGTGCCAAGTTAATGGAGTTCTATCAAAAGCGCCATATTCAGTCAGAGAGTGTAACCATTCGTTTAACTTCGTATGCAGAAAAAATCTTGAGCCAAGAAATGGAGGAAGCCCGCAGGGTTCATATTCGCGTTGCTGGCCTGGTCGAATTTCAAGTTCAATCCGCAAAATACGTGGACGTAGTCGATCTCGAACGCAGAACTTGTACATGTCGTAAATGGGAGATTTTGGGCCTCCCATGCTGTCATGCACTGGCATCAATGAAGGTAAGGAACTATGATCCATATGCGTTTTGGTACTTGTCAAGCGTTTATCGTACAACGTATAGTGAAGTTCTGCATGCTACACAGGACAACAAGCAATGAGAAGACACAATTCAAGAAAGAGTTCTTCCACCACTCGCAACTAAACAACCAGTGCGTAAAAAAAAAGGATTCGTACCGAACTTCGTGGCCGCCAACGAAGGATAGTTACGTGCTCCAATTGTAAAGAGAGGGGGCATAACCGTGGAGGTTGTCGCAATCCTCCACGTGATGTAAATGGGTTGTTTCAGGCTTGAACAATGAAGTGCTTTTTTGGGAGAACTGCTCATGTAAATGGGTTCCATGTAGGCTTGAAGACTGCAGTCAGTTTTTTTTTTTATAGTTGGTGATGTAAATGGGTTATTCCAGGCTTGAACAGTGCAGTGCTTTTTTTGGTATGGTTGCTGATGTAAATGGGTTCCATGTAGGCTTGAAGAATGTAGTTAGTTTTTTATATAGTTGGTGATGTAAATGGTTTGTTCCATTTTTGAACAGTGCAGTGCTTTTTTTGGTATGGCTGCTGATGTAAATGGGTTCCATGTAGGCTTGAAGAATGTAGTCAGTTTTTTGTATAGTTGGTGATGTAAATGGTTTGTTCCATTTTTGAACAGTGCAGTGCTTTTTTTGGTATGGCTGCTGATGTAAATGGGTTCCATGTAGGCTTGAAGAATGTAGTCAGTTTTTTGTATAGTTGGTGATGTAAATGGGTTGTTGCAGGCTTGAACAGTGCAGTGCTTTTTTTGGTATGGCTGCTGATGTAAATGGGTTCCCTTTTTATCTATTGTGTTTTGCTACTTTTGTAAGTATTGGACGGCTGTATTAAATGTTGGAATGTGAATGGTGCTAACAACTTTTTGAATATAAATGGAGAATGTTGTATTCAGTGTTTCAATGGTGTTTTGGGTTAAACATTTGCTGATCGACTATTGGGTTTTAGACTGTAGGATTCACACTATAAACCCATGCAAACCAGTAGATATTGATAGATAAAACGTTATCGATATCGACATTTATAATTTGTCAATATCTATAACTTTTATATGTTCCAACAGCTGCTGACTAACAACTTTTAATTTATACCACTGACGAAACTAGTCGATAGCGACAACATAAGATGTCGATATCGACGACTTTTATCTATTCCAGCAGCTGCTGACTTACAACTTTTAATTTATACCACTGACGAAACTAGTCGATAGTGACAACATAAGATGTCGATATCGACGACTTTTATCTGTTCCAGCAACTGCTGACTTACAACTTTTAATTTATACTACTGACGAAACTAGACCTTAGATCTTGGAACTTGCAACAAACAATGGAATTTATGTTTTTATTATATTATTAATATCAATACCATGGAGAAAATAAGTCACACCTTATCTTCTAATCCTCAAACCCGACAATACGCTTTGATATCACTTTTCGAGGGATCTAGAAGGGAGGAGAGGAAAGAAAAATATGAAAATTGCTAGTTTATCGCTAGAAAGCAGTTTTCAAAAGTAAACCTGCTAAAACAAAACTCCTTATAAAACAAAACTCCTAATCAATACAAAAACCACAATCCTAAAAGATAACCATAAATATAATAAAAAAAAAGAATCCTAATAAAATAGAAAGCAATCCTAATCTACCGGTTAACTACAACGACCTAGCCCCTCTAATGTTTTTATCTAGTCCACGATGACTCCAACGTCACAAAATTTAGTCAACCAACCAACCACAAGACGCGCCAATTTTATGTGATTCAGCCAGTGTGTCTATGCCAACCAAAAAGAGATTATCTATTCCTCTTAATTGTTCTCCTTAGGGTTTCGGTAATAATTTAGCAATATAAATATCCTTAAGCCCTAAAAAAGCCATTCTACAAATTAGATCAAAGAACCCTCAAACTCTAAATATAATTAGGGTAACCCACATACAACCAATCCGGTTAATTATTAGAATACAAGATACGTACAAACCAACAATATCTTGAACACCCTAAGCACGCGTGCAACAAAAAGAAAAAGGTGTGCAATTTTATTTTCTGATAATACTTCAGAATTTCTTTACTTTAATAAAAAGGCCAACAAAACAATGATAGTCCAGTACCAATAAAAAGTAGAGGTGCTTTTAGCTTTCACTGAAATGCAGAGTGTGAGACTTAGTTTAAACCAAGGTTTAGATGGCCCTGATTCTCAGGTTTAGATGGTTATGAATCTCATAGGTTTTTCAATTGGTCGTGATTAGGATGCTATACTAAACAAGCCTTTTAAGATCATATATACTAGCAAAATGCCCCCGTGCAAAGCACGAGCAATATAAGTTTTTAAAAATATTATTTTATTTTTATGATATAAATAAAAATTACAAACTAATAGGCTTTCTTAAGAATCACATAATTGAAATTTTAAATAAATAGTTAATATAAAAGTTTTAATATTTTAGTAGAAACTTGAAATATGATATTTTTGTATAAATCATATTGAGATGGAAAAAAATTATAAGAAATATAAAATATGATATTTTCCAATTAGACGCAGGCTTGGTAATGAGTTCTTTTGGTTCAGGGTAGGTATGGATTTCTTGACTTTAACCCTAGCCAGGTTTCGGATGGGCTTAGATTTCAATTTGCTTGACTAGCCTTCCCATTGATAAAATTTATAAAATTATCGCTACTTACCTTTCTTCATGACAAACTTTATTTTGAAAAGTTATACTTGCAATAGATAATTATTTTTTTCACATGCATCTACTTGCATCAAGGTAGAAAATAGGTGCAAAGATTCAAGTGTATCCAGGAACATGTAGTAAAACCTTGAAGCAGACCAGCATATAAAATAGTACTTTACTTTGAAAATAAGAGTAGAAATTCATGGCAATCTAACTTTAGGTAGAACACTCAAATCTCATATATCATATATCACATCCAATCCATCCTAGAAATAAACCCCCAAATACATGCAGGACACGTAGATGGAGATTACAAGAAACAAACACAGAGAATGAAGAACTAATAGGCTTACATTCTAAACATAGTTTTGCATTGGGCAGTTGACGGGATGAGCTTGATCATGACCCGTCTCTGCAAGTTCATCTCCCTCTGTAATCAGAACTTCTTTTTTTATTCTAACTAAAACAACCAAAATCCAACAATGGCAACTCATAAAAAAGAACAACTAAAAAATCCAAAATTAAAGAAACTCATATACAATTATACTGAAAACCTTCTAACCAACACTAAAAACAGAACAAAGATGACAAAACCAAACTGAATCCAAATTGTTATAACAAATGTCCGTGCAAATATGCATAGGATGGTTTTGATGAGAGAGAGAGAGGTGGTCCAGATTTGTTACAGGAAACGCAAGAGAAGAACTCGCTTGGCAGGTTACTTCTATCCACAAAAATTAGAAGATCTAATTGGTTTGTTGAAAAAAGAAACTACATGCGGAAACTAATTGTTGTTTTAGCCTTCTGCTTCCTACTAATAGAAGGACTTGATCTACCTTTTGTTTTGAACAAAATCGAGAGAGGCAACTTCTTCTTTGTACGTCTTGAGCACTCAGAGAACGACCCAAGCCCTTCTCCCTGAGTGTTACCACAGTTTATGCATTGAGGTCCCATCCAATTATTAAATATCTCAATCTCCTGCATAGAAATTAATGAAACAAAAAGACGAATGGTCGAAGATGCAGATGTGCAATATCATGCAAACATAAAAGAAAATATCAAAGTAGTTGAAAATCCTACGGTAATAGTGTCGATGGCATAATTGATGCATGAGTTGGAAAAAAAAAACACACTATAATGATATTATCAAGATGATCACAATTGGCTCTAACGTTACAACATATAGTTGGTAATCTATTATAACATCTATAAGATCCCGACCCCAGTCCTTTTGTTTAGCATTGTTTTAATCGTGATTTAGCTTGTTAAGTGAGATTTGATTTAGTTTGATCTTGTTTTTGAGTTTGACTAGATTTTTCCTTAGTCTTTGAGATTTTGTAGACGTTGACTTTGGTTTGACCCGGTCCATATGATTTGTATTTTTATGGGAAATTACTTTTCATTTCTAAAAATTCTGGATTTGGTGTATTTTGACTTATTTTATGAAGTTTAACAACTTTCATGTTTTGACCATTTTGATTTGATGATCAGAAAATACGTTTTTCGAGGAAAATGGGCAAAAATGACATTTTCACTAAATCTGTCCAAACTTCACAAGGCTGAAACTAACATTTGCGGGCCCCGAACGAAAACGACGAAGAAGACAAAAATGATCAGCGAAATTTCTACTTTCCAAAAAGTATACTTTCCCCAATTTCTGAAATTTTCGAAATTCATGGACAGATTTAGTGAAAATGTCATTTTTGCCCATTTTCCTCAAAAAACGCATTTTCTGATCATCAAATCAAAATGGTCAAAACATGAAAGTTGTTAAAATTCATAAAATGAGTCAAAATACACCAAATCCAGAATTTTTAGAGATGAAAAGTAATTTCCCATAAAAATACAAATCATATGGACCGGGTCAAACCAAAGTCAACGGTCTACAAAATCTCAAAGACTAAGGAAAAATCTAGTCAAACTCAAAAACAAGATCAAACTAAAGCAAATCTCACTTAACAAGCTAAACCACGATTAAAACAATGCTAAACAAAAGGACTGGGGTCGGGATCTTACATTTAATAATTGGAAATACATTTAAAACTGAATAGTAGCGACAATAGGGTAAATGATCGATATCGTAAACGTTAACCAAATCAACGCATAAGAGTATAACCCACAAGAATCATAAAAATAAAGTAATATGCAGATAAAACACTGGCAACCACACATAGCTAAATTCTCCTATTACCGAAGTAACAAGAGCACACAGAACGTAGCCACTGAACGTGGTACTAGAAATAGGATCAGAACCGTAGCCATACAAATGGGACCGGCAGATCAAAAATCAGAACCGTAGCCATACAAATGGGACCGGCAGATAAAACCGTTGCCATGGTCGGTACAGACAGAATCCAAGCTGCAGCTGGCGGACAGATTAAAGATCCCAAGCCGGGTGATCAGCCCGACAAGGTGACCTAAGCCTAGTGGTGCCTTTAGTTTTCAAAACTCAAACCGATACAAATCTAACATAATACTAATCCCTTTGGCTCAGGGGCTCACACCACATAGCTCTGGCCCCGTCTTGCCTCGAGGTTTTGTTTTCGAAATCATAGCCTCTTTGGCTCATGGGCTCGTACTACAAAGCTCTGGCCCCGTCTTGCCTCGAGGTTTTTATTTTCAAATACTAGTCTTATCAAACAATAATCTCATCGAAGAAATCCCGAATGTGACAAACATACTCCAATCTCTTTTCAAATCGAATCGGAGAAAACATACGAATATCCATGGTAAGCCGTTCAAATACACATCAAAGTGATTTGTATAAAATCATACGATCAACCCTTTCGAACATGGGAAACCACATGATTTTATAACAAATCACCGATGCTATTTAAATTAGTTTACCAAAGAGTGCAAATACAAATACCAACACATTTTTCTGACTTGAAATGGAATGGATAGTGGAGAATGACTTAATGACTTACCAAGGAGCCATCCCAATACACATTTAACCTTTAAACATTGATTTGTAAAGAGTGTGTTTGATGCCAATGAAAATCCATAATGCTTAAATGATAAAGTGCGCATTGAGACACGAAAGGTTCCCGGATAATTTCACATATGTACATTCTCACATCATTCCCATTTCACCAATTTCCAAGTATCAAAAGTAATGTCAAAACTCTTAAAAACAGGCCCATAGCTGGCCTTAAACCAAGTCCAAAATAGCCTACTCATTTAACCCAAAATAGCCCCCTTTAAACAAGGCCTAAACAATTCTTAAAACAGTCCAAAAACTAAGCTTGAATGGCCCACAAAACATATCTCAAAAACAGCCCAAAGCTAAACATTTATTGGCCCACAAAACAAACTTTAAAAACAACCCAAGACTAACCTGAACCAGGCCCACAAAACAGATCTTTAACACAGCCCAAAACTAACCTGAACAGGCCCACAAAAATAGATTTTTAAAACAACCCAAAACTGAACCTTAACCAAGCCCACGAAACAAGTTTTAAATCAGTCCAATATCAGGCCCAAAGATGACCCAATATCAGATCTTGAAATGGCCCAAAAGCTGACTTGAATCAGGCCCAAGGAAGCCCCAACAATCCGGCCCACAAAACAATCCAAACTCGGGCCCGAACCAGCCCCAGGCTGAGCTGGGCCTCGCTCGAGCGAACCCAGGTCCGCTCGAGCGGAGCCCAGACAGTGTCTGGGTCGCTCGAGCGAGGGCCAGGCAGAGCCTGGTCCGCTCGAGCGGCCCAGTGGGTCGCTCGAGCGGACTGGGCCTGCCCAGTCCAGCCCGGCAGTGCACATTCCCATTTCTTTGCATTTTTTCTTCCTTATTTTTGATTCTTTTGATTCTTTTTCTTCAATGCTAATTTCCAAGAATTGTTGGGCCCTTCCTTGTCCTTCCAAACTCATCAAATCACCATTCCATATCAACCCAATTAACCAAACAATCACCTTTTTAAAACAAAGTTTCTCCCCATTTCTTTGAACCCAATTCTTAACACAAGGAAATCAAATTTTCTACATGACCAAGATGAAAGCAACTTCCAATACATTGTAAGACCATACATAAATGGAAATCCACACAACATTGGTTCATTTAATCAAAGTAAAACCATAAGGCAAAGGGATTAAATCATAAGAAGGAGAAGCCATGAAATGAAACCAAATAAGATACATCATCATATTAGTTGTAAAATTCACTTGCCTTGGTCAAGAGAAGGTGCAAAACACTCCATGAAGGTCCTCTTATGGCCTCAAGCTCCAAAATTACAAAACCCCCAAAATGGCTAAAGAAGAAGCCCTAGAAACCAATCATTTTCCAAACTCCATGAAAACCCATTGCATAAAAGATGAAAACACTCAAAATGAAGAGGAGAACCAAGATCTAAAGTTTGGAAAGCCATTGCAAACCTTGAAAAGCCCAAACGAAGAAGAGAAGCTTGGAAGATGGGTCTTCTCTAGCTCAAATCTCTCACAAATGGCATCTAATGGAAGTTTGGAAGATGGGGAAGAAGATGAGGAGATCATTCCTCCATTTAGCATCAAGGAACAAGAGACACATGAGGAGAGAGGAAGGGGCTGGGAGAAGAACCCTATCTCCTCCTCTTTGTTGCAGGAAATGAAGAGTGGGAGAGAAGACAAGAGCCTCATTGGCTTTATAAGGGATAAATGGGTTGGGCCCCCCATGGGCCCCAAACTTCACAAGGCTGAAACTAACATTTGCGGGCCCCGAACGAAAACGACGAAGAAGACAAAAATGATCAGCGAAATTTCTACTTTCCAAAAAGTATACTTTCCCCAATTTCTGAAATTTTCGAAATTCATGGACAGATTTAGTGAAAATGTCATTTTTGCCCATTTTCCTCGAAAAACGTATTTTCTGATCATCAAATCAAAATGGTCAAAACATGAAAGTTGTTAAACTTCATAAAATAATTCAAAATACACCAAATTCATAATCTTTAGAAATGAAAAGTAATTTCCCATAAAAATACAAATCATATGGACCGGGTCAAACCAAAGTCAACGGTCTACAAAATCTCAAAGACTAAGGAAAAATCTAGTCAAACTCAAAAACAAGATCAAACTAAATCAAATCTCACTTAACAAGATAAACCACGATTAAAACAATGCTAAACAAAAGGACTGGGGTCGGGATCTTACAACATCACAACATACACTTGGCTCCAACATTATTACATACAATTGTTATGCAACAATCCAGAGGGGGACAATAGCATATCCAAGAAAAAAAAAATGAAAGAAGCAAACCAACTTGTCACCTCTACTAAACAATTCAACAATCAAGATGAAGGTTTTGCAGGACCCACTAGAATGGATGCTAGTCTAATTAATCAAATCAATGTAGCGGATGTAACCATTCAAACAAGATAGAACTAGCAAATAAATCTACCAAGCAATCACCACAAGAAAGCATACATAAATTTAACGTGAAAACCTTTTCCAGGGAGAAAAATCATGATCTAGAAATCAAGAACTCACGAACAGTTACAAAATATACTCACAGTTCCTTTACCTCAGTCCATACCTCGACCTAAGGACTGTAGTTATTCTTGCACAACTTTCACTGACACGATTTCCACCGTGCACCGTTCTCCTTACTTGATCTCCTCGCACTTTGTCATCCAAGATGTACTACTTCTATAAGAGAGTAGAAGCAACAAAACCTTCTAGAGCAGCCCTTCAGAACAATCTCTCAATTGCTCTAGAGAAACAAGAAAATCTTTCTTAGGGTATTCTAATCTCTGATCAAGAGAGAGAATTAACTTCTTGTGTATTTTTTTGGGTTGCGAGAAACACCCAATATATAGCATCAAGTTCATCTAAGAGTATTCTAATCAAACTCCAATCAGAACAACACTCATCCTCAAACTCTATCATAGAGTCTGGACGAAACTGGGCATCTACGCCACGCTCGCTATAACGAGCCATCATTCTACCGTTTGGCATTCTTTCGACTCTGACAGCCCCTGTCATGTGAATTTGACCCTTACACAAGATCACCAACAAACTATAAATAAAGAAAACACATCTTTAAGACATTTTTTGGCCTACTGAGAAGGACCAAAGAACAACAAAAGATTAATAATACTAAGATAATATGTAAGGAATAATGAGTGTTGGCTAATTCATTAGGTAATAGACAAAACTAGGTTTTAAATGATGTAATTTTCTTAGTCTGAAATGCTCAAGTGACACCCGAAACAGATTGATGATTTCTAATGTGAAACACTATGACTACTCGAGCGATGGATACCATTCACTCGTGTGATCCATCACTGAAGCTCATTCGCTCAAGCTTTCTATTCTATCGCTCTTGCCATTGCTGGACTGCTCGATTTACTGAAGGCAGAATCTACTTCACTCGAGCGATCTCCACTGTTGGCTCGAGCGAACCTGGCGCGAAGTTGGAAACCTGATTCGAAAACTACTTCATATTCTCTCTAAAGATGTTAGCTAATTCGAGTCCTACTAGTTCTACTTCTACATCTCTTGAGGGATGGACCTAGGCTTATAAATAACCATTCTTTCTTTATTCCAAAGTACTTCTCTCCCATACTAAACCCTATAGAAGAATCTAGAGAAATCTGTCATCGTCTAAATCTTTCTTGTTGTTGTTCTGAAGTTCGAGCTTAGGTTTCTCTTCCATCTACTCTACTGAAGTAGAGACATCTTAAAGACGGCTTCAAGGTGGTTGGCTCAAGCACGGTGAAGGTGTAAGGTGAGTAGTCGATAAGATTTCGCAGTCCTTAGGTTGAGTTGCAACTGAGAAAGGGTTGTGAGTTCTCTTGTAACTTTCAAGTTTGTTTAATGCTTTGTTGTCTGTTGGCCTAGACGGTAAGGACCGTGATTTTTTTCCCGAGTAAGGTTTTCCATGTATACTTCGTGTCTCCTTCTTATTGTGAGGTTGATTGTTTTCAATTGGATTTAGGTTTAACTACTAGTTTAAACACTTAGTTTTAAACCTAATAGAGTAATATTGTTATTGGACCTAAGCATGTGTTAAGGCCGGTTTTTCAATTGGTACCAGAGCATGTTACACTAATTTGCTGTGTGATCTATAAAATAGTAATCTCCAATGGATTTCAACAGAGAATGAACGTCTACTACTAATGCCCCTCTATTAGATGGAACTAATTACGCTTACTGGAAGGTAAAAATGATTGCTTTCCTTAGGTCCATAAACGATCAAGTCTAGGATATCGTTGTGGAGGGTTATTCTGACCCCACCATGGTTGTAGATGAGCAAACCATAAAGAAACCTAAAGCCCAATGGTCCGATGCTGAAAAGACTAAGTCAAGTTGCAACAATAAGGTTATCAATGCAAGTTATAATGGAATTACCCCGACAGAATTCCACCGAATTTCCGCGTGCCCTAATGCCAAGGTGGCTTGGGACTTGCTTCAGACTATTCATGAGGGGAACGAACACAGTGAAAGAGACAAAACTCCAAAATCTGACCACTAATTTTGAGACGATTGGAATGAAGGAATAAAAAACTTTCGATGAATTCAATACGAAACCGAGCAAAATCATGAATTCCGGCTTTAATCTGGGAGAACCTGTTCCTCGACCAAGAATTGTCAAGAAAATTCTGAGGTCTCTCCCAAAATGTTTTCGTCCAAAAGTGGTTGTCATCGAGGAGTATCGGACCTGAATTTCCTTACTGTAGAAGAACTTGTTTGTAATCTACAAACCTATGAGGTAAATCACTGCCAAAGTGGAAGGACAGCCCTTGTGTCCTCAAATTCTATGGATGATAATGAAAATATATAGTGATTGTAGTTATGACTATGAGGATGCTAAATTTGAGGCCTACTTTGCTAAAAACTTAAAAAAAAATGTGGAAAAATAGAAAGTTCATTACCAAGAAGGACTCACATAATCCTAAGGCATCTACGAAAGGAAAATTTGTACCCATAACAGAAAAGAATCAAAATAAGGGTACATCTAAGCCCATTCAATATTTTGATTGCCAAGGTTATGGCCACACTGCTGTTAAGCATGGCAATCATAGGGATAAGAGCAAAATTAAGGCTCGAAACGTTGCTTGGGATAAGGAATCTGATGAAGATGTTTCTGAACCCGATTCACCTTCAAGTGAGTCAGGGGAATTTGTTGCCTTCATTACCCTTTCTAATGCCTCTTCTGTGCAAGAATCTAAGTCAAATGATGATTTGGGTATTAATGAGTTATTTTATGAGGAATATGATGGTGAGGAGGATTACAAGAAATTGCTCCAAGAATATGTTAGGATATCGAAAATAAGTGAGAAAAGAGCCTTGAAGTTAAAGGCAATGGAAGAAAATTAAGAATACTTCACTCTCAATCAAAGGTAAAATAATTGGAAGATCATCGCACCATCTTATCTAGCAAGTTAATTGTTGCAGGTCAAGAGAATGATCGATTGAAGCAACAATCACAGAAGGTTGAATCTGAATTGGAAAACTTGCGCAAAGAGCTGAATTCATGTAAACCACTAAACGAAAACTTTGCTGGAATGTTGAAGACTTTTACAGTTTCACAAGAATGTACTCCATTCCCACCATCTCAAACACCCATGAGCACTACAACAAACTGCACCTTTCCCGACACTATTTGTCGATGCAGTGAAAATTTACGTTGGTAAAAGTCTTATTTCCAACGCATATTTGGACTGCATTGGCAAAAGTCACAGAAATTGATACTTTTACCAATGTAAGTAAGACCGCGTTGGCAAAAGTTGTGGTAACCACATTGGCGCTAACAAAAAACCCCCCCAAAAGAGAGGGAAAGTTTTTCCAATGCGTGTTTTTCTAATGGCGACACAATAATGCATTGGCAATTATCTTACCTACTGGTGACGCACATGTGTGCGTTGTGAAAGGTCTGAGTTTTTATTCGCACCATTGCCGACGCATGAGTTACGTCCGCAAAGCCCCATCTATGAAAAACTTACCTTTCCCGACAATATTTTCCGACGCATTGAAAATTGGCATTGGCAAAAGTCACAGAGAACTGCTACTTTTACCGACGCAAGTAAGACCGCGTTGGCAAAAGCTGTGGAAAAACTTTTCCGACACTATTGCTGACGCAATGAAAATTGGCATTGATAGAAGTCTTTTTTCCGATGCATATTTGGACTGCGTTAGCAAAAGTCACAGAGAATTGCTACTTTTACCAACACAAGTAAGACCGCGTTGGCAAAAGTTGTGAAAAACATAAATTGGCTCCAAGAAAGATTTCCCCCAAAAGAGCGTGAAAGTTTTGCCAATGCGTGTTTTCCTAATGGCGATGCAATAATACGTTGATAATTATTTTGCCTACTGGCGACGCACAGGTCAGCGTCCGCAAAGCCCCATTTAATAAAATTCTTTTTTGCCAAAATAATATGAGCACACTGTTTTAATCGCTTTGATTTATTCCCAACTCTCTGCCTTTTTCAAGTTTTTTTTTTTTTTTTAAATTCTGGGGGCAACTACAATAGCTTCTAACAGAGTATGCTTGGAACTTTTTTGGACGGGTCCCACTCGTGCCCATGTATGGATAATCAGAGTCGTTCAAAATGATCAAACACATTTATTTATGGTGTATCCTAATTTTTTTTTTGTTTAGAATTGAGTTGGAACCACTGTAAGATTGACTAAACAAAAAACCATGGCTAAAAAAATGTTGTTTTATTAACTTTTTTTATGTATTCAATCGTACGATGAGAAAACCTCCATTCAAAATGCGATTTGACGATACCTTATAAATGTATGGTGGTTATTCATCGAGGGTCGGACTCATATATAAGGAAAGCCCCCACCCAATTTGAAAAAAACACATAAGACCTGTATTTTGAACCCGTAAGCACCACTTAAAAATTTAATAAAAACCCCAACCGCTAAAAGTCAATTTTAATTAACTTTTATTGGCGCCCATAGCAGTGGCTGCTTGTATAAATCCCACTCTAATGGTGTCAAATTTTGGTGGAAAATTTTTTAGTTTTTAGCGTCTAACTTTTTGCGGCGACCTATGCTTTTGAGGCTAAAGATATGTTTTTAGCGGTTAGTATTATATTGGGTGAACTAAAACTTATTTTTAGTGGGGCCATAGGATCCCCCACTAAAAGTTAAGAGATTTTCTCACATTATAAAAGACTCATGCCCGTATTCTCCTTCTGTAACGAAACCCTTCTTCCGAATTTCTTCTTCTTGCAACTGCAACAAGCCGAACCCTTCTTCCGAATCTTCTTCTTTCTGCAACTGCAGCAAGCCAAACCCTTCTTCTTGCAACTGTAGCAAGCCTCATTATTGCATGTTTCAGGCTATGTGAAGGTGGGGAGCTTTTGGATATGATATTCTCTAGGTGATTTTTTGTTATTGTCATATGGATATTGCAAAGTGATTATATAAAGTTATTATGCTAATTTAATATTGTCTCATTATCCCAAGATCTCTTTTGGAGTGAATGCTTTGCCTTGCAAGAATTTATTGCTACTTGTATTCTGACGGTGTTCTTTTTTAGTTTTGCAGATTGCTTTTGGATTTTATTGTGCTGGCTGGGGGCTCTTCGGGATTACCTTTTTTATTTTGACCACAGACATTTGTGGATGTTAAAGATTTTTGGAAATGATCAAGTGGTAATATTTGTGTATTTTAGAGATTTGTGGGTTTATTTTGATTTATGATCAATGTAGGATATTTGGTTGTGGATGTTATTTTCGATTTGTTGATGAACCTATTTTAAATTGGGTTGTGTATCAAGTTATTGTTGGTTTGAACAGGTATTCTGATTTTTATTTGTGGTATACAAGGAGAAATGAAAATTTAATTAAAAAAATAATAATAATATTTCCCGACGCACCAGCATGCGTTGCAAAAAGAAAATGTATTACAACATTTCCCGATGTGATTGTGCATCGGCGAAGTTGCTTTCCCAATGCGTTAGCCCAAAGATATAGCGCATTCCCAACGCATCAGTAGTGTCAGCTATTTCATGAATTCCCAATGCATTCGTAGCGTCTGCTATTTCATGCATTCCCAACGCATTAGTAGCGTCGGCTATTTCATGAATTCCCAACGCTTAATCATCGTCTGTCATTACCATGAATTCCTAACACACTACTAGCATCGACTCTTACCAGGAATTTCCAACGCACTACAAGCATCGGCCATGACTATGAATTCCCAACGCACTGCCAACTTCGGCCATTACTAGGCACTCCCAATGCACTACTAGCATCGGCGTTTATTTTGCTGAAGCTGGTACTGCATTGGCCAATATGGCTTTTGAATCGGGAAAGTTGGACTTTATGCCAACGCACATCTTTTGCCGACGTAGTGGCCGACGCTGCACTGTGTTGGTAATTGTACAGGGATCTGCCGATGCAGTTAAAATAGCGTCGGCTATGGATTTGGCTATAACTAGTTGCCAACGCGTGGCCGACGCACTGAAATGCGTTGGAAAATCCTTTGCCGATGCAATTTTGATTTTTCCAGACAGGTTTCAACCTCATTAGCATTGAATGAGTCTCATCCATGGATATTCATATGAACTTGGTCTTCGTGGAGTTGAAACTGCAAGGCCCATAGCCATCACATACACGTATCACTAGTTGTGGAAAGTTGACTTCTCTAATCTCTATAGAGAGACTTGGCCATACATAAGCTCTAGGAATTCTAAATTATGGACTATGTAATGTGAGTCGAGCGCAAGCTCTGCTCATTCTATCTTTTGACACAGTATTCAGTTTTTCACCCACAAGCTTTCCTCATGGTAGCTTTCTGTTAGCCATAAGGCCAAGTGCCATGATACAACTACACAAAAGAAGAAAAAAAAAATAAAAGACAAGTCAATATCCTCATCATCTTATAACAAACCCACCCAAAACCAGCAGATAAATAAGGAAAAAGGTAATAAGGAAGCAAGCATCTTACCTCATATACGTTTCATATACCAGCCGTTACACAATGGGTCTTCTTTTTCAGTTCCCCCGCGTTTATACTCACATTCCAACATAGCAAGTTGTTGCATGCAATTGATTGAGTGGGTTTTCGAATTGAGTGAAAATGGAAAAATCAAGCTCTAGGGTGAATTGGGTTCTCACCATTCTCCTATTTTTTAATTTCTCCATTGAGGTGCATGGATCATATCAAGTCCCAGCCATGTTTGTGTTTGGAGATTCATTGGTTGATAATGGGAACAATAACAATCTCTACTCTTTGGCAAAAGCTAATTACTTTCCCTATGGGATTGATTTCTATCAAGGGCCTTCTGGGAGATTTTCTAATGGAAAAACTGCAGTAGATATGTGGGGTAAGATCTTATCTAATGATTATTCAATCACCATTCATTACAAAGAGTAGTTTTGTACGGATTCTTGTTTTGTGTTTCTGTTGCATCATTTTACTAAATTGTAATGTTGATGAGGTTGACCTTTTCAGGTGAGATGTTGGGACTTCCTTATCTTCCAACCTTTGTACAAAGCAAAAGTAATGTTCGTGCAATGCTAAGTGGTGTTAATTACGCTTCGGCAGCAGGAGGCATCCTTGATGAGACAGGCCGGCACTTGGTAATCACTACTAACTGCTACTACATCTGTAGAAAAGAAAGAGTCCATAGATTGTTTTCACCAAATAAACCTTCACTGACTTTAGTTTTGTCAAATCAATATTCTTTAGAAACAGTTTTAGTTAGAATCTTACGTATAGTTCTAGGTTAATGATCATGAATTATGAGAGGATGTAAGCAGGTCAATCCAGGCCGGAAACACAATGTATTCAGATCCAGAGACATTTTATATTGGATAAGATTCAGATCCCTGTAGGCCTCTTGTGTGTTGGACCCAGATCTTTCATCAACTAAAAGTTAAAAAATGAGATTTTAGTTTTGGACACAAATCCGAGAAAAGTAAGACTCATATTAGGTCATGTTTGGTAAGGAATCTCTAGATTTGAGGAATTCTCATTACGTCTGGAATAAGGCTTTTCTCACAAGGAGTTGTATAGCTGGGATTCTATAGGTCACATTTGGTAAAAGGTGAGGAACCCGGAAATTTGTAAGATTTTATAATCTCCCTCTTTCAGCAAAGATTTCCACATGGTAATGTGAGTGGTTGGATCTGATGATCTTTAAAAATAAGGATCTCCAATGGCCCAAATTTTCAAAAATTTACAATTGCCAAATGTGTATTTTTCACTTCAACTTTGTAAAAAGTGGAAATCTTTTCTCTGAGGATTTGGTTATTAAATGTGACATTAGTATACTCAGGTTAATACCTCAAAATATAACTACTTGCCAATACAAGCAGGTCTTTAGAAACGGCAATACAATCCAAGCTTAGTAGACTATTAAACTGTTGATAAATAGATGAAGTTGGTTTTGGATATGGATCCTACGGTTGGATTGGAACGCGCAAGTCAGAATATCAATCTGAAACCTCACGGATCATATGTTCATGGATCAGGATCCATATCTGAATTTCTTGCGGAAAACAGGGTGCACAGCTAGGTTCTTTCTTCTTTTTTTTTCCCTCCCAATCAAAGAGTTCAGCTAGGTTCTTGCAAAAAAGGTCCGTGAGAGCAAGAAAATCAAACTCCTAAGTTATGATAGCCAGATACTTCAAAATAAGCAACGCATCATGTCGTATCGTATTTAATTAACTTCATTTTTCATGTGTAAAATTCATTTCCTTATTGTATCCTTGAAGTGTCCCTGCAATATCTATCCTGTGTATGGGCATGGTAGTTCCAAGTAGAGAGAGAGAGAGAGGGAGAGAGAGTACGATCTCATTTTTTTGTGTTGTTTTGTTTTGTTTGTTGTTTTCTTGAAGGCAAATGTAATCTCATTTCTTAATTGATGTGACAGGGAGGGCGTTTTAGTTTAAGCCAACAGGTGATGAATTTCGAGAGCAACATGAATGACTTGAGAAATGAAATGGGGCCAAACAACTTAACTCAGTACCTTGCAAAGTCAATTGCTCTGATGGTATTGGGAAGCAATGACTACCTGATGAACTACCTCCTGCCATACCTCTACAATTCCAGCCACAACTACACTCCCCAGGACTATGCCGACCTCCTCCTCAATCACTACACAAGGCAGATACTGGTAATCTGAAACCTCTGAATTCTTCAACTTCATTTTTCTTCCTCTCACATATATACACATATACATGCCTCAATCAGCCTTTCCTTTTATCTTATAAAAAAAATAGAGGATTTTACAAAAAAAAAAAAAGATTAAATGTCCAGTGGGCTCAAAAGGTAATTTTAACGTACCCCTATTGCACCAGATCAGTCATTTTTCACGAAATGATATATATTTTTAGCACTTTTAACTAGCGTCTCTAGGGTCGCTAGGGACCCTGCGGTGTACACAATTTCAGTTGCAAAAAGCCATAGCCGCCTCTCTCCTCCACCAACAACCACCCTCCTCCTCTCTTCTCCTCCACCACCCATCCCTCTTAGATCTCATCTCCCTCAACCCCGGCTCCCAACCCACCAAAAAGGGTGGTGGAGGAGAAGAGAGGAGGACTTATCTGGATGTGTCAAAGAGGCAAATAAGAAATGTCAAGAGGAAAAGGAAAGTGTCTCACGACATGCAATCCTTTCGGCATTCCTCATCTTGGCGGTGCTTGTGCAATTGTTTCAAATTTTCAATCCTTTTTAGTCATTAAAAGGGGGCCTCTATGTACCATGTTTATAATAAAACTGATGGCACAAGAAGGATGCCCTAGGTTGCAGGTTCGTTACATCCTAGCACATAAAGCCTAATCTACTCAAGTTCACCATTCTGTTTGTATGATATTCTGCTGAAATCTTATTCTCTAAAAGAAGCACAACAAAGCTTAACAAAACCATTGCTGCACCTTCCCAAAGAATCAAACCAAGGAAAGAGAGAGAGAGCCTGAACAACATTGTGGTAGCAAAAAACGCTCCCTAAATCCTATCATAATTCTTTCTCGGGTTGAGGGAGATGGGATCTGGGAGGGATGGTTGGTGGAGGAGAAGAGAGGAGGAGGAGGAGAGTGGTTGTTGGTGGAGGAGAGAGGCTGCAATTGGAATTGGAAGGCCTTGCTGCTGAGAAATGGGGAAGATATCGATTGTTCTAATTTGTGTACACCGCGAGGTCCCTAAGGACCTTTAACGTCATAAAACAAAGGTCGTTAGGGACACTAGTTGAAAGTGCTAAACGAAACATAAAGAAACACGCCTATTTTGTTGTACTTTGTATACACCGCAGGGTCCCTAGCGACCCTTAACGTTATAAAATTAGGATCGCTAGGGACACTAGTTGAAAATGCTAAAAAAAAAAAAAACACAATTTCGTGAAAAATGACTGTTCTGATACAATGAGGGTTAAAATTATATTTTGAGTCCACTGGACATCTAGCCTTTTTTTTTTTTTTTTTTTTTTTTTTTTTTTTTTTTTTTTTTTTATAAAATCGTCAAAAAAATAAAATTCAGGTTTGGATCAGGACCTTAGCCTGACAATTGACATGTAGCCTGACATTGTGTTAGGATAAAGTTGACCAAAAAGTCTGCATGCACCGAAAAAAAGAGCCTGAAAAAGGCCCTGAAACCTACTCTACCCTAGGATCTCCTTTTGAAATGAGATCCTAGGATATGGGAGAGCTTCAGGGCCTTTTTCAGGCTTGTTTTTCGGTGCATGTAGACGGGTTGAAAGTTGACTGCTATGACTACAGTGTCCTTGATCAACCTGAACGTGACCAATTTAGTAATTAGATTGAGCATGATCACCAGCACCTATCACCTATGCCAGAAGTTAAACCAGAGTCAATCTGAAACTTTAAATATTTTCTAGAAGGGTTGGGAGGTGGAATAGCACGTATGGACTCAACCTGAACCTGGCCCATTTATTAAATAGGTTGGAAATATTGACCTGAATCCAAACCAGAAGTACATGGGTCAACCGAATCCTAAATCTACCTGATTAAGGTGGTGGGTCAGGTTAGAAACTGGCAGCGCTCGTTGACATTTCCAACCCATTAATAGATGGGTTATGTTTGTTTTGGGCCCCTACTTCTCTATTAGAAGTCGCCAACCCCATCCAACCTAACTCGTTGCCCACCTTCCTGTCAGAATTCTGAGAGTTGGGCTGACCCATTTACTTTGTAGTTGGGTTCCTCTTGATAAGGGCTTGGTCTATACCGACTAGCCAAGCCACCAACAGGACCTGACCCATCGCCACCCTCACTCCCCACATAATCGGGCCAGATAAGAGGGCCCACTGGATCTGATACAGAAAGAGTGATCAGCTGACTCACTTGGACGTGTATTACAGAACAATATGGCAATATAACATATTTATATGTTGAATGGGTCAGTACTATATTTTCCCAAAGGAACTGACCTGAGAATAAAAGGGTGGGACCCATTTGAAACCAGGGTCCAGGTTTAGGTTCATAGTTAGAGTTGGTTCCAATTAGGCCAATACGCATCTGTATGTAACAATTTTTATAAGCCATTTGAACTTGATCCTAGTTTTATACAAACACGAATTGCTGAAGAAACAATGGGCCTATTGAACTTATTACTGACCCATAAAAGTTTCATATGGGCCCTGAATTTTTGCCTGATTGACATCAGTTCCAGCTTTGGACCCACAATTCTGAAACTGATACTCTATCAATGGCATATGTTACCATCTTATATCTTAGCTGGACTCTCTTCTTGCAGGCAGTTCACAGTGTAGGGGTGCGGAAGTTCTTTCTGGCTGGACTAGGCCCACTTGGTTGTATTCCTTACCAATTAGCACTGAACCAAACCCCGCCGGGGCAGTGCGTCTCCACCGTTAATGAGATCGCCGGACTATTCAATGTGGGCCTAAAATCTCTGGTCGACCAGCTCAATGGCAACCACACTGGGGCAATCTTTCTCTACGGCAACGCTTATGGAGCCGTCGTTGACATGCTCAAAAACCCTTCAATTTATGGTGAGATACTTTCAATTATAACTGCAACTGGGCCGGCCCAAGCTCTCCAAGCACAATTCTGTTTTATTTTGTTGATAAACTGATATTCAGAGACATGTGTAACCCGCTGGACTATACTTCAAGGGCTGGCTCAGCTCGTTAGAAAACTGGCATGCCACTCATTGGATTAGGCCCAGGACTTACACATTTAGATGTAGAGCTGGTAATAGGTCCCATCCTAGCCAAAAAGGATCTTAAAACTTACCCCAAAATTTACTCCTATACCCAAACACCCAGAAAAATTGGGTTAGGGTCCCAAGATTTCTAGCCATTTTAGTTTGGGCCTCCATGCCCTTTATTCTGGCCTGAAGAAATCTATGGCCCAAATATCCGAATGCTACAACTGTATACATCGTATCTATCATCTATGTGGCTATAGTAAGTTATGAGCAGTAGGAGATCCTAAATTAATGAGCACAAGCCCAAATTTGATATCAAGTGTAACTGCACGCCATTGGTTTTTTTTTTTTTTTTACTTTTCTTTTCTTAGATAGCCACGGGGCTGGACCCATGAGAGACCCGCCAACACTCCAGCTCACTCTGGGGAGAGAACATATGCACACTCAAGGAGAGGACTCATGCATTGATCCCTGTAGCTGGGTGAGAAATGAGATAACCAAACAATTGGGTCATCCCAATGTTCTCTACTCGCCATTGGATTAAAATCCAAAAATTGATGCCTTATAAAATCATTAAATTTTATGATAATAAATCAAAGGATTCGGATGATATAATAGGGCTGGATGATCTTTTACATACCCCTATGTGTACGTCATTTAAATATGCTGAGCCCCCAACACCCCCATGATTGGCAGGAATGCACGAGGGAGATCTCATGAGAGGTGCTTAGGGTGCCCCATATTTAGTAGGAAAACCCTCAAATGAGCACCATCCAAGTCTAGGTCACGGTCTGGGTTTTGTCAGCGTCTTGACATTAGATTTCGTGTATCATACGAAACTGAGCCCTAGACCCATTTTGTGTTCCATGTTCAGGTCCACATCAATTGATTTTGGTCCGGTCCAGTTATACTATGGACCCAACCCAATTCCCCATGGAAATTTTATTTTGGCCATCATGGACAAGATATGAATTAATGGACGGCTAATCCATCTTCATTCTTACATTACAGGGTTTCAGGTGACTAATGAGGGATGCTGTGGGATTGGGAGGAACAAAGGGCAGGTGACATGCCTTCCCCTCTCAATACCATGTGCAAACAGGGATCAATACATCTTCTGGGATGCCTTCCATCCAACACAAGCTGTCAATGCCATCTTTGCTCAGAGGTTTTTTTTCTGGTCCCCCTTCATATTGCTATCCAATCAACATACAACAGATGGCACTAAAGTAAACAATTACTTTTCATCTTGTTGTAGTATAGGTATAGATGAATGAATATATATTTTGAAATATATGTATGTGTATGTGTGTATTTTCTGTGGCTTTAAGATCTTTCTTTTGTGGTGACATTAATGTATATATGCATTAAATAATGATCTATATGACTCTAATCCCGTAGTTTTTTAGTCCAATCAAGCTCAACCTCTTCGTATTTAGACCTAAAATTATACCCATTTGGTTCTACGGGCCTTAGTGTTAGACCTCGGCACGTGGTCAGAGATTTCTTCTTTCAACTAGACTCCTGTAGGTGTGGAATTGACTCCTCTTGACCCAGGGAGTCAAGCAGGAATTTAAATAATGACAAGCATTAAAGCTTTTATCATTCACCGAGAGACTATATGGATCCATGGATGACGTGAAACAGAAAATCCCAACCTTAGGATCGTGTTAACCATGCAACATAATCCAATATTGGATTATGAGAAGCTACTTTAAAAAGAGTAACTATAGAGAGGGTAATATTCATGCATATCCTTACCGTGCACACTGGTTGGTTGTTGGGGCCTACATGGAGCCTCATAGATCATGCAACATCGAAGAGATGAAAGATCCAATCATGATAGGCCCACATATAAAAAATAGGGTCAATCTCATTCGTCTAGTCCTTTGCTCCATGGCCCATAAATTTAACGACTTTATATTAAAGAAAAAAATTGATCCTCAATCCAATGGTGCAGTTCATTCGGTGAGTGCAAACCCCTAGATCTAGTGACTATCATGGGATTTTCATGTCCATGAACAATTCAGATTGATGATAAGGTGGGCGTGCTGAAAATTGTCATGGTAAGGATGCCGAGGAACATTTCCGTATATAGAGTAGTGTACCACACCCATATATTTGTGTCTCTCTTTAGAATTGAGAAGACCAAGTCCGGTGTTGGTTAAGGTTGATCCTGAACCCTATAGCTCTATGTCCATGACTGATTAAGACAACTTCAGTCTTTCAATCGAGGCTTATTTGTCCATAAGTAATCAGCATGGCAAGACTCGTTAAAATGAAGACACCCCTTGCAATGATGTGACCATGCTACCTTTTGTTTAAGATGTTTGGTGTTCTTTTGTTTTAGTACTTATCTTTGCATGTTTGGTTTCTACATTTTTGTTTTATGAACTTCTCTTTCCACGATTAATAAAATATATACAAGCCAAAACATGGAGAGGTTTTCCAAAATTAGGATAGGAGAGGACGACTTTGTTTTCTGATGAGGATGACAATATAACATCTATGTACAAGGTTTTAAAAAAACAGTCAGAGCCCGAGCCGGAGCCGGCTCTAGTCGGACTCAGCTGAGTCCTGATTCTAACTTAATAACAGAACCTGACCCAACAAGCTCTCTCTCAATATGCACTCTTGATGTTAGTCTCTATGTGACTAAGCTGAGTCGTGAATCGGAATCTAACTCAACTCGGCTCAAGTTGAGTCCAATTCCAATCCCAAGTTCCAATTGGAATTCAACTCGACTCAGGGCGATTGGACAGACTAATTAGTTGTGTTGGGCCTATTCGTTGATTATTTTAGATTTTTCTCCTATGTTGGGTGACTAGTCACGAGTGATACATTCATCTTGAAGACATGAGTGTGAAACGAAGTGCCACCACCACTTAACCATGAGTGTGTTGGCCTATTTATAGATTATTTTAAACATCTTATTCAGGCCAAACATGTCGCTATTTTCTCAAAAAGTGACATACATTTATGACCCACTTATCTCATTCCTCTGGTAATAAAAAAGACTGAAAATGTGAATAGATCCAATGTTTTTACATGTTTTTTCTAGATACTTGGATTTCATACTAGAGGACACAGGTAAGGACGTACGCCACAATGTGTGTGTATATAATTATTTTGCTTTTCCTTCCATGGGTTCCGACGGCTTGTAGAAGATATAAGAGTCCAAGCCCCTTTTTGGATCGACTTGAATGCACTTTGATCATGGGAGGATTGTATCATGGAAAGGTCTCATTAATATTATTTTTTCTCAGCATAAGCGCATTAAAGCATAATAGTTTCTTAAGCTACACTCTTTCTTTTTGGGGATTTTTACGAAGAAATTATCCTTAAAAACCGATTAGACAAATTGATTATTAAAAATATAAATTGATGGATTAAAGTGCAGTATGTTTTTTTTTGACAAAATTACCCTCGTGACGATATCATTACCTATGTAACAATATCGTTATCCACCTGACACCCATTTTGCATTTATTCTGCCCAACAAAATCGATGTTCTAGCTTTTCCATCTCCATTTTCAATGAAGTTTCTCTAAATATCAAAGAATAAAATGGTTCTTATCAAAAAGGAAAAAAAAGAACCCATGTTTCGGATCCTACAAAAATTTTGATGTCTTAAGATATTAGTTATAAATATTTGCTAGATCCCAATTGTAACTTGAATGCGACAACTAGAGCCTCTTTTTAAATCTATTCCAGATCTATTTTAAGAGGATCCAAAAGTGGAAAGACCCTTTTTTTCTTTCTGATCAGAACCACTGATTAGTTTGGTCATTCAACCACCCATGCTGGAAAGAGATTCATTAATTAAAATAGAAAAGCAAAGCTAAAACAGAGAAATGAGAAAATAAAAAAAAAAAAATAGAGAAAGGAAACAATGAACAAGCAGAGAGGCCAGTAGCTTCAACAGCACCATCAGCCAAACCCGTTCTATATTAGTTAGTTTCATCATTGATAGTCATTAAATGGGTTTTTTTTTTTTCCAAAAAGAGTTGGATTTGTCGAATACCAGGAAAAAAAAAGATTCTAAGATAATGAAGAGGAAGATCAATAATGATCACCACTACAAAGGCTTCAAGGAGCTTAGAGAAAATAAGGTTTTCATTTCACTTGAGTAGAAATCTAATAGATAGCAGCATCCCAACATTGGAATATTCAGAAAAGAAGAGAAGAGAAGAAAATGAACCTTTTAAACAATATTATCCTGACGAATTTGGGGTGTTCATCCCTTCCAAGCGTGTATTTGTTCTCCTAGGCTTCAATATTCCGTGAGACTTCATTCAAAATGGAGATGGAGAAGTTAATACATCAGTTTTTCTGGGCAAAATATATGCAAAATGGGTGTTAGGTGGCTTATAATATTGTTACGCAGGTAACAATATCGTCACGAGGGTAATTTTGTCAAAAAAACTCTACTGCACCCTAATCCATCAGTTCTATGTTTTTCATAATCAATTTGTCGAATCAGTGATTTTCTTATTTTATAAAATTCAATATATTATGAAAAAAGCTTATATGATCTTCAAGTTAAGGTGAGTGCCGGTACTTGAAGGAGTTAGTGAGTGTGAGGGTTAAATTAATGATAGAATTGGTCTCATGGGGTACTAAAAGTATTATCTCTTGCACAAGCCGTGAGACGTATATTTCGGATAAAAAAAAAAAGAACGAAGAAAGTGTAGTTGGATTTATCATGTTTAGTATCACCGGTTCTACACAGCCCGAGGGAAACCCCGGGCTGTGGCACGAAATCCCAGCCGGACGGCTGGGATCTCTCTGTCCACGAGATTCCAGCCGTCCAGCTGGGATTTCGTGCCACAGCCTGGGGTTTCCCTCGGGCTGTGTAGACTTTTTCTATTAGTATTCCAAGTGTTTGAGCCTTCAATTGATGTCTTGGTGCTGGTCCAGAATTTTAGTTGAAGTCGGAAATGGCTGCAGGTCCTTTTAGCTTGAGCAAAGTTGAGCATGGGTTTGTCTATACTGTGGACACTTTGTTAGTAATTTAGTTTCAGGTTTGGAGGAAAACTTGGCCGGCCAATAGAAGATGTTGACAATTAAATTATAGGACTCCTGAGACTCAAGACAATATTCCCTACTCTTAAGTCTCAAGTTATATATACATGTGAGGAGCTGATAAGAGTAAATGCATCACCAGAGCCAAGCACTAGTTTTTCTTGACAAGTGCAACGCATAAACACCTCCACAACATGGTTCCGAGTTGGAGACCCTTCAGGTCCTTGTTCTATCATGCCACCTTTCTTTTTTACATGACCATCTTTTTAAGTTTCACAGAAGCTGCCACCCCCTCAAGAAATGAGACGGATCGACTCGCTCTAATCGCCTTCAAGGGTGAGATATCTGTGGATCCTAAAAAAGTCTTGAGCTCCTGGAATGATTCTCTCCATTTCTGCATGTGGAATGGAGTCACTTTGCAGCAAACGATATCCTCAACGTGTCACAGCACTGAACCTCACAAGGCAGAAGTTGGAGGGCTATTTATCAGTACCCGACATTGAAAATCTCTCCTTTCCCAGTTATATCAAACTCTCACAAAACAACTTTCAAGGCCAAATTCCGGAAGAAATAGGCCATTTGAAAAGGCGTCGTTATCTTGATCTCGGCAACAACTCTTTCAGTGGAGAGATTCCCAGAAACTTGAGCCAATGTTCAAAACTTAGAATACTGGGTTTATATGGCAGTAAGTTCGCTGTTAAAATTCCTTCAGAGCTTGGCTCTCTGTCGAAGCTGACATGGTTGGATCTTAATACGAACTCTCTCATAGGCCACATTCTTCCAGCTCTTGGGTACCCCTTTTATCTCTCATTGGTCTCAGTCTATACATTAATGAACTGGATGGAAACATTCCCCAAGATCTTGGCCGAATGTTGAACCTGCAATTTCTTGGGCTAGCTGATAATCAACTTTCAGGTATCATCCCTTCTACTCTTTATAACATATCATCAATTACTGATTTTGACGTGGGGGTTAACAATCTGCATGGGACCGTTCCACCTGATTTCGTCATCAATCTTCCAAATCTCCGATGGTTTTCTTTCGACAGTAACCAACTAACAGGACCATACCATATTCATTAAGCAATGCTTCTAGGATTGAATATCTTAGTTTTGGTGGAAATTGATTTAACGGAGCTGTCCCTATGAATCTTGAGATGCTGCAAGCTCTCGTATGATTTAATATAGAAGACAACCTTCTTGGTGGTGAGAAAGATGATGTGGGTTTCATTACTTCCTTAACTAACTGCAGCATTTTGAGATTTTTCAAGTGTGGCCCATAATCAATTCAGTAGTGTATTGCCTTCTTCAATAGCTAACCTCTCAGTCCCACTTGGCACAGCTACTTTTAGATAACAACAATATATCTGGGATTATCCCATCAGGAATTGTGAACCTTGCCAACTTAAACTACTTGACAATGCATGAGAACCTTCTTACAGGTAGCATTCCCAATCTTCTTGGGAAGCTACAGAAGCTAGAAGTGGTTAGCTTCAGTAATAACACAGTCTCAGGGAAAATTCCACAATCCCTTGGAAATCTCACAAGACTGTACCGACTCTATTTAGATGGGAATGATCTACAAGGAAGCATTCCATGGAGCCTTGAAAACTACCAACGCCTAGAGGAATTATCCCTTGCCAGAAACAATTGAACGGTACCATACCAAAAAAAGTTTTGTTTATTCCTCCACTGAGAATGCTGCTTGTGTATATGAACTCCTTGAGTGGTTCTTTTCCATTGGATGTCGATGGCTTGAAGAATTTTGAAACCCTGAGCCTCTCCAACAACAAACTCTCAGGTGAAATTCCTGGCACTCTTGGCATTTGTACTAACATGGAAAGACTTTATATGGATGGCAATTTCTTCCAAGGAAATATTCCTTCTTCCCTAAGTGCTTAAAAGGACTTCAAGAACTTGATCTTTCACGCAACAACTTATCTAGGCAAATCCTAGAATATCTGGAGGAGTTTCAATTCCTGCAGTAGTTGAATTTGTCCTTTAATGATCTTGGGGGTGCAGTGTCAGAGCATGGGATTTTTCAAAATCTTAGCGAGTTGTCAATTCAAGGGAATGGAAAACTTTGCGGAGGAATTAAAAATTGCGGTTGCCTCCATGCTCCAATCAAGCTTCAAAGAAACACAAAAAGTCTCTTTGTTTGACGACAATAATCATCTCAAGTTGTGCTGCTGTTGTGTCTCTGTTTATTTTGTCATGCTTATTAGCAATTCGATGCCGGTTGAAAAACTCTAGCAAGAAATCTCCTTCTAATATCTTCAGTGGGAGAGCATTTTTTAGCGGTCACTCATACAAAGCTTCTCAAAGCAACTAATGGTTTCTCATCGGCCAATTTAATTGGTGTGGGAAGTTTTGGTTTTGTACATAAAGGATTTCTTGAGCAAATTGGACAAACTGTTGCAATAAAAGTTCTCAAATTACAACAACGAAGAGCTTCAAAGAGTTTCATAGCTGAATGCAAAGCCCTTAGAAGAATCCAGCATCGGAATATTGTCAAGATCTTAACTGTGTGCTCAAGCCTTGCTTTTAGTGGCAATGATTTCTAAGGCTTTGGTTTTTTAATACATGAAAAATGGGAGTTTAGACACATGGCTGCACCCGAATGATGAGCAACGTCATTTGAGATGTTTAAGCTTCATTCAAACGCTAAATGTAGCCATCTTGCAGACATCTTTACCAAAGGACTGCCCCATGCCATTAGTTCTTGATTCGCAAATTGTTGCTATTTGACCATGATCGGGGGGGGGGGGGGGGGGGTGGGTGGGTGTGTGTGTGTGTGTGTGTGTGTTTAACACTAGTTGACACAAAGTCCACCGGGCCCATTAAATTGTCAAAGTTGCTAGCCAGTAATCCCAAAACCAATTGGTGATAGGAAACTGCACAAACAACTACTTAACACCCCCACTCGGGCGGGACACCGCCCGGATCCGAAGCACACGCCCGCACAAGACCATAACGCGGCATGGGGCCTTTTTGCCCTGCGCATTTTGCGCCCGCACAAACACACAACGCGGCATGGGGCATTTCTGCCCTGCGTGGTTTCGAACTCGAGACCTCTGGCTCTGATACCATGTCAAAGTGCTAGCCAGTAATCCCAAAACCAATTGGTGATAGGAAACTGCACAAACAACTACTTAACATAAATGTACAACCCAACCCATCAAATGGGATATATTTCGGATAGACTCAAATCATTGTAGACTTATCTTCTTCCATACAGAGAATGTAAACAGCTTAACTTTCAATATACTTTGATTGTATTAGGTTTGAATTGCCTTGATTAAGGCTAAATGAGATTTAAAAGGGAGGAAGGATCGACCATTGAAGGGATCTGAGATTTCCACAATATCACTGTCTATCCATCATCGTGACAGGTTCTAGGTCTAATGTAACTTTGACATGGAACCTATGTATTCTATTTATTTGGATCTGGCATCAACTTAGAAAAAAAAAAAAAAAACCTCTGGCTTTGGATCCAAATTCGAAATAAGATGTAAAGTGCATTAGTTTAATTGAATAAAAGAGTTTTGATTTTTTTTTTTAAATATACAAGTAGGACTATTAATGGTACATAATTAAAACTAAGTAAACTCTCAAATATGAATATAACTAAAGCTATTTAGGCTATTAAATATATATATTCTTAATATGTGAATCTAGTTGTCCTAGATCAAGGACCTCAAACTAAGTTTTATAGCTGCTTTATTCAGAACTGGAGATTATGGCCCTAGTTCACTCAAAAGGAGAATAGCTCTTTTCCAAAATATGCGAGTATGTTGATAGTTTGGCCATGACTTACATTAAGTGTAACACCACGGGCCTTACCCACCGCAAAAGCTACCTATTGAAGTGGTTACATATTAAGCCCAGGCTCTGGATTTGTCCGGGACGACGTACATATCTGCACGCTTAGACCCCTGGTGAGACCACAATTACCACCCTCATCAAGGGAAGTCACAATCTTACATGAACAATCAATTTTATTCTATCTGAGTTATAAGTATTTGTAGTTTAGTCATGAATACAATGAAGAGTTCTCCAAAATTAGTTAAGTTTATTTTCAATCCAACAAATGTTTTCTCGTTGCTTGATTATAATTTTGTGCATAAAATGCAGAGTATGGCATGGGCATTGAAGTTTCTACATATGGGGATGTGTACAGCTATGGAATCCTACTATTGGAAATGTTCACGGGAAAGAGAACTACTGATCAAATGTTCAAAGATGATTTAAACCTTCATCAACTTGCTGAAATGGTATTCCCAGAAAGAGTGATAGAGATTATAGATCATCTCTTGCTATTGGAAGACACAGAAACTATTACACACAATGAAAACTACAATGAAATGAGAAGCAGGATGCATGAATGCCTTATCTCATTAGTGAGAATAGGTATTTCTTGTTCTGCAGAAGCACCAAAAGAACGAATGGAGATGAGAGATGTTGTGATAGAAATGCATAAAGTTAGAGACTTCTATCTTGGTGTCAACAAGTACCGAACTATTCAAACCAAGTCCCCATTATCACTTGAAGGTCCATCTTATATTAGTAATTATTGAGATATTGTTAGCCATTGCAATGAGAAATCGTCGTAGGGTGTTTTTGCTTTGTTTTCTTAATGTTTTTTTTTAGGATTGTCCTTAATAATGTGCTTGTATTATCACAAATAAAATGCTCTCTCTCTCTCTCTCTCTCTCTCTCTCTCTCTCTCTCGTGCATTCATGTACTTATTATGCACACCACCATTAGTTTGTGTGGGTGGGTATTGGGAGAGGCAAGGGATGACAATACGTTGAGTTTTTTAGGTCCCCTGTGATTATGCATCCATGTGGATAACATGGTCTCTTTTGAAAAAGCTCACTCGGATAAAAGAAATTTAATCTCTAGTCATCTACAAAGGAGTTGCAATCTATTTGATTTAGGATGACGAATATAGCATAAAACAAATTTCCTATTTGACCATTTTCTAGCGTTAGATTTTATTTTATTTTTTTGATAACCCAGGGCATTTCCCACCCCGCCCAACTAGGGAGCCTTTGGCTCTGAGCCCGAGGGACACTCGATTCTGGACAGCCACAAACTAAATCCTATGGGCACATGCAAACCCTCATATCCACATGAAGCGGGTAAAAACTATGGAAATACCATAGTAACAACCAATGGACTAAAAAGTAGCTAAAGTGCAAGTGAGGTTGGTGTGTACACATGTGCCTGTGTCTGAACAAGTGAGAGTGAGTGAATAAGAGACTAGAGTGTAAAGATGAAGGTAAGTGAGCACTTTAAGAAGGCAAAGTGGGAGCATTCTAAAAAATCTAATGACTTCTTACAACACGTGGGTAAATGGTGCTATCTGTTGCTAACGTTAAGCACAAGTTAAAACCTGCTCTCAAGCTTGTTCATGTTTGTCTCATGTATTTAGGCTCTGTTATTTGCAATAGAATATAAAGGAATTGAATGCTTGGATTCATGCCACAAGTTGTTAAAAATGAAAAAAAAAAATGAGTTTTCAAAAATGAGCGCCAATACCTTACCCTTTAGGAAAATAAAATAAAATAATAGGAAATGAATAATCAACCATCATTCTAGTAAGTCATTACATAGGAAAGTGAAGGTCTTATCTACATCTCTACCTCGTATCCTTCACCCTCACGTCGTTAAC